>JAMPIV010007416.1:0-612218 GCA_024509875.1 Oreohelix idahoensis | reverse complement strand
ACACACAAAAAAATTACGAGTTCTAAACACACGTCTTATAAAATTCCTTGAGGATCAGCTCTTGATGTTTGTGTTTATATAATATATGCATTACACACACTTACTAAATTTTGACAACAGCCAAGGCACTTTTTTTCATGATAAATGCGGGACATAATGACTATCTGATAAATCTATAATTTCACTGCAGTCATTGTGAGAAATAATAGGTTGCAGATGCTAAGGTTTGGCTTGACATAATAACCAAATACCTTATTACTGTACATGCAGTAGCCCTGTTGGCAGCACAAACTGGTGTATCAGATTATTTCTATAAAAAATCCATACTGGATTAATGCAGTTGATTTGAGGTGGTGTAGTACTCAAGTTGTGTGGTTAGTTTCACACTTGGAGAACGTTTTTTTTCATTTCTTAATTTGGTTTCATTATTTATTAATTAAAATTAATTATTAATATAATATTAATTATTTTTAAGGAGGGGTGGGGGTGTGTATTGTAGTCGCAAATAGAAACTTCTTATATCGCTTACAGGTGTCAGGAACTTGTGTGGAGCTAGTGTCTGTTTATGGAGGGTTACGCGGGCAATTACGAGAGCTTGCAGAGACTTGTTCTAGACAAATGAATATATGGAACAGGAGTGATATTAAAAATACAATATTATAATCGCATGTTAAAATAAAATCCTAGCTGTTCTCAGTCATTCCAGTCAATTATATTGGTCAAGTCAGTGAGATAGTCTGTATTCATTTCAGACCACACAATAAATTCAATCACGTTGTTATGACATCCAGTTCATAAGTTGGTACGTCAAAATTAGCAATCTATCTATTGTACATTGAGTCAGTTCCATCAGCCAATTATAGGAGTACATTAAGTCAGTCTCTCGGTCTGTCAATACATGAATCAGTCTGTTAGTAAGTTTGACATTTAATATTTTGTCAGTCTGTGAGTCAGTCCGTCAGTAGGGGGATTTTATAAAAAAATTAATTAATGACAAATATTAAAAGTCAGTTAAACACATAAACCAAAGGCCTCAAGCTTGTAATACAACCTCCCCCCAAAATTAAAAAAAAAAAAATTATAATTGACTGTTGTGCACATCAAATAGTGTGACAGTCCACGAAAACAGTGCTAAAGGGAAATCAACTCCAACTGATATTTTCTGTGCAGAACGGATTGGCATACGTTTTTTGGAGATTATCTTAGAAACATGTAATATTATTTATTAATTAATTTTACAATTTTAAAAATGTATACATTTAAATAACTGTTTGCTTAGCGGTCATAGATGTCTGTGTATGGTAACATCCAGGCTCTTAAAAACATCCAACTTGTGGTCCTTCAAACAATATATTTTTAATAGGGCATTTGTCTCTTAGGACATTTAAATAATTTACAAGAAGTGAAAAGACCTGTTTTCACCACATTTAACCAAAAATAGGACTACAAACTTAATTCAGCAGGGTTGTGTTATAACTGTTATTGTTGCAAGCAATTTTAATACCTCAGGTAGACAACATTTTGAAAAGAAAATATTTTAATTGAGTTGATAAGACAGCATCATTGGATGATGATGTAATGTAGTTTGTGAAAAAAATTGTACCCTTTCACTCTATCCTGGTATTTAATTTTTCTTATGTCTCTACTAAAGATTATCACACTTTAAAAATATAGAGTTCAATGCTCACAATGTAAGTCAATAGCTTGTATTACATTTTAAAAACATTAAGACCAAGATTTGAAATTTTAAAAAACAATTGTACGACTCAAACTAACAATCAACTTATTGTACCAGATGGACCACGGCTACGTTTGGTCCTTTTGATGATCTCCAAAATTTTTTTTTTTTTAGTCAGGTCATTTCACATATTAGACTATAATTAAATTGTACTACTAATAGTTCTGAGTAGTAAACTGTTAACAGGTGCATACTTTGACATAAAGTTAGCATTACATTTTATTAAATAAAAATTCTGGAGAATGAGAATGTAGAAAAAACTAGATCAAGGCTGTATGAGAGACAGATTCCAAATTTATGTAAAATATATAAAATATAAAAGATTCAACAAATTCAGATTATAATTGTTTGAAGATAACAATTGTCCTAGCTGAGAAAATAAGGTTGAAGAACAAACCTATAAATTGTAAAGAGTTAAATAGCTTTGCAGATATATAAAATAAGCGCAAAATTCCACCAAAATCACAAATCAGTAACATTTATAAAGTACTCTTGGACTGCAATATAAAAATGAAATAAATTTCTATTTTATAAACTTAACAAAGAAAGCAAGAAATTATTAATGTGAACCGATCCACCGGAGCATTACCTTGTGGAATCATATTAACAATTTATAATGAAGATAAAGACCTGAGAATGAATGAATAAAATAGTATTTAGTATTTTAATGAAAGGGAGGAGGAAGGACTGAGTTAACAGTGTGAATTTGTTGAAAAAATTAGGACATAAAAATGTGTTATGCATAATTTGCTATTTAGTATCTATACTAAGACAAACACTTACATCAGCCTTGAAATTATAAAAAAGATAAATACATTGTGCTTCATTACACTGTATTATTAGCAAGGCATTTGATAGGTGAAACACCAACATTATAACACTATATAAACACACACACAAAGGTGGTGGTGGAAAAGTAGGTTTATAGTTTCATTACATTTTATTTATTCGTTATTACAAAGTAATTAATACTTACAATATACATGTAGAATAAGTACATACATAGAAAACATGTGTTAAAGTGTATATCTACACACCAATAATATAGTAAATAACAAATTTATGTTATTAAATTGTATACTTACTTTTGCACACTGTATGTGTGTATGTATATATATGTATAAAAGGTAGTCACATAGCAGATATGCTGTAGGGGTGCAGTGAAGTATGTAGAACTTTACTAGGTCCAGCTTATTGTGGTGGGTGGCCAATTCTTCTTTACTGCTTTTACCTTCCCTAACTCGAGCAGTCAGGTACCCACTTACAGCTGGATAGACTTGGGCGTGATGCTACAGATTTTGAATTTGGTAAACTTTGCTTTGAGGGGTCAGGGCTCTAACTGCCTTAGCTGCTCTGCCAATCAAATGTCATATATATTATATATATATATATACACACACAACACATAACATACATAAAATGGAGTTACCCATAGTGGGGATATGGATAAGGGAGAGATACGAAGTACAATTAATGACACTGACAAACAACATTTTTCTTTCTTATATAAGAATAAGTGTTCTTAGGTCAGTTTCTTGCGCTGATTTCAAATCTGAAATCCGTTTATCTCTATCACGTCGGGTTCTTAAGATATTTGTGATAAATATATTTTTGGGAAACCGTTATTTGCTCCGTTTCATTTTTACTATATAACTTATTAAAAATTAATAAAATGCAAAATAATTCTACTTTTTATACTGCTAAAAGATGCATGACATATGTTACGCTATTTTTCAAATAGTTACTGTATTTTGAAATAATTCTGAGCGAAATATGGCTTCTAGAAGTTGTAGAATCGGTATCGAAACCAGTGCCTCATGATCCAATCAAGTATCCGATCCCAGTTCCACCATAACAATATCCGTTGGACGTGAATGAACCATCAGAAAGTGATAGTTTACCTGCTTTAGAAACTAATTCTGACTCGGATTTTATACCGGTGAATGATGGTGTTCACTTAATTAACCATTCAGAACTTTCAGATCTAATACGTGATCTCGCTCTTACCAAAGGACAAGCGGAATTACTCGGTTCGCGACTCAAAGAATGGAATCTTTTAGCGCCCCATACTCCGATATCTAAATTTCGTCATAGACACAGAGAACTTGTTCAATACTTTGAGATGGATGATGGCATTTGCTATTGCAAAGATGTAAACGGTCTAATGGTGCACCTCGGTCGTGAGCACATAGTCAACGAATGGCGACTTTTCATCGATTCTTCCAAGACTAGTCTAAAAGCCGTGTTATTGCATAACGGAAATTTATTTTCATCAATTCCAGTCGCCTACTCTGTTCATATGAAAGAAACTTATGACAATATGGCTATACTTTTGGCAAAAATAAAGTACAATGACTACCAATGGCGGATTTGTGGAGACCTAAAGGTCATTGCAATTCTCACGGGCATGCAGACCTGGTATACTAAATTTTGTTGCTTCCTATGTGAATGGGACAGCCGCAACAGACAGGAACATTATGCAAGAAAGGTGTGGCCTATCAGGGATCGTATGCAGCTCTGGCATAAAAAATGTAATACATGAGCCATTAGTTAACAAAGACGGCATCATTTTACCACCGTTACATATAAAGTTGGGGCTCATGAAGAATTTCGTAAAAGTGTTAGATAAAACGAGCAAAGCTTTCACTTATCTTCGAGAAAAGTTTCCGCAAGTTAGCGATGCAAAGATAAAGGAAGGTATCTTTGTAGGACCTCAGATTAGGAAAGTTATTGCAGACAAACAATTCGAGAACTTGTTACATGGTAGTGAACTTCGCGCATGGATGGCATTCAAATCGATCGTCGATAACTCTCTGTGAAATCACAAATCTGTCGACTATGTGCATATTGTTAAGCAGTGCATAGATGCATACAGAATTATGGGCTGTAACATGTCCCTCAAAATCCATTTGCTTGATTCGCATCTTGACTTTTTCCCTGACAAACTTGGCGAAGTCAGCGATGAACATGGAGAACGATTCCATCAAGATATCGCCGTAATGGAATCACGCTATCAAGGACGGTGGAGTGTGACCATGCTTGCCGATTATTGTTGGATGCTTCATCGCGATGTACCACATGCCATTCACCGACGAAAGTCGACTGCAAAGAAATTCAAGCCTACATAACTGTTACACTTCTTGTATGAATGATGTTATAATACTTTATGCCTTGTTAAAAAACTTCAATTGCGTATTTCTAGAGATCCCGACCTGATAGAGAAAAACGGTTTGCAGATTTAAAAACAGCGCATTAAAATTGACCAGAAAAACATAGAAATGTTAGAGAAAGAAAAAAAAAGTTTTTTTTTTTGTTAGTCAGTGTGATTAGAGAACGACACTGCAATCAATTAATCAGCAAGGCTAATATTGTTGGACTTTTGGCATCAAACTTAAGACTAGCAGGGCTGGATGTATGAGAGTATGCAACTGGTGTGTATACAACCAGTGCACATCAGGAACAAGTAGCATTCATACCCTTTGACATTTGCTGAGGGAGACTGAGCACCTATGGGTTTGCCTGGAGTGCAGTGATGTTAATTATGATCAATCATAATAATAAAGGACTACCTAAATGCAGGAAAAGGATAAATGGAACAACATTATAGATCACACTGCCTTACATTAGGATATGTGCCCTGCTATGATTGATGGACCATGTGTCTAGGTCAGCCTTTTTTCAACCTTTTTTATCCTCGGGGAACCAATGAAATAATTTTCATGTCTTACCTAAGGGAACTGCTGCGTGCAAAAATTATTATATATACAGCTCACGGTACATAGCCTTGATCAGTAAGTTGTAAATATAATAATCCAATAATAATAGTCATTGCTCTTTTGAGTAGAGAAATATTGTTTCCGTGGATCTGTTTATTTTGGCCAACTTATTAGCCTACTCTTTTTTTGTCTGGTTCCCCCACCCCACAAAGGATATCAACTCTAATGCAAGTCAGTAGTGTAGGCAGAAGAAATTTCAATTTTTCATTTTCTACTGAAATATCATATCCATAGAATATCCCATATAGTTCCAAAGGGTCTTTGAGGAGACAACAAAATAGGACCACCACTCTCATGCATGTTGTAATAAGTGATGTGCGAGAGACTGACCTCTTGTAAAACATTGCTACAGAAACCACTGTATCTAGAGTACACTCTCAGATGCCAACTTGAATATGTTCAAAGAAAGCAGTGGTCATAAATGCATCAGCATATAAATGCTTTAATTTGGTTTTTTTTTTAAGGACCATCTTCACTGCACACAGACAACTCCATCAGTGCTCTGATTTCCTCCCTTAGATCACAAAATGAGGATCTCAGCACAGTGCATGAATTATGTAACACTGGCGAGGATCCCAATGTGTGTATACAGGAATCACACATTCTATAAATATGTTTGGGGTGGGTAGGTTTCCTAATTTTTAAATGTTGCCACGGCTGCAGCGGCCATTAGGCAAATCTTTACGATTTACAACTGCTGAGGGATTTTTAACGTGTGCACCTTCCTATTGTTCACCCTTATCCGAGAAGACTAGGCATCCAAACTCACTACCTAGGGGATTGGGGGGAGTATGACATCATTAGGAACCACTTCTTCTGAAAAAATTTCCATTAACTATATTCCCTGTACTGGGAGCGAGCCCGGTACCTTAGAATTAGAGGCGGACACTACATCTCTTAGTCACTCTGACAACCACATGAATGCTTTGCTCTAAGCTTCCTGCAAGGGGACTAACTGCAGTGGTGTTACAAGCTCAATAACGTGCAACAATAGAATTATAATTATCTAGGCTGGGCTTCAACAAGATAGAAGAAACATCTGAAAATCTAGCCATCCAACAACAAACTGATGTAAGATACAACATCTGATTTACAAACTAAATTGTCCTGGCACAAATAGACCCCAAGTTTTAAGTTTAGAAAAATAGAAAAACGATGTGAAATAAATTAAAGGGGTCTTGACATCATGGAATTGTGGAAGGAAATTAATATCAGAAATAAATTACTTGTCTTTTGCCAGATAAACAGAATTTCAGGAATTCTCACTGTGGTAATGAGAGTGAGGAAGACATTACTAAAAATTGTAGGGGATAGCACCAAAATATGGACAGTTCTCTAAACAATGTTCAAAGAGAGCTCAGTAGATAGAACAACATAAACTCATCATGTAACACAAACTCTACCATACAGAAACCACCAGCTGATAAGTCCCATACTGCCCCCACCCCTAAAAAGTTGCTTTTATATGGCAGAATTTGCCAAACAAAAGTACAACAGTGCCATTTATAATAACTGCACATTGCAAATTAATTTGTGCACTGAAAAAAAAAAAAAAATAGTTGTAACATTACAAAACTAGGTATGTTTCAGTTTTCACACATATGTAAACATAAAAGTACGTTTGAAAAATTCAATCCAAAATTTTGAAACCTGCATTTAATGTTTACAAACTTTTTTTTTAGTTTTTGAAACACAAATGACAGCACTAGAAATTTTTACAATCTTTGGCAAAGTGACTCCTCACAATATACCTGAGCAAGGATAAGACATACTGTCATTTCATATAAACATAACTGTATCATCATGGATCAGCAATTTGTAGAGCTCTCGTCATCAGATCCCTGTAAAAGAAAATTTAAATGTATAAAATCGATCTGAACTTGACAAGACAACAAGAACTTTACTGAGCATTTCGTAAAAAAAAAAACTTACACCATAAGATAATAAAGTTTAACCTAGCACACACATTTTTTGTCACAGGTCTAAAACTTGCAGGCCAGACACCAAAACTTACTGGGCAGACTACACAATAGATATCATAGTTTAACTTGCTACTCTGACTCATCATTTTGTGAGAAGTTGAAAGTTAAGTTCAATAGTTTCAGGCATATTCTTAGTCATTTTCAATATATAATGGCAGAGCCATCAAAAGGGAAAGACATAATGGGCAGCTGCTCCAGCACCAAGAATAAGAAGACACAAATATGATCAAAGCAGATAGGTTAATTCAAATTCATTGGAAAAAAAAAAAGAGGGGGTGAGTGTGCAACAGATATGGTTTACCCTGGGTGAAAAAATGTGTTACTACAGCTCTGCATCCATCATTATTATCATTGGTCATACAGCCTTGAATCACAACAGCTGCTGGTCTCTTTGTAGAAAGCTTGCACCAAAACATTCATGTGCCCTTGTAGTGGTAGTTTCTATAGCAATATGTTTTACATGATGAGGCTGCTAGCCCTATGCATAACTTCATGTTAGTTGCCTCTTACAACATGTCTGAGGGATGGCTCCATACAGTGGGTAAGAAAAGGATAGGAAACAATTAGAATTTAGGCTTTGTGATTAGTAAAGTCTAAACTGGCATACTTGATCAAACATCTGGAGATTTTTGTTCTTGTGGTATTTGTAAAATGCCTTTCTTTATTTAAATTGTTTACCATCAGTAGAGGGCTTACACAGGTGGCTCTGATTTAAGGCCATCATAAACGCATGACTTGGAGCTTGGTAACACAAATGCTAGAAATATATGACCCATGTGGAGAGTTTGTGATTATTGCTGAGCAGAAATTACAGCCATAAACACCATCCTCACAGCAATATTCAGCCAATTTAAGCAGTAAATCTAAAATCCCTCAGACATCCTAATCATTGATTCTAAATCAATACAGCAGGCAATTGAAGAATATGTTCAAACTGAAAACACAGAAATAATACAGCTGGCTGAAATAAATGACAGTCTGGTATCAACATACAACATCAGTCGCTGTACAGTGGATACCAGGACATACTAGGCAGATAGACTAGCAAAACTAGGAGCAAGCATGGTTCAGACAAACACTCTAGCCAACATATAGACAGCTAAACTAATAATCCAAAACAGCTTAAAAGAGGTGGGCAAAAGGGTCTACTGAACAAGCTTCTTACAAATAAACAACTCCCTAAACAATAAAGACATCAACAACCTAAGATGCATCAAGCGGAACACTTAGAACAGAACACAACAGACTCAACAAGCACTTAAATAAATTACTGTAAATCCCCCCATGAGCCTAACTGCCGCCACTTTACCCATCCATTCGAAACAGTTCAACACGTGCTGCTCACACCCAAAAAAAGAAAGCTGTTGATAGGTTCCCCACTTTTTTTTTTGGCACCACACAAGAGCTACAGAAAGCATGCAGATTCTTCACCTTTCCATTCGCTGTAAAACAGTAATGAGCTCAGCTGCCCTAGTTAAGCAACAACAACCATTAGTAAATGGCAAATTTATAAAAGTCAGAGCATTATCATTAAGCAGTCTACAGACCTGTAGATCTTTTATATTTGGACATGTGTCCTAATATAACCAACAGACCTTGTGTCTAGGTTGAACTGAACGCGCCTCGCCAAATGGAGGCAAAATTTAATTTAAAAAAAATTTTTTTTAAACGAAAGTCAGTAACAGAGACATGTTTTATATTCATGCATCAACAAATTATTGTCAATGGAAGTAAGAGAGTCCTCAAATGTTATATGCAACTTTTACAATCATGGGCAATCAGTAAAACAAACAAGATATCACTGGTACCCACGGAAATGTGGCTTTTCAGATGAGTATTAGGGAGCCGCGATGGTGTAATGGTTACCGCACTGCGCTGGTGATCCAGGTTCAAGCCCGGGCAAGGAGATTTGAACGAGTGTCATCGACCGGGACTTGGATTGGATTAATTTGAGCCCTGATGAAGACATTTGAAGAAGTGTCGTCAACCAGGGACTGGTGGCTCATGAGCCAACCCAGCTTTAATGGGTACCCTTTGAAGACGGCGAGTATCTGCCTGAATGGCGAGTGGACACCTGTCAGTGTACAGGAAAAAAGAGGGATACTCACGTAAAAATCAGTCTCAGGTTAGATATACTAACTGGAGATTCTCGCCTTGAGTAATAGCAGGCGTACATTAAAAAATAAAACAAAATTTTTAAAAAAATTAGTATTAAGAATCCCAAGCACAGATAGATGAACTTTTGATGATGTCCTGAAAGAGACTTATACTATACAAAGGAAGCCTTCTATGTGCATCAGAGAAAAGCAGTTTTAACTGGACATGTTAGATCAGGGGTCAGCAGGTCATATTTTTCACATTTTAGTCAAGAAAGAAAGGCAATTCACCCACCTATAATAAAAATGCATTTACGAGTGTATGAATGTGTAGTTCTCTATCTGACTTTGTATGTTTTCATATAAGATATACTGAGCATAGGAAAAATACTGTACTTATTACCAGCAGCGTATAAAAAAATATCTTATGTACAGAAATATTACAAAGCTTAAGTAGGAAGTAGACAGATGGTATACAAGCAGAGCAAAGAACAAAACAGCATGCCAAAATATATACTATATGGAATAAAAGAAAGTCATAATGAGCACTATGACAAATAATGTTAACATTAACATCAGGAAACTAAATTTTCTCAATGCAGAAATATGCCCTGAAATAACTGAAGGATATATCTATATAAGTGTGTGTGTATGTTTGTATGTATATATATATATGATTGGAAAGAGCATACTTCGAAGAAATGATGCAAACTTGACATACTGATTTTACTGCTACAAAGGCCAGACTGTACTCATGCTACTGCAGTATATGGTTCCCGTGTAGTTCTTGACGAGACACAGAAAGAATAGTACTATTGTACTTTCATACAAGACCAATATGACAGTGTGCATGAGGCTGGCAACCCTATCATGTAAAACCAATTGCTACAGAAAACACCATTGTAAAAACATGTGGATGCTTGGTGCCGGCTTCCAGCAAGGGGACAAGCTGCAGTGAAGGCTCCATGCTCCATAAGGAGTGGGAAAAAAGATGATGATGATGAATGTATGGTTAATTTGACTAATGTTCTTCTTTCTCCTTTCTTGCTCCTTCACGAGCCTGGAATCATCACTGCTGTTAGCTCTACCGCAGGAGGCATGCATCATGCACTCTTACAGGTGGTTTCTGTAGCAATTTATTTAATATAACGAATATGCCAGACACATGCAACATCTCAACATAGTCACCTGATAAGACATACCTGAGTTGTCATGTTCTTTCTTTGTTTCCTCACAGCCCTCCCCACCACCAGAAGAACCACAGTGGACTTTATTGATATGGATGGAACATATTTTCCACATGATTTTATTTTATCATAAAATATGAAACTCAGCAAGATTTCAGATAATAAAATATAACAATTTCTTTTATTTTTTCTGTCTTACTGGTTTTTGCTGGAGTTGTCTCACTGAAGTAGGAAGAGATGGTATTACGTCAAAGATCTGAGGCTGTGCTGAGCGGGTGATGTCTGGAAACAGTGCAGGTGAAAATTCTGAGGTGCTATGCTGAGCTATACAAAGATACAAAACAGTATAATCAACCTTTCATATCAATTTTATACAAATTGCTATTTACTGAAACTGATAAGGGTGTATACTTTATAATTTTTTTCCTTTGGGAATATCTTGTAAATACTGCATTGGATTTTCTACAACATAAAATAACTTCAAGAAAGTACTAAAAAGTGTTGATTGACAGTATGTCTACTTCATGTAGAAGTTGTTACAACTTTACAAGTCAGCAAAGAATTTAATCTGCTAACAGAATTAACACTGCTTTGATAAAATAATATTTAATGGGGAGTCTTAATTTCAGTTCATTTTTAGAACATGCTAAATCAAGATCTCATGTAGTTAATGATCCAGTTAGTTAGTTGCTTATCCTTTACAGGACGTGGCAATCAACCCCAGCTTTTATTGGCTGTTTTGTGATTTTTCTAGGCAATTTTTTTCATTCAGTAGTTTGCCATTGCTTTCTGAACGGTACGGCGCTTATACCATTGTTAAAAATCCACACAAAGCGATCTGCTACCAAACCGCCTGCAGCAGGTTTCGAACCTGGTATATCTGGATTATGAAACTGCGTTCATATCCATTAGGCCACAGATCCAGGCAAATCACAAAAATATGATATGCCAGATGGACTGTCCTGCAAAGTTCTGGAGCTATTCCACCTATAGAAGATGTATAAGACTTCTACCAAAATATGGGGTATATTTTTGTATGTATACATTATACATAGTGCCAAAATTTAAAACAATTAGCTTCATTTGCAATGTACATTTTTCATACACTTCACACTTTGTTCAGAACAAATAGAAAGTAGAAATATTCATGTGCTCTCATACAGTATGATGTTCTCATCACAAAACAAAATAGTTGCACCCAACTGAACATTAACACTGTTTCAAAAGTCTGTGTACTTTTATGAAAGATAAAGTGGGAATAAAAATGTCCCCAGTGCTCAACTAAAAGTCTTTATATCTTACTTAGTCATTCCTCTTCTACCCTGGGTTGAAGAAGTTGGTCTCTATATCTTACTTAGTCATTCCTCTTCTACCCTGGGGTGAAGAGTGTGATAGAGTTACTGTGATTTATTTTTCAACAGGCCCCATGTTCTTCTCCTTGTAATATTAGTGAGTTTAGTCTCTTTTTGTAGGGAATTAATTGCGTTTTTTTTCCCATAGGGATTACTGTTGTTTAGTACAGATTTGCACCAGTGCTTTTCTCTAGTAAATTCGTTCTAGTAGTCATATTTTGCTTTGTTAAATAATTGCGGTCATTCTTTGTTTAAATGGGGGATGGGGGTAGTGACCTCTACCCATGTACGTAAAACTGGCATTTCAACGAATCAAAGTTAAATTTACTCACGCGGCCGCTGTAACATGACGCAATCTGAGGACGCGCGCTAGCAGTAATAATAGGTTTACCATTTTGATTGGCCGGGGTCAAACTTTATTGAAATGCAGCACGATCATTGGTCTGAGAACAAAGCCACTCTATGGCGTGGGCGCTAGCCTCTTTTTCTTGTAATAAATAATTGAGTAATTGATTAGCGGGTCCTTTGTCTTCAGAAAATTACAGCCGTGAATTCAAGCCACGCTCGCCTGCTCGTAATTGGGAAATTCGACTGGGTAAGCCATAACTTAGAGTTCGTTTTATATAATTAATCTTAGCCCGATTAGTAGAATTTTCTTCGGGGTTGTTTAATTAAATTGTAATAAACGACAGGGCCATCAATTGCTATCTGAGAATAATACTCATAGTGCGCCTATATAGTTTCTGTGAATAGTAGCTGTATCTCTGATTTTGGGTACAGGCTTTTTGAGCTATTAATTGTGTGGCAAGGCTTTTGAGATGTTCATGGTGTAAGGTTAAGCGCTAAGGTAAACTGGCGCTCAGTAATATGTAGAATGTAAACTACGTAGCGTATTGTGTGTATGATTATTTTATTGGGCATTTACTCATGTGTACGTTATTTTATTTGTGCCTTGAAGTGTTGTGTAATCAGGAGGCATGTAATTAATTTTTCGGGAACTGGAATTTAATGATTCCTAGAGTAGTTCTAATTTTATTTTGTGGTTAATCAATGAATCATCAAGGGTCAGTGTAGAAGTAGCCCAAAGTATTACGGACAGGAGGGTTCCCCTAAAGTTTGAATTGTTTGTGACTCGGGTCTAGCCGTAGGTGTAACAAAAGATTTAGGTCAGCTGGTCTGGGAGTTGATTACCAGACCGATGGTTACGTTGAAATGGGATTAGAGAGGGAATTGTGGGGTAGTTGACCCCAGGGTTAGGTAATATTTTTACGTATCGCTTGTGCGACAAGAGAGGGAGCTGTATTGATTTAAGGGATAGACAGGGATGTAGTTATGGGAGTTAGGTTAGTTTAAAGATGTGTAATTTTTGATGTGTGGTACCATATGTTGTATTATTTTGTCTACAGCAGTTCACGGCTCAAAGAGATGGTTGAAACAGGCCCTTACAAGTACCAACGGCAAAATCTGTCATCTCAGGAGCAGAGTGCTCGAGATATCGCCAGAGGTGGAAGAACTGAAAAGTTCCATTGCAGTGAAGAGAAAAAGCTTCAGCTGGAACTGGTTCTCAACAATCAGGAGCTCTAAGCTCACTAAAAGCACATCATTATTGGTGCGTTGCCAAGTGCTTCAGAAGGCCATAATAAAGCCTTGAAATATAATTTCCGCCTTTGGCTATCACATATGGTGGTAGCGAACCAGACCGTTATCAGTACAATGGAAAAGAGATTGGGAAAACCTATGTTTCCTAACCAGCCACTCATCAGATCCTCAGAAGATGACAGTCACGTCAGAGAGTCACTGAGTCTAAAGCCCAAGTCATCAACAGCAAAAATTAGTGGAGGGAATTAGGGTTACAATTTCCTTCGGAAGGGATTTAGAGTGGAGAGACAGAAGTGTTAAAGAGTTATAAAATCATAGCAGAGGACAGCTTCACTTGAAGTTTTATTGAGGAAGTTAGTTGTGGAGCAGTGTTCGGGAGTTGCAGTATAGGCTGTTTAGAAAAGAAGTCCTGCAGAGATTGTGTAGACATTTCATAGGGTCTACAGCTGAACAGTGGAGTTAAAATTATAATTTTAGAATAGCTAGTTTGGAGTAGTGGAGCCTCGAAATCCGAGACCCCACCAAGTTCAGTGTGGGTTTTGTTTAATCGTTATTTTTTTTTTCCCATACAGGTTGAAACTCGCGGTGAAGGGTTGGGATTGATTACATATCAAGTTTAATTGTTCTTGTTTTTTTCCAGGTGTGCGAACACGCACTTTATTTATTTTATGTTGTTATTTGAAAATTGTGGTGTAAATAAAATCTATTTAAACTTTTAGTCTGGATCAGTCAGTCAATTACTTTATATTCCTGTAAGTATATATCTATATATATAACACCACAATTTCAAATAACATACATAAATAAATAAAGTGCGTGTTCGCACACCTGGAAAAAAAACAAGAACAATTAACTTGATATGTAATCAATCCCAACCCTTCACCCGCGAGTTTCAACCTGTATGGGAAAAAAAAATAACGATTAAACAAACCCACACTGAACTTGGTGGGGTCTCGGATTTCGAGGCTCCACTCCAAACTAGCTATTCTAAATTATAATTTTAACTCCACTGTTCAGCTGTAGACCCTATGAAATGTCTACACAATCTCTGCAGGACTTCTTTTCTAAACAGCCTATACTGCAACTCCCGAACACTGCTCCACAACTAACTTCCTCAATAAAACTTCAGAAGCTGTCCTCTGCTATGATTTTATAACTCTTTAACACTTCTGTCTCTCCACTCTAAAGCCTTCCGAAGGAATTGTAACCCTATTTCCCTCCACTAATTTTTGCTGTTGATGACTTGGGCTTTAGACTCAGTGACTCTCTGACGTGACTGTCATCTTCTGAGGATCTGATGAGTGGCTGGTTAGGAAACATAGGTTTTCCCAATCTCTTTTCCATTGTACTGATAACGGTCTGGTTCGCTACCACCATATGTGATAGCCAAAGGCGGAAATTATATTTCAAGGCTTTATTATGGCCTTCTGAAGCACTTGGCAACGCACCAATAATGATGTGCTTTTAGTGAGCTTAGAGCTCCTGATTGTTGAGAACCAGTTCCAGCTGAAGCTTTTTCTCTTCACTGCAATGGAACTTTTCAGTTCTTCCACCTCTGGCGATATCTCGAGCACTCTGCTCCTGAGATGACAGATTTTGCCGTTGGTACTTGTAAGGGCCTGTTTCAACCATCTCTTTGAGCCGTGAACTGCTGTAGACAAAATAATACAACATATGTACCACACATCAAAAATTACACATCTTTAACACCTAACTCCCATAACTACATCCCTGTCTATCCCTTAAATCAATACAGCTCCCTCTCTTGTCGCACAAGCGATACGTAAATATTACCTAACCCTGGGTCAACTACCCCACAATTCCCTCTCTATCCCATTTCAACGTAACCATCGGTCTGGTAATCAACTCCCAGACCAGCTGACCTAAATCTTTTGTTACACCTAGGCTAGACCCGAGTCACAACAATTCAAACTTTAGGGGAACCCTCCTGTCCGTAATACTTTGGGCTACTTCTACACTGACCCTTGATGATTCATTGATTAACACAAAATAAAATTAGAACTACTCTAGGAATCATTAAATTCCAGTTCCGAAAAATTAATTACATGCCTCCTGATTACACAACACTTCAAGGCATAAATAAAATAACGTACACATGAGTAAATGCCCAATAAAATAATCATACACACAATACGCTACGTAGTTTACACTGCAATTATTATAATCAAGCGAGGTTATCTATATGTATATATATATATATATATATATATATATATATATATATATATATATATATATATATATATATATATATATATATATATATATATATATATATATATATATATATATATATATATATATATATATATATATATCCCCTCTGCTCCGCCACCTCGGTAAAATTACTTACACCACTATTCACATAGAGAAAATGAAATCCCATCTCAGAAAATAAAATACGCCCCTCACTCCCCTGTGCATCCCACTACATTACAAATTAGCCTGCTAGCAAAATACACAACTAAGCTCGAGTATCTACACTTGTAAATTATCAGAATTAAATTCTCAATGAAATAAAATACATATATGCGCTCCCGTATATAGATTTGTAACTTACAGAATTAAATTGCGTTTGTCACAACTACCTTCTACATATTACTGAGCGCCAGTTTACCTTAGCGCTTAACCTTACACCATGAACATCTCAAAAGCCTTGCCACACAATTAATAGCTCAAAAAGCCTGTACCCAAAATCAGAGATACAGCTACTATTCACAGAAACTATATAGGCGCACTATGAGTATTATTCTCAGATAGCAATTGATGGCCCTGTCGTTTATTACAATTTAATTAAACAACCCCGAAGAAAATTCTACTAATCGGGCTAAGATTAATTATATAAAACGAACTCTAAGTTATGGCTTACCCAGTCGAATTTCCCAATTACGAGCAGGCGAGCGTGGCTTGAATTCACGGCTGTAATTTTCTGAAGACAAAGGACCCGCTAATCAATTACTCAATTATTTATTACAAGAAAAAGAGGCTAGCGCCCACGCCATAGAGTGGCTTTGTTCTCAGACCAATGATCGTGCTGCATTTCAATAAAGTTTGACCCCGGCCAATCAAAATGGTAAACCTATTATTACTGCTAGCGCGCGTCCTCAGATTGCGTCATGTTACAGCGGCCGCGTGAGTAAATTTAACTTTGATTCGTTGAAATGCCAGTTTTACGTACATGGGTAGAGGTCACTACCCCCATCCCCCATTTAAACAAAGAATGACCGCAATTATTTAACAAAGCAAAATATGACTACTAGAACGAATTTACTAGAGAAAAGCACTGGTGCAAATCTGTACTAAACAACAGTAATCCCTATGGGAAAAAAAACGCAATTAATTCCCTACAAAAAGAGACTAAACTCACTAATATTACAAGGAGAAGAACATGGGGCCTGTTGAAAAATAAATCACAGTAACTCTATCACACTCTTCACCCCAGGGTAGAAGAGGAATGACTAAGTAAGATATAGAGACCAACTTCTTCAACCCAGGGTAGAAGAGGAATGACTAAGTAAGATATAAAGACTTTTAGTTGAGCACTGGGGACATTTTTATTCCCACTTTATCTTTCATAAAAGTACACAGACTTTTGAAACAGTGTTAATGTTCAGTTGGGTGCAACTATTTTGTTTTGTGATGAGAACATCATACTGTATGAGAGCACATGAATATTTCTACTTTCTATTTGTTCTGAACAAAGTGTGAAGTGTATGAAAAATGTACATTGCAAATGAAGCTAATTGTTTTAATTTTGGCACTATGTATAATGTATACATACAAAATATACCCCATATTTTGGTAGAAGTCTTATACATCTTCTATAGGTGGAATAGCTCCAGAACTTTGCAGGACAGTCCATCTGGCATATCATATTTTTGTGATTTGCCTGGATCTGTGGCCTAATGGATATGAACGCAGTTTCATAATCCAGATATACCAGGTTCGAAACCTGCTGCAGGCGGTTTGGTAGCAGATCGCTTTGTGTGGATTTTTAACAATGGTATAAGCGCCGTACCGTTCAGAAAGCAATGGCAAACTACTGAATGAAAAAAATTGCCTAGAAAAATCACAAACAGCCAATAAAAGCTGGGGTTGATTGCCACGTCCTGTAAAGGATAAGCAACTAACTAACTGGATCATTAACTACATGAGATCTTGATTTAGCATGTTCTAAAAATGAACTGAAATTAAGACTCCCCATTAAATATTATTTTATCAAAGCAGTGTTAATTCTGTTAGCAGATTAAATTCTTTGCTGACTTGTAAAGTTGTAACAACTTCTACATGAAGTAGACATACTGTCAATCAACACTTTTTAGTACTTTCTTGAAGTTATTTTATGTTGTAGAAAATCCAATGCAGTATTTACAAGATATTCCCAAAGGAAAAAAATTATAAAGTATACACCCTTATCAGTTTCAGTAAATAGCAATTTGTATAAAATTGATATGAAAGGTTGATTATACTGTTTTGTATCTTTGTATAGCTCAGCATAGCACCTCAGAATTTTCACCTGCACTGTTTCCAGACATCACCCGCTCAGCACAGCCTCAGATCTTTGACGTAATACCATCTCTTCCTACTTCAGTGAGACAACTCCAGCAAAAAAACCAGTAAGACAGAAAAAAAAAAAGAAATTGTTATATTTTATTATCTGAAATCTTGCTGAGTTTCATATTTTATGATAAAATAAAATCATGTGGAAAATATGTTCCATCCATATCAATAAAGTCCACTGTGGTTCTTCTGGTGGTGGGGAGGGCTGTGAGGAAACAAAGAAAGAACATGACAACTCAGGTATGTCTTATCAGGTGACTATGTTGAGATGTTGCATGTGTCTGGCATATTCGTTATATTAAATAAATTGCTACAGAAACCACCTGTAAGAGTGCATGATGCATGCCTCCTGCGGTAGAGCTAACAGCAGTGATGATTCCAGGCTCGTGAAGGAGCAAGAAAGGAGAAAGAAGAACATTAGTCAAATTAACCATACATTCATCATCATCATCTTTTTTCCCACTCCTTATGGAGCATGGAGCCTTCACTGCAGCTTGTCCCCTTGCTGGAAGCCGGCACCAAGCATCCACATGTTTTTACAATGGTGTTTTCTGTAGCAATTGGTTTTACATGATAGGGTTGCCAGCCTCATGCACACTGTCATATTGGTCTTGTATGAAAGTACAATAGTACTATTCTTTCTGTGTCTCGTCAAGAACTACACGGGAACCATATACTGCAGTAGCATGAGTACAGTCTGGCCTTTGTAGCAGTAAAATCAGTATGTCAAGTTTGCATCATTTCTTCGAAGTATGCTCTTTCCAATCATATATATATATACATACAAACATACACACACACTTATATAGATATATCCTTCAGTTATTTCAGGGCATATTTCTGCATTGAGAAAATTTAGTTTCCTGATGTTAATGTTAACATTATTTGTCATAGTGCTCATTATGACTTTCTTTTATTCCATATAGTATATATTTTGGCATGCTGTTTTGTTCTTTGCTCTGCTTGTATACCATCTGTCTACTTCCTACTTAAGCTTTGTAATATTTCTGTACATAAGATATTTTTTTATACGCTGCTGGTAATAAGTACAGTATTTTTCCTATGCTCAGTACTATTCCTGATATAAATACAGCATCATATCTTATATGAAAACATACAAAGTCAGATAGAGAACTACACATTCATACACTCGTAAATGCATTTTTATTATAGGTGGGTGAATTGCCTTTCTTTCTTGACTAAAATGTGAAAAATATGACCTGCTGACCCCTGATCTAACATGTCCAGTTAAAACTGCTTTTCTCTGATGCACATAGAAGGCTTCCTTTGTATAGTATAAGTCTCTTTCAGGACATCATCAAAAGTTCATCTATCTGTGCTTGGGATTCTTAATACTAATTTTTTTAAAAATTTTGTTTTATTTTTTAATGTACGCCTGCTATTACTCAAGGCGAGAATCTCCAGTTAGTATATCTAACCTGAGACTGATTTTTACGTGAGTATCCCTCTTTTTTCCTGTACACTGACAGGTGTCCACTCGCCATTCAGGCAGATACTCGCCGTCTTCAAAGGGTACCCATTAAAGCTGGGTTGGCTCATGAGCCACCAGTCCCTGGTTGACGACACTTCTTCAAATGTCTTCATCAGGGCTCAAATTAATCCAATCCAAGTCCCGGTCGATGACACTCGTTCAAATCTCCTTGCCCGGGCTTGAACCTGGATCACCAGCGCAGTGCGGTAACCATTACACCATCGCGGCTCCCTAATACTCATCTGAAAAGCCACATTTCCGTGGGTACCAGTGATATCTTGTTTGTTTTACTGATTGCCCATGATTGTAAAAGTTGCATATAACATTTGAGGACTCTCTTACTTCCATTGACAATAATTTGTTGATGCATGAATATAAAACATGTCTCTGTTACTGACTTTCGTTTAAAAAAAATTTTTTTTAAATTAAATTTTGCCTCCATTTGGCGAGGCGCGTTCAGTTCAACCTAGACACAAGGTCTGTTGGTTATATTAGGACACATGTCCAAATATAAAAGATCTACAGGTCTGTAGACTGCTTAATGATAATGCTCTGACTTTTATAAATTTGCCATTTACTAATGGTTGTTGTTGCTTAACTAGGGCAGCTGAGCTCATTACTGTTTTACAGCGAATGGAAAGGTGAAGAATCTGCATGCTTTCTGTAGCTCTTGTGTGGTGCCAAAAAAAAAAGTGGGGAACCTATCAACAGCTTTCTTCTTTTTTGGGTGTGAGCAGCACGTGTTGAACTGTTTCGAATGGATGGGTAAAGTGGCGGCAGTTAGGCTCATGGGGGGATTTACAGTAATTTATTTAAGTGCTTGTTGAGTCTGTTGTGTTCTGTTCTAAGTGTTCCGCTTGATGCATCTTAGGTTGTTGATGTCTTTATTGTTTAGGGAGTTGTTTATTTGTAAGAAGCTTGTTCAGTAGACCCTTTTGCCCACCTCTTTTAAGCTGTTTTGGATTATTAGTTTAGCTGTCTATATGTTGGCTAGAGTGTTTGTCTGAACCATGCTTGCTCCTAGTTTTGCTAGTCTATCTGCCTAGTATGTCCTGGTATCCACTGTACAGCGACTGATGTTGTATGTTGATACCAGACTGTCATTTATTTCAGCCAGCTGTATTATTTCTGTGTTTTCAGTTTGAACATATTCTTCAATTGCCTGCTGTATTGATTTAGAATCAATGATTAGGATGTCTGAGGGATTTTAGATTTACTGCTTAAATTGGCTGAATATTGCTGTGAGGATGGTGTTTATGGCTGTAATTTCTGCTCAGCAATAATCACAAACTCTCCACATGGGTCATATATTTCTAGCATTTGTGTTACCAAGCTCCAAGTCATGCGTTTATGATGGCCTTAAATCAGAGCCACCTGTGTAAGCCCTCTACTGATGGTAAACAATTTAAATAAAGAAAGGCATTTTACAAATACCACAAGAACAAAAATCTCCAGATGTTTGATCAAGTATGCCAGTTTAGACTTTACTAATCACAAAGCCTAAATTCTAATTGTTTCCTATCCTTTTCTTACCCACTGTATGGAGCCATCCCTCAGACATGTTGTAAGAGGCAACTAACATGAAGTTATGCATAGGGCTAGCAGCCTCATCATGTAAAACATATTGCTATAGAAACTACCACTACAAGGGCACATGAATGTTTTGGTGCAAGCTTTCTACAAAGAGACCAGCAGCTGTTGTGATTCAAGGCTGTATGACCAATGATAATAATGATGGATGCAGAGCTGTAGTAACACATTTTTTCACCCAGGGTAAACCATATCTGTTGCACACTCACCCCCTCTTTTTTTTTTTCCAATGAATTTGAATTAACCTATCTGCTTTGATCATATTTGTGTCTTCTTATTCTTGGTGCTGGAGCAGCTGCCCATTATGTCTTTCCCTTTTGATGGCTCTGCCATTATATATTGAAAATGACTAAGAATATGCCTGAAACTATTGAACTTAACTTTCAACTTCTCACAAAATGATGAGTCAGAGTAGCAAGTTAAACTATGATATCTATTGTGTAGTCTGCCCAGTAAGTTTTGGTGTCTGGCCTGCAAGTTTTAGACCTGTGACAAAAAATGTGTGTGCTAGGTTAAACTTTATTATCTTATGGTGTAAGTTTTTTTTTTTACGAAATGCTCAGTAAAGTTCTTGTTGTCTTGTCAAGTTCAGATCGATTTTATACATTTAAATTTTCTTTTACAGGGATCTGATGACGAGAGCTCTACAAATTGCTGATCCATGATGATACAGTTATGTTTATATGAAATGACAGTATGTCTTATCCTTGCTCAGGTATATTGTGAGGAGTCACTTTGCCAAAGATTGTAAAAATTTCTAGTGCTGTCATTTGTGTTTCAAAAACTAAAAAAAAAGTTTGTAAACATTAAATGCAGGTTTCAAAATTTTGGATTGAATTTTTCAAACGTACTTTTATGTTTACATATGTGTGAAAACTGAAACATACCTAGTTTTGTAATGTTACAACTATTTTTTTTTTTCAGTGCACAAATTAATTTGCAATGTGCAGTTATTATAAATGGCACTGTTGTACTTTTGTTTGGCAAATTCTGCCATATAAAAGCAACTTTTTAGGGGTGGGGGCAGTATGGGACTTATCAGCTGGTGGTTTCTGTATGGTAGAGTTTGTGTTACATGATGAGTTCCCTGTACAACCTCATATTTTGTCCCCTCTGATGACATGAATGGTTTAAAGAATTCCCTTCTTCTTCATCTGACCGCATGTTTTTTTTATTTTAAAACTGTGTGGTAAAGTCTTAAATATAATTACCATGAATAAGGTTAAATGCAAAGGTTATTGAAATGTGTGGAATGTAATGTTTTTATTTCATAGCTGTTGAAGTATTAGGCTTATTTATATATTTTGTGATAAACTTTGGAAAAGTATTGCCTAAACATGTAATAAGAAAAGAAACTGAATTTGTTAAATTGAGAACATAGTAACTTTGACTAACGTGTAATAACTTAGTAGCCTTAACATTCATCATCATCACATGTCCTGTTATTTCTGGAGTTGAGATCTCATGATGTATGTTGTTCTATCTACTGAGCTCTCTTTGAACATTGTTTAGAGAACTGTCCATATTTTGGTGCTATCCCCTACAATTTTTAGTAATGTCTTCCTCACTCTCATTACCACAGTGAGAATTCCTGAAATTCTGTTTATCTGGCAAAAGACAAGTAATTTATTTCTGATATTAATTTCCTTCCACAATTCCATGATGTCAAGACCCTTTAATTTATTTCACATCGTTTTTCTATTTTTCTAAACTTAAAACTTGGGGTCTATTTGTGCCAGGACAATTTAGTTTGTAAATCAGATGTTGTATCTTACATCAGTTTGTTGTTGGATGGCTAGATTTTCAGATGTTTCTTCTATCTTGTTGAAGCCCAGCCTAGATAATTATAATTCTATTGTTGCACGTTATTGAGCTTGTAACACCACTGCAGTTAGTCCCCTTGCAGGAAGCTTAGAGCAAAGCATTCATGTGGTTGTCAGAGTGACTAAGAGATGTAGTGTCCGCCTCTAATTCTAAGGTACCGGGCTCGCTCCCAGTACAGGGAATATAGTTAATGGAAATTTTTTCAGAAGAAGTGGTTCCTAATGATGTCATACTCCCCCCAATCCCCTAGGTAGTGAGTTTGGATGCCTAGTCTTCTCGGATAAGGGTGAACAATAGGAAGGTGCACACGTTAAAAATCCCTCAGCAGTTGTAAATCGTAAAGATTTGCCTAATGGCCGCTGCAGCCGTGGCAACATTTAAAAATTAGGAAAACCTACCCACCCCAAAAATATTTATAGAATGTGTGATTCCTGTATACACACATTGGGATCCTCGCCAGTGTTACATAATTCATGCACTGTGCTGAGATCCTCATTTTGTGATCTAAGGGAGGAAATCAGAGCACTGATGGAGTTGTCTGTGTGCAGTGAAGATGGTCCTTAAAAAAAAAACCAAATTAAAGCATTTATATGCTGATGCATTTATGACCACTGCTTTCTTTGAACATATTCAAGTTGGCATCTGAGAGTGTACTCTAGATACAGTGGTTTCTGTAGCAATGTTTTACAAGAGGTCAGTCTCTCGCACATCACTTATTACAACATGCATGAGAGTGGTGGTCCTATTTTGTTGTCTCCTCAAAGACCCTTTGGAACTATATGGGATATTCTATGGATATGATATTTCAGTAGAAAATGAAAAATTGAAATTTCTTCTGCCTACACTACTGACTTGCATTAGAGTTGATATCCTTTGTGGGGTGGGGGAACCAGACAAAAAAAGAGTAGGCTAATAAGTTGGCCAAAATAAACAGATCCACGGAAACAATATTTCTCTACTCAAAAGAGCAATGACTATTATTATTGGATTATTATATTTACAACTTACTGATCAAGGCTATGTACCGTGAGCTGTATATATAATAATTTGCACGCAGCAGTTCCCTTAGGTAAGACATGAAAATTATTTCATTGGTTCCCCGAGGATAAAAAGGTTGAAAAAGGCTGACCTAGACACATGGTCCATCAATCATAGCAGGGCACATATCCTAATGTAAGGCAGTGTGATCTATAATGTTGTTCCATTTATCCTTTTCCTGCATTTAGGTAGTCCTTTATTATTATGATTGATCATAATTAACATCACTGCACTCCAGGCAAACCCATAGGTGCTCAGTCTCCCTCAGCAAATGTCAAAGGGTATGAATGCTACTTGTTCCTGATGTGCACTGGTTGTATACACACCAGTTGCATACTCTCATACATCCAGCCCTGCTAGTCTTAAGTTTGATGCCAAAAGTCCAACAATATTAGCCTTGCTGATTAATTGATTGCAGTGTCGTTCTCTAATCACACTGACTAACAAAAAAAAACTTTTTTTTTCTTTCTCTAACATTTCTATGTTTTTCTGGTCAATTTTAATGCGCTGTTTTTAAATCTGCAAACCGTTTTTCTCTATCAGGTCGGGATCTCTAGAAATACGCAATTGAAGTTTTTTAACAAGGCATAAAGTATTATAACATCATTCATACAAGAAGTGTAACAGTTATGTAGGCTTGAATTTCTTTGCAGTCGACTTTCGTCGGTGAATGGCATGTGGTACATCGCGATGAAGCATCCAACAATAATCGGCAAGCATGGTCACACTCCACCGTCCTTGATAGCGTGATTCCATTACGGCGATATCTTGATGGAATCGTTCTCCATGTTCATCGCTGACTTCGCCAAGTTTGTCAGGGAAAAAGTCAAGATGCGAATCAAGCAAATGGATTTTGAGGGACATGTTACAGCCCATAATTCTGTATGCATCTATGCACTGCTTAACAATATGCACATAGTCGACAGATTTGTGATTTCACAGAAAGTTATCGACGATCGATTTGAATGCCATCCATGCGCGAAGTTCACTACCATGTAACAAGTTCTCGAATTGTTTGTCTGCAATAACTTTCCTAATCTGAGGTCCTACAAAGATACCTTCCTTTATCTTTGCATCGCTAACTTGCGGAAACTTTTCTCGAAGATAAGTGAAAGCTTTGCTCGTTTTATCTAACACTTTTACGAAATTCTTCATGAGCCCCAACTTTATATGTAACGGTGGTAAAATGATGCCGTCTTTGTTAACTAATGGCTCATGTATTACATTTTTATGCCAGAGCTGCATACGATCCCTGATAGGCCACACCTTTCTTGCATAATGTTCCTGTCTGTTGCGGCTGTCCCATTCACATAGGAAGCAACAAAATTTAGTATACCCAGTCTGCATGCCCGTGAGAATTGCAATGACCTTTAGGTCTCCACAAATCCGCCATTGGTAGTCATTGTACTTTATTTTTGCCAAAAGTATAGCCATATTGTCATAAGTTTCTTTCATATGAACAGAGTAGGCGACTGGAATTGATGAAAATAAATTTCCGTTATGCAATAACACGGCTTTTAGACTAGTCTTGGAAGAATCGATGAAAAGTCGCCATTCGTTGACTATGTGCTCACGACCGAGGTGCACCATTAGACCGTTTACATCTTTGCAATAGCAAATGCCATCATCCATCTCAAAGTATTGAACAAGTTCTCTGTGTCTATGACGAAATTTAGATATCGGAGTATTGGGCGCTAAAAGATTCCATTCTTTGAGTCGCGAACCGAGTAATTCCGCTTGTCCTTTGGTAAGAGCGAGATCACGTATTAGATCTGAAAGTTCTGAATGGTTAATTAAGTGAACACCATCATTCACCGGTATATAATCCGAGTCAGAATTAGTTTCTAAAGCAGGTAAACTATCACTTTCTGATGGTTCATTCACGTCCAACGGATATTGTTATGGTGGAACTGGGATCGGATACTTGATTGGATCATGAGGCACTGGTTTCGATACCGATTCTACAACTTCTAGAAGCCATATTTCGCTCAGAATTATTTCAAAATACAGTAACTATTTGAAAAATAGCGTAACATATGTCATGCATCTTTTAGCAGTATAAAAAGTAGAATTATTTTGCATTTTATTAATTTTTAATAAGTTATATAGTAAAAATGAAACGGAGCAAATAACGGTTTCCCAAAAATATATTTATTCACAAATATCTTAAGAACCCGACGTGATAGAGATAAACGGATTTCAGATTTGAAATCAGCGCAAGAAACTGACCTAAGAACACTTATTCTTATATAAGAAAGAAAAATGTTGTTTGTCAGTGTCATTAATTGTACTTCGTATCTCTCCCTTATCCATATCCCCACTATGGGTGCTCTCAAAACTAGTGCAGTCCTTTGCTTGGAGATAACCACTGTTACTGTTTCCTTGACTACTATACCTAATAATTTTGTGGGTCTTTTTCACAGTTTACTTATACTGTATCATCAGCAAAGTGCAACTGATTTATATTGTAACTTTCAAATTGTATTTCCAGCTCACCTTTAACTTATCTCATGATGCTTTCACAAAATAGAGAGAATAGGTCAGGTGAAAGACTAAAAGCACCCATCCCTGCCTAACTCATTTTATGTATGTATGTGTGTGTGTGTATATATATATATATAATATATATGAGCATTTGATTGGCAGAGCAGTTAGAGCCCTGACCCCTCAAAGCAAAGTTACCAAATTCAAAATCTGGTAGCATCACGCCCAAGTCTATCCAGCTGTAAGTGGGTACCTGACTGCTCGAGTTAGGGAAGGTAAAAGCAGTAAAGAAGGGAATTGGCCACCCACCACAATAAGCTGGACCTAGTAAAGTTCTACATACTTCACTCCCCTACAGCAGTATCTGCTATGTGACTACCTTTACATATATATACATACACACATACAGGGTGGTGCAAAAGTAAGTATACAATTTAATAACATAAATTTGTTATTTACTATATTATTGGTGTGTAGATATACACTTTAACACATGTTTTCTATGTATGTACTTATTCTACATGTATATTGTAAGTATTAATTACTTTGTAATAACGAATAAATAAATGTAATGAAACTATAAACCTACTTTTCCACCACCCTTTGTGTGTGTGTTTATATAGTGTTATAATGTTGGTGTTTCACCTATCAAATGCCTTGCTATAATACTGTGTATGAAGCACATGTATTGATCTTTTTATAATTTCAAGGCTGTTAGTGTTGTCTTAGTAGTATTAGCTAATAGCATTATGCATACAGCATTTGATGTCTAATTTTTTTCAACAAATTCACACTGTTATCTCAGGTCTTCCTCCCTTCATTAAAATACTAAATACTATTTTAGTCATTCATCTCAGGTCTTTATGCGTTCATTATAATTTGTTATATGATTCACAAGGTAATGCTCCGGTGATCTTCACATTAATTAGTTCTTGCTTTCTTTGTTAAGTTTATAAAAGTAGATTTTATTCATTTTTATATGCAGTGCCAAGTTACTTTATAAATGTTACTGATGTTTGTGGTGAATTTTGCTTTATTTTATATATCTGCAAAGCTATTTAACTCTTTACATTTATAGTTTTGTTCTTCAACTATTTTCTCAGCTTGACAATTGTTATCTTCAAACCAATTATGATCTGATTTGTTGGAATCTGTTTTATTTTTATATATTTTACATAAGATTTGAATCTGTCTCTCATACAGCTGATCTAGTTTCTACATGCTTCATTCTCCAGAATTTTATTTAATATAATGTAATGCTAACTTTATGTCAAAGTTGCACCTGTTAACAGTTTACTACTCAGAGACTATTAGTAGTACAATTTAATTATAGTCTATATGTGAAATGACCTGACTAAAAATTTGGAGATATCAAAAGAGCCAAACGGTAGCTGGTCAGTCTGGTACAATAAGTGATGTTAGTTTGAGTCGTACAAGTTTTTTTTAAAATTTCAAATCTTTGTTAATGTTTTTAAAATGTAATACAAGCTATTGACTTACATTTGTGAGCAGTGAACTGCTATATTTTAAAGTGTGATATCTGTAGGGGAGACATATGAAAATTAAATACCAGGGATAGAGGAAAGGTGTACAATTTTTTTCACAAACTACATTACATCATCATGCCAAGTGGATGCTGTCTTATCAACTCAATTAAATATTTTCTTTTCAAAATGAGTCTACCTGAGGTATTAAAATTGCTTGCAACAATAACTATATCAGCAACCCTGCTGATGTAATTGTAGTCCTAGTTTGTTAAATGTGGTGAGACAGGTTTTCACTTCTTGTAATTTTTTAAATGTCTAAGACAGAATGGCCCATTAGAAAATATTGTTGAAGGACCACAAGTGGATGTTTTTAAGAGCCTGATGTCCATACACAGACATCTATGACCGCTAAGCAAACAGTTTTTAAAGTACATTTTTAAAATTGTAAATTTAATAATAAATAATATTACATGTTTCTAATGATAATCTCCAAAAGAACGTTGCCAATCCTTCTGCACAGAATATTCAGTTGGAGTGATTTCCCTTTAGCACTGTTTCGTGGACTGTCACACTATTTGAGGTGCACAACAGTCAATTATAATTTTTTTTTTTTATTTGGGGGGGAGGGTGTATTAAAGCTTGAGGCTTTTGGTTTATTGTTTAACTGACTTTTATTTGTCATAATTAATTTTTTATAAGAACCCCCTACTGACGGACTGACTCACAGACTGACAAAATATTAAATGTCAAACTTACTAACAGACTGATTCATGTATTGACAGACCGAGTGACTGACTTATGTACTCCTGATAATTGGCTGATGGACTGACTCATGGACAATAGATAGATTGCTAATTTGACGAACCAACTTATGAACTGATGTCATAACAGACGGATTGATTTATTGGTGGACTGAATGAATGACAGACTATCTCACTGACTGACCAATATATTGACTGAATGACTGATGAACAGGCTGATTTATTGTAACATGCGATTATTAATTGTTTTTAATATCACTCCTGTGTCCATATTCAGTGTCTAGAACTAGTCTGCTAGCTCTCGAATTGCCGCGTACCCTCCATAAACAGGACACTAGCTCCACACAAGTTCCTGAGCACTGGAAGCTTATATGAATGTTTCTATTTGCGCTACAATACACACCCCCCACCCCTCCTTAAAATTAATTTTTTATTAATAATTATTATTAAATTAATAAATGAAAACCAGATTAGAAATGAAAAAAACTTTCTCCAAGTGTGAATCTAACCCACACAACTTGGAGTACTACACCAGCCTCAAATCAACTGCATTATCCAGGTTGGTTTTTTGGTATGAAATAATCTGTACACCAGTTTGTGCTGCCAACAGGGCTACTGCAGTACAGTATAAGGTATTTGTTTATGTCAAGCCAAACCTTAGCATCTGCAACCTGTTATTTCTCAATGACTGCAGTGAAATTATAGATTTCAAGTTAGTCATTATGTCCAGCATTTATCATGAAAAAGTGCCTTGGCTGTTGTCAAAATTTAGTAGTGTGTGTATGCATATATATATATACACAAACACAGAGCTAGCCGCAAGGATTTTTTAAGACGGTGTTAGAACTCGTAATTTTCCCCCCCCCCCCCCCCAGTACTGTATGTACGCTTACGAGACTCAATTTCATGCTCTTGAGATGTATCACACTTTAACTTCCACAAGTGATGTTCACTGTAGCATATTACACAAATAATAATTTTGCTGCCTACTCAAGTTGGCACCACTCGCATCCACAAAGAGCCAGCCCTGTACATATATACATACACACACATTCTCCCTTCTCCATTTATGCAAAGTTTTGAAAGTAACTTTCTCTGATATTGTCAGAGACCACACACAAAATGAAAGTAGTCATTTTTATATCAGTAAGTCATGCAGTTAATAAAGAAGAATGTAACATATGTCTGTGTTGTTTGCTTTTATGAAAACAAGTCTTATGATGATGTGAATAAAAATATGTGAGAAAACTTCCTCTCAAAAGGTGATGCATATACGGTGGAAAACATTTTCTGTCCTCTTTGAATTAAATTTATGCAGTGATAAAGCTATCCAAAAAGTAGTCACAACGCCAGGAAACAAAGTTCTTGAAGCTATGTCTGATCCGCATATATTACAAATTCAAATGTGGCTGATTAATGACACTTGTTCACAGCATGTGTCTGACACACAACTTACACCTATTGCTTGCATGTATTTGTTAAAAATAACAAGTTTTTTCGCTCAGCAGTATGATGCATGTCTTGACCACCGTAGAGATTGTTTCTGAAATATCAAAATGCATAACACTGATTTGTGTGTGGTGTATAAATAAAATTTAATCTGGTAAAAATGGGATCTGAAATTGTATAAACCTAACAAACAGCTTCATTGATTAGCCATGCCTTCCTGTCCTGTGCCACCCCTTCAAGGTCTTTTTCATCCCTTTCATGTCAGTCTCAAATTCCCTTGTCTGCATGTTTTTTGGTCTCCTTTTAGTGTCTTATCATGAGGATTTCTGAATAACTTGTAGGTACCACAAAGTAATTTTTGTTTGCACAGAAACACCAGAGAAAACAATGCAGTTTGGAAGCTCTTGGAAAACCATGAAATTGGGTACTTAATTTTTTAAAATCGGACAAAAAAATAAAAATGTTACGGCATTTTAAAAAGTGTATGTACTTTCGCAAAGTTAAAAAAGTTACATCACACCAACTTCAGAGTGCTCCCGTTTTCTTAAATATAAACTTAGAACCTTCTCTGATAAACAGCATACAGTCTGCAATACACTGATCACATAAAGAAAACTATAGGGCTATATCATGAATAATTATCAATATATTTTAGACCAAATATTGCAAATCATTACCAAAAAATGTAGTATTTTGCATGAACATCAATTTTCACATCATATTTCAAAAAATATAAAAGGTACAAGCTTTAAATTTGTACATATTAATCTGCATACTACACAAATACAACCCAATTTTTTTCAGAGGATTTGAACATCTGTTTGTTCTTGTATAATTTTTTAAAATATGCCCAGAGGCCAATTTGTCGCAGGGGAAGAAAAAAATGTAAAAATTAAGACTTTTTTTTTTTTTAAACACTGTCCATATTTCAATTAAAAAATCATTTGTAGGCAATAATTAACAACATGTAAACAATAATTAACAATATCTAAACGCTATTTTGTGATAAAACAACTGGTTACTAGCATTAAAAAATGTTTTTTTATACCATCGTAGTATGAGTCATATGCAACAGTAAAATTCCAGAAGTGAGTTTTCTTTACATGTATAGAGCATTACACGTACCATTATTATATCATACATGTAGTGCATTGAAAATCACGACGAACCTTAAAACTTGAAAAGTGTACAGCCTGCTTAAATTAAAATGTTTATTAATTAACATGAATACGTGAGTCTGAACTATTTAAAGTGCATTTCATGAAAGCTGTTTATACCCGGTACATATTTATGTTCGAGGTAAGACTATCAACTAGTGCCTGCTAGTCCGGACATTTCAGTTGTTGTTGTTCGTCCATCACGGGTGATGAAGACCACTCTGTTCATCCAATTATTTAGGAATATGTTAGGTTAGTCTATGGGTACGAAGGTGACTGATGAGCCCGATGCGGGCCTGGAAGGATCTCGGACAGTGTGGGCAGGGAATGTTTGCTTCATGTGAAGGTTTTATTACACGGTCCTTTCTAGCTTGTCTCCGCTGTTCCTCTTCTGGATGATTCGCATGCCGCTGCACCTTTACGAAGAGATGTGCGCCAAGCAGTTCAGTCTTGCGCAGCAGCTTCCCATGTGTCAGGGTTTATGTCAAAGGTTTTCAATGACGTCTTTAACGTGTCTTTGAAGCGCTTCTTTTGGCCACCATGGGAGCATTTACCCTTCTGTATCTCACCATAAAAGAGTATCTTTGGCAGTCGATGGTCTGGCATGCGGACTACATGACCTGCCCAGCGAATCTGTGACTGCATCAGAATAGTATCAATACCAGGGATACCAGCTCTGTCAAGAACGGCGGTATCCGGGATCTTGTCTTGCCATTTGATGTTCATTATCTTCCTGAGACAGACTGTATGGAAGTGGTTTAGCTTCTTTACGTGGCGCCTGTATACAGTCCATGTTTCACTTGCATATAGCAGCACTGGAAGCACCGCAGCTCTGTACACCTTCAGCTTTGTCTGTAGACTAATGCCACTTCGATGCCAAACGTTGGTGTATAATCTGCCAAATGTGCTGCTGGCTTTGGAGATCCTGGTGTTCACCTCATCATCAATGACAATGTTCTGGGATAGTGTGCTACCAAGGTATGTGAATCTGTTCACAACATTCAGTCTCTCACCATTAACCTTGATGATTGGCTCAGTATAAACTGTGCCAGGAGCTGGTTGGTACATGATTTCTGTTTTCTTCGTGTTGATGGTAAGCCCAAAGTTGGCGCAGGCTTCGGAGAATCTATCCACACTATGCTGCAGATCAGCCTCTGAGCCAGCATTGAGGGCACAATCATCAGCAAACAGAAGATCTCTGATGGTGTGTGATTTGACCTTGGTTTTTGCTTGAAGCCTCCTAAGGTTAAACAATTTTCCATCAATACGGATAACTAATGTCGATTCCTGTGTCCCCATCAGTCAGCATAGCAGAAAACATAATACTGAACAGAGTCGGTGCAAGTACGCACCCTTGTTTAACTCCATTTGAGACGGGGAAAGGCTCTGATAGCTCACCGTTTTCCTGAAACTCTAGCTTGCATTCCATCATGCAGTTGCTGCACTATTGTGATAAATTTCTTTGGGCAGCCATATTTTGCCATGATCTTCCATAGACCCTCTCTACTGACCGTGTCGAACGCCTTTGTCAAGTCGATGAACGCTGTGTACAGGTCACAGTGCTGTTCTTGGCATTTTTCTTGTAGCTGTCTTGCAGCGAACACCATATCTATGGTTCCACGTTCTTTCCGGAATCCACACTGACTTTCAGGTAAAAGACCTTTGTCAAGATGAGCCGTAAGGCGATTCAAAAGGATTCTGGCGAATATCTTCCCAGCGATTGATAAAAGAGAGATGCCTCGATGATTGTTACAGTCTTGGCGATTACCTTTACGTTTATATAGATGTATAATTGACGCATCTTTGAGATCGTGTGGGATGGTTTCACTCTGCCACATTTGCTGGAAGATCATGTGAAGTTTCTCTATCAGAACTGCACCGCCATCTTTATAAACCTCAACAGGAATTGAATCGGAGCCGGGGGCCTTTCCACTAGACAGTTGACGAATCGCTTTCTTAGTTTCCTCCAGAGTTGGTGCATCATCTAATGCTTCATTTATAGGAATTTGGGGCAGGCGGATGATGGCTGGTTCAGAATATTATTAAAATGTTCAGCCCAGCGTTGGAGCATTTTTTCCTTGTCTGTAATTAGTGTTTTTCCATCTGCATTAAGGAGGGGAAATGATCCTGATGATGTTGGACCATAGACCGCTTTGAGTGCAAGGTAAAAATTTTTCAAGTCATGGCTGTCAGCAAAGCCTTGGAGCTCATCTGCTTTATTACTCAGCCACGAATCCCGCATCTGGCGTAGTTTATGTTGGACGATTCTACGCATGTTGTTGAAAGCGTCTTTCTTGGATGTAGATTTTGGATCATTTAAATATGCTTTATGGAGATGGTGTTTCTCAGCCAACATCTGCTTTATATCATCTGAGTTCTCATCAAACCAGTCATTTTGTTTCTTGATGGAAGGACCCAGGACCTCTGTAGCAGTGTTGTAGATCTGCTCACTTAGGGCTGCCCAATTTGTTTCCACACTTTGGCCGTCTAGCGAGATAGATTTGAGACGGTCTTCTAAGGTGTCAGTAAATGACTGTTTGATTTTTGTCTTCTTTAGTTTGGTGACATCCAGCCTCTTTTGAGTTTTCTTCCCCTGAGGGCGCCTGGCTGGTTGGATACGAATTTTAAGTTTAGATACAATGAGGCGATGATCAGTCCAACATTCGGCACCACACATGGACTTGGTCACCCGGACATCTTGCCTGTCCTTCTTCCTAACAATTACATAGTCAATTAAGTGCCAATGCTTTGAGCGAGGGTGCATCCAGGAGGTCCTGTTGCGGGTAGGAAGTCGAAAAATGGTGTTGGTGACAAGGAGGTCATGTTCTGCACAAGTCTGGAGGAGAAGAAGTTCATTGCTGTTACAGCGACCCACGCCGTACCTTCCAATAGTGCCATCCCAGGAGATGTTATCTGAGCCTACTCTTGCATTAAAGTCACCAAGAATGATGAGTTTATCTGCTTTAGGAACTGATGCAATGACTGCATGTAGTTCTTCGTAAAACTTATCTTTGACGTCATCCTGGTTTGTCATAGTTGGTGCATACGCGCTAATGATGGTGGCATGTTTTCTTCCATAGAACAGGGGGATCTTGACCGTCATCAGTCGGTCATTTATTCCCTTTGGGGGCCCCGCTAACTTGCTGACAATTGCTGTTTTGATTGCAAATCCAACCCCTGCTTCTCGTCTTTCTTCAGTACCTCTTCCGCTCCAAAAGAATGTATAACCTGCACCCTTTTCGCAAAGTTGGCCCTCGCCTGCAAGTCGAGTTTCACTCAGTGCTGCTATGTCAATGTTGTACCTGGCCAGTTCTCTCCCAATCAGGGCAGTTCGTCTCTCAGGTCTGTTTGCTTTAAAGTCTTTGTCAAGGAGAGTGCGCACATTCCATGCGCCTAGAATGAGGGGGAAAAATCTGTCCTTTCTTTTTCTTATATGTCGCCCGCCGAAGTAGGGTACCCACCAACCGCGGTAAGCTGGTTAGGTAATGGTGGAGCAGGCAATGTTTAGGGCACCTTTTCTAGCCCCTTCCTCATGCCATGGAGGTGAGCAGTGCTTTCCTAAAGAGGGCTGCTCAGTCACTCAGGGGGCTGCCGAATCCCACTGCTGCTCCGATCAGTGGAAGACGACCATATGGCCTGAGCCGCCTGTGTGTAGGTCTGCGACTACGACTGCCAGCGTACCCACGCCTGCCGCTTCGCCGCTCGCCCATCGCCACAGGACTTGTGAGTGGATGGATGAATGGATGAAAGAGTGACTTGCGCAGTGATTTGGATTAAAGTGAGGAAGAGTTGTGCAATTCGTCGACCTCACTCTCTCGCCTGGGTCCATCTCAATCCAGTGGCAAGACAAGTCAAGACGACTGGAGATGAAGTCAGGTGCAGTGGATGACCAGGGCTTTCTACGTGCCTCGCCGTGCTCCTTACGCTCCACAGCGCGTTGCTGGTAATCGCCGTCATGCCCGTTGAACCAACAGGTGGTTTCTTCCGCGCAGTCTATCGAATCCAGTCTTCGCATGCATGGGTAGGCAGACCCTAACTCACCGAAGGCTTATAACCATTCGGCTACCCTCACCTAGTTTAGCTGGCCTGTCAAAGCCGTTGCCCGGGGGGTGGCCGCTGTCGCATGCTGACAGCTACGAGGAGCCACAGGTGAGAGCTGGATGCCAGGTTTGGACCAAAGGTGGCCGAGCTGCCCTACATTTCAGTACACCGTCAGCTACTAAGTTATGGTATTTTTCCGGTTTTCTAGCCTTGTCTCAATACGTCGACCATTGGCGTTTGGTTTTGCGATATCATTCGCGTTTGAGATCCCAATTAACCCTATTATGTTGCAAAAGAAACCTTCATTTAATTACCAATTAATCAAAACATGCATTTTTTATTCAAATTGGTAACTTTCTTAGCTTTTAAAGCTCTTGAAAAAATTAGATTGATGTGCGAATGTCTGAAGCGGTGATAACAATTCAATCCACGTTGTTACACAGAAACTGTGCGATCGTGTTAAATTGCTAAATAATATAAAAACTATTGTACATTTTACATTTGAAGTTCAAAACATTGTTAATAAGTGATATACTTACGTATAGTCAACCTCAAATCAGAAGATGTGATGATGTTTGCACATGAGCCAATAAAAGTGGCGTCTCGATCTTGATGACATCGGGAGTGATCACGGCCAATGGAACAGCCTCGCTGTCTATTTTTCGCTAAAATTCTAGGCCTAACTTGAGCGATACAGAACTTACTCAAAGTCAATTAGTTCCACCAGCAAATACCAGAAGTCTTTAAAATTTCACACGAATAAAGGAAAATGGCTCCCAAATCTTCTCATATATTGCAAACAATTATAACAACATTTAAAATGTCACATCTTGTAAAATTTCAACTTCACTTTGAGAAATCGACATCTTCCACGTCGTTTTCTACAGCTTGCAATATACGAAATTAAAGATATGCATCTTCCCATCATAATGGTGAAAATAGTATGCAAATCAGACGTTTGCTGGTCAAGCGAAACCAGTTTGAATGAAGCGGGGTGAGGCAAAAACGCCGAGAGTTGGCCGCGCGCCCGGGCAAACTACGCGTAACATTGCTGTATCCGCTTAATAGCAAAGGGACAGCGACGACTTAAACTTGACGAATTTTCCTCAGTTTTCTCAACTTTCGTGCGTTGTCAACCAAAAAAGCGGCCGGTTTGTGGTAAAGCTATCAGCTGCTTTCCTCAGTGTGTGTCCTATGCAATGCCAAATGGTCTTCTTACTTACTGTTCCACTGGTACTTCTATGGCTCTTCATCAGATCAAAATCTGTGATCTTGTTATACCATTTCAACATTTCTGTTCCGCACAAGCACCCATTTATGAAAGTCTGTTTATGTCTGATAGTCATTTTTCTTATTTTCTGTGTTTCAGATTTACATAGCAGGACAGCCTTGACATAAAAGGTGAAGATTCTTATTTTTGTGTTGGACTTGATTTCTTTGTATCTCCTAATGCAATGACAGCTCTTAAGAGCCTTTTTTTTTTATTCTATCACTGTCTGTTCCTCAAGCTTTGTCTATACTTCCACATTCTGTACCTCCCTGTGCAATCTGGCTATCAATTGTCTAATTTATTCTCATAATCTTCATTTTTTTCTACATGTATTATCAGATCCAACTGCTGTGACCTCTCAACAAGTTTTCCCATTTTGTCTTGCATCTGGTTATGGGACACAAGAATAGATATTTGACAAAATCTAGAGAATTAAGCTGTTTTGTATTCTGTTTTTATTGGTTAAGTTTTCATAATTCAGTCAACCGAACATTTAACAGGTGTATCTGCCATAATTCAGTTCTTATCTCAATCGTCTCCATAAACTAACATTCATGAAGAATTCTACATTTCATGTCTTCATATGTTTACCTGAAAAGGTTGATGAGTTTAAGGGGGACTCAGTTTCCAGAGTGATTCTCTGTCTCAACTGTTTAAGCCATTTTACTGTCGACAGATCCAATGTAATGTGGAGAGTTCAATTCCAAGCTCTATTCAACAGAATCTGTTTTGTCAAAAACCTTCCTGCTCTTCTCTCAACTGTCTGTTAATGGTTTCTTTTAATCTCTCAAAGTTTAATATGTTTCCTGGCATTAATATTCCTTTGTAATTCTTGCAAATCTACCTTCTTTGGCAACTTGACCAGATATCATATCCATCCCATCTGCTGGCATTTCTTTTCTCTCCCAGATTTTACCAAGTACTTTGCATATTATTTCTGCAGAGGAAGCTTTATGGTTTTCTTTACCTCTTCCTCATTTGGTTTTTCACAATTAATTTGAAACTTCTTTTCTGCTGGTTGAATGTCTGGGGGATTTTGTGAAGCTGGTCTGCTTAAAAGTTCTAAATGCTCCATCCATCACTTCATTTGCTATCTCATGTCACTAAGCACATTCTCATTCTTGTCATTAATAAGGCCATTTGATTACTTGTATTTCCCTGTTGCTACATATTTTAGTGTTGGAGCACTTGGTACATAGTTAGATATTATAGTTATTTTGTTTCTCAATTTTTGAGATATCCCACCCACATCAAAATGTTGTCTGTAGCTATGTCCTGTTGTAAATATTGTGAGTTTCATTTTTATTTTGGCTAACAGTAGGTACCACAAAGTGATTTTTGTTAGCACAGAAATACCCGAGAAAACAATGTAGTTTTGAAGCCCTTGGTAAATCATGAAATTTGGTACTTTATTTTTTAAAATAGGACAACAAATAAAAAAGTTATAGCATTTTAAAAAGTGTGGGGACTTCACAACATTGAAAAAGTTACATCACACCAACTTCAGAACACTGCCGTCTCCTTAAATATAATCTTACAACTTTCTCTGACAAACAGCATATAGTCTGGAATATACTGATCACACAAAGAAAACTATAGGGCTACATCATGAATAATTATCACTATATATTTGAGACCAAAAATTGCAAATCTGCAAAACACATTACCGAAAAATATAGTTTGTTGAATGAAAGTCAATATTCACATCATATTTCAAAAAGTATAAAGGTACAAGCTTTAAATTTGTACATATTAATCTGCATACTACACAAATATATCTCAATTTTTTTCAGAGGATTTAAACATCTATTTGTTCTTGTATAATTTTTTAAAATGTGTCCAGAGGCCAATTTGTCGCAGGGGAAGAAAAAAATGTGAAAATGAAGAAAAATTTTTTTTTTTTAAGATACTGTCCATATTTCATTAAAAAAAATGTGTAGGCAATAATTAACAACATCTGAACATTAATTAGCAACATCTAAACGCTATATTTTTTTTAAAACAACTGGTTATTAGCATTTAAAAAGACATTTTTTAACTGGAGAAGAATGATCATGGCGCACTCTTTCCCTGCAAGAGGGCAATGACGCCTCACAACCTAAATGCTTCAGAAGTCCAAAATACAATTCTTTGATATTTCCTGATAGTTTAATGTCCTTATCATTCAATAATAATTATCTGTATCTTACCTCTACACCTCACGGTTGAAGGGGAACGACTAAGTAAGTAAGTATCTTAACTGAGCCTTAAGATTTCTAAGGGCATTTCGTCCTTTACAAATTTTATCCACATCCTGCTTTGTGGTGCACAGACCCCCTTGGCTTATGATTGTGTTATATAACTCTATCTTCTTCTCTGCATTTTTAATATCTTTCTCTTTTTTCCTCCTATTGTTGTCAGTTATTCGCTGTTTAATTTTTTCTTTGACTGCCCTCTCTGACTCTTTACTCCGTTTTTTCCATTCCAGTCTATGTTTTGGGTTCTTCGTCATCACTCTTGCATTCTCTACTTTTATTTTATCTGCTCCTTCCTCTTCTCCATTTCACTTTTTATCTGTTTGTAGTGTGTTACTTTGTGGTCTGTAGCTTTATGGAAAAAAAAAACTACAAGCAGTCTACCTCAAGCCATGTTGCATTCCCATCCTCCTTCAGATAATAAAGTTGTGCAAGGACCTTGTTTGTCAGATTGACAGCTGGCACCTTTGGACGGCAACCCTTCCCAGTCATTAAAAATGGTTTTTCATAGCATCGTAGTAGGAGTCATCTGGAACAATAAAATTCCAGAAGTTATTTTTTTTTTTTAACATGTATAGAGAATTACATGTACTATTACTATTAATGGCTTGTTCTTGTACAGAGTTTCTTCTTGATTTTTTCTTTCATATTATTTGGAATTGAAAACAATATGTATCCTAATTATAACCCATCAGAGGTTGAACTGGATATTTTCCATCCTTAATTTAAAAAAAATATATATATATATATATTATATATCTTCTTTTCGGGGAATTTTAAGACTATCAACTAGTGCCTGCTAGTCGTTTTCTACAGCTTGCAATATACGAAATTAAAGATATGCATCTTCCCATCATAATGGTGAAAATAGTATGCATCCGCTACTTTAATTATGACATTGTCCGGTTTCCTAGCCTTGACTCGATATGTCGGCCATTGGCATTGGACCTTGCGATATCATTCGCTTTTGAGATCATAATTCACCCTATTATGTTGCAAAAGAAACCTTCATTTAATTACCAATTAATCAAAACATGCATTTTTTATTCAAATTGGTAACTTTCTTAGCTTTTCAAGCTCTTGAAAAAATTAGATTGATGTGCGAATGTCTGAAGCGGTGATAACACATTCAATCCACGCTGTTACACAAACTGTGCGATCGTGTTAAATTGCTAAATAATATTAAAACTATTGTAAATTTTACATTTGAAGTTCAAAACATTGTTAATAAGTGATATACTTACGTATAGTCAACCTCAAATCAGAAGATGTGATGATGTTTGAACAAGAGCCAATATAAGTGGCGTCCCGATCTTGATCGACATCAGGAGTTATCACGGCCCATGGAACAGCCTCGCTCTGCATCCTTCGCTAAAATTCTAGGCCTAACTTGAGGGACACAGAACTTACTCAAAATCAATTCTCTCGACTGCCAAATATCAGAAGTCTTTAAAATTTCACACGAATAAAGGAAAATGGCTCCCAAATCTTCTCATACATTGCAAACAATTATAACACCATTTAAAATGTCAAATTTGGTAAAAATTTCAACGTCACTTCGAGATATCAACGTTTTACACGTTGTTTTCTACAGCTTGCAATATATGAAACTAAAGATACACTTTTCCCCCTAAAAGTTGTGAAAACAGTGTGCAAATTAGTGGTTTGGCGGTCGAGCGACCCTCATTTGAATGAAGCGGGGTGAGACGAAAAGGTTCGGAGTCCGTAGCAAACTACGCATAACGCTGCTGTTTGTTTTTATTAGTAAAAAAATACTTCAATAGCTTTTATTTTTTTTTAATTAATACACTTCAAAAGAGAAGAAGATAAAGAGTATCGTGATTGTTACGTACATTTATTACCTAAGGGGGTAGTCTTCGGTCCTGCCAAATGTACGCACCAGTTTTATGTAGTTATATTGTTTGTGCGTTCGATTGATTCACGCACTGACGTGCACAATGCTGTGTGAGTTGCTTTGGACGCACGTGTAACCTAGTTGAGGATTGTGACGTCATGATAGGGGCAGCTCGGACGACATTTTATGTCCGCAGTGTTATTATTTGATTCCTGGCAGATTTGTAGAAGCCAGCAGTTGTATTCGTATCTATTGGTCTTCATGGCGAAGCCAATAGTGGATGTCTGAAGTAAGTGTCGCCCCATTTCGTATGGCAAGTTTAATTATGTAAATTAAAGTATCAGGCCGCTCCTATTAATGGTCTAGCGGGAATTCATCGGAGATGACATTCCTAGAATTGGACACACGGAGTCGATAGCCTTTGGAATCTTTTGTAGAGGGAGAATCCATATGTGGAATCAAGTTAATGAATATAGATATATGCTTCACATGTTTAATATGCCGTTTTACCTATGCCAAAGTCGTGGTATGGATACCGAGAGGTTAGCCAAGATGAAACACTAACTTGGTTGTATTGTTATATCTGCCTTTTGTTTGGATTGGATATGCTATCCAAGAATTTTACAACAAAGTCTGGGATGCTTACAAGTATGATATAAATTATTGCTCCGTGAGAATGAATCCGTTTGCCTTAATAAACGTCCTTGGGAGAAGGTCAATGGACGTTAATTACCATGTCTGTTATATGAAATGGAAGTGATCCTTAGTCACTGGAATAAGAGAACTTAACTGTTAGAGAATCTACAACAACTTTTAACAGTGATATTAACATTTTAACGTATGATCTTCACATCTGTAACTATGATTGTCTTGTTCCACTTCGTTGGTGTCACGTCAATAAAATACATGTACAGTAAACACCGACTTGTGTGCTGCCAATACTTACCCAGTTCATCCAATGCAACGATACCTGTTGGAATGTTCGTTTGAAGAAGTTTATTGACATTTTGTTCGTATTCAACCATTCGCGTGATAAAATCAATACCATTACCATAAACGGACTCCAACAGAAAATGGTGTGCCAGCGTGGTTTGAAAATAATTATTTCAAAGGAACGAACGCAAGCCAAGGAATCGTTTGAAGATGGGATTTGTTCTTTCAAGGTGAAATCATCTTAAATTTGGAACATTGTAAAAATGAATCAGAATCAACTAACCGTTACCTCAAGGTCATCAATCAACCTCCAGGTCCAGTTGTACGGTGACTAACTGCACTTGGGATCACCTATTCCTCATTACGTGCGAGCTTGTGTTGAAAAAGCAGAACGAAGTATTTTATTCCTCCAGTACATACACGGGGACGAGGCACATTGGTTGTTCTTTCCGGCACGCGAGATGAGTATAGCGTGTTGTCGTTATACACTTTATTACATTTAGCTGTGCCTTTAATGTTCATATCTATATTTTCTATATTATTTGTTATGTGTTGTGTATTCTTTGCGGGAGGTTGGGAGGTAGATCTGACGAACGAGATCCATCTCGAAGTCAATTCGGGCTCTTCGTCAGACGTTCTGTAGGACATTATTTTGCAGACTTCCCGCAGTGGAATGTTCCTACGCGTGAGCGTAGAAGGATTCTAGGTCCACTGTGTTTGGTGGTCTGTAACACCTATCTGTTCTAGCTGTTTCGTCAAGTTTTACTTGTTGTTCTCATAGTTCTTTTTAATCGTACCTTATTTTCATGATGTATTTTGTTTGTGATTATTGTCCATCTCACCTTTCCTGTCGTTTAGTTTTTTACAAAACCATTGTTTTTACACTGTGTTGTCTATTGTCTTGTTAACTATCTGATCGTAGTTATCGTCGTATATTTTTACGATATTCTATTTTAGTTATACATTTTATTTTTTTTGATTTCTACGATTGTGTTCACCCGTCCATTTTATCATGTCTTGTCGGTTATGTTTCTATTGTCTTTCTCGTTGTTCATTTCATGACATTTGATTACATAAATTTATTGATTAATAACATATTTAATAATTATATGATAACATTATATAAATTGATTTACCGTTCTTGGACAGGAACGTGTACCTTTGATTAGAGTGTAAATTAATTGGATATTAACTGAGTAACACTTATTAGAGTGAGAAAAACATTATTAGACATAATGGATATTTTGGATCATTTTCTCCGGAAGGGAGATAGAATAGGTAAATGGGGTTCAAGTTGTGAGGAATATGCCATTGAACATTTCTTACTTCAAATTACCCAGGATCTCAAGAATTTTGCTTTTCTTAGGTGCAAATATGGCTTTTCACAAGAGAAAGCAGTGAGACTTGCTAAATTATTATCCACCATTTTTTATGATGAAGGAAAAATAACTACTCAAGACAGTAGTGTTATTGAGGTGGATGAGTTGAAGAAAACCATAACGAAGCACAAGGGTAGGGAGATTGCCCTTACGAATGAGCTGCTACAACAAAAAGGGGAATATGAGAAGAAGTTGTTGGCTATGGATTTTGAAAATGCTGAGATGAAGAATAAAATGACGGTGTTGATAGAGGATAATAAGAAATTTCATGACTCTTCTTTTAACCAGAAAAGAGAGTTAGATAATGAGGTGACCTCCTTAATGAACATATTTTTCGAAGAAGATAGTGACGATGAAAAAATACCTACTGCTATTAATACTACTCTGCAGATAGATTGCAATACACACGTGGCTCAAATTCAGAGCCTGACATCTGAGGTAACTCTTTTGAGAGAAAAGTGTAATATGGAAAAAACGATGGAACAAAACATGGAAGTTTTGGATAAGAAGGTAGCAGATCTTACCTTGGCAAATCAAGAACTCAGGAATCTTCTATGTCAACAGGAGAAAGTGTCTCAGGAAAAACAGATAAATATTGAAAAATTACTCATGGAGAAAAATGAGTTAGAGAATGAAGTACGCTCAGTTAAAATATTACTTGACAAGCAGAATAAGGTCATTGGAGAATTTGATAAGTTAAATGTGACTATAAAGACAGACTGTCATGCTCATTTGGCTCAGATTCAAGAACTGACATCTGAGATTCCTCTTTTGAAATTAAGGGTTGAGGAACTTACGATTAGCCATCAAAATGCCATTGAGGCACTTGAAAAAGAAAAGGCCATTAATAAAGAACATGTCAGGAAACACACTATCGATGTTGAACATCTAACTCAAACTGCTGCTGCAGAACTCGAAGTTAAAGATTTAAATATTATGAATGGGATTGCTAGAGAGCTAGAACAAGTCAAAAGGAATTATGAGAAGTTGATGTCAGATTATGTAGATTTGAAACTAGAATCTGAAGATAATAAAATTCAACAGAAAATAGAAGCGGAAAAACAAAAAAAAAATTGATAATGAATCTTAGAGATAGAAAAGTCAGAAAGGGAAATAACAAGAATTGCCATTCTTTTAAAGGGAAACAATTTTGTCAAACTTCTCAGTATAATGTATCTTCTAGCCAATCTCACAGATCACGAGATTTTCATCAGAATAATTTTGGAAATAATCAAAGCAATAATTATTATCATAATGGGAAATTTAAATCACAATCTTTCAAAAACAGACAAGGTTATCAAAATAGACAGTATGGTCAATGGCACAATGGTAATGGTCATACTAACCGTGATTTTAACGTAAACAAAAATGCAAATACTAGCAATTTTGGGGATAATAACCAAAATCGATCGCTACGAAGATATAGATCTTCGAACCAGCCACGACAACACTCTAATGTTGCTTTGAGTGATACACATTCAAACAAGGAACAGGATAATAATGTTAATGCACATAGTGCTATGTCATGTTCTCTGGATTTCAAACAGGTCAAGTCTTGTGATGAGAGTAATACCCCATTCCAGCCCAAGGCGATCACGACGCTGCGACGCGGGCAAAGTATACCAAGCCTACCAGCGGCTTGTACGGCCACGTCAGCTACTGACTATGGAACAGGAAGCCTTAAATTAAATAAGGGTTTTTTAAATGGCATTCCATGCTCTCTTTTATTCGATTCAGGCTCCAGTACTGTTGGCGTCCGGACTTCGCTGATCGACCCTAGTTGTGCGACGGGCAGGGTTGTGAAATGTGTCACGTTTGGCGGAACTGTGGAAACATTCCCCACAGCCATTATAACACTTCATACTCCATTTTTTTCAGGACAGATCCAAGCATGTCTTCTTCCAAACCCAATCTGTGATGTAATACTTGGTCGCATACATGATATAAAGGAATGTACCCCACAGCAAATTGCTGAATGGGAAAAGCAGCATATACAGGATGCCTATGCATTTAAGTCTATACCTAGAGTTGTGTCACATGCACATGCTATTAACATGTTGGGTAATGCTAATGTACCGGAATCTAGTAGTGAAAATGATTCCATGGTTCATTACGCCACTGTGGCTAATGGATTACAACCTTTACGACATGCTTCCATTCTTAAGAATGATATTAAGGTTTTAACGCAACCTGTAAAGACTAGTAAGTCATATACCTTCCCTCGAATTGATCAGCAGTCAACTGATCGTAAGAAAAAGGTTAAGTTTGTAAAAAAAGGAAAGGATGTTCCTAATAAAAATAATAGTTGTAACTCAGGTGAGAAAACTAAAACCAATAAGGTTGTCAATAAGGTTTTAACTTTGCCTAGCAAGCAGGTGTCTACGACATGCCGTACACCTACACCTTTGTCTGGCATAAGTAATAATACTCAATTACAGGGGTATGGTACATTTAAGAACAATAATTCTACATGTAGAAATAATAAATATTGTAATTTACCTCAAAGGACTAAGGTTACTCATCAACCTTACTCCCACTCTTGTGATAATGGTACCACTTATATTGGTAGAGGTGCATCTTCTCGCACCATCCTTGTGCAAAATCTGCCACAACGAACTACTTGGCAGGCACTAGGAGATTTTCTCAACCACACGGCGGACGTTAGGTTCGTGCGTCTGTTACCTCATATCACTAACAGGTATGGTGACGCCGTGGTAACTTTTAGGACCAATAGAGATGCTCGCATGGCTATCGAGCGGGACAATGGTGTGTATTTTCACCACCATTCCCTCAGGTTACGATTAGTACCTGATTCTGCGTCACGCAGATAGTAACCTACTATATTGAATTTTGATATCACATTCTTTGATGACTCAGCCTATGCAGTCATCATTTCTTTCTTGTAATAGTCATTTGTTCTTTTTCTAGTTCTCATGAACTTTTTCAATGGAATTTTATGCCTTTCGGGTTAATGAATGCGCCAGCTACCTTTGTACGCATGATGCGCCGCATATTGTCTCATCGTCCCGATGTCATTACTTATATAGATGACATCTGTCTTTTCAGTGACTCTTGGGATGAACATATTCAGGGTTTAAAATCTTTACTTTCTACCTTACGGGATTACAACTTAACAGCAAAACCTTCAAAGACTTTTGTCGGTTTTCATGACATCTCATTTCTTGGTCACCGTATAGGTCGCGGTTTAATATATACAGAAGACAGTAACGTCTCTAAAATTTTAAACATCTCAGCACCTAAGACAAAAAAAAAACAAGTGAGGTCACTCTTAGGACTAATACAGTTCTATTCTAAATTCATCCCTCATTTGTCTACTATAACTGCACCTCTTTCTTCGTTACTGAAGAAAGGCACACCTAATGTAATAAAGTGGTCGCAGGATCACCAAACGGCGTTAGACTATATAAAACAAATTTTTTTCAAATAAGCCTTTTTTAAGGTTGCCTAACAAAGATCTCACCTTTGTTCTTCGCAGTGATGCTTCTTCCTACGCTATCGCGGCAGTTTTGATGCAGGAATACGGAGGTACCTTATTTCCTGTTATGTACGTATCCAGAAAGCTTACGACGAGTGAAATGAAGTACTCCGTTCTCGATAAAGAGCTCCTTGCTCTTGTATGGTCAATCACAAAACTGGAACGTTACCTGCTCGGCTCACACTTTGTGGTGGAGTCTGACCAGAAAGCTCTTACGGCATTGAATACTGGAAACGTTAAGTCATCAAAGTCAGCGCGTTACGCTATAGCTCTCCAGCCATTCCACTTTGAGATACGTGCTATTCCTGGAGTGCAGAATGTATTTGCAGACTGTCTTTCAAGATGCCCTAGTGAACTTGGTGAAACTAAACTACTTTTGGATCGAGACACGTCCTCACCGAAACATGAATAACTTTGTACAGTGTCGTTAATTGTACATCTGTGAATACTATGTGTAGCTTTACAGTATTCGTATGGATATAACTTTCAGAATATACTTACGTATGGATTATAACATTATTTCTTGTGAAGTAACGTTTTATTAGAACGGGAACAGTGATATTAAAGTAACATTTTTTTTTTAGTATGGAAACATTGGTAAAAACGACAAATAGACATTCATTAGTGTTATGGAACATATTACACTACATATCGTGTTCGTTAACTTATTTCGTGCATGGAACATTAGGAACCTATTCTTGTTGACTCTAAATAGTTCTGAACGAATATTCACAATGACTGAAATTAGAATTACTTAGAATAAATTACTAGTTATTTATTTATGTGTAATTAAGTACTAGAATTAGATTAATTCAATTTAATCAAATTGATTGTTTATAAATCACACATCTACTAACGTTATTAGTGTCTCGCAATACATGTAGTCACGTATCCCACTACATGATATTTTACTTTTAGATAACTAGTCAAACTTACTAGTGCTAGATATCAGTAAGTGCGTTGCTTCTTAAAGTGTTTAATTTTGCTTTGCTTCATTTTTGCACATTGTATTTCAAAATTTTCTGTTTCACTGATTCTTTTATCATTGATTATCATCAGTGTTGCTGTTCATTTTCATTTTTTGAAATCATATGTTTCAAATTTTGTTGAAAACTTAGTTGAATTTTATTATCATCTTTTTTGTTGATTTTTCATTTTCATTTTTTCAACTTCTTTTTACTTCGAATATTACCACATCGTTCCAAAGTAGGTCGATGGTGGATGTGTGCTTTAATGCATACTGTCATTTAGTTCTATTAATTTCAAGTCAATATTCTTTTCTTAATATGATATAATTTTATGCATGTCATAAATCTTGTTGTAGTTTTGACTCACCTCTCTCGAGTAATTAGTTCGAAAAAAATTAATGGGATTAATTTTTTTAAGGGGAGGTAATAAGGGAGCTGTTACGTACATTTATTACCTAAGGGGGTAGTCTTCGGTCCTGCCAAATGTACGCACCAGTTTTATGTAGTTATATTGTTTGTGCGTTCGATTGATTCACGCACTGACGTGCACAATGCTGTGTGAGTTGCTTTGGACGCACGTGTAACCTAGTTGAGGATTGTGACGTCATGATAGGGGCAGCTCGGACGACATTTTATGTCCGCAGTGTTATTATTTGATTCCTGGCAGATTTGTAGAAGCCAGCAGTTGTATTCGTATCTATTGGTCTTCATGGCGAAGCCAATAGTGGATGTCTGAAGTAAGTGTCGCCCCATTTCGTATGGCAAGTTTAATTATGTAAATTAAAGTATCAGGCCGCTCCTATTAATGGTCTAGCGGGAATTCATCGGAGATGACATTCCTAGAATTGGACACACGGAGTCGATAGCCTTTGGAATCTTTTGTAGAGGGAGAATCCATATGTGGAATCAAGTTAATGAATATAGATATATGCTTCACATGTTTAATATGCCGTTTTACCTATGCCAAAGTCGTGGTATGGATACCGAGAGGTTAGCCAAGATGAAACACTAACTTGGTTGTATTGTTATATCTGCCTTTTGTTTGGATTGGATATGCTATCCAAGAATTTTACAACAAAGTCTGGGATGCTTACAAGTATGATATAAATTATTGCTCCGTGAGAATGAATCCGTTTGCCTTAATAAACGTCCTTGGGAGAAGGTCAATGGACGTTAATTACCATGTCTGTTATATGAAATGGAAGTGATCCTTAGTCACTGGAATAAGAGAACTTAACTGTTAGAGATTCTACAACAACTTTTAACAGTGATATTAACATTTTAACGTATGATCTTCACATCTGTAACTATGGTTGTCTTGTTCCACTTCGTTGGTGTCACGTCAATAAAATACATGTACAGTAAACACCGACTTGTGTGCTGCCAATACATGCCCAGTTCATCCAATGCAACGATACCTGTTGGAATGTTCGTTTGAAGAAGTTTATTGACATTTTGTTCGTATTCTACCATTCGCGTGATAAAATCAATACCATTACCATAAACGGACTCCAACAGTGATATAAATTTTATTACAATCCGCTTAATAGCAAAGGGACAGTGACGACTTAAACTTGACGAATTTCCCTCAGTTTTCTCCACTTTCAACAGCTTGAAGCGGGCACTTTGTGGTACCTACTAACAGAAGACTGTAATCTGATACTCTATCTGCTCCTCTATACTGTTACACCTTGCAATGATGATCCAAACTTCTTGTTTTTAACAAAGAACTCACTGTATTATAACTGGCCAGATGATTGTTTGATTGTAAGTTTAAAAAATTGAAAGTGAATTTCAATGGTGTAAGTTTTTGTTAATGATAATTGCTGAGTGATGTTCAGAGTTTTTCTTATGTTAAATATTTGAAGAGTGATAGGCCTGAGGACAGGAGTTTCTTATGTTTGTTACAACATCAGGTGATAAAAATCTCTCTGATAATTGGCTAAAAATAAGGTGATTATACAGAACAGCTGCAAGGTAAGATTCATTACAGAACAGCTGTGACTGAGCCTTTGTTCAGCACACTTATGCAGAATAGAGAAACTAAAAGTAACTAGAGGCCTGTATGCAGATGTGTGTTGACATAGTCACAAATTAACAACAACAAAAAATAATCAAAATTACAGGCCTATACGTTTCCAGTTGCATTCTGGCTTGATTGCTATCAGACACTAGTTTTCTGCTAATGCAAGTGAGCTGAGAGAGTTCATAATACACTGTGCATTTAACTCAAGGTAAGAGATTATCTAACTGATTGTATAAGTTTGACAACCTTCAGAAACAGTAACTGTACTGCCATACACTGCCAGAAATGATTAAAGCTGGTCAAATGTCACATCTGTTGCCTATATTCAGTGAAGTACATAGAGAAGATAAATATCTCTGCAATTAAAAAAAAATACGAGTAGTCTGTTTAGGAAGAGAGAGAGAGAGAGAGTCGATTTACATTATGACTTCAGTAAATATCTGTAAACGTAAACAAGTCTTATTTACAGTTATTTTGCATCACTATACTATACATCATAAAATGTGTTGATGTTCAGATTATTGAATGCAATCAACATGTCCATCTACATGTATTGTTTTTACATACTGGAAATTGCAGTCATAAACTGCATCAATTGGTAAACCAGCTTTTTCAGTTGGTCACTAAAATAAAACATTTATACCTCCTGGAAGATACAGCTCGTCATTAACATAAAACTCGGTTAATACAAAAGCACTTAATGCAAACTGTGGAAAGTAAAACATGAAGATCAGTAGACGGCAAGGCCCACTTAACATACAATGTCAACAACATCAAGATTAAATAGGTTGAAGTACATAGGAAGCATTTCTTTTTGAAAATGGAAGACTTGACAAAGAAACTGAAACAAGATTCAAAAATCCAGTGCAGTGACTTATTAACTGTCACCACTACTCAAACATCATAATATCAGCATATAAACTAAACGGCTGCTGATAAATAGTATATTCTTACCAAATCTTTGCAATCAGCATCAAACATGGTCCTTAACCACAGCAGGGGGGGGGGGGGGGGGGGGGGGAGGGAAAGGAGATCACATTCTTTGAGATGAGATGCTTCAGAGAAGCCATTAGTGTTACCAGGTTAGACATAATTAGAAATGATAACATCAGAAAAAAATTAAGAGCAGCAGTAGCGCAGCGATTAGTGCACTAGCTTCCCAGCTCGGCGGTCCTGGTTCAATCCCCAGTTGAGGTGAGATTTTGTAGACCGCAAACAGCTCTGGGGTCGACCCAGCCTCATGAATTGGGTACCAGAGCAACTCTGGGGAGGTTAAAGGCGGCCGGCGTGATGTTGACCACATCACCCCTAGTGTGAAGAAAATATGGGCCTAACACCATATTCCCAATATGCCTTAATGAACTTGTAACGGGATCCTTTACCTTAAATCCAGCATCAAGTATACAGAGAGACAGACAATTAAGTGGTTTGGCTATCTCATGAAAATGGAGCCCAACAAATTACAACTACTTGTCTACAACAGTAACAGATCTGGTTTCAGGCCACAGGGAAAACCAAAAGGTAAATGGATAGATGGCATCACAGAAATCCTTCAACAACATGGGCTCACAGCAGCCAAAGTGACACACTTGGTTCAAGTACAAAAACTTCATCTCTCCACCATGTTTCACCACAACAGTGCAACCAACAAATAAAGTAATACAACACCATCAAAACTGGTGCTTTTAAAAAATGTACATAACAAAACATAGAACATGCACAGCAGGAATGTAATCTGGTCAGTGATGATATTGTTTCTCACAGCATGTTTTTCTTTTTCTGTAAAAACTTGTTTATAGTCAATATCACCAATAAATGGCAAAGCAAGGCACTCTTCTTGCTTATCAACATTAGTTAATAAAAGTGCTTTACAATAGTCACACCAATTCAAGTAGGCTGAAGAGTTAAATGATGTGTAGCTGCTGGCATGAGCACAGTTTTTGTTTAATGACATGAATAGAATATCTGAAGACACCCAAGTCACCAATCATCTGCCATTATCAATATGCAATATGATAATCTCACCAGACCCCCACTTTCCCATCACTAATCCTTATATATTAATTTTTGTGTGTGGTAATATACTGTTTTACTATATTGTGCAAATGAGTATGCAGCAGAGTGCATGAACAAATAAATGTAATCTGTCAGCTGTGTGATCATAATCATGCAAGGTTCCCATGTAAGTCTGCTCAGTTGTTCTCACATAAGACTAATTTATGGAAGAAAACAAATTCTATGCCTTTCTTAAACACAAATTTTGACATTTCTATTGAAGTAAATATAGGTATTAACAGAACGCAACAGCTTTTACAAGATGATTTCTAACTATAGTCACAATTTATAAGAACAATTCTAGCACAGTAAAAGATCAATTCATAAATGAATAATGCTATACAATGTCAAATTACACCGAAAATTTTAAAAAAAAAAGCAGCATCATAAATGAAAAATTTAATTTCGTTTGAGCAAATGACGAAGAAGAGATTTATTCTAGTTTGCTTAGGACAGACTATTTTTAATGGCTGGTGTTATTGAAAGTAAAATAAAATTGGATTTAAAACATGGTCAGTTAAAAACTGTTTGCAGCTATTTATTCTCCCTTACACATTATTATTAATATAACATAATGCCGTATGCTGCACATACTGCAAACCATTTCTGAACGCCCCCTGTGTGGTACACCTGTATACCTTTCAAGCGTGTCTATAGGAGGGAACTAAGTAAGGCAGAAGACAGGTCAAGTACAATCAGTAAACACACATACTATGGACTTCATCTCTGAGGAAGATGGAATGCTTGAGGTAGACAATATAATGCTAAGCAGAAAAAAAAAAAGAAAAAAAAAAAGGTTAGTGAGGAAAAAGATAAGAAAATGGAAATTGATATAATCTGCACATATGCTATGGACACATCCTTCCAGTTAACCTGTCGAGCATTGAACACTAAAGTTCAAACAGTGGGAAGGGCATGGAAAACATAAGAAAAGACACTGTTACAGAAATAAATGATGGATGATACACAACAGAGAAAAATGGCGGTAGATAAGTATGATCACCATCCTGTAGACTCAAGAAATCCAAGGCCACTGAATGAAACGTTAACAATGATTTTTGTGTGTGTGTAAAGTAATCAAAAATTATCTGTATGCTTTCAATCACAATGAACATATAGAATAGATCTGCTCTCATGGTAAAACATTAAAATATAGTGCAGTGATAATATGAAGTCAACGAACACTATCTCAAAAAGTGCAAAACACCACTATGACTTACTGCAGTCTGAAATAACGTTTTCACTTTATTTTTAATTATACACAATCAAAAACCATGCGCATCTCACATTCACAATACAGAAAACTGCTTGAAACACTAAGAATATTACAACCAACATACCATATATACTCGAGTGTAAGTCAATCTGACCATAAGTAGACCCCCTAGACTTTTGGATCTAAAAAGCGTCCAAAATGAATGACCCGATTAAAAGTCGAAGTACAAAAACATTATGCTTCAATGATGAATTTATGAAAAGCTATAATTTTTTTCCTCCAAAGCTACTGGTAATTTCTGTGCAATTTTTGTGCACTGGCGAAGAGACAGCAATCAATCAATCAATTGTATTCTTATTTTGATATCATTGTCTGTCCCTCCAACTTTGCCTATATTACTACCAAGATATGTGTACAATTCTACATCCTTTATTGGTGTTTCTTCAAGTTCAATATTGTTATCATTTCTTGCATTTATTCTCATAATCTTTGTCTTTTCCCTGTGTATTTTCAGGCCCACTTGTTGTGACCTCTCATTGAGAATTTTCATTTTCTCTTGCATCTGATTATGGTTATGGGACAGAAGAGCCAAGTCATCTGCAAAATCCAGATCATCAAGCTGTTTAGTCAGATTCCACTGGATTCCATTTCTGTTGTGTGATGTCGATGTTTTCATAACCCAATCTATTGCTAGTAAGAAAAGAAATGGAGACAAGAGGCATCCCTGTCTCACTCCTGTTCTTATCCTAAACGGTTCTGTAAGTTGTCCTTCATAAAAAACTCTGCATGTCATGTCTTCATCGGTCTTCCTTATCAAGTTAATGATCTTCATGGGAACTCCATAATGCCTCATCAGTTTCCAAAGTGATTCTCTGTCTACACGGTCAAATGCCTTTTCATAGTCCACGAATCCAATGTAAAGAGGTGAATTCCATTCCAGACTTTGTTCAACTATTATTCTCAATGTGGCTATCTGGTCTGTACAGGATCAGTTTTGTCGAAAACCTGCTTGTTCATCTCTCAGTTACTTGTCTATGACTCTTTTAATCTCTCAAGGATGATCCTGTTTAATACTTTTCCTGGCACTGATAGTAACATTATTCCTCTATAATTTGTGCACTCTTGTAAATTTCCCTTCTTAGGCAACTTGACCAGATAACCTTCCTTCCATTCTTCTGGTATTTCCTCTCTATCCCAGACTTTGCCAAGTAGTTTGTATAATATCTCTGTAGAGGTATCAATATCTGTTTTGATGGCCTCTGCTGGAATGCCATCTGGACCAGTTGCTTTTCCGTCTTTCAGAAGCTTTATGGCTTTCTTTATTTTTTCTCTACTTGGTCGTTCACAGCTGATTTGCAGCTCCTCTTCTGCTGGCTGGATGTCTGGGGGATTAGTTGGAGCTGGTCTATTGAGAAGTTCCTCAAAATGTTCTGTCCATCTCTTCATTTGTTCTTGTATATTACTAAGCAATTTTCCATTCTTATCTTTTATGAGGCCATTTGCTTGCTTATATCTCCCTGTTAGCTTCTTTGTGTTGTTGTACAGGTCCCTCATATTTCCTTTGGCTGCAGCTTCCTCTGCTTCCCTTGCCAACTCTTCAATATACTTCCTCTTCTCTCTTTTGATGTTTCTTCTTACTTCTTTGTTTGCTTCTATGTACACTTCATGAGCCTTGACTTTGGAGCTTCTGGTTTTGCTTCTGTTTAAATCTGCTTTCTTGTTTTCCCTGTCTTCTATTTTGCTAATGGTTTCTGTTGTTATCCATGCTTTGTGCCAATGTTCTCTTTTTCTCAGTACTTTTTCACGTTTCATTCCATATCTTCTTCTTCTTCTTCTTCCTCGTTCGCCTTCAGACTTCCACATTTATGACTCTAATAAAGGCAGCAGTCAACTCAAGGTTCCCGACATCTCCAAACAGTTTTTCGTTGACAGAAGTGGGTTGTTGCCATATGCTACCCCGTTCATTACTGTAGGTTGGGCAGTACTGCAGCAGGTGTTCGACTGTCATCGGGCTGGTACCGCAGGTGCAGAGATCTGTTGCACCAATTTTGTATTTGTGGTACAGATGGTATCTCAATCTGTTGTGTCCAGTGCGTAGTCGAAAAATGATGACCTGTTCTTTTCTGGATAGTTGATGATATGCGTCATTTTTCAAGTGTCCCGGGTGCTCTCTTTCCCATTTGGACTTGAATGTAGCCTTTATAGTGGTCTTTGCCGATGCGTAAGTTGTCTCTATATCATTTTGACCTAAACTTCTTACTTATGCATATGTGATCAATCTGATTCTCAGTTCTGTGGTCTGGTGATATCCATGTTGCTTTATGTATTCTTTTATGTGGAAATATGCTTCCTCCTATAGCTAGTTGATTTGAAGCACAGAAGTTAGCTAATAGTTCCCCTTCTCGTTCATCATACCTAATACATGCTTTCCCATGATTTCTTCAAAGCCAGTGTTGTCTGTACCTATTTTCGCGTTTAGGTCCTCCATCAAAATTGTGATGTCCTTTCTTTTCTTTTTGTCCAAGACATTTTGTAATCTGGTGTAAAAGTCTACTTTCTCAGATTCTTCTTTATCATTTGTTGGTGCATAACATTGGATGATGTTTTTTTACTTTCTTTTTGGCTGATTTAAACCGTGCTGTTATAATTCGGGGTCCCATTGCTAAGAGACAGCAAACAACGGCTAATAAAATGGCACACCAGCCTGCAGATGCAAGAAATTTTGATATTTCTGGCATGCTGCGATATTTTTCACTCCTTATTAACTGAAGGGTACGAATTCGTATTGATCCTCGAGTAACGATACAACAAATTTGCCTTCGAGTTAAAGCCCATTCATTTAGTTCTTCAAGAGCTGGAAACCACAAATTGTTTCCTCTCCTTGCTAGTTTCGCTTTCGACATATCTTGCAACGGTAGAAATTGAAAACCGTGGGATGTGTCTTCCATTTTGCACAAACTTCTATTGATCTGGCGGCCAATTAAGTCGGCCGTGAAGTTACAGTTAGCATTTGAGTTTAGGTTAGGTTAAGCATTTCTAAATCTAAACCCATCTCTAACCCTAACGACATGGCTGACTTAATTAGCCACCAAATCGATAACTAACCGAGCTAGGTTTTTCACACATGTAATTTTCATCTGCAAACATCACTCGCCATTAAGCAGATGACCATAAGCTCTGACGTTTTGCGCATAAGCAAATGTGCTTTCATCTACTTCTGCAATGACTCCTGCTGCGATTACTATTTAAACGTAAACATCAATGACTACCCGCATTCCTGCGATATGAATACATACACATCATGTGTTTACACTCATATTTAGTAATTAAAAAATTTTTTAAATTGTCCCGAAGGTGCTATTACAATGAGTTTGAAAAGAAACTCCTACCCTAAACCTTACCTTAATCCTAACCCTAACTATGTTGGAGACTTACAAGGGTGACATCGAAGAATACGTCCCAGTGTTCTTTTAACCCATTTTTTAATGTATTACTTAAGATATTTTGTTAAAAACATTTAATGATGCAGCAAGTTGATATCTGAAGGATACCACTATGCTGTGGAAAGAGCGAAAAGGGGGGGGGGGGGGGGGGGGGGGGCGGCGCCGCGCGCGGGCGGCAACACTGACCGGTTTCATGAATCTTTTTTTTTTTTTCAACTCGACTATTTTAAAGTTGAAAATGGGAATAAATTGCTCAATTTATACTCGAGTATATATTTTCATCTGCAGAAGTACTTCTGTACAAATCACTAGGCTCAGATATTACATCTGGATACGAGGTAACACTGGTAGTATGAGGTTTCCAAACGATGAATCTTGGGTAATGAAGTATCCCACTGAATTTGCATGGGCATGCTGAAAATATACAAAAGCAAATGGAAGAATTTCTGTAACATGGTTTTTTTCTGTCATGCCTTCATGTCACAGTATGTGTGTGCAAGCACAAGACAGCTGTTTTTACATCAGAGGCAGCTGCATGTGTGTGTGCAGGCATGTGAAAAGGTCACATATACTGGCATGATTCTATTAAATTTCCTTTGGTGATTGGCTACTTTTTATTTAACCTCCTTGGTGGTTAGCTCAACAACTTAGAATAAATGAGCCATAATAAATAAAGTAATGTTGGTTCACACTCAGGTTGGCCACTATTAGTAGGTCCACACAATCGTACTGACAGCGAGGTGACTTCTGGCAACTAAACATAGAAAGAAATCACTAAAATAGAGTGGACTAATACTTTCTGGCCTATATTCTTTGGTTTTAGCAGGAATGTAGTATACTGTAATATCCTATACAAGTGGACTGTACTCCACCAAGAGAGGAAGAAAATCAACGCCTAAACAGATGTGTGTTGTGTGCTGCTCTTTAAAAAAAAAAAAGGCGAGAAAACTATAAAAGGAAATAATTTCTTGTTAACTGGGCAATATGAACAAAATGCATACAGTTGACGTTCAAAAATCCGGCAACCTCCGGACCTGAGGAGTGCCGGATTTTTGAAAATGCCGAATTTTAGAAGTTTTTCTTTATGTTTTTTAATATCATACACTGTTGAAGAGCCAATGTCGTATGTTTCACAAATGGTTCGCACAGACACGCTGCTATCAAGTTTTTTTAGCATTTCCACTTTATCTGCGATCGACAACGCACGATGTTTACGTTTTACACCACTTCTTTTATTTGCTGAATCCATAATGGGGCTATACAGCAGCAAATAAATGATAAAATGAGAAGGAATGAGCAGGAATGCCTGTTAACACATGCAAGCAAGACCCAACAGCTGCATCAAAACATAAACTGCTCCAGAAAACAGTGGCACGCCAACGCGGTAAATTTAAAAATGCGCTCTGAAATCCATGCCGGATATCTGAAGGAACCGGATTATCGATGGCCGGATTTTTGAATGTCAACTGTATAATCGAATGAAAGAAATGGGGGAAACAAACATGGAAACCATTAGAGATATCAGCACTCATTAGAACAACAACACCCTAAGATAACATGATGAGGGGAAAAAAAGGCATTTAAGAGATTTGTGTCTGAGAGATACAAATGAACTAATATGATTGAATACAGCTTCATTTCTGCATAAACAATTTTTGAATAAATTAATTATCCTTCGACAATGAAATCCTGAATTACTCCTGCAATTTTTTCTTCTTATCCTGTCATCTTACTGTCTTCTAAAGTGTGATAATCCATATAAGAACTGCTATTGTGAAAATTAGTTGCCTAAAGCATAATAGAAATTCCCCAAGAACCAGAAACTCAAAATGCTAATAATCTTTCTAAGCAAAGCTATTGCTTCATGTTTCTCAAAAACAATTAAAAACACACAAAAATAAACAGTCCATTTTTTAAAAATGACGCACACTTTTTTCTAATCATACCTGTAATGCTGCTCTTTGCTGAGGGTTGCTGATGCTGGCATACTCAGCTGCTGAGAGCTAAGAATAGCAAATGTCAGAATATAAATCTACTGCACATCAATTCATTAAAATTTTTTTATATACTAAGCGACAATCTATGCTTGTCAGTTTATACTATCATAACAGTATAATAAACCATGTCTCTTTTAATTAGACTTGGCAGTAACATATCAATAATTATAAATTAACACAAGCAATAACAACACTTAAAAACTCACCCCTGGAACTGAAGGTGTAGAACTACTAATTATGGGAGCAGCAATTATCGCACTGGCAGTACTGAAATACATAAAAATATTATACATAACACAGTAAGATATGATGCTAGAGCTCGTTCCTGCATGGTATATTTTACACAGCAACAATAAATGAATTGGAATACTTGGTCACAGTGATAACTGGTACATATTCAATAATCACAAATTTTGGCAGGACAAGAAAAATTTAGACTGAAGGAGTGACAAAAGCTTCCAGCAGTTTACGTACTACCATACAGGCCACAGAAATGCCCAAGAACACTGCTGAGAATTCCCACGACATTTCATAGCCCCAGTGGATGGATACAGAGGATAATAATAATAATAGCCCCTTTAGTCATAACTGACTGTGGGAATGCGCCCCTGAGGTGACAGCCCTCAGCTGCTTATTTTCCTGATGCTCCTTTCGACGTTTTCTCCTATCTTCAGCTTGTTGTGTGAGCTTCTTTTCGCCCAATCTGAGGTGGCGCCGTAAATAGCATCGCCACTTGGTGCGATCGGCAGCTTCATCCTCCCACGTTGCTGGATTTATGTTGCACACATCTTTGAACATCAGCTGCGGCTGCCCAACTGTCCTTTTGCCATCTGCTAGTTGCCCATAGAAGATATCTTTCGGGATGCGACCATCTTCCATGCAGCGGACATGGCCAAGCCAGCGTAGCCTGCGCTGTCTAAGCAGTGTATACATGCTTTGAAGGCCAGCACGTGACAACACCTCAACATTTGTCATTTTATCTTTTCACGAGATGCCGAGGATGTGGCGTAGACACCGTAAATGGAAGGTATTGAGCCTTCTTTCTTGCTTAGCATAGGTTGTCCAAGTCTCGCTGCCACATAGAAGAGTGCTGGTGATGCAGGCGTTATATACTGCAGCCGTGGAAGACTTTATAAATATATGATAAGAATTTAGAAACAATAATATGTAACTGAATTTTTTTTTTTTTTTTTTCGTACGCCCGCTAATACTCGAGGCGAAATCTCAGGTTATTATTTATGTCTAACCTGACATTGATTTTACGTGAGTATCCCTTTATTTCTTGTACAGAGACAGGTGTCCCTCGCCATTCAGGCAAATACTCGCCGATTTCGGAGGTACCCATTGCAGCTGGGTCGGCTCAGGAGCCGCCAGTCCCTGGTCGACGACACTCCTTCAAATGTTCTCGCCAGGTCTCGAGTTAATCCAGTCCAAATCCCGGTCGACGAAAAATCCTCAAATGCCGTCGCCCGGGTTTGATCCTGTATCACCCGGTCGCCAGAGCGGTCTTGTAACCACTACGCTAGCGCGGCTCCCTGTAACTGAATGACTTTGTTATTTTACAGAAAACCTAGACAAGAATGAAGTATAATGGAAAAAATGTATGCTACTTTCTGGAACAATCAAGTAACAGTGAAATAATGGGGTAATTCTGTTTGTAATTTAGGAAAGTATAATGAATAGTGGAAAAGAACATATCATATCATCATCATCAGCTGCCATCTCCGCAATGAAGGTCGGCTGCAATGGATCTCTGTCTTATGCCTCTTTAATTTGTGTTAAAACAAAATACCTTCATTACCTGCTAGAGCTTCCATGATGTCCATACTGTAGCTTTTTCTTTTGCTCCTGAAGCTGTTCCAAGAGTTTGCGGTTCTGACGTTCTAAATAATAAAATGAAAAAGCTTTTACCTCACAATTACATGATTGTCCCTGTTTTCAGAGAAACTTCCCAAGATAAAGATTTTAACATAAATTACTTTGTTTGAAAACAAAAGACATGAGAAAAATAAAGTTGCTTAACTCTTTAAGTCCCAATCAACTTTATAAAGGCTCAGGGGTTAGACGCGCTTGACCCAATCGACTTTAAAAAGCCTTTAGTATATGTGCCTCTGTTTGAGACTGTTTCTAATTATAACTACCCACAAAGTCATTTCTGACTGCAAGTACATTCTTTTAAATACCGCACGTGATTAAGAGTGAACGTGTTTCTGTTTTGAGATATTTATTTTAGATTTTTAAAGCGATTTTTTAAAGCGCATATCCTCCATTTAACCTTGAATAACTAATCATTTTTTTAAGCGCATATTCTCCATTTTACCTTGAATAACTAATCATTTTTCAATGAAAGCTTTTATACTTGTAGCACAAGGGTAAAGTACATTCAATTACCTTCAGTTTCATATATAACAACAAAGTTATTTATGCAAATGAACATTTAAAAAAATTATTTCCAAATAACAACAATAAAAACGCACTGGGGTGGCCATTTTTGCTTGGGCCAAACCCACTTTTTTGCTTGGGACTGAAAGAGTTAATAATAGATAATTGTCACAGCATGTTTTTACTGCCATTTTGACTTGTATGCTTGGTCAGAAGCCAAGTTGTTTTTCCTGGGCCGTGAACAAAACTCGATATGCCTGAGTTACAGCTTAAACAACCAGTAATATTTTATCACGTGACAGAGTTGAATTTTGGTGCAAAACGGAAGCCATTATGTACTTGATTCATAGTAGCGGTCGAGGATAGACGTGCTGTGAGAAGCCAGTACATTAAGATCGTATCTGTGGCCAAATGGCGGGACAGTAATTATTTGCCATGAGTTTGATAATCCTGTTGAATTTGTTGCAGTGTAGAACTATTTTGTTCTCCTATTTTGACAGCAGTGTTTGCTGTAACTCATGATTTTCGCATTGGGAGTATTTTAGTATCTCCATGGGAATGTTGTACTGTAGCTTGCCTCTCCACACACTCTGCTGAGTGGTGGTCAGACTTGACCATCAGGTTTCTTTGATAGTTTATATCTATCCTAGGATTCGTAGTGGTAGCATGCGTGTATTTTGTATTTCACTACGGCAATATTTGGCCATGTTATTTTCATGTGAATAAAAGGGATAGTTGCAAGTTAAGTCTTCCCTTTTTCCTGTGTTGCCACTGCTCGTGTGGCCCTCTAGTTGTTTACAAGCCCATTGTTCCTGTCCCGTGTAAGTCCAGTGCATGCAGAGGAACTACTGTGTGTTTGTATTATTATTAGTGTTATACCTTTACCAGTACATTGACAATAATCCTTGAGTAAACAAACTGCTTCTAGATATTTTAGAATTATTTTACTTTTGACTATCCTTAGGTCAATCAATACAACTTTGTTTATTCCAGATTGTTTTAAAATGACAAAAACATGTACAATATAGGATATATTATCAATAATGCTTGGAACTTGGGGGTTCTTAATAAGAGTCTTTCGATAATTTTGAATATCATACATAATAAAACACACGCGTCAATAGCTGAGTTTAAGGCTCAGGCTTTGAAACTGTTTTAGGTGCATTCTGAAACATATTTTATAATGCAAGCTGCTTAATTTCTAATTGACTTTGATGCGACTTAAGTTTCTATCTGCAGGATGAGGCAGCCTGCCCCAATGCCAAACCCTTCTTAAATGGGTGCTTGTGTGGAAAAGAATTACTACCATGATCATTTACCCATTGAAATAACACTAAAAGATAACTACAAACACCTAATAAACTGGTTAGAAAAACCAACATTTGATTATAATAAAGCTAATTGGGTAGCTTTCCAGGTAAAAATGGAAGAGATAAAAATGAGTATGATAGAAAATACAGATGTATTTGCAGATAAGCTCACAAGAGAAATATTACTAATAGCTGTTAAACATATACCCAATACATATATGCCAGAATACATAATTCCACACCACATTAAGGAAACAAAAAAGAATGAACATTGGAACAAAACCCCAGTACCATGGTGGTCAGTTAGGTGTAAAGAAATTAAAAAACAAAGAAAACCAGCTCTACAGAAATATAGAAAGCATAGATCCAAAGAAAAATTTTGATATTTATAAGAAATGAATAAAACAGAATAATACTTAAGGCACAAGGAAATCATTGGAGAAATTTCTGCTAAACACTAAATCCTGCAACTAACTCTATAACAGATGTGTGGAATAAGTTAAAAGCAATTAAAGGCAGAACTAAACATATGATAATCATCTCATCTCAACCCGTCATGGGTCGTAGGGGTGCCATGGTGGAAGCATCAGCAGACAGGGTCCTCCACTGCTCTCTATCCTCAGCAATGCGTACAAGTGTGGAAAAACCGTGCCCTGCCCATTCTTTGATGTTATCAGCCCAGGATTTTCTTTGCCTTCCTCTTCTCCATTTACCTTCGACTGTTCCCTGGAGGATCATTTTCGAAAGGGAGTCATGACGAGTTACATGCCCAAACCAGGCAAGCTTTCGACGTTTCACTACTGACAAACGTGGTTCTTGATGGCCTGCATAGGTGTTTATTTTCTCTATAACATAGACATTTGCTTTGTGCTCTTTATAACAAATGCGCAAAATTCTTCTATAACATTTATACTCGAAAGCCTGAATCCTTCGCTCTGTATCTGCAGTGAGTGTCCAGCCCTCACACCCATACAAGAGAATAGATAATACAAGTGATTTGTATAATTTGATCTTCACAGGAAAACTGATGTTACTTTTCCAGATCACATTCAGCCTTGTCATGGCAGCTGAGGCCATCTCAAGTCTTGTCTTGATTTCTTTACTTGATCTTCCATCACTACATATAGTGGACCCCAGATATTTAAAGGTGTTAACTTCTAACATTTGCCCATTTAACGTAATGTTGGTCGGAACATGTTTCTTTATGGCTATTCACCAATATCTTGCTTTTTTCTATATTAATTTCCATCCCATATGTTCTTGTTACTTTCTCCAGTCTAGAGGTAAGGTCTTGAAGTTCTGATTCTGTTCCAGCTATAAGATCGATATCATCAGCAAAGCGTAGATTGCAAAGAGGTCGGTCTCCAATCGATATGGTTGTTTTATAATCGTAGATAGCCTCCTGCATAATATGTTCTAGATATATATTAAAGAGCACTGGGGACAGGATACATCCCTGACGAGCTCCTACAGTTGTTTTGAAAAATTCTCCAATGTCATTGCTTGCAAAAACAGCACTGCTTGCGTCCTTGTATAGTGCTTCAATGATATCTATGATGTTGGTATCAAAATTGAATTTTCTCATTATTTGCCATAAGCCTTCATGCCAGACTCGATCGAAGGCTTTTGTGAAATCGATGAAGTTATGGTATAAATTGCGTTGATGCTGGAGATGTTTTTCGATCAGTAATCTAATATTGAAGATTTGTTCTGAGGTACTTCTTTTTGGTCTAAAGCCAGCCTGTTCCTCAGACAAGATATCTTCTGATTTCTGTTTTATTCTGTTCAAAAGTATCCTTAACATCACCTTACTTGGATGACTAATAAGGCTAATGGTTCTGTAATTCTTGCACATTTTTAGATTTCCTTTCTTTGGAAGCGGTATTACTAATGACTGCGTCCATTCTTTTGGCCATTTTTTAGTACTCCATATCTTCTGGCAAATTGTTGTCATGATTTTTACTATATCTGGTCCTCCATATTTCAAGATATGTACATATGATAATGCCTACTATAAAAAGAACTGAACGAGCACAGCCTGACTGGCAGAAAGCAGAGGTGCTGGCCAGATACTATCATAGAGTTAGTTCTACGGAAAAACTAGGACAGGCTGAAATCAACAGAAGAGCAACACTTCTTAAAAAACTTGGTAAAGAAGTACCTAATAATACTGAAAATTTATCATATTTAAATGCAGATATAACTCCGCCTATGCCGGTCCCAAGCCCGGATGAAAAAGGAGGAGGGCGGCCTGCATGGAGGCCGTAAGGAGGCAGCCCCTCCACCATGCAAAGGCACAACAGGCCAATCACCTGTTTGCTTTAAATCATGATTACGAGCAATACAAGAGAGAAAACTGGACTGATTCTAAAGGCAACGGACTACGGACTACGACTTATGGAACTTGGAACACAAGAAGTATAAATGGGAAGGAAGAGGAGCTGGTGGAAGAGATGAGGAAAGCAAAACTAGAAATCCTGGCTATAACGGAAACAAAGAAAAAAGGACAAGGAGTCATGGATCTCGATGGCAACACGCTGCTCTACAGTGGTGTACCCATATCTGAAAGAGCTAAAGGGGGCGTGGGTTGCATTGTGGCCCAAAATCAAAAAGATAGTATCAAGGGATGGAACTTTGTCTCGGAGCGCATTATGGTTGTTAAACTAAAAGAAGGAGAAACCATAGTCAACCTGGTCATAGTGTATGGGCCAAATGAGGATGAGAGAGCAGAGGTCAAGGAGGAATTCTTCGAGCTGCTTCAAAGGACAGTGGATGACTGCCTAGATGAAGTTATCATGCTCGGAGATTTTAATGCCAGAGTTGGAAATGACCATGCTAGATGGGGTGGAGTTATCGGAAGATATGGAGAAGATACTCTCAATGACAATGGAAAGCGACTCCTTAGATTCTGCAGTGAGCAGAATCTGATCATTACAAACACAAAGTTCCCCCATAAGCGCATACATGCATACACTAGATGTGAACCAACAAAGAATGAGAAGTCAGTGATCGACTATGCCATTGTTCGGAGAAGCTCATTCAAATATGTCCGAGATGCTAGAGTCTGGAGGGGGCCAGAGATTGGAAGTGATCACTACCTGCTAACAATCAAAAGAACAACTGAAAGAGTTGCTCAGCCTAGGAACTGCCCAACATCATGCAAGAAACCAAGTAAACGAGCAGGAGAAATGAGCATTAGGACCTACAAGCTGAGAGAGCCAGAAATTAAGACCAGATATCAGGGGCTTATTGCTGCAGCGGTGAGCAACACAGAAGAACGACCTGGTGACTTGGAAACCCTCTGGATTAAATTCAAGGCTATCATAAAGACAGCTGCTGCAGAAGCATGCGGTGAAGTCCGACCTTGGAACAAGAAAAAGAGGACACCTTGGTGGACAGAGGAAGTCAAAGAGAAAATAAGAGAGAAGAAAATGGCATGGAAACAATACTTAGGAGCTAAAAATACAACAGGACAAATGGAAAAATATAGAGAATATGTGACACTCAGAACAGAAGCAAAGTGCTAGCAGCAAAACAGAAGTCCTGAGAAGAATTTGGAGAAAAGCTAGAAAAAGATGCACAAGAAAACCAGAAATTGTTCTATAAGACCCTAAAGAACACGAGGAAGGAAAAACAATGCCCTCTCAAATTTATAAAGGACAAGCAAGGCAAATTGCTTACTGCCCTGAAGGAAGTAATGGAAAGATGGAAAGAATATTTCTCAGAACTCCTGGATGGTGAGCATGGTGAAACATCAGAAATGATAAACACTAGCACAGAAGAGAAAACCAATGATGGTGAAGATGACATAAAGATGGAAGAACTGAAGGCAGCACTGGAGAAAATCAAGATGGGCAAAGCAGCAGAGCATGATGGTATAACACCAGAAATGGTTAAGTTCATGGGAGCATCAGGCGACCTATTACTCTTAAGGGTTTTACAGGCAGCGTGGTACAACAAGACCATACCAAAGGATTGGGAGATTGCCATTATAACACCAATTTTCAAAAAGGGTGACAATCGACAGTGTGGAAACCATAGAGGCATATCCCTTCTCAGTGTCCCTGGTAAAATCTACTCTAGAATCCTAAAGCAGAGACTCCAACGCCTAGCTGAGCCACAATTGGATGAGGTCCAGTGCGGATTCTGAGCAAACAGAAGTACTGAAGACCTAATCTTCACACTCAGACAGCTGAGTGAAAAGGCCCTTGAGTATGAGAATGAGATGCATCTTTGTTTCATAGATCTGGAAAAGGCGTTTGACAGGGTCCCCTGGAGCAAACTTTGGGACTGTTTGGCAAGGAAGAATATTCCAGCACCTCTGATTCATGCTATACAGAGCTTCTACAAGTCTTGCAGAAATTATGTGAGGACAGCAAACCATAAGTCAGAAGAGTTCAGGACCACCACTGGTGTAAGACAAGGTGATATCCTATCACCTTACCTCTTCATACTCCTTATGGACGATGTCATCAAGGCATGTAAGGAGAGAACAAGAAAGTATTCAGTGGGGTACTGGAAGATGAGACATGTCTATATTTCGGAGCTGGCATTTGCTGATGATGTTGCCCTGATTGCTAAATCAGAGGCACATCTCCAATCCAACCTGCAAGTCTGGAAGGAAGAGCTGGAGAAGAGAGGGATGGTCATAAGCAGCTCTAAAACAAAATCCATGGTGATATCACGAGAAGAAAGAAGACATCAGATTAAGCTGGGAGAATAGGTCCTGGAGCAGGTCGACCACTTTAAATACCTCGGAGCTATTATAGACCGAAAGGGAGGCATCAAAGAAGAGTTGGCCACTCGAAAAGCAGCAGCTGGGAGACTTTTTCAGGCCATAAATCGAGGATTCCTCAGCAAGAGAGAGGTTGGTAAGAAAACGAAGATGGCTGTATACCACTCCACCTAACCCAAGTAGAACAGTCCCAATTAAGATGGTTTGGCCATGTCTGCAGAATGGGAGAAGATCGGATACCACGACAAGCATGGGAAACAAAGAGCCAAGGATCCAGACCCCGAGGACAACCCAGAGTCCGCTGGGAGGACAACATTAGACAATCTTTGAAGGACCGAGGACTAGAATGGAACCAGGCCAGGAGGAAGACAGCCGATAGGATAGTCTGGCGCTCTCTCTTCCAAACCTTTACACCTCACGGTAGAAGGGGAACGACTAAGTAAGTAAGTAAGTAAATGCAGATATTACAATGGAAGAAGTTGAAAATATAATAATAGACAAAACAAATATATCAGCAGGGCATGACATCTTGAGCTACGAAATCTTGAAACACATACCAAAAAGTACCATAGAAATTATAACATCCCTGTTTAACAAAATTTGGAATACAGGAAAAATTCCCAAAACATGGAAAACAGCAGTAATTATTCCAATACTAAAACTAGAAAAAAGATGCCCGTGATGCCAGTTCATACAGACCAATTTCTTTAACTTCCCATCTAAGTAAGATATTAGAAACTATAGTAAATAAAAGATTAAAGTTTTATTTGGAAAAGAATAATTTATATAATGAAACTCAGTTAGGATTTAGGAAGAACAGACACATTATGGATCAGATAATTAAATTGGAACATGAAGTAAAATCAGGATTTCAAAAGAAAGAAAAAAACTGTGTCTTTACTGACTGTGTGTGGTGCACCACTCTGAGTGGGGACCTCCCAGTACCAAAGACTGCTGTGCCTGTCACAGATTTTGCTCCTTTCCTCAGACCTACGGGTCCTGAGAGTTCCTCTATAAATGCCTTTGTGCAGATGAGGAAGGACATCCCTCGAAACCTTCGGGTATATGAGGCTCTGTCCATTTTGGCTGGAATGACATCTCGATGGTTCGGAGGTTTTATAGCGAATATGAGTACACATGAGGGCAAGTTCGGGCACAATAGGCTAATCACCTGTTTGCCAAGTCACTTCGATTACATGTCCCGCCCATGGGCCTTGTGCACTTGGGTCCCCTCTACACCTCGTTTCACGGGGTAGAAGAGGTTCCGATTATGAGATGAGATGAGAGTATTTTTAGATATAGCTAGGGCTTATGATGAATGCTGGAGAAAGGGTGCTCTCTTTAAAATGAAGAAGATAGGAGTAACTGGTAAAATATATAATTATTTAGAGAATTTCCTGCAAGATAGATATTTCACTGTTCAGGTAAACAATGATAGATCAGAACTGTATGAACAACAAAATGGAATACCCCAAGTATCAGTAATATCTCCTTCAATTTTTACAATAATGGTAAATGATTTAGGTTAAGAATTTAAAGATATAACAAATAAATTGTCACAGTTTGCAGACGATGTTGCTTTATGGAGAACTGGGAAACATCTGCCAAAATTATATAAGGGTCTACAAAAACAAATAAGTAAGTAAATGGATGACAAAATGGGGATTTCAGCTGAATACAGATAAAACAATGGGAATGATCTTCAGTAAAGGTAGGGTTGTTAAAAATACAATTACAGACATAAATATCTAAGGGCAAAACATTAATACATTGCAAACCACTCGATACCTAGGAATGACATTGGACCAACAGCTAAACTGGAATAAACACATAGATAAACTAGTGGAGTCTTGCAGAGGATTGACTAACTTGTTAAGATATTTGAAAGGTAATGGATGGGGTGCAAGCACTAAGACAATTCTCACTTTTTATAAATGTTTTATTAAAGGAAAAGTAGATTATGGAAGAATAATATATGACTGCTGCACACAGTAACAAGATTAAATTAGACAGAATTCAGCATCAAGCTTTATGAACAATAGCAGGCGCAATCAGATAAACATCAATGGGGGCTCTAGAGGTAGCTTTAGGAATTCTACCCTTAGAATTATGGAGAAAGGAGTTAGACTAAATAACATGAACAAAGTTATGTTAGATAAGTCTCACCCAGCACATACAGCTTTTACCAGATGTCAATTAACAACTCAGGCCAATCCAATGAATACCAATAGAAACCCTACAGGATGGAAGTGTATAGAGGAAACTGTCCATAAAGGTACTTTAATGACATCAATTAATAACAGTTGTGAATACAAGCCAGTGGTTCCACCCTGGGAGATCAAGAAACCAGACACAGACTACTACCTAGCAGAAATACTTAAGAAAACAAATAATATAGAAAATATTAAAAACACAGCCAATAAATATATACAACAACTATCAAAGGACAGCATTACTGTATACACAGATGGATCCAAGGGAGAGGATGGCAATATATATTCCAATATGGAAAATGGCAAAAGAATATAGCATCACGGAAAATACATCCATTTTCACTGCAGAGATGGTGGAAATACTGAAAGCACTAGATATATTCTCTAATAACCCTCCCAAGAAACTGACAATTTTAACGGACTCTCAAAAATTCAAGCACTAAGAAACTTATGAGAATGCTGTAGACCTGATATAGCAGAGGAGATATTTCTGGCTACTATATACTTATATTCCAGAGGATGTTCAGTCTTAATTGCTTGGATACCTTCACATGTTGGCATAGAAGAAAATGAGAAAGCAGATAAAGAAGACAAAAAAGGTAGATCTGATAAAAATCTAATAAATGTAGGGATGAGTAAATCAGAGATTATGAGCTTAATTAACGATTTTAACCTCTACACCTCACGGTAGAAGGGGAATGACTGAGTAAGTAAATTAAAGATTTAATAACAAATAAAAGGAAAGCAGAGTGGGATAAACATCTGAAAGGAAGACATGCATATAAGACGTTCAAGACTCTGACAAGAAAATGTCAGATATCTAGGGAATTGAAAATTCTCAGTAAAAAGAAACTTTTCAGACTACAGCTGGAAAAGGCTATTTCAAAATAGAAGAACCTTATTGTGCAGGATGTCTTCAAGACAATAATATAGATCATTTCTTGTTAAAATGTAAGAGGTATGAACAAATGAGAATACCAATAATAGATTATTTGCAGGCATCAAATTTACCTATAAATATAGAAGAGCTGTTAAGAATAGACAGACCTAGGGAACTGCATAATACAGGGTGTCCATAAAAGAATGTACCTATTTCTTTTTTTATCACCTACTTGACCAGTGTGTGGAGAGACATGTAACAATTACTGGTTGCAACTGAACTGCTAAAGTTTCACTTGAAATACCCGCAGCGCGCATGCGCACTGTTTTTGCAAAATGGTGCCGACCAAACAACAGAAGGCGTTTTGTGTGGTAGAATATGCGAAAACGACGTCTGTTATCGCAGTTCAACGCAATTTTCGGCGACAGTTTGGGGTTGATCCACGGTAGAAAGGGAACGACTAAGTAGTAGACAAGAATTCCATTTAGCGTTGGTATACGAAATTCCTGGAGGAAGGTTGCCTGTGCAAAGGCAAAAGCACCAGTCGCCCTTGGACACTTGAAAGGATTTAAGTTTTTTTCATTCCACTCAACACACTGTATCCAGAAAATATTACAGAATTTTGCAGCTGTTACTTCTTTCCCACCATTACAAAGCTGTCATACAGCTGCAGTGAAATCTTTTTTGCCTGTAGCTATTTTGTTTTGAGAATCAAAGGCTACTTAACCCTGAATAATAGCTATTAAGAAATAGAGAATAGTAGCAATTAAGAAATAGAAACAGGTGTTGTTTCTCCTTGGACAGCTGACGGGTAATTTTTAGATGGTGGTGCAGGTAATAAAATCAGTTTAACTTTGCTCATTTTTTCAATCATTTGTTATCTTTTTAATTTATCCTGAACATCTGATTATCAGTAAGTTAGCTGTGGTTTCACTGGCCTGTGAGTGTTTCTGATCTTTGACAATAATCAGAATTTTTACTTAACTCTGTTGAATTTAAAAAAAAAAAAGGCTAAATGGAAACGAATATGCCATTATTATGAAACTGCAATTTTTATGCAACTTTCACATCTCAGATTCCAGTACAGGTGTAGAATAAATCTGACTAATTAAGCCGAGATTGCAACAAAAATAAGGAGACTTGAAAACATTATATAATATCACTAAAACTTTATCTAAGAAACATCTAAACCACAATACAACAGTGAAGAGCAGAGAAGGACAAAACATTAGCAATGAAGCGAAACAAAGGGCCAGATGGGCTAAATATTTTAAGGAAATCCTAAACCGAAACCAACCAAGCAATGAAGAGAAACAAAGGGCCAGATGGGATGAATATTTTAAGGAAATCCTAAACCGAAACCAACCAATACAGCAACCCATCATAGAACCAGCAGAAGAACTACTATAGTGCAACATGAACCCACCCACTAAACAAGAGATCTCTCGGGCAATAAAACAGCTAAAAAATGGGAAGGCTGCAGGACCAGATGGAATACCACCAGAAGCCCTGAAGGCATATATACCATACACTACAGAGTTGCTACACCAGTTCTTCAAGAAAATCTGGGAAAAAAAGAGGCCATCCCAAAAAGCTGGAAGGAAGGCCACATTATCAAGCTGCCAAAGAAAGGAAACATGACTGTATGTGGCAATTGGAGGGATATAACACTGCTAGCTGTGGCTGGAAAAATTTTGACCAGTTTTGTTTGACCGTATTAAGAAGGCGGTGGATGACAAACTCAGAGAAGAACAGGCAGGATTTCATGCAGGAAGATCATGTACAGACCAGATAGCAACACTGAGAATCATCACAGAACAATCAAATGAATGGCAGACCCCCTTGTATATAAATTTTGTGGACTTCGAAAAAGCTTCCGATAGTATAGACCGTATTGTGATATCAAAAATCCTGAGACATTATGGAATCCCAGAGAAATTCATTAAAATCATCCAAGATTTCTACCAGGAGGCCTCATGCAAAGTAGTGCACAAACGAAAACTATCAGAGCCCATCACAGTACACAGTGGGGTCAGACAGGAGTGTCTGCTATCACTAACAATTTTTCTCATGGTCATAGACTGGGTTATGAGACAAACAACAGAAGGAGAGAAAACAGGAATACAGTGGACATTCTACAAACAACTGGAGGATCTTGACTTTGCAGATGATTTGTGCCTTCTATCACATAGACAGCAAGATATGCAGGAGAAAACAAATAGATTAGTGACAGAAGCAGCAAAGATGGGACTACACATAAATGTAAATAAAACAAATGAGGATAAATGGCAGATGGACTCTATGAAGATCAATGATTAAGTTATTGAAGAAGTAGAAAGCTTTACATATCTGGGGAGTAACACTGACAAAGGAGGGGGAACTGATGGTGAGGTCTGTTTTAAGATAAATAAAGCGAGATCGAATGAAATGTGAAAAATGACGAATTTTGGCTGGGACAAGTATTTTAACCAGCGCTCCAAAAGGAATATTATGAAATCTCACACCAATACATAAAAGATAATTTTATTTTTTTTAAAGCCAAAGTATCAAGTTCAACCCTAGATGGTTTATAATTAGGATAAATACTGTAGTCCATTCAAGATAATACAATCTGATTTGTCATATCCAAATATAACATCTCTCTGCTCCACTTAGTCCAAATATAGTCAATCGTTTATAATTAGGATAAATAGTGTAGTCCATTCAAGATAATACAATCTGATTTGTCATATCCAAATATAACATCTCTCTGCTCCACTTAGTCCAAATATAGTCAATCAAAACTGTAAAATTGTGTGAATGCATGTACCTATGTATGTGCTCTCCCCTTCCAAAAATACAAACAATGTTAAAAAAACAAATGTAAATTCTCTCATAACTGCCCTGTTGTTAACAAAGTGAAAAGGAGTGAGTAAGCCCTGGGATGACACTCAATCCACCAATTATCTGCCATCATCCCATGAGCACCCCATCAGACAACCCCTTATCTTCACACAATCACTGATCCTTAGGCTATATATTAATTTTAGTTCTTGTTAGGCTATATATTATTTTACTATATTGTGCAATTCTCTAGGTCTATCTATTCTCAACACCTGTTCCACAGTTATGGATGAATTGCATGCCTGTAAATAATCCAATATTGGTTTTCTCTGTTGTTCATACTTTCCACATTATGTAGGAAATGCTCTATTTTATTTTTTTCTAGACATTCTGCGCAGTAAGATTCTTCTATTCTAAAATAGCCCATTCCTAGTTGCAGACTAAGAAGTTACTTAGGCCTATGTCTTGAAAATGTATATGCATGTCTGCCCTTCAGGCTTCCATCCCACTCTACTGTCCATTTGTCATTTATTATTCTTTTAATTAAGCTTTTGATCTGTTTTACTCATCTCCACATTTATTTGGTTTCTATTAGTTCTATTTTTCTTAGCTTCTTTATCCACCTTATTTCCTATTATACCAACATGTGAAGGGATTCAAGCTATTGGAACGGAACATCCTCTGGAGTATAGGTAGGCCTACATATTTGCCAGTAATATCCCTTCTGCTATATCAGGTCTACTGCACTCTCATAAACATATAGGTGCATTTTCGTGTTTTATAGCTGAAAGCGAGTCCGTTAATATTGTCAATTTATGAGGATGGTTGTTAGAGAAGATCTCTACAGCTTTCAGAATTGCAACCATCTCTGATTATAAAAAAAAAACACACACACACCATAAGTGTGTTGTTTTTGTTCTTTATGTAGTGTCCGATTGTATGATCATACCGACTCAATAGTAACAATAAGAAAGGCTAGGCCTAAGTAAATATAAAACCTTGATTTCCTCCACTGGTAGGTGGAACATGAGGAAGAGACATATTAATGGTACTCTGTGAGCTTATAGGGTTGTTGGTGCCAAACAAAACACAGGTATAAACAAAATCCTAGCAGTTCAACAACTACAGATGCTCAGCTTTATAAATACGACACTCATTCTCTTGAATAAAGTCTTGAGGCGCATCGGTTCAATTGCCAGATAAATATCGAGTTGCATGCTAAGTGCGATTTACATTTGAAATAATTGATAAAAATCCAGTTAACAACTGTATTTATTTCCAATAAAACTTTTTATATCCTGAACCACACTTCTTTCTAACCGTAGGATGCTGTTTTTAAAGAAATTTGCAGTTTTAATAATACAAGCGATGCAAAACTGATTTGCATTCTCGCTATGACATCGGGTCTTATTTATGTTATCCATACTGGAACAGGCTAACTTCTCTGAGTACTCACCGTAATACAGTTACCGTTTTGTTAGCCATCTCCATTCAACAATAATGGCTGCCTCCGAAGGAATGGTCAGCGACATCAAGTATGAGGAATATAACGTTTCCTCAAAATCTTCTTCGGATGAAAAGATAAAGTTTAAAGATCCACTATTAACAGGCCTGGATAAAGACAGTGATGATGATGGAGTAGGTGTTCTTTGCTACATAGAAAAGCTTTAGAAGCTTGACTGTATGATTGTTTATCTGTAGACTTAACCATAGACAACTGATTATCATCATGGCACGCCCCTGCCACAACTTTTGCTCGGTTCCAGCTTCTGATTTAATAACAAAGATTCTACAGTAAAATCTGCGTGCCCGTATTTACGCCGTTGCATACATATGTAACAAGTGCAATCGTTGCATACCAATGAATTAAAATTGCAACTCGCCCCTTTTAGTACTTTCCATGACTAACAACAGCTGATAACGGATACAGCATATATGAACAATTTAAAAAAAAATTACACTCATGGCAACAGTTTCTTAGAATTTCTAGTTAAAGTTACAATTGTGGTAACATAATGCCAGAGCTGTAGTGTAGATGGAGCTGAAGGGGCAGCCACCTCTGGCACCAAGAGGGAGGGGCACAAATTATGAAAGGAGATAGGCCTAGTTTTGTCTATATACATTTTTGGAAGACGAGAAGTTCATCAGATACTGTTTGCCCCTGACGGAAAGTATGTTGACATAGCTCTGCATAATACTTTCATGTCAGATAACTGCTTCAAAGATCTTGAAATTGGGATGAAATATTGTTTGTAATTGTGTGTGCACCATATTTCTGTATAAGAATTTGTCCCTTTTTTCAGTTCTGTGTCCACTTATGGCATTAAGTGTCATGTGGAGAGCAGTTTTTGTTATTATTCAGGGTGTGCTGCTTTGTTCAATGCCACACTGTTTCTTCAGGATATCTTTAACATTGTCTATCCACCTTTCTCTGAACTAAACCTGCATTTGAAGTCTTGATTTGGCTGCAATTTTGATGAGGTGTCCATAATATTTTATGTTCTTATTCCTGTTTAGCTGACCCATAGTGTTATACTCTCTAACTTCCCAATTACCTCACTTCTCATGCTCTCTCTTATGGTTACATTAGCAGATTTTCTCTGACATCTCATTTCACATTTTGTAGCCTTCCTCTCCTGTACTTTAGATCATAACCATGTTTTGAAGAATGAGAACACCATGGGAAGCTTACATTGAATTATTTAGTTCAACAAGAAAAAAAAAATGCAGCAGCAGTAGAAAACACCTGCTTAATTTATGTATTGAACATGGATTAACAATAACGGATAGGCTGAGTCGTGCTAGAGCCTGGTATAAATGGAAAATATAGACAAGGCATCACATATAGGCTACATATTAACCAGGCAAAGACAGACAGGAAATATAGCAGAAATATGTGCCATTCTCTATGGAATGAAAAACTTGACACGAGCATCAAAATTGTAAAAAAGAGTTTAAAGTGAATTGTCCACCTCAAGACTTGATGTACAGAGATGATATTTCTTTAGTCTAGACCAGGGCTACTCAACACAATGCCTGCATGCACTGTGGTGCCTGCCAAGGTTTATTTGTGTGCCTGCAGAAAATTTGCAGAAGAAAGAATAAATATACAATTTGTTTGATGGTTAGAAATTATAGCTTACCATCTTCTAAGTCTTAAGTATTGGTAGTTAGTGGTCCCAATAAAATTACAAACACTGTCGACTGACACAATGAACAGTTTAAATGTGAAACTTCAGGCAAAAAGCAAACAGGTGGCTCTATGAAGTATTTAGCTTTGCAGCCAAATTAACTTGTGAATTTTACGTTTAAACAGAAAGTCACTTGAGCAGTTCCCCATTATGAAGAAATTTATTGGTGAAGGAGACGTCATCCCATCCCCATCTGTTGGCCACCTCCAAGCACTCCTAGGTTAATTTGAAAGACGGTTTCAACAGTTTACATTTTTTGCAAATCCTTTCATTTGACAGATAGACATTACACAAACTGCTTCATCTATTGGCAGACTCATTAAAGCCATTACAGAAGAACTCAAGTTAGAGATTATGGACCTTCAGAATGATTTTCTTTTTAAAATCGTATTTATCTAATAATGACGTTAGGAAAATGGTAGACCAAAATATAAATAAAAAAATTAAATTCTTAAAAAGTGCGGCGTGTCAGACACCTCAAATTTTGGCTTCGCAAATCTTTGTGAATCATTATTTCCAACAATGAACATTGTCAAATCTAAGTACAGGTCGCAGCTCACTGATGCTCATCTGGATGGTTGTTTGCATATACTCCTAGATATAGAAAATTGGCCAGTGACATGCAGTAGACCACACTACTTATACGTTTGACTCAAGTGATTTGAAGAATATTTTTATTTTAAATTCTAAATTTTTCTTATATCATTAAATGTGTTTACTCAGCCTTATATTAGTATTTCATATATTTTGTTGCAAAAATAAGCCTTTTTTATAAGTGAGTTGCTTTATCTAGTTGGTGCCCACCACCCTGTTTATAAATCTAAAATGTGCCCACAGAATAAAAAAAAGGTTGAGGACCCTGGTCTAGGCTGTTAGCTGCAACTGGATTACTGTTATCTTTTTTTTTTTTCTTTTTAACTTTGTTTTTCTATACAGACTTTATTTACAGTTAGGGAGAGAACAACCGTTAGTATGAGTTACTGCCCACAGAGCCTAGGTAATTTCTGAAGCCTCTAATATCATTGTTTTCTACTTCATTCGCTGTCATAAAACCATGTCAGTTTCTTTCATCATGTTAATGGCATGTCTCTAGTTGTGATAATGCTTTTGGTGGTAACCCCCTTAACATTCACAGAGTCTGGTCGTTCACAAACAACTAAAGACTGGCATCTGAGTTTTTTTAAAACAAAGCCATAGAAGACTTTTGGCTGGGACCTTCAGAAATGCTTCTACTTAAACGAAATTTGATTTAAGCGAGTTCTGCATAAGTGGACTGCACTGTATATTTTCATACTAGGCATGACATCAGTAAGTGCACATCCACATGTAGATATATAAAAAACCAACGGAACACTGATGATTTCAGTCTCAACTGAATTTATGTCACAGAAAATACACCAAACAATTCTTGGTGGGAAGTGGTATCACAACAAATGCTTCTGAACTGTAGAATGTATTTCACTGCACATTCAAACTGCTACTTAATAATACTACCAGTAATTCTAGACTTATTCAACAAATTTCCTCTAACCAAATACCTAGGAAAACTACACTTGTTCGTCCCAAGACCAATTATCAACTACTCACTCATTGACTTTTTCCTCCCATCCTTCGCTTTCCCCATCTGATCACCTCTGAAACCATGCTTAACTACTGTTCACTCACGTCAAATACAAACTCGCTACATAAATGCTGTATTACTCTTGGTATACACCCATGAAAACCTTTTATAAATGCACTCACGTTCACGTAACACAAAACTAGTCAGCCCATTGTAGCTTCCTCTAATGCACAGATTCTCCATACCTACCATTTGTTCCTATGTATTTCTAACATTCCTTGACAGTTACCCATTAAAATAGATCAGTCTATTTGATTTAATGTTTTCAATAATTTTGTAAAGCATGATGAATGAAGTTTTATGAGAAATCATTTTCTTTCTATTGTCAGATCTTACTACGTAAGAATGATTGTTTGTAACATGGATCATTTTGTCACAGATGGAGAGTCTTGATCTTGAAGCATCAGCAAAGTCAGAGGAAGGGTCTGTGTCTTGTAGCTCAAGCCTTATTGCCAACTTCCGCCTTGATGATGATTATGATGGTGAAACACGGGATCTTTTCATCATTGTTGATGATCCAGAAAAACACACCAGCACTTTGGAAGCCTATGTTACATTTAGAATCACTACCAAAGTAAGAGAATTTGATTCCTGTTTTGTGGGTAAACAGTATGCAATTTAAGGGGAGGAGCTATATTGAAAAGCTATTTTCATAAATCATGCAGGATCACAATTAAAAGGCAAAGGCTTGTCGTAGAACTATTATAATTATGCATAACTGTGCTATATATTACAACCACAACTATGGTTATTTTTGACGGAGTGATTGTAAATATTAATTAGTTTAATATTAACATTTTAATGTTTGTTTCAGACATCAAGACCCGAATTTGAAGGCACTGAATTTAGTGTTCGCCGCCGTTATAATGACTTTTTGTGGATTCGTCAGAGACTTGAAGAAAAACATCCTACTCACCTTGTTCCTGTAAGTGTATAGAATCATTGTTTAGTTCATGGGGATCAAAATAATCATTTTCTGGAACATAAGAGTTTTCTGTTTGCTACAGGATGTATTAGATTGGCATTTACATCCTATCCCATATGCTCCCGTAAAAGAGGTGGGATAACATGCATGCCTTATCTATCCCATGATGTATGATAGTGGAATCCTTGTGCTCTTTTATGTTCATCCAAGCCTGAGGATACCAACAGGCTGATCACCCGTTTGCCAGTCACTTCGATTACGGAAACAACAGCAAATGGATTGATTTGCCGTTGCCCTAAAGACGCCAATAGGCGTGATGGGAAACAATGGCAAAGAAAACCTGTCTGCTGTTGCCCTAAGACGCCACTAGGCGTAATGGCCACTGACTGCTTTGACGGTCGGTGGCTAAGGACGGAAGAAGAAGAAGAAGCCTGAGGATCATAGGCGAGAGGCTAGACAAAAGGCATATTGGTCCTTCGGTTAGTGGACTGGGTTAATGCTTACGACTCTAGCTCTGAGAAAAAAAAGTAGTTACAGAAACAGCAACAAAACAAGTAGCTGTATATTGTAAGAGGCCAATGCACAAAGAAAGCTTATTCTTCATGTTAGAAGAAAGTAGTCCACTTTCTTAGGGTGTGTTTTGACAAGAAAAAAAACTGGAATATTTGGTGACAACAGGAAAGATTGAAGAAAGAAGAGATAGCGGAGATTGAAGAAAGAAGAGATAGAGGATGACAATGAGAGAAGATACTGGACAGCTTGGCATATTTGCATGGAAAGCAATCAACAACAAAATGATAAGTAGTACATGAGACAGGAAGTTAAGGAGAGACATCATCATGTGGTACACACCTGTCATGTGATACATGAAGAAGATATTCCATTCAGAATATAGTGGAAAACAGTTATGTTCCAGTGTAATAAACACACAAGTAAATAAATGCAAAACAGTAAACATTAGTGAAACAAGAAGTAAGGAAAATACTCATTAGGTGAATATGGGACATTGAGAAAATCGTATATTAGCACCACAAGGCAATCTTTGTGTTTGAATTTCTAAGGTAAAATAATTGCAAGACCCAAAACACATGGAGACAACTGACAGACGTAAGAATTATAAAAATGATGTGACAAAATAAAACGTAAATACTGCAAAAGACAGGAAGGCTAGGAGAGAATTGATTAAAGGCACAGGGAGTGGAAAGGTAACGTAGAGAAAGAGGAATGTTTCTTACAAAGCTGTAGTGCCCAAATGACCATAATTATGAGGCTGCATCTAATGATAAAAGTGTGAGGGAAACTATTTGTGGGTTAAAAAAAAAGGTATGATAAAAGAGGTTGGAAATGGATAAGGCACAAACAGAGGCAACCCACAGAACTCTCATTTAGCATAATGAGGATAATATGTATTCTTAATTTCTCAGAAATAAAGGAAGACTCAAAAACTGATAGAGATAGTGCAGTCTGAGGCAGAAATCAGATAGATTGGTAATAGCTGGGGAAAACAATGCAGGACAAGAAGACTTAAGAGATTATTCACTGAAAGTGATATGCTCTGCATGAAGCTGAAAGGCAAACAAGTTGTGCACCAGTAGACATGAAAAAGACTGATCACTGTTTAAGCATGTTATAAAAACCAGTATGTAGCAGGCAGCATCACTTGATTTCACCATCCAGAATAGGCCAGAAAGATAGACTACATATTTGAGAGCATTATAGTGCTGCTGGAAAAGGGAAAGAACACAACTTTTATACACAAGCAGCGAGAGCTACAGCACTGATAACAACAATGAATTCTTTGATAAACAGTCTGATGTCAAAACAAACTGCGGTGGTAAGTTGTTTGTCATAGGCTACTTTATTGAACATGTAGGACAAAGACACAGCCCATAAGAAGAAAATCTTGGTGCACACAGTGATTAACAGCACTGACTGCAACAGTAATGTAAGATACATTTTAAGGTTCTGTGCATGATAAGAGGTATAAAACAAAGCCATTTATATACATGGCACAGATGGAATAATCTGGACCTGATGTCAAAGATATATTTTAACAAAATGTGTCATTCAAAGAGAAAAGAAAGATTTATGGGATGCCAAAGTGATCCTAAGTACCTTATTTACTTACTTAGTCATTCCTCTTCTACCTTGAGGTGGACATGTTAGCCAGAGAGAGCACCACATCAGCTGTCTTTCTTTTGACTTGGTTCCAGTCCAGTCCTTGGTCCTTCCGGGATTGTCTGATGTTGTCCTCCCAGCGAACCCTGGGTTGTCCTAGAAGTCTGGATCTCATGCTCTTGGTTTCCTATATTTGTCGTGGTAGTTGATCTCCCAATTTGTAGACATGACCAGACCATTGTAACTGGGACTTCTCCACTCGGGTCTGCAAGGGCAGGGTCTAGAGGCCATGGTGTATCATCTGGTTGCAAACCATGTCCCTTCTTGTTATTTCGACTACCTTCCTCAGGTACCTCATTTCTGAGGTTTGCAGCTGGCTTTGGTGGGTTGTAGTCATTGCCCATGACTCGCATCTGTAACTCAAGACTGGAACATAGGTGGAGCAGTTTACAGCCATCTTTGCCTTCTTGCCAATTTCTCTTTTGCTAAGGAATCCTCAGTTTATGGCCTGAAAAAGTCTCCCAGCTGTTCTTTGTGTAGCCAACTCTGCTTTGATACTGTTGCATTATCATATGCAACACAATGCTGCCCTGGTCAAACTTCACGCGAAAATACCAATTGTGGGTATGCCACAGCATCTAGTCGTCCCATCACCATAGGCAGTCATATAACGAACAGCAAAGTTAACCATGAACTGCAATGCATGGCGCACAACAGCCAACTGGGCAATACGTAATGTCCATAGTGGTTATATTAAAATCAATATGTTTATTTTGAATACTTCAGGTACCATACACAGCGAAGGTCATTATAATTCTATGTCCCGTCAGTCTTCATATAAGCACAAAGTCATACTATTCAGTAAGATTGTCCATCTTGGACCGTAGGGGTATTCAATTCATAAACAGTGAATCCACTCTTCTCCACAATGACCCTTCGCACCCTTCTGTAACTGGTAAGGTTATAAAAAACTCCGATTTAACAGTGTATGAACCTCCCAGGCCACGAAGGTGTAAGACATTACTAAATACATAATATATGATTCCCTCCATGACTAGTATAAGTCACAGCTGCAACATCATTCCATGTATTTTCTGAGTTATTGAACTCAGAACCAAAAATGTTAGCCTTTACTTCAGGAATCCGTCTTCATTCCTCTCTTTACCACCATATCCATTCTACAAATGTGCACCTAAGTGCACTTTAAAAAAAATATCATCTCCCCGAAATACTAGTGCCATTTTTTTCTGCGCAACTACATTGTTGCCAAATTCATATCGCAACAGTTACCCCCTACCATCCTTAAGAAAAAAAGACGCAGTTTCTTTTTTTCTTCCAAGATCCACCACTGCAGGCAATAATCACTAACAGATCATAAAGCATACACCGTCTCAGTAACGTCTAAGTCAGCTAACCAGTCTCAATGGTAGGGAACAACCAGTACAAACAAACAAAACAAACAAAATATAGCAATAAAAGAGTACATATCATCTGTCAGCAGTCAACAAGAAGCAAAAAAAAAATCCCAACCACTAGATAAATCCACTAAATTATGTAAGCGTCACCAATAGGACACCAAATATTAGCAATGTCTCCAATAGCGCACAATTCCTCTGAAAATATCACGAGTTCATAACATTACGAAAGTTAAGACTGTAAAAATACCATATGTCCGTGCCATAAATTTCCAATACTCATCCATAAAGAGCCATGGTCGCACTAATTCACCAAGTCTACTCATACTGTACCATTTCCATGCGCAAGCGGAAAAGTTATTGATCATCTAACACAATGTGTGAAACCATTCACACCTTCCAGGTCAATATGTACATGAAGTCTCGTATACTGGCTGTCCATAGTTCATAGCATGATTATAGCAATTACCGTACGAAATATCACTCGGAACATGGAGTAATGTATTCCTGCGGACATCTGGAAAGAACGTCCGCGACCACATTCTCTGAACCACGAATTGCTTGTATTTGGTAATTATAAGGTTGCATGAGGATAGAGTACCATGTGGCTCTGGCACATTTGTGATTCTTTGACTTTGAATATGCAAGGGCCTTCTGATCTGATTGGATCACAAAAGGTACCCCCAGCAAATATCTTTCCAGCTTGGTCACCGCCCAGACTACTGCTAATAATTCCTTCTCCAGGACAGAATAATTCTAATTGGGTTTTCATCATGTAAATGGATATCATGTGTTATTACATTTGTCCTACCCGGTTGTGGTGAACTTCTAAATACAATATCTAAATTAGAATATAATAGGATAGTACTAAAAATTTTCATTGTTGGTGTCGCCTACGCCTTCAGCTTATTAATTGATAACGCCTTAGCCGAACCAAAAAGGGTACCCAATTTTTCAAATTCGTCCTTGAGACAAACGTAACAATTTTCTAGGTCAACTAAGTATTTGCCTAAATACATTGTAGAGGGGAGAGGGGACGGATAGATAACCAACGCAAATCACGTCTCACAATTGTTTCTAAAAATAAAACTAACTTGCTAGTATTGCCCTTAGGCGGTTTCACAATACGATGAAAAAGTTAGAAAAAGTGGACACTACGGTCAGGGAAACACGCCTAGCTCTTATTGCGAATGACATAAACTCTCGTAATTAGCTTGAAAGTACATGAGAAAAGAATTGAACAGGAGGTAATTTAAAAATCAACAACTAACATGGAAAAAAAAATATGGAATATTGAACCAAGCCACGTAGCCCCATAAAAATCATATATTCGTGTACCTGTGGCCTTGCTGACTAAGAATATGTTATCAATTACATAAAAAGTCCATTAGATAATCAAATATTGGGGATAATACATAGAGAAGCGGAGATACTGTCAGGTCAAGTCATGTCTGCTTAGATTGGATAGCATATTTTTTTGGGGAAAAAATTAGGTGAGAGAAAGGCTAAGATAGTACAATGAAAGGGATTGGATGGAATTTGAAAGAAGCCGTAATATTATTGGCTGACCTAAATATACGAGGGGCGTTCAGAAAGTAATGCACCACATCGTTTTTCTCAGGAGCTGTTTATTCAAAAAGCATGAAATTTATACACAATATACATGGATATGTCATGTAAACATCGGTATTATTCAACATAATCCCCATCAACTTGTACGGCTTTATGCCAGCGCGGAACAAGTGCATGTATTCCTAGTCCGTACCAGATTTTCGTCTTGATCATGTAGCCATTTCTTCGCTGCATGAATCACTCATTCATCATCTTCAAACCTTGTCCCACGGAGTGCATCTTTAAGTGGACCAAATAGATGAAAATCAGAGGGTGCCAAATCGGTAGTATAGGGTGGATGGGGTAGTACAGTCCAACCCAATGTGGTGATTGCTTCCGTGTTGCCAGACTTGTGTGAGGTCGCGCATTGTCGTGAAGGAGAAGCAGGTCTGTTGGATTCTTGTGCGGCCGAACTCTGCGAAAACGTTGATTGAGTTTTTTCAATGTCTTAATGTAAGCTTGTGAATTGATTGTCTCTTCTCTTGGCATAACGTCCAAAAGAATTACACCTTCAATGTCCCAAAAGACAGTGATCATGACCTTTCCAGCTGAAGGAATTGTCTTGAATTTCTTTCTTCGTGGTGATTGCGGATGATGCCACTCCATTGACTGTCTTTTTGTCTCATGTTCAAAATGATATGCCCAGGTTTCGTCACTTGTAACGATCTTAGCCAAAAAGTTATCTCCATCAGCATTGAAACGCTCCAACAATTCAGAAGAAATTGCTTTCCTTTGCAATCGGTGATCATTTGTGAGACTTCAAGGAATCAATCTTTCGCAAACCTTAGAAAATCCAAGAGTTTTTATAACTGCATTTGCACTACCAATGCTGACTGACAGCTGTAAGGCAAATTGTTGAGTAGTGATTCGCCTATCAGTAAGAATAATGCCCTCAGCGCATTTCAACATTTCTGCTTTGGTGGCTGTGGCAGGACGTCCACAGCGCGGCCGATCAAGCAGCTCCGTATCTCTATTTTCTGATTCTTTGATTCTCTGAACCCAGCGACTGACTGTACTCCTGTCGACTGCAAAACTTCCATACACATCACATAGACGCTTGTGAATGTTCACAACAGTTTCCTTCTCTGCAAAGAAAAATTCTATCACAATTCGCTGCTTATAACGCAAGTTGCTAACACGCTCCATTTTAACGGTTTAGGGCAGCCGTATTATTTGGCCGGTTGTGGTGCTATTGGTGCACACAATTAGCACATGCCATATTTGAAGTGTACAAAATTTCATGCCTCTATCTTCATTATTAGCTGAGAAAAACGATGTGGTGCATTACTTTCTGAATGCCCCTCGTACAAATCTAGTTGGTAATAGTAACGCATAGGGTTTGAGATAATTTTTTTTTTTAAATTCATTCAAAAAAAGAGATGCTTGGTCTCATTGGCCAAAGCTTTTTTACATGATAGGAATAGTAGGATGCTCGCTGCCATTTTTTTTTTCAAAATATTCAGAGGAGCAAGAAGCGATGAGCAGACTTGTGCTTTTTTTAATAATACTACCATCAGAAAGCAGTCTGAACAGAGGCAGTGATGAAAGTGTACTATATTCTATTGCCTAATTCATCGTTACTTGTTTATATTTCCTTGATATGTGGTAAGATTGATTTTATTGACTTTTTAATTAACAAAGGGTTGTGTGTAAGAAAAGGCCATGAAAAAAGATTGTAATTAAATGGTTCCATAACAGACTTAGGCATAGCCTAGATGTTGATCCATCATATAAGGGACTATCTAGAAATTTAAAACTACAGGACTATATATATGATGGTCATACAGGAACATTACACCTATCTTATTGCATGGAAAAGATTATTGCAGGAATGACAGAGGCGTAGCATCCATTAGGGAAGAGAAAAGAAAACTGGTAAAATTTGTTCCATCAAACTAAAGTGGAGAAGCAGGGTTGTCATAGAGAGCTGACCATGTTCTTTGTTTTGACTATATGCATTCATGTAAATTAGGAGGACTTAGTTTGATATTAAGACAGAACCATAACTTGCATCGACAGGGGTTCCTGCTGGCACTTGTCTGGTGCTAGTACTCGATCAGTGAAGAAGTCTGCAAGATTTCAAAGAGTCTCTGGCACCTACTTGTATTAAAGAAGTCAAGACCAGAGGAGACTGAAGTGTTTGGCCAAACCGACTACAACTGCGGCTTATTCCAGGAACCAGATAAGTGCTATATCTGGCCTGGGACACATTATCACTAGTAACGAATAATCTCCTGTGCTTACAAAAACATTCCTCCTAAAGAATATAGGGAACAATCATAGTGAAACAAAAGACATTGGAATGATGACAATCCCCAACCTGCTTCCCATTCCCAGTATTTAAATAGAGTAAACAACATCAAAGTGAACATTTGTAACAATGTACTATGGACATATTGTCTGTTGCATGTAAATATCTTTATACATATATTTGTAAATATATCTATCCATCTAAATTGATTCTCATTGAACTGTAGTCCTGACCAAAACAACTTTAGCTCTTAGTATACGAGCGGCCTTCTAGAGAGGCCGATGATCGATCCCCGTCAATAGCGAAAATTTATAGCTGAATGCATGTTTCAAACCACTGATCAATTTAGTTACGTGCATGATGTAGGGGTTTCATTTCTTCACATTTTGATATATAACACATGTTATCTTTATAAATAAATTATTTATTGCAAAATCTGTAATGGTAGTCATGAAAGGCAGCTCGTATACTAAGAGTTAGGCTCAGGACCAATAAATTTTAACAAAAAATATTTTAAATATAAAATTTAACAGCTGGAGTTAATTGAGTTTATCATAGTACTTAGTATATGTTTGTATATGTTTTTGTATTGAGATTCTTTTACAACACTCTTACAATACCCTAGACACTTTATGTAGCTTTCAGTCACGCTAGTCAAAAAGAATATAACTTCGAGTGAGATCGTAAGGTGGTAACAAGAAAGGTACTCTGTAATACAGTTGTTTATTGTTTACCTCAGAGACCTTCACAGTTGATCTCACTCAAGTACAACTATACGCACACCATTCTTCTTAACATCAAAACCCACCACACCGGTATGTCTGTGAGCACATCTTGAAACGAGTGTAATAATTCTGAAACATCGTTTGTTATCAGGTAACAAGTCATGACAAATCATTACGTCTTCCCAAGTCTCTGTAGACTGTACAGGTAAAATTGGAAAAGACATAGAAACCTCAGGGAAAGAAGATTCTTCCTCCTGGATAACCGATAACGATGACCAACGAGTAGGACGTGACACAATGTCCTCCACCGTGTGAAAAACTGCCTGAAGATGTTCAGGTCTTGAGTGAAATTCTTTAAACATATTGATGTGAAACGTTTTTCTTTTACGTTTCACATCAAGAATGTAATCCGCCTTGGAAATATGCGAAAGAACTCTAACCTTTAGCACGCTGCTGTCGATCACAATCGACGAAGAAAACCTATGCTCTCCCAGCTGGAGGCGACTGCAGTCGACAGCGTTTATCTTCGTTTTCTAGCATTATGAATTGTGTACACGTGATTTCAGCCCCGGATGTTAAGTTGTAATGTTATTTGCCAGAGAGTTAGCTTCCGTTTCCGATCTTTAACAAATGATGGGTGTATTTGCGTTTATTTTTTGTAAATTTTTTAAATCAGCGTCAAGCACGCGGCCATTTTCGCTCTAATTTTATTGTATTCTGACGCCATGCGGTGGGGATGAGATTTTTTTCTTTATAAGCGCTGATATCGGTTCTCAAAATATGTTTGATGGCCGAGATGGAAACGAAAGTAGAATGGCATTGCTAGTATGTATAATTTAGGGGTTAGGATTAGGAATATCAGAAAGGTTTAGGATTGCGGCCGAATGTCACTGCTGACGAGGGCGTTTGTTGCTTTGCTACTGATGATGGGTGTAATGAAAAGATCGTCATTTGATTTGTGTTGGTCTATTGGTCAAATGACTTTCATTGAGATGCAAGGGATATAGACTCTTCGTTTGTTGGTTATTTAAAAAAAATTTTTTTTTAAATTTTAAAATTAAAAAAAAAAAAAATTTTTTTTATTATTTTAAATTTTTTTTTCGTTTTTTTTCATCTTTCCTTTCCTCTCTTCCTATCACATCTAACATGTACACAAACAAATTTTATATCATCAGATTCACCATTCATTTATTTATATAAATTCGAAAAATGATAGCAATTGTCCAAGAAACACAAAAACTATAGAAATTACAAGTCACCCACTATCGTTGTGAAAAAGAATGCAGCTGCAGGAGCATAGTTTTGGGAAAAGAATGCAGCATGCTAAAGGCTAAATGGACCACACCATGTAATAAGTAATCGATTCTGTATGCTAGGTAAGAGCACAAACGCCTCATCACCTGGCACCAGATGACGCAGATGTCTAGACTGATTTTGTAACAAGCGAGCTTTTTCTTTAGCTCTCTCTGAAGCAGATGTTGCCAACTGGCATGCATCCATAATTTTCTGTCTTAAATTCACCACATACTCATATGAAGATTGAGTTTCTTGAGATAATGTAGCATCAAGCAGTAAGTCTTTGATCAATGACAAAGGACCTCTAGGTTGAGCCCCGAAAACAAGTTGAAACGGAGAAAATCCTGTATGCTCCTGTGCTCGTGTAACAACTGCATTTGCCATAAGTAAATATTTATGTTCCCAATCCTGTATTTGTTCTGGAGTACATTCTTTAAAACTGTGCATCCGTCCGATCAACAGATCGCACACAGGATTAGGCAACAAACACACTTTTACCCTTCCGGTGAAGAAAGGTGTCGAAATGTTCACCAAAGCAGTTTCTTATAATTCGACACTACCACCAAAAGTGACACACTTAACATATGTGCCTGTAGAACACCTAGGATCAATTAAAGAACGGCGCACGCCTATCGTCGTGCACCCTGTATCCATTAATACCGATACTGGCATACCGTTAAGTAGCCCTCTATGAAATTGCAAAGCACCTGTTCCTTCGTGTGCTGACAACGCAGGTAAGGCAGGTAGAGGATGACCACAACTCAGTCTGGATACCACCTCAAGCTGAAATAAACTTCTACATTCCACACAATTCTCAGCATTAAGAAAATCAAAAGAAGAGCAAGCATTCGCTTGATTAATAACATTGTTATTATTTGACCCATCATTTTCCGCCATCTGCACGGCATTTCCCTGATGAGCCGAACGATGTGAACTATTTGACTGCAATGCTCTGTCATTACCTTGGTCATTGATATAGGCTTTTCTGCCACTGTTTTGGGAGTAACGTGACCTATTATAAGAATGAAATTGATGATTATTGTGAAACCCTCTCCCTCTATCTCTGTTTCTGAAATCATCCCTTTGAAATCTGACAAACTGGTTATTGTTCCTGTTACAGAAACCAGATACTGTACTGCTATCTACACCTGAAAATCAAGAATAATTTCTCTGATGATCATTGTTCCTGTCATAACTGACACTTCTTTGTGACCGAAATTTCTGTCAAAATTGTTAGAACGAAATCTGCTGTGTCTGTCATGAACAGCCGCAGCACTTGCTGACTGTACCGATACATGAAGTTGCGTGTTCCGAATGTTATCCCCTGGATGGGCCATGGTATATTGACGCCCCAACACTTCGACCTCCGTTAACGTTTGAGGATTCTGCTCCTGCAAAAACACCAAAAATTCCTTGTTTACTGAGGATAAGACTTTATCTCTCAGTATTAGATCAGTAAGATCATCAAAAGTCTGGTTGATTTTTTTCCAGTTCTACCCATCTATTAAAGGCTAATCGAATGTCTGCAATAAATTGTGAAAAATCGCTGCTTGTTTCGGGTAACATATTCTTTAGGCGCATCCTATACCCATTAGCGTCCATTTGGAATTTCTTCACAAGAATTGCTCTTGCCTCATCATAAGTTTGTTTATCTCCTTCTAAGGAAGAGACCGCACTTAGTGCCTCCCCTGACAAAATATTCATAAATTTGCTGCACCACATCCTTTTATCAACCCCACGCTCCGTGCACACAACTTGAAATCTATTCAAGAAGAATACTATGTCATCGACATTTGGTTTAAATATAGGTAAGTGTATTTTAACGTCACACGTATGACGATTATTGTGATATTGTGATTGACCCGAACCTGACATATCTTTATTCAAATTCATAGCTTTAATACGTTCAATTTCAATCCGAGCCATTCTCTCTTCATGAGCTCTTTTTTTTGACTCGGCTGCAAGCCTAGCTTTCATATTATCGGATTCGATATGAGCTAACCGAAGCCTATCTTCTTCTTGCCTCCTTTTATCATTTTCTTCCATCTCTAAAAGTTTCAATCGTTCCTGATTAGATAATTCTTTCTCCTTTAATTCTAATTGTCATCTTTCTCTCTCCTGTGCTTCTTTATATTCTGTCTGCGCAAACTCTTGTAGCTTGTCACCTTGTAGACCTAGAATTTTCCCCTGCTTAATAAAATATTCAGCTGTCCATTTATGACCATAAATACTAATACCTAATTAGTCAAAACAAACGTGGTACAACAATTAATATAATATATTCGTCGCTTTATCAATGCTCGTTACTGGCGATCGATATAAATTTACCGAGATAACTTAGCAGTCATCAAATCAATTTAATAAATAAAGACATATTATGGCCAAGGAAATAAGATGAGCAATGAAAAAAGTATCATATACAAATAGAAAAAAACACCATAGCAGTGACATTAAAACTCCGAAAGAAAACTCAAGAAAAAAAATCTGATAGAACCGATAATATATATATAAGTAACGACATCATAAAGACCAAACAGTATACCGAAACACTAAAGAGAAGCAAAAATCACAGAGTAGACACCAATCAACAGCTAATACAAGCAGGAAATTTTATCAGTGAGAATTGACCACGACATCGAAAGACACGATTTTAATGTGCACCAAGTCAACTGGTATATATTAATGAAATAGCGGGAGCCGCGCTAGCGTAGTGGTTACAACACCGCTCTGGCGACCGGATGATTCAGGATCAAACCCGGGCGACGGCATTTGAGGATTTTTCGTCGACCGGGATTTGGACTGGATTAACTCGAGACCTGGTGAGGACATTTGAAGGAGTGTCGTCGACCAGGGACTGGCGGCTCCTGAGCCGACCCAGCTCTAATGGGTACCTCCGAAAACGGCGAGTATCTGCCTGAATGGCGAGGGACACTTGTCTCTGTACAAGAAAATAGGATACTCACGTAAAAATCAATGTCAGGTTAGACATTAAAAATAACCTGAGATTTGGCCTCGAGTATTAGCGGGCGTACGAAAAAAAAAAAAAAAAAAAAATGAAATAGCCCCTTCCCGCTTGATATAGACAAATGTTACAACCAGAGGAAGCCAAATAATATATCGATAAAGAAAGCAACAGGATGTGCTCCCTAATAATAATAGGACATGAACACCAGACTGACAATGTCTACTTATCTGTATGGCGCATCCATCCACTCCTCACACAGACGATCCACAATGAGTTGTGTCCTACGCACGACTTTATACGTAAATGAGTAATTTGATAATGTTGACACTAGATGCCGAAATGTAGTTCATCATGCCATAAACCGGACAGGACAACTTGACAACAGCTGCACAATTTTCCTGGGTATGGCGGCAATATCTCCAGGTGACGTGAGTCCCGCCTTCAACCGACTGTTGATCTTGATATTCTGGTTACTTTCGAGCATATGTCTGGTCTGGATCTGGCAACATGCTGATAATGCGATTGACAATCGTTGGATGTAATCAGAATAGAAAGTATGAATCACAACCTGTATGTAACTGTGTAAATACTGGCCACCATGATCACTGCATCTCGTCGTCCCATCACCATAGGCAGTCATATAACGAACAGCAAAGTTAACCATGAACTGCAATGCATGGCGCACAACGGCCAACTGGCCAATATGTAATGTCCATAGTGGTTATATAAAAATCAATATGTTTATTTCGAATACTTCATGTACCATACACAGCGAAGGTCATTATAATTCTATGTCCCGTCAGTCTTCATATAAGCACAAAGTCACACTATTCAGTAAGATTGTCCATCTTGGACCGTAGGGGTATTCAATTCATAAACAGTGAATCCACTCTTCTCCACAATGACCCTTCGCACCCTTCTGTAACTGGTAAGGTTATAAAAAACTCCGATTTAACAGTGTATGAACCTCCCAGGCCACGAAGGCGTAAGACATTACTAAATACATAATATATGATTCCCTCCATGACAATTATAAGTCACAGCTGCAACATCATTCCATGTCTTTTCTGAGTTATTGAACTCAGAACCAAAAATGTTAGCCTTTACTTCAGGCACCCATCTTCAATCCTCTCTTTACCACCATATCTGTTCAACAAATGTGCACCTAAGTGCACTCTTCAAAAAATATCATCTCCCCGAAATACTAATGGCATTTTTTTCTGCGCAACTACATTGTTACTTACTTACTTAGTCATTCCCCTTCTACCGTGAGGAACTACATTGTTGCCAAATTCATATCGCAACAGATATTTCCCTTCCAGTCTATGACAGCTCCAAGATATTTAAAATGGTTGACCTGCTCCAGGGCTGGTTCTCCTAACACAACCTAATGTGATGTAAATTGTGAAAGGATGCACAGCCAATTTTGCACCCTGTGTGTTCTTTCACGATCTACTTTCACAGCAATGTGATGGCGCCATATGGATGGTCCTCTGTTTGATTCCCGGTACGCCTATCACTTACATTTCTTTTCTTTTGTCTGGTGTCCACCTTTATGTTCAACGAGCACCTGTTGATTGCCTATGTTTTTTTATTTACTTATTTATTTATCACTCCCAGTACTCAGGTTTCCTCCATTATTTATCCTAATTTTCCCCCAGGATTTCTGTTTTTCTGATAACACCTTGTTCTTTGCTTCTGTTCTGAGTGATAACATATTCTCTCTATTTTTTTTTCTGCTGTGTTTTTAGATTCTAAGTATTGTTTCTATGCTGTTTTCTTTTCTATTATTGCCATTTTAACTTCTTTCATACACCAAGGTGTCCTTTCTCCCATCTTACCAAGTCGGACTTTACCACATGCTTCTGCTGTGGCTACTTTTAAGATGTTCTTGAGTTCAAGCCACAGGCTTTTCAGGTCATCTGATGGTTCTATGTTTCTCACTGCTGTCACGGTAGGCTCCTGATATCGTCTTAACTTCAGGCTCTGTCACCTTGTATTTCTTTTTATTCTAAATGCTCATCTCTCCTACTTGATTATTTGGTTTCTTGCATGATGGTGGGCAGTGCCTAGGCCGGGTAACTCTTTCAGTTGTTCCTCCATATCTCTCAGTCACTCCATCCCATCTAGTATGGTAATTTCCAACTTTGGCATTAAAATCTAACTCCGCCTAGGCTGGTCCCAAGCCCGGCTGAAATAGGAGGAGGGCGGCCTGCATGGAGGCCATAAGGAGGCAGCCACTCCACCATGCAAAGGTACAACAGGCCAATCACCTGTTTGCTTTAAATCATGATTACGAGAACTACAAGAGATAAAACCGGACTGATTCTAAAGGCGACGAACTGGAACGGACTACGGACTACGACTTATGGAACTTGGAACACAAGAAGTATAAATGGGAAAGAAGAGGACCTGGTAGAAGAGATGAGGAAAGCAAAATTAGAAATCCTGGCTATAACGGAAACAAAGCAAAAAGGACAAGGAGTCATGGATCTCGATGGCAACACGCTGCTCTACAGTGGTGTACCCACATCTGAAAGAGCTAATGGGGGCATGGGTTGCATTGTGGCCAAAAACCAAAAAGATTGTATCAAGGGATGGAACTTTGTCTCGGAGCGCATTGTGGTTGTAAAACTAAAAGAAGGAGAAACCATAGTCAACCTGGTCATAGTGTATGGGCCAAATGAGGATGAGAGAGCAGAGGTCAAAGAGGAATTCTTCAAGCTGCTTCAAAGGACAATGGATGACTGCCTAGATGAAATTATCATGCTCGGAGATTTCAATGCCAGAGTTGGAAATGACCATGCTAGATGGGGTGGAGTTATTGGAAGATATGGAGAAGATACTGTCAATGCCAATGGAAAGCTACTCCTTAGATTCTGCAGTGAGCAGAATCTGATCATTACAAACACAAAGTTCCCCCATAAGCACATACATGCATACACTAGATGTGAACCATCAAAGAATGAGAAGTCAGTGATCGACTATGCCATTGTTTGGAGGAGCTCATTCAAATATGTCCGAGATGCTAGAGTCTGGAGGGGGCCAGAGATTGGAAGTGATCACTACCTGCTTACAATCAAAAGAACAACTGAAAGAGTTGCTTAGCATAGGAACTGCCCAAAATCATGCAAGAAACTAAGTAAACGAACGGGAGAAATGAGGATTAAGATCTACAAGCTGAGAGAGCCAGAAATTAAGACCAGATATCAAGGGCTTATTGCTGCAGTGGTGAGCAACACAGAAGAACAACCTGATGACTTGGAAACCCTCTGGCTTAAATTCAAGGACATCATGAAGACAGCTGCTGCAGAAGCATGTGGTGAAGTCCGACTTGGGAACAAGAGAAAGAGGACACCTTGGTGGACAGAGGAAGTCAAAGAGAAAATAAGAGAGAAGAAAATGGCATGGAAACAATACTTAGGAGCTAAAAACACAACAGGACAAATGAAGAAATATAGAGAATATGTGACACTCAGAACAGAAGCAAAGAACAAGGTGCTAGCAGCAAAACAGAAGTCCTGGGAAGAATTTGGAGAAAGCTAGAAAAGATGCGCAAGAAAACCAGAAATTGTTCTATAAGACCCTAAAGAAATGGAACCAGGCCAGGAGGAAGACTGCCGATAGGATAGTCTGGCGCTTTCTCTTCCAAACCTCTACACCTCACGGTAGAAGGGGAATGACTAAGTAGTAGTAGACCCTAAAGAACGTGAGGAAGGAAAAACAATGCCCTCTCAAATTTATAAAGGACAAGCAAGGCAAATTGCTTACTGCCCCGAAGGAAGTAATGGAAAGATGGAAAGAATATTTCTCAGAACTCCTTGATTGTGAGCAAGGTCAAGCATCAGAAATGATAACCACTAGCACAGAAGAGAAAACCAATGATGGTGAAGATGACATAAAGATGGAAGAACTGAAGGCAGCACTGGAGAAAATCAAGATGGGCAAAGCAGCAGGGCATGCTGGTATAACACCAGAAATGGTTAAGTACATGTGAGCATCAGGCAACCCATTACTCTTAAGGGTCCTACAGGCAGCATGTTGCAACAAGACCATACCAAAGGATTGGGAGATTGCCATCATAACACCAATTTTCAAAAAGGGTGACAATCGACAATGTGGAAACCATAGAGGTATATCCCTTCTCAGTGTCCCTTGTAAAATCTACTCTAGAATCCTAGAGCAGAGACTCCGACGCCTAGCTGAGCCACAATTGGATGAGGTCCAGTGCGGATTCTGAGCAAACCGAAGTACTCAAGACCTAATCTTCACACTCAGTCAGCTGAGTGAAAAGGCCCTTGAGTATAAGAGTGAGATCCATCTTTGTTTCATAGATCTGGAAAAGGCGTTTGACAGGGTCCCCTGGCCTATTATATTCCTGCACATAAATTAAATCTGACCTCAGCCAATGTTATCTTAACTAACTTATGACTCATGTTTACTAAGCAAAACGCGAAAAATATTCTGTGCTCATGTTGTAACATAATACGTAACATTAAGCAATCGTCTGACCAGCTGCTCATCGGAAGAATATCATTGGTTGCAGCGATAATCTGGATCGTGGTTCTCCCCCTCCCCATCCCTACAATTAAACAGGGTAGGTGCAGGTGTTTGATTTCCTCCTAACGTCTGAAAAATTAACCCAGCATAATTTTGAACTCGAACGCCAAATGAAATAAATGAACGCAATTAATTACGTGGAACCGAAAAAATATGGGGCGAGTTGAAAATAAAAAATACAGTAACCCATCACAATACTCCCCCCTTCTAAGGTCGGGCATCCCGATCTAACTACTGTAATTTTCCTTTTCGCACTGGTCCCTATCTATGTCCATAGAGATGCCTGTGAGCACTAAAGATTTAGGGTCACAACTTGTGGTTACCACCTGGCGACCGCAGCACAACTGGTCGCTCTTCACCTTTCCTTTCCTGCGTGTCCTCTGCCCATGAATTTTCCTAACGACGCGTGGTAAATTAGGATCACCGAGTGTTTTGGCCCCAAAGTGACCTGAATCAGGCTGACTGACTTGGCTAGAAATCGCCGTAACAGTGCATAACTGTTTACCGTTGGCTTTATCTGCCAGGCCAGGGGTGAAATTGTTGTGTTCTGCTGCCATAACCATTGGCGTATCTTCCAGTAATAACCTGGAAGAGTGGTTTTCCGGAGATATTTCTCCAAGGTTGATTTTAGGCCCCAATTGGCCGGATTGGCTATCTACTGATAGAAAGCCAGAAGGTGGGAATCTTCCCTCGTCACCCTTCTGGGGCCCCGAGATATTGGGCTCTGAATTAAATAACGTTACAGATTGATAAGAGGCAGAGTTACCATAAGGGGCCGTTACTAAACTTTCGGCACCTACCTGGTCTACTCTCACACTGGAGATAAGCTTATTGTCTAATCTCCGGCCCGTGCCATCCCATGGTGGGTCTAACTCCTCTCTTTACTTACATCTACCCAATTTTCTTGGGGTAATAGGAGCGTTCAAACTCCTGTGGAAAAATTTGCTGGTAGCCAGAAATTCACTGCCCTCTGGTTCACGTAGAGGCTTCCTAGAGAGTTCTACTTTTTCTCCCTTCTCTCCAGGGGTTCTCACTGGGTTGTGCCTGACCTCAGCGACATCCACTTCCAATACTCGGCAGGATGCATATGGTTGTACTGTCTCGCTTATCGCCTCTTTGCAAGAGTCACTTCCTGTAAGCGAGATAGTAGTGGGGTGGGGCTCATCTCCATTTATAGGCGTACGGTCGCTCGGACCACTGTCCTCTTCCTTGTGAGTAAAGTGCCAGTCGTATGGGGCTCCAGGGCTGGTTGGAAACATATGATCGCTCAGTCCGCGGTCTTCTGCCCTATGAAGAGTGCGCTGGTCAGGTACATACGTAATACCGCTCTTGTCAGTATTTCCCTCACTTGAGGGAGTTAATACCATCCGGTACCTAATTCCCGACAACAAAGAAGGTACTTCCAAAGTCAAAGGCGTCACCACTGCTTGGCCATCCAGCTGAACAGGGCTGTCAAAATGATACGCCTCTGCGAAAAAAATTCCACTGTCTTTAGAGGTCTCCCCCCTCTCCTTCGCAAGACAGGGATGTTGGTGCTCCCGCTGGGCTCCGTGAATTGGGTGCTCTCCCTTTTCTTCACTTACCGGGCCTGCTGTGTGCCCCCTTGCGTTAGCAAGGATCGGCGCGGGTGGGGTTCCCAAAACTAAGTAAGGGCTCCCGAGAATGAAATCATAGGCAGGCCCTGACATTACGGCAGCCTTGATTGTGCCACACACAAATTTGCTTTTAACCTCAACATTCGCTATGGGAAGGCGCCACGAGGTACCTCTCTTCAAAACTCCCCCAATGTCGACCTTTTCCCCGGTCATATGCCTGGGCTTCACCAAATGTCAAGCGACTATACTGGGGTACCTAAGCCTGCTGTCAAACAAACAAGTAGTGATAGTTCCATTCACTTCGGCTGGTCCACTATTAGAGAACAACTTCTCTGACTTGATAGGTTCCCAAGTATTCCCTTTTTTCACTCTCACGGGCCTTAAACAGGCTACATGCTGAGAGGGTGGTTTATGCAGACACCTGGACGTCCAATGGGAAGTAACTCGACAAAACCGACAATACTGGTCATTCTCTCCCCTGTTTCTGGCGGGTTCATGAGCGGTCGCTCCCTGGGATCTGTTAGGAGGCTGGGGTCACATGTTATGACCGGAATGGGGCTCCTTGCGAGAAGGCTCCTGCTGCTGGTGAGCAGGAGAAGAAGACGGCTGAGACAATGACGCTCCTTTTTCCAGGGATGGCAAGTCCCGTGCCCTACGGGTGTGTCCTGGTGCTTCAGCCTGTAATTCTGAAACATGTCGTTTGTTATCAGGTAACAAGTCATGACAAATTGTTACGTCTTCCCAAGTCTCTGTAGACTGTACAGGTAAAATCGGAAAAGACATAGAAACCTCAGGGAAAGAAGATTCTTCCTCCTGGATAACCGATAACGATGACCAACGAGTAGGACGTGACACAATGTCCTCCACCGCGTGAAAAACTGCCTGAAGATGTTCGGCAAAGACAATTATCTGGTCGAGTTGCTGGGCGCCCTGCTCTGCCAGATACCGCCTCAAGTCGAGAGACATGGTTGCCTTCAGTTGTTCTGACATTACCAGCTCTTCCATTCCTTCAAATGTCTTTGCCAGTCCTGACAACTCCCTCCAACGTGCAAGATAATTCCTCAACCTTTCCACGAATTGGGTGAAGCTCTCTCCCTTTTCCGGCCGGCTCTCCCGGAACATAGTTTGGCACTTTCATAGGGTCCACTGGAACCTTTGTAACAAAGCGTTACATAGTGCTTCAAAGTTATTCTGGTCCTTGATGAGCATCTTGCTATAAATATCATACGCATGACCTTTCAGGGACTGTGATAACTTTAAACACCAAAGACTTCCATCCAATCCATATGCCGTCGCCATCCGTTCGAATTTCTCCAAAACACATCGATTTTCTCATTCCCACTAGGGAAAGAGTCAGACAGGAAATTCATGGCTTCCATCCAGGGCCCTCCCTGTCCTGAGGGGTCTGCCATCACTGCTCTGGGAGAATCTCCATTCGTCGAACTGCCCTCTGAAGCTCTACCTTGTATTTCCAGAGAACGCATGGCAAGTTCATGTTGTCTTTCCGCTGCCCTTTCCTCTTTCTCTGCTACCATTTTTCTCAAGTCCATCTGGGCCTGCCTATCACTTTCCCTTATCATGTAGGCCTTCATCTCGGCCTCATCCATTCCCATATCTTTAGCTGCCTCACGCCAGGCAGCTCGTAACTTGGCCGCTTCCGCCATCTTACCTGTAAACTCTGCAGTAAGCTCACAATTTATAGAAAAAGACGGAAAGAAAAAGTAAAAACTTCCTGTTACCTACTAGGAAATACTCCCTGTATATCCGCTGTCTCTAACCCCACCCAAACTCAGACTAGCGCCAAATCTGAATAATAACTGCCACCTGAAACAAATTGATTATGAAGCTATCCTAAAACTCGGAATTACCTTCCTGTTAAAGAAAAAAATCACAGTTAGCCATCACTTACCTCTATGTCATTTAAAACCTTAATACAACTACTGTAGTCTATACTGAATGCAACCTGTGGAAAAACTTATGACTGGATCAGTTTTTAACAGCTCAGAGTCTAGGGGTAAAATAAAGAAAATCTATTCTCAGAGAACTTCCTATAGAAACAATCTATGAATCTAGACAAGATCCCAGAAATGATCCTAAGGACGATGCCGCCCACTGTCACGAAGTGGTTTTAATGTACTTAGAGTTTGTCTGAGTATAGACAAGACACTAGTTATGAGAAAGTCTGAGAAGATAGATTTAGATGAGAATGACATTGAATGTGGAAAGATGAGACTTATAGCTTCGAGGGTGAGAACCTAGATTTACTCTCCCTTGCCACTTGTGACTTCTGTAATGGCTACTGTCTCACCACCTCTGACCACCAGAAGGAGATAAGGTTTCACTAAGTCCACAGACACAACTATACAGACAAGCATATAAGTACAGTATAGTTAAAGATGAACTGATCCAGTGTACATTTTATAGTTTATTAAAACAACAAATCAAATCCACAGAAAACAACATAAAGTGCGAGTTCGCACCACCTGAAAAAAAGAACAATTTAAGTGAAAGACACTATATAAACACCAAAAAAAACCAATTCCCCACTCTCCTTTCACACTTGCATAAACAGAATTAAAGATTAAATAACTCTACTTGGTGAGGGTCTCTAACTAAGAGCCACCACTCCTGTCTACACTATATTATCTAACTGACTGTCCTGCTGACGATGTCTAAACTAAGTGTCTACACAGCTTCAAGTGCTTTAGGCGATAAAACGCCACTACCTAACACCACTGGAATGCTACACTAGTAGACTTTTACTACAGCGCTAGCTCAGAGGCTGTCCTCTAAGTATACTATCTGACCCTACTGGTCCTCGCTAACTGTTCTCTCTCTCTCTCTCTCTCTCTCTCTCTCTCTCTCTACTCCATCTTGATTCAGTGACTATCTGACGCCACTGTCTCCTTCTGAGGATCTGATGAGTTGCTGCTCTGTCACTCCACTCTTCTTGGTTGCAGTTTGAAAAGGTATGTTTTCCCTATCTCCTTTCTGGTATACTGATACCGAGGGTCTGGTTCTCTACAGCGATATGTTGTGGCCGAAGGCTGTAGTTGTTTTCTCGGCTTTATTATGGCCGTATTAGAAGCACAAGGCAACGCGCCTATTTGGTGTGCTTTAACGAGCTAAGAGCTCCTGATTTAAGAAAACCGTTCCCGCTGAGGCATGTGCCCTCACTGCAAGAGAACGTCTCCTTTCTTTCACTGGTGCAGACATACTGGGCGCCGGTACTAACGCGTACACAGTTCTCTTCACCTCTGGCGATGTCTCGAGCCTTCTAATTCTGAGAAGGCAAAATACTGTGGTAGGTTGTAGGGCAGTCTACAGCCTCCCCTATGTGCCGTGACAATGCTGTAAAATGAAAAAAATAACAACATCTATACAACAAGTCAAAATATTCTCATCCCTAACACATTAACACCCTAATTCCTCTACTCCCTGGGGTCCCCTAAATAAAAACTTCCCCCTACTCACAAATCTACGCACCTGAAATACACAGATATTTACGCCCACTGGTCAGACTAATCTACCGTCCCCCCTATCTATCTCTCTCCCGCACCAACGTAAATAGCTGTCTGGTAGAAAAACCCCAGACACTGGCTGACCTGAATCTTGTGTGCTAGTCAGGCCCTCAGGCATCACAACATTCCATACACTGCAAGCTAAAATCCCCCTGTATAATTCCCCGGCCCTACTTCTTACGAACTGACCCAGGAAGGTATCAGTTAACACAATATATATATACACACCATCTAGGTAAAATTAAATCCCATCTCAACCCTTTGTCTCCTGACTCCAAGACCAAATAACTTCTTCTCTTTGATCCTTAGCCGCCGACTGTCAAAGCAGTCAGTGGCCATTACGCCTGGTGGCATCTTGTAGGGCAACAACAAATTGATTCCACTTTGCTCGGTCGGCGGCCATCCTTCGTACAGTGCCCCAACTCTGGTTCATTCTTTGCATCTCAGCCTCCACAGTCCTCCGCCAAGTTGTTTTTGGTTGGCCTCTCTTTCGTTTTCCTTCAGGGGTCCATAGTATAGCTGTTCTTGTGATGGTCTCTTCTGAGGTCAGGGCCTGCCTATGATTTCATTCTTGGGAGCCCTTACTTAGTTTTGGGAACCCCACCCGCGCCGATCCTTGCTAACGCAAGGGGGCACACAACAGGCCCGGTAAGTGAAAAGGGAGAGTACCCAATTCACGGAGCCCACATGGCCAACCCAGCTCCAGCGTCTGCCAACTATGATGGTGTGCATGTCCTCTTGCTTGCTCCGAGTAAGCAGATCTTGGTTGGTGATGGTATTCGGCCAAAAGATTCGAGAATTTTCTTAGGCATGTTGTGTGAAAAGAGGACAATTTGGACATTTCCTTCTCTGTAACTCTCCAGCTCTCCACACCATAGAGAAACACAGAAAGCACACAGCTCTGATATAATCCTAATTTTGTGCTTGTGCTGTACTGAGAGGACTTCCAGATGTTGTTTAGACTAAAAAAGGCTGTTCTTGCTTTGTTCATTCTGTTGTTGATGTCTTTGATTGCTCCGCCATCTGATGTTACTATGCATCCTAGGTATGTGAAGGCATCTGTCTGTTCCAGTTGCTGATTCCTTACTAATATGGGCTCAGGGTTGCTCACATTGAGCGTCATGACCTCTGTCTTCTTTAGGTTGATGTTCAAGCCCACCTGCTGGCTATACTTATTAAGTCTATCCGTTTTTTCCTGGATGTGTTGATGTGAATGTGCTAGCAGTGCAATGTCATCTGCATATTCCAGATCTTCCAATGTAGAAAATGTAGTCCATCTTATTCCTCTTGGATTGCCCTCTGTTGTCTGGCGCATCACCCAGTCTATGACTGTTAAAAATAGAGTGGTTGATAAGGGGCATCCCGGTCATACTCCTGTCTTCACTTCAAAGGTTAGGTTGCTCTGCCCAATGCTACACGTAAAGTTGGCATAAAGACTTTTTATGATTGACACTATGCAGCTTGGAATTCCATAAGCCCTCAGTATTTTCCATAAACTGTCCCTATGTATACTGTCAAAAGCCTTTTCAAAATCAACGAAATTAATGTACAGCTGTCTTTGCCATTCTGAGCACTGCTCTATAATGTTCCTGAGGGTAAATATATGATCTACACATCTTCTGTTCTTTCTAAATCCTGCTTGTTCTTTCCTCAGTTTGTGGTCTACTGCTTTTGAGATTCTCTGTATAATTATCCTGCCTAGTATTTTGCTGGGAACTGAGAGAAGAGTTATTCCTCTCCAATTATTGCAGTCTGCAAGATCTCCCTTCTTGGGCAATTTGACAATTATTCCTTTTCTCCACTCTGTTGGTGTTGTCCCTGTTTTCCAGACTTGTGCAAATAGTGGTTCTAATAGTTCTGCTGCTAGCTCAGGGTCTGTCTTAAATAGCTCTGCATTTAAGTTATCATGACCAGGAGCTTTTCCATTCTTTAACCCTTTGATTGCTGTGATGATTTCTTCTTTTCGTGGGATGTCTGTATTAACATCTAGATCATTTTCAGCCTCAGGAACATTCAATTGTGTCTCTGGTGGTTCCTTTTTCAGAGTTTCTCTGAAATGCTCTGCCCATCTTGTTTCCTGTCCCTCTACTGTCGTGATGAGATTTCCGTGCTTATCTCTTACTAATGTAATATTGTTTGCACCTCGTTTTCCACTGATGATTTTAGTTATTTTGTATACTGTGCTTTGTTCATTTCTCAGTGCTGCCTCTTCTGCCTGTCTTGCAAGGTCATCCAGAAATGTCCTTTTGTTAGCACGGGTTTGGCTTTTAACTTCCTTGTCCAGCTGACTGTACTGTTCACTATATATTGCCTTTAACCTGGGAGACTTAGCTTCTGTTTTCTTTCTTTTTATTTCCTTTCTCTTCGCTATGGTGTTTAGCGTACCTGGTGTTATCCAGTCTTGGCTCTTTCTTTCCTGGAATCCCAAGCATGACTTGCAACTTTCCTTGTATATTGTTGAGATGGTGTTGAATCTCTGGTCAACATCATCAGTCTCTGTTCTTTCCTGGCTTTTGATAATCTCATATCTTCTCTTTACGTCGACCACGAAAGCTTTTCTGGTGAGGGGATCCTTCATTTTCGTGATGTTGTATCTTTTCTGTTTGACTGCAACTGGTCCAGCAGCTCTGAGTTTCATCTTCAGTCTTGCTACTACTAGGTGATGATCACTTCCCACATCTGCGCCTCTTCTTACTTTCACGTCTTGTAGTGCATGTCTCCATCTGCCATTGATCATTATGTGATCTATTTGGTTTCTGTCTCGTCCGTTTGGTGATTCCCATGTTAACTTGTGCACTTCCTTGTGTGGAAAAAGTGTTCCTCTAATGACCAGGTTGTTAATACTGCAGAAGCTTATTAATTTGTCCCCATTCTCATTTGCTGTTCCACTGCCGCATTTCCCCATTACTCTTTCATTATAATTATTGTGTGCTCCCACTTTCGCATTTAGGTCTCCCATTACTATAATGAGATCGTACCTGGGTGTAGTTTCCATTTCTTTTTGTACCTGTTGATAGAACTCGTCCTTGATCTCTTCATCGCAGTCGTTTGTTGGTGCATAGCATTGTATAATTGTGGTGTTGGTGAACCTCCCTCTCAGTCTTGCTCTTATCAGTCTGTTGTTGATGGGTTTCCATTCCAGTAAAGACCTTTCCATTCCTTTCTTCAGAATAATTGCTACACCTTCGTTGTGCTGACCATCTTCTCTGCCAGAATAAAGTACTGTTTCCCCGGTAGCTGTTTTTATTCTCCCCTTACCTGTCCATCTGCTCTCGCTTATTCCCAGGATATGTATCTTGTAGTTCCTCATCTCTGCTGTGATTTGTCTCAGCTTTCCTGCCTCATTCATAGTTCTGACGTTCCAAAAACAAATTCTGGTTTCGTGTTTTGCGGTCGGGGCATCCGTTTTCATGCCAGTGGCTTCCTTTCAGCTTTCACCACTGTCAGTCATATGAGCCTGAGACTCCGGATGTCCGTCCCGCAGCAAAGTTTTTCCATTTATTGTTGTTTCCGTAACATGTGTGATTTTTTTACATAGACTGGGGTGTCGGCCCTGTGCTAAAACCCCCAACCTGGAGGACCAGAGTACCAGCTTTTGTCTGACCCCTAACCATGCAGACCAGTCCAGCTTGGTTGAACCTACCAGGAGTAAATCTCCCACTGGCATAGCTCTGGGGATTGTCAGGGTACACAAGCTGCCATACCGCTACAAGGTATAGGTACCATTGATGGCAGAAGACCAAATAACACAAGTAATTAAATACACAAACCACCCGCGTATATACACTACAATTTATCAATAATCACATTAAGGTTATACGGCCCTCATAATTACATTATTGGTGTAACCTAGGACCTAACCTTATACAGTTAAATTATCTCAAAAAAAAAAAAAAAAAAAAAAAGCCGCTACACACATCCTAGATCTTGCTAGCTTATACATAGAAACATTATAGACACAACTTCTAGTTTTTGAATGAAATAGCAATTGATGGCACTTCTATCTAATAAAAATTACTTTTACTCCCAGAAGAAAGCTAACTCTAACGTTCTAAGCTCTTATATAAAACGAACTTGATCTCTTCATCGCTGTTGTTTGTTGGTGCATAGCATTGTATAATTGTGATGTTGGTGAACCTCCCTCTCAGATCAATTAAAGTTATCTTAATTAGTAATTAATTAATTAATTACTAATTAATTAATGATATACTACGCTAATTAAGTTATACACATACCCAAATACCGAATTTCTTGCGTAGAGCAGACGATATATAAACTGGCGCTTTCGTCACGGCTGAATTTCTTGGGACCAGAGACAGTGCTACAAGATTTTGATGCTAGTTTTATAGTATAATATTTCTGATGCAAGAACGGACTCTGTGAGTCATCGCGTCGTGTCTCTCTCTCTGGAACTGCTTTCAGCTGACCTATTGACCTATTATATTCCTGCACATAAATTAAATCTGACCTCAGCCAATGATATCTTAACTAACTTATGACTCATGTTTACTAAGCAAAACACGCAAAATATTCCGTGCTCACGTGCTAACATAATACGTAACATTAAGCAATTGTCTGACTGGCTGCTCACCGGAAGAATATCATTGGTTGCAGCAATAATCTGGGTCGTGGTTCTCCCCCCCCATCCCTACAATTAAACGGGGTAGGTGCGGGTGTTCGATTTCCTCTTAACGTCTGAAAAATTAACCCATCCTAATAATTTTGAACTCAAACGCCAAATGAAATAAATGAACGCAATTAATTACGTGGAACCGAAAAAAAATGGGGCGAGTTGAAAATAAAAAATACAGTAACCCATCACACTTGAGTATAAGAGTGAGATCCATCTTTGTTTCATAGATCTGGAAAAGGCGTTTGACAGGGTCCCCTGGAGCAAACTTTGGGACTGTTTGGCACACGGCTGTTTGCCAGCGATCTTTTAGTTATTTCCCCTTTTTCGCCGACCGCGCTATTTATAGCCCACTTGACAGAGGTCACGTGGTCAACTTCCTTATAGGAAAAACATGTGGCGATGTTTACTTTTGATAGGGCTTAATTAATGCTTTTAGGCTACTTTATTATTATAAATACCGGCTTTAATTTTGCGTAAAGCTAGACTAGAAATGTTAGAGTAAATTTTAGAACAAGAACAAACATTTTATCACAATTAGAACAGAAGATATAATAGTCTGAAATAGTGTAAAATTTACGTTTTTTTTATATTTTGTTATGGTTTGTTTATAATGCAATTTTCACTAAATCGGTCACAATCAACATGCATAACAAATTACAGAAATCAAAAGTAGAAAACCTGCAGAAAATGGATATCAAAGTTTTGTTTTGGTTTCTTGCGTCAAACATTAATTATTGAAACATTAAATTGCAAGTCCACATTTATTACCTTAAAATAACACACCCAATTGTCCCCAAAAACATGAGAGCTAACAATTATCTCAATCATACATCACGATGGTCATGTAAAAATGAGTATGGTCATGAGTAAAACGAAATGTTCAATTTAATAGATAAATAGGTGTATTTAATAAATACATCTATTAAATGATTTCCACACTCTGTTAATTCTGTCAATCTCAAGCAACAACTGCCATAATTTGCTCTAGCCCCAAAATTTCGCTCAATTATCATTCACACTTCCTTTTTTTTATAGGATGAATCTGTACATTCACAGATGGAGAAATTTGTAACAAATGAGTGTTGGGCCGTTTCTTTCTATAATGGTATTGATCTTCATAACGCGAATGGTTGAATAGGAACAAAAATGTCAGAAAACTGTTCTTCAAACGAACTCCAACAAGTAGGGGTTTAACTTGTTACTTATTGGCAGTACACAAGTCTGTTGATAACGGTACATGTATTTTATTTGACGTGACACATATATAGAGTGGAACACACAAGACGATCATGGTTACAGATTACAGATGCTAATGTCATACTTTTAAAGTTGCTGATCATACTCTCAAATTCTTGGAGATTCTTCAATAATCAAGTCCTCTTCTATCCAAGTGAGCTAAGGATCACTTCGGTTACCTTCTAATATACATTTTTTCGATGAAGTCCGTTGACCTTCTTCCAAGGACGTCTATCGTGGTAAACGGATTCATGTTCAAGGATCAATCTTTGATATCATACCCGTAAAATTCCCAGACTTTCTTCATACAATACTTATGTAGCATATATTTGTAAACATCCAAATAAAGTCATCCACAACAATACAACCAGGTTAGAGTTCTGTGTTGGCTAACCTCTCTTTATATCCATGCCACGACTTTGGCATTGACAAAATACGGCATATAAAACATGTGAAGCATACGAATCAATTAACGTCGTTCACTCGTAGGTATCATCCCTCTACGGTAATTCAAAAGGGCTAACGACTCCGTCTGTCCATTCTAGGAATGACATGCTATGATGAATTCCCGCTAGATCAAACTAGGAGCAGCCTAATACTTTAATTTAATTCAATAAATATTTGATATGACCTGGGGCGACACTTACTTGATACTTCTACTATAGGTTTCATCATGAATACCAGTAGAATCAATATAACATAATGGCTTCTTCAAACTTGCCAGCAATTTCCAAGAAATATATCTCGGACATCAACAAGGTCCGAACTACCCCGTTCAAAACATGACGTCACAATCCCTAAACTAGGTTACCCGTGCGTCCAAAGCAACTCACACTGCATTGTGCACGTCAGTGCGTGAATCAATCGAACGCACAAATAATATAACTATATAAAACTGGTGCGTACATTTGGCAGGACCGAAGACTACCCCCTTAGGTAATAAATGTACGTAACAGCTCCCTTATCACCTCCCCTTAAAAAAATTAATTCTATTAATTTTTTTGAACTTAGTACCCGAGAGAGGTGAGTCAAAACTACAACAAGATATGAAATGCATAAAGTTATACCATATTAAGAAAAGAATATTAAACGAAATCAATATAACTAAATGATAGTATGCATTAAAGCACACATCCACTATCGACCTACTTTGGAACGATGTGGTAATATTCGAAGTAAAAACAAGTTTGAAAATGAAAAATGAAAAAACCATTAAAAAAAAGATGATAATAAAATTCAACTAAGTTTTCAAAAAAAAATTTGAAACATATGATTTCAAAAATGAAAATGAACAGCAACACTGATGATGATCAATGACAAGAGAATCAATAAAACAGAAAAATTGAAAATACAATGTGCAAAAATGAAGCAATGCAAAATTAAACACTTTAAGAATCAACACCATTAATGTTTTCTAACACTAGTACGGTTGACTAGTGATCTAACAGTGAGATATCATAACTAAGACCCGTGAATGCAAGTATTATGTGACAACTAAGAAAGTAAGTATGTGTGTGATCCATAATCAATTAAATAGATTAACTTAAATTATTATAATTTATATATTTCTTAATTAATAACAAATAACCAGTTACTAATATATTCTAAGTAATTACAAGATCACTATCAATAAGTCAATGTTCAGTTACAACTAGTTAGTAATTGACGAGATGATGTTCTAAATGTTCCATACACGATAAAATATATTCTCGAACACGATATGTAGTGTAATATGTTCCATAGGAATAACAAATGTATATTTGTCGATCTTAACAATGTTTCCATACTAATAACATGTTACTGTAATAGCACTGTTCCCGTTCTAATAAAACGTTACTATAGTATCAATGTTCACGTACTAATAAAATGTTACCACACAAGAAGTAATGTTATATTCTATAAGTAAGTATATCATGAAAGTTATACTTATACGAATATTTCAGTTATATAAACAGTCTTTATAGATGTACACTCATTGATAAGGTACAAAGTTATTCATGTTATCGGTGAGGATGTTTCAACATCTGGAAGTGGTTTAGTTTCGACAAGTTCGCTTGGGCATCTCGACAAACAGTCTGCGAACACATTCTTCACTCCAGGAATAGCTCGTATTTCAAAATTGAATGGTTGAAGAGCTATAGCGTAACGCGCTGACTTTGATGATTTGACGTTTTTTGTGTTCAGTGCGGTAAGAGCTTTTTGGTCAGATTCCACCACAAAGTGTGAGCCGAGAAGGTAACGTTCCAGTTTTGTGATTGCCCACACTAATGCGAGGAGCTCTTTATCGAGAACGGAGTATTTGAGTTCGCTCTCCGTAAGTTTTCTGGACACGTACATCACCGGAAATAAGGTGCCGTTATATTCCTGCATCAAAACTGCAGCAATAGCGTAAGAAGATGCATCACTGCGAAGAATGAAAGTGAGATTTTTGTTAGGCAACCTCAAAAAAGGTTCATTTGAAAAAAATTGTTTTATATAGTCTAACGCCGTTTGGTGATCCTGCGACCACTTTATTACATTAGATGTGCCTTTTTTCAGTAGAGACGAAAAAGGTGCAGTTATAGTAGACAAATGAGGGATGAATTTTGAATAGAACTGTATTAGTCCTAAAAGCGACCTAACTTGTTTTTTTGTCTTAGGTGCTGAGATGTTTAAAATTTTGGAGACGTTACTGTCTTCTGTATACATGAAACCATGACCTATGCGGTGACCCAGAAATGAGATGTCATGAAAACCGACAAAAGCCTTTGAAGGTTTCGCTGTTAAGTTATAATCCCGTAAGGTAGAAAGTAAAGCTTTTAATCCATGAATATGTTTATCCCAAGAATCACTGAAAAGACAGATGTCATCTATATAAGTAATGACATCGGGACGATGAGACAATATGCGGCGCATCATGCGTACAAAGGTAGCTGGCGCATTCATTAATCCGAATGGCATAAAATTCCATTGAAAAAGACCCCGTGGCGTCGAGAAAGCGGAGAATGGCTTTGCTTTAGGAGTGAGTGGCACTTGCCAATAGCCCTTTGAAAGGTCAAATTTCGAAAAGAATGTGGCATGAGATAATTTCTCCAATAAGTCGTCTAAAAGAGGTAACGGTTCCGCATCGAATTTTGTAACTTTGTTTAATTTCCTGTAATCTACACAAAGACGTATATTGTTGTCCTTCTTCCTAATGATTACCATAGAAGAAGAATATGGTGATGAAGATGGTTCAATTATATTTAATTGAAGCATCTCATCCAATTCCTTATCAACCTTATCACGAAAGTGTAAAGGGATAGGATATGGGCGAACTCAAATAGGTGTATCGTCAGTCAGAATAATGTCATGTTGGATGACTGACGTATGACCTGGGATGTCAGTGAGGACATCCTCATACGAGTGTAGAATATTAGAGACTTGCTGACGTTGATCAGCCGAAAGAGTAGATGAGATTGTAACATCATTCCATTTCTCAGTGGAATGGAGTGGTACAACTGGTATTGGTAGTTGTACATCATCGAAAGAAGATTCTTCTTCTTGGATGACTGACAAACTAGAATAGTGTTGAATAGGAGGTGTAGGATCGTCAGTTGCCTGGAACACTGACTGTAGATAATCAGGACGTGAGTAATACTCCTTCAACATGTTAATGTGGAAGGTTTTATGTTTATCATTAACATCAACGATGTAGTCGACATCGGATATTCTTGAGATGATCCTGAAAGGACCTCTCCAGGTAATTAAAAGACGATTGTTATGCGCAGGGAGTAATACAAAAGCTTCGTCACCAGGAATAAGCTGGCGAAGACGTCTATACTTGTTTGCAAATAGACGAGCTTTTTCTTTGGCTTGTTCGGATGATGCAGTAGCTAGTCTACAAGCATCTATGATTCTCTTTCTCAGAGAGATCACATACTCATAAGAGAATTGAGTTTCCTCTTCAATATTCTCGTCAACCAATAAGTCGTGGATTAACGACATCGGACCGCGTGGTTGCATGCCAAAAACTAACTGGAATGGAGAAAACCCCGTGGCTTGATTTTGTACTTCGCGATACGCGAACAGAGCAGCGGGTATGACCCGATCCCAGTCTTGGGGATGGTCTTGGGTCATCTTACCCAACAACTGCTTGAGTGTCCTATTGAGACGCTCAATTAACCCATTTGACATCGGATGATAAATAGAACTAAGAGATCTGTCTATACCTAATGTCTTCATAACTTGAGACATGGATTCAGAAATGAACTAAACCCCATGATCCGACAAGATTTTCCGTGGAAAACCAATGCGTGAGAAGATTAACATCAATGCCTCTGCTACACTGGCAGATGAAGTGTTCTTGAGAGGGATGGCCTCAGGCCAACGAGTGCACATATCAATGCACGTAAGAATATGCGTATGCCCTCTAGCAGATGGAAGCATCGAACCAATAATGTCTATAGCCATTTTATCAAATGGTCTAATCGGGATGTCCACAGCTTGAATAGGAGCCGCATGAAATGGACCCCGTACCTTAACTTCCTGACATATCAAACAGGACCGACAATAGAGAGTGATGTCCCTATGGACGCCTGGCCAGTAGAATGCCGAAAGCACTCTGGATTTGGTACGTGAAAAACCCATATGGCCCGCACATTGCGAGTCATGCGCATGTCGTAATATACGAGATCTCATAGAGGATGGGACTAAGATCTGATAACATACGGATGAATCCTTTTCCCGTATTACTCTAACCAAAATCCCATTTTTAAGTATAAAGTCATGTCTAGATTTTGCAAGTTTGTTGCTGGTATTCCTTTTGTTCACATACTGAAAATTTTTTTTTAATGAATCATCATTCTTTTGCAATGTTGCAAACAACTCCCGTGAAATAGGAGCATCATCATCACAAGTGGTATGCACTGTAGGTTCAATAGGTGTATCATGCGACCTATTAGTAGCTTGCGCTCTAGTCACTACTGCATTTGCAGTTTGAATATGTCGCTCTTCCCATTCAGCAATTTGCTGTGGCGTACACTCTTTAATACCATGTATGCGACCAAGTATTAAATCACAAATTGGATTCGGAAGGAGACATGCCTGTATCTTTCCTGAAAAAAATGGTGTGTTAAGGTCAACAATAGCAGTGGGAAATGTTTCAACGGTGCCACCAAAAGTCACACACTTGACAACCCTGCCCGTGGCACAACTTGGGTTGATCAGCGAAGTCCGGACGCCCACAGTGCTACAACCCGAGTCAAATAGGAGAGAGCATGAAATGTTGTTGACAAATCCTTTGTTAAACTTAAGAGAGCCCTGTCCCTGGTGTACTGACGTAGCAGTGGCTGTGCAGACTACAGGTAGGCTAGGCAAGGTATGTCCGCAACGCAGCGTCGTGATCGCCTTAGGCTGGAAAAGTGTCGAGCATTCTGGACAGTCTTTCACCTGGGTACAATCAAGAGAACAAGACATAGCATTGTGAGTTTCAGCTACTTTACCCTGTTCAATGTTAGCCTGTGTATCACTTAAAGCGACATTAGAATGTCTACCCGTATTACTCGACGATCTATCTCTCCGACGCGATCGATTTTGATTATTTGCATTAAAATTGCCAAAATTGTCGTTTCTGCTTGAGTTAAAATTCGGATGAGTCCGATAATTTGTATAATTAAAGTTATGCTGTTCTTTAAAATTTTTATTCCAAGAACCTTGTCTGTTTTGCGGACCCTGAGATCTTGATCTCCAGTTTTGTTTATTATAATGTCCTTGATTATTTTTAAAATTATTGTTACCAAAATCTCGCGATCTGTGAGCTTGGTTCCAAGAAACATTAAATGGAGCAGATTGTTGAAATTGCTTCCCTTTGTAAAAGTTATTATTGTTAAAATTGTAATTATTTCTCTTATTGACATACCTGTCAGCACTAAAGGAACGATTTCGTGAAAAATTGTTTTGTTGTGCTGCAAAAGCAACAGGCAATTCATTCTTAATATGTGCATTACTTAGATCCATGGTTGGGTGAGCAGTGCAAAAATTTTTTGCATGTTCTTCTAAGTCTTTCATTGATAAAGGTTTCCGTTCGTGTAAAAATGCGAGAAATGTAGGATTTACAGACGATAGTACCTTATCGCGCATCAGTAAATCGAAGAGACCTTCATACGTCTTTTCAATTTTGGATAATTCGATCCATCTTTCTAGGGTTAGTCGTATTTGTGACAGAAAATCACTGAAATTTCTGCTTGATTGCGGTAGTAATGTACGAAATCTTAATCGGTATTCATCTTCTGTCATTTGAAATTTCTTCAGAAGTGCGACTCTAAGAGCATTATAATCATTCTTCTCATTAATACTGGTAGTATGATAAACTGCTAAAGCATCACCAGTAAGTAACCTGGATAAATATGTGCAATACAGTGTTTTATCCACGTTATATGAAATACAAGTGGCCTCATATCTATCCAGGAAAAATATTATGTCATCCGACGGTGGATTAAATTTAGGTAATTTAAGGTGAATTTCCTTAAAATGATCATGTCTGGATGAAGTTTGGCTTTCAAAAGTTCTCTGAGAATTAGCTTCCTGAGTTAACCTAAGTCTCTCATATTCTGACTCTGCTAATTTCAGTTCATGCTGTCGTTTTTTATCATTCTCTTCCATCTCAAGCTGAAGTCATTTTGTGTTTTGTTCAGCTATTAATCTTCTTTCTGCCATTTCCTTTTGTTTAACTTCCATTTCATTTTGTTTAACTTCCATTTCAATTTTAAGTCTTTCTGCAGCCTCCCTTTGCTTCTGTTCTGCCTCTCGCTGAAATCGTTTCTCTTCTAATTCAGCGGCTAATCTCATTTTTTTCTCATTCTCCTCCGCCTCAATCCGTTTTTGATCTGCCTCAAATTGAAGTTTTTCTAGTCTTAAAGTTTCTAACTTTCTCTGTTCGGCTTCTATTTCTTGAGCTTTCCTATATTCTGCAAGTGCAAATGCTTTTGCTTCATCAGGAGCCATCTGAAGAGCTTTTGCTTGCTTAATGAAATAATCTAGTGAATACATTATGCTTTATAAGTAGTCACAATACTCTTGATTTAAAAAATGATAATTAATCAATGTAAATTAATTAACCTTGTTACTATAACAAGTGTTCTTCGTTCCTGTCCTAGAACGGTATCTTTTGTTATCATATAATTATGAAATATGTTAATAATCAATACAGTAATTTATGTAATGAAATGTAATGAAGTCAACAACGTGAAAGACAATAGAAACATTACCGACAAGACACGATAATCAAAGACGAGTGGACACAATCGTAGAAATCAACAAAAAATAGAAATGTATAACTAAAATAGAATGTCGTACGATGACAACTACGATCAAATACTCAACAAGACAATTGACAACACAGTGTAAAAACATAGGTTTTGTAAAAAACTGAATGACAGGAAAGGTGAGACGGATGCATAATACAAACAAAATTCATCATAAAACTAAATACGAGTAAAAATAACTACGAGAACAACAATTAAAACTTGACGAAACAGCTAAACAGATACTATTATAAGGAACAATTAGCGATCGTAACTTCGGCAAGGTTTCTAGCCTTGAACCGGAATTATCGCTCAATTGAAACTTACAAGTTGAGCCCTACAGAACGTCTGACGAAGAGCCCGAATTGGCTTCGAGATGGATCTCGTTCGTCAGATCAACCTCCCTACCTCCCACGACGAATGTACAACATATAACATATAACATGGAAAATTTAAAGATGGACATAAGTATATAAGGCACAGCTAAAAGTAATAAAATGTACAACGAAAGCACGTTATACTCATCTCGCGTGTGCCGGGAAAAAAAACAATGTGCCTCGTCTCCGTGGATGTACGTCTGAGGATAAAATACTTCGCTCTGCAACAGTTCGCACGTAATAATGACGAAAAGGTGATCCCAAGGCAGTCAGTCACTGTAAAACTTGACGTGGAGGTTGATTGATGACCTTGAGCATTTGGTAACCGTAAGTTGATTCATCACACTAGATTCCAAGTTTGAGATGTTGTCGCCTTGAAAGTACAAATCTTCTTTTCAACCGATACTTGGATTGAGTACGTTCCTGTGAAATTATTAATTTCCAGACCACACTGGCATACCAATTACTGTTGGGCCGTTTCTTTCTATAATGGTATTGATCTTCATAACGCGAATGGTTGAATAGGAACAAAAATGTCAGAAAACTGTTCTTCAAACGAACTCCAACAAGTAGGGGTTTAACTTGTTACTTATTGGCAGTACACAAGTCTGTTGATAACGGTACATGTATTTTATTTGACGTGACACATATATAGAGTGGAACACACAAGACGATCATGGTTACAGATTACAGATGCTAATGTCATACTTTTAAAGTTGCTGATCATACTCTCAAATTCTTGGAGATTCTTCAATAATCAAGTCCTCTTCTATCCAAGTGAGCTAAGGATCACTTCGGTTACCTTCTAATATACATTTTTTCGATGAAGTCCATTGACCTTCTTCCAAGGACGTCTATCGTGGTAAACGGATTCATGTTCAAGGATCAATCTTTGATATCATACCCGTAAAATTCCCAGACTTTCTTCATACAATACTTATGTAGCATATATTTGTAAACATCCAAATAAAGTCATCCACAACAATACAACCAGGTTAGAGTTCTGTGTTGGCTAACCTCTCTTTATATCCATGCCACGACTTTGGCATTGACAAAATACGGCATATAAAACATGTGAAGCATACGAATCAATTAACGTCGTTCACTCGTAGGTATCATCCCTCTACGGTAATTCAAAAGGGCTAACGACTCCGTCTGTCCATTCTAGGAATGACATGCTATGATGAATTCCCGCTAGATCAAACTAGGAGCAGCCTATTACTTTAATTTAATTCAATAAATATTTGATATGACCTGGGGCGACACTTACTTGATACTTCTACTATAGGTTTCATCATGAATACCAGTAGAATCAATATAACATAATGGCTTCTTCAAACTTGACAGCAATTTCCAAGAAATATATCTCGGACATCAACAAGGTCCGAACTACCCCGTTCAAAACATGATGTCACAATCCCTAAACTAGGTTACCCGTGCGTCCAAAGCAACTCACACTGCATTGTGCACGTCAGTGCGTGAATCAATCGAACGCACAAATAATATAACTATATAAAACTGGTGCGTACATTTGGCAGGACCGAAGACTACCCCCTTAGGTAATAAATGTACGTAACAATGAGTTTCCATTATAAATTTTAATTGTGAAGTTATATTTTTAATACCGCTGGCGCGTCTTTCAATTTTCAATCTTCTCTGTTTTCTCTCCTGTGCCCACGTAAGACCTACTGTTTCCTTCATGGCTATTGCTAATTCTTTGGATATTCTAACTCTACTTTCAATGCCTGCTTTCCTGCAAATTTCCTGACGTGACGTTTCTGAACAGCGTTGTAGTTCATGTGCCTGCTGCAGGTCTAATGAATCAGTTGATGTTCCAGCAATATGCTTTCTAACAGTGTGGAGCAATTGAGATCGCTCACGTTTTGTTGGCGTTCTGGTGACTGATGTTTCTCTTCTATGTTTAATTAGTTTTTGTAGTACAATAGGCTGTCCTCTGGTTTTGCATTTTATGATATTACTTTTTGCTGTTTCTAGTTTTTTCTAACAATGGATGTGAATAGGGGTTCTTCCTTTTGTGTTAGTGGTTGTGAAGGTGGCTTAGCAAGTAACTGTTGTACTGTGATGTCGCTTTCGTATGTATAACTGACTTGGTAGGTGTAGATGTGGCAACAAAAACTGGCATGCTAGGGTGAGTAGTGTTATCCACCTCCAAATGAATAATGGTATCGCCTTTAATGTGAGCTGGCACATCAACCTCCAGTTGAACAATATCATCACTAATGTGGGCAGGCACATCAACCTCCTACTGTACAGAGCTATCCTGACTACAGCTAATTGACTGACTACAAACTAACTGACTGACTACAGCTAAATGACTGACTAGACATGGAGGGGTCAGAAAGAACATCACAGGGGATAGAGCAGCTTTTTGTTTTTAAAACACCAAAAGATGTCTTTGCAACATAATTGCACAGTTGACATTCACTTATAGTTAAATTATGGTTTTAGTCTTTCCAGATGTGCTGACTGTTTTCCGATAGTAATTTGGATTATCCAAGACACTTCTCATTATGCCTACTTTTTGCGTTTTGTATTCGTAAGTAACACTTCTTACAAAATATAGTCGAATGCTGTGTGGGTTTATCATCTGATATGTTAATTCCAAACACAAAGAACAGATCATTAACGTAATTAGAACAGTTCAGTGCTTTCTGAATTGAACGTGTTGTTTTGGAAGTTAATGCTCTCTTGCCACAGGCTCTGCACAGTGCACTGGCACAATTCATATGATGCATGCAAGTGGGGGGGGGGGGGGGGGGGGGGGGGGGCAACAGTATGTTCCATTCCGTTGTTATGTAGTATAGTTTACTTGTGTATGTAGAAAGATAGAGGAATATTTGGGACTATCAAGTCTAACACCAGGATGTAGAATGCTTTATCTGTGAATGAAAGAAGATATACAAACAGTTACTTAGAATTCTTTGGCAGCCGTCGTGTGCACAGGATTGTCTACCAAAGAACACTAATGGAACAGTCCTTATCTCACACACAATTAAAAAAAAAAAATTCATATTATAAATACAAGATTAACAAGACTTGAAAGATAGAACAAAGTATGTGGAAGTAATCTATCTATAGATTTACATGTTTTCTGACGCTTATATACGTAGCTAAATATCATTATAAATTAATGAAAATGCAAAAACAGATGGTGCTTTACAAAAAGTTATTTTTGTACAACCTTATTTAAGATTTGTGAGTATCAGGAATGCGTTTACAGTAATTTAAATGCTATAAAATCTGGTGACAATATGCTTGTTCTTGTAATGCCAAACTCACAAAATTGACTACCACACATTTTCAAGATATGAAACCAAAAAAAAAAAGTATGTGGAAATAATCTTTAGCTTCCCTTCGAGAAGTCTTTATAATTATAAACTCAAACGAATGGGCCGATTTTTAGATATTAAATTAATAAAAAGATTACTTATTTTATGAATTTCCTCAAATGATGACGCTGTTTTCAAAAGTCTGTAACTCTGTCAAAACTAATTTCAAACAAATAAAAATGCAATCAAAAATAGAGCAGAGAACAAAGTTATAGTACACAAAAGAATTTTAGCGCTGTGTTTATCCAGAACGAGTGTGTAATGATTTATATTTTACAGATTTTACACACACAACAGCTGATTTTCCCCGCCAAAAACTTAAATAGTCTTTTACGGTGCACACGAAAATTTTATACCCGGTGTCAGAATTCCGGTCACCGAAACTAAAAGAGCGCTCTGGTATAGGGCACAAACAGCCGTGGGCAAGGAAGAACATTCCAGCACCTCTGATTCATGCTATGCGGAGCTTCTACAAGTCTTGCAGAAATTATGTGAGAACAGCAAACCATAACTCAGAAGAGTTCAGGACCACCACTGGTGTAAGACAAGGAGATATCCTGTCACCTTATCTTTTCATACTCCTCATGGACGATGTCATCAAGGCATGTAAGGAGAGAACAAGAAAGTATTCAGTGGGGTACTAAGATGAGACAGGTCTGTATTTCAGAGCTGGCATTTGCTGATGATGTTACCCTGATTGCTAAATCAGAGGCACATCTCCAATCCAACCTGCAAGTCTGGAAGGAAGAGCTGGAGAAGAGAGGGATGGTCATAAGCAGCTCTAAAACAAAATCCATGGTGATATCACGAGAAGAAAGAAGACATCAGATTAAGCTGGGAGAACAGGTCCTGGAGCAGGTCGACCACTTTAAATACCTCGGAGCTATTATATACTGAAAAGGAGGCATCAAAGAAGAGTTGGCCACTTGAAAAGCAGCAGCTGGGAGACTTTTTCAATCCATAAATCGAGGATTCCTCAGCAAGAGAGAAGTCGATAAGAAAACGAAGATGGCTGTATACCGCTCCACCTATGTCCCAGTCTTGACATATGGATGCGAGTCATGGGCAATGACTACACCCCACAAAAGCCAGATCCAAACCTCAGAAATGAGGTATCTGAGGAAGATGGTTGAAGTAACAAGAAGAGACATGGTCCGCAACCAGACGATACGTCAAGGCCTAAAATCCCACCCCCTGCAGACCCAAGTAGAACAGTCCCAACTAAGATGGTTTGGCCATGTCTGCAGAATGGGAGAAGATCGGCTACCACTGACAAGCATGGGAAACAAAGAGCCAGGGATCCAGACCCCCAGGATGATTCAGAGTCCGTTGGGAGGACAACATTAGACAATCTTTGAAGGACTGAGGACTAGAATTGGACCAGGCCAGGAGGAAGACAGCCGATAGGATAGTCTGGCGCTCTCTCTTCCAAACCTCTACACCTCACGGTAGAAGGGGAATGACTAACTAAGTAAGGCATTAAAATTTCCGAGGAGGATAATCTCATCAAGGCAGTTGTCTAATGACTTTTGAAGCAGCTCGAAGAATTCTTCTTTGACATCTGTTTCATCTTCTTTTGGCCCATACACAATGACAAAGTTGACTATGTTTTCTCCTTCTTTTAGATTTAGGACCATAATGCACTCTGAGACAAAGTTCAATCCTGTTGTGTTATCTGTTTGGTTTTTGGCCAACCAACACCCTCTTTAACTCTTTCGATTGTAGGAACTCCACTGCAGAGCAGCATGTTGCCATTGAGATTTATAATTTCTGGTCCTTTTTTCTTGGTTTCCATCAGAGGCAGGATTTTAAATTTTGCTTTCCTCATCTCTTCCACCAGCTCTTATTCCGTCCTGTTAATACTTCTAATATTTCATGATCTATAAGTCATAGTCTGTAATCCGTGCCAGTTCATCGCCTTTAAGATCAGTCCAGTCGGACAAATAGAGGATTGGCCTGTTGTTCCTTTGCAAGTTGGAGAGGCTGCCTCCTAACGATCTCTGTGCATGCCATCTGGCTGGTTCATGGTTTTACCCGCTACTTCCTTAGATGCATGAAGCACTCAGGTTCAGTCAGATTCCCTCCTTCTTTCTCAGCACAGCCTTGGTGGAGTTGATCCCTAGTACCCTCGTGAATGAATATCAGCATGTTTTTTTTTTAATTTGAATACAAGGGTGAAATTATAAGTGCAAATGATCTAAATGAGCCATAAATCCAAGAAAAGAGTCACACAGAAATTAGAGAATCTATATATAATCTAGAAGATGATGGTGATTATGCTAACCAAGCAAGGCAGAAAACTCAGGGATTCCTTGTTCAGTTGTATTTGTGACACTAAAGAGGCAAAGCAGAAAATTAAAGAAACTTAACAACTGTCTAACAAATCATTGCTATACCAGGGAAGTGGAAAACAAAAGACCACCATGAAGGGGGCTGTCATCTAGACAGAGAAAGATAACATTAAACATAGATTAGCTAGAAGATTTTTCACTATGTGATGAAATGGTTAACTTTTCATTAAGGGATTCTTCTTCTTCTTCTTCTTCTTCGTTCGTCCTGAAAAGGACGGTGGTTGCGTTGTGTCTGTTTACGCCTAAGCTGTGATATCTGCACCTTTCGGTCGACACATCCGACTTCTGCACGGCATTTTTTAGGACCGGGTTTGCCTTCCCATTTCGATCCACACTCGCTCAGCCAGACTGCACTGCTGCAGACTGTTTCCAAGACCACCACGTGGAGGTGGAGTGCGGTCTTGACCAGCTCTGATTCGCTGGTCCTGACGCAGGCAGTCAAGCTATGAGTCGCTGACTGCGTTCTCTATTGCTGCGTCTTTGGGTCCCATGGATTCATGGTTCACACCAGGTGAGGAACTTAGCTGCTGCAGACATGATCAATCATAGATTCTTATATAACAAGAATGAGAGCAAGAGAAGAAATAACTGACAAATTTGGAGCTGCAGTGTGATGAGAGAAAGATAAAACGGGAAAAATATTTCAGAACATTGCTAAATACACCAGGTATAGGAAAGATGCCACTGCTCACAAAAGAGATGAAAATCACATTGAACTTGATATTCTTGAACAAGAAGTTACATACTACAAAGTAAATGCCCTGATAATAAAATTGCTGTTTACAAAACATATTCTCTCAGATGTTATGTTTTAGCTTTGTTGATACATGTCACATAATCATTATATTTTTTATACTTTGAAAAATAGCCTCTTCCGGAGAAGCATAGCATGAAAAGGTTGGATCGCTTCAGCGCTGAATTTCTTAGAGTGCGCCAAGCGGCACTTCAGAAGTTCCTCACTCGACTGGCTGACCACCCTGTTTTGTCCTTTGATAGTTGCTTCCAAATTTTCCTAACAGCCAAAGCGTGGGTGGGTATTTTTATGTGGTTGTTTGAATATTGGCTATTATTTAAAGGGTACTGAAATACAATTTTTGTCTAATGCTTACCATCTGATAAAACACTGGCAGAGGAACATTTAGATTGAGAACATATGGAAAATCTAGGATTAAGGTTCAGCTTAAAATAAAGATATAGATCCTAATGTATTCTCAAAATAATAGCTAGGCATGATACGACTTTAAAATATTTTGGTGTGCGAATTCTGCACAGAAAAGGTCTAGATAATAACAAACAGTAAAAAAAAAAAAAAAAAAAAATCCCATCAAAATTCAATTACAAAACCCACAGTCAGTGACCAGTTCATATACCTGGAAGCAACAACTGATAATGAAGGAACAAAAAAAGAGCTATGGACAACACAAATAACATGTTCTAGCCAAAGTTCATCTGGAGCAGTGTTTCTTAACCTTTTAGTGGTCCCACACCCCTTTACAGCATCTAAAGAAGCTTCACACCCCTTTACAGCATCTTAAGAAGCCTTATTGTAATTGTTATTATTAATCAGAATCGACCTCACTGCACTCCGGGCAAAACCATAGATTCTCCGTCTCCCTCAGCAAATGTCGAAGAGTATGAATGCTAATTGTACCTGTAGTATGCTGGTTGTACATACGACGGATGCATCATCTCTCACGTCCATTTCTGCTAGTCCCACGTTTGATGTCAAACTCCAACAGACTCAGCCTTGTTGATTCATCCATTGCAGTGACATTATCCAGCAGGCGATCATTAATTGCCCTTAGTATCTCTCCCTTATCCATGTCCAGTGTCCCCACTTTGGGTGCTCTCGAGGCCAGTCTGTCAGCTCTCTCATTGCCATGTACTCCTGCCGTGACCAGGACAGTATATCCACACCAGTTCTTGAAGACTTGAGGATTGTATTGATGTTTTCCATTTCTGCCACAGCCACCCTTTCTGAACTTTCCGAAGCATGGCTTGAGAGTCTGACAATATAACTGCCCTGGTTGATGGAGTTTCAGACAGCCACCTCAGTGCTGCAGTAACTGCCTCTACCTGCATTCTCATGCTGGAGGTTGTTGTCATGTAGGCTCCACTCTGTTCAGCAACGGCCCTGCCCTTTATTCTCGCAAAGAAGCCCCATCCTGATTTCTCGCCATGCACTACAGACCCATCAGTGTATACAATCGCATCATCATCCCCAGCATGAACACTTATCAGCTGATTAATCTCCAGCTCTGCTTTTCCATTGCCCCAAGATCTACACTCTCTTACTTAGTCGTTCCCCTTCTACCGTGAGGTGTAGAGGTTTGGAAGAGAGAGTGCCAGACTATCCTATCGGCTGTCTTCCTCCTGGCCTGGTTTCATTCTAGTTCTCGGTCCTTCAAAGATTGTCTAATGTTGTCCTCCCAGCGGACACTGGGTCATCCTGAGGGTCTGGATCCCTGGCTCTTTGTTTCCCATGCTTGTCATGGTAGCCGATCTTCTCCCATTCTGCAGACATGGCCAAACCATCTTAGTTGGGACTGTTCTACTTGGGTCTGCAGGGGGTGGGATTTTAGGCCTTGACGTATCGTCTGGTTGCGGACCATGTCTCTTCTTGTTACTTCAACCACCTTCCTCAGATACCTCATTTCTGAGGTTTGGATCTGGCTTTTGTGGGGTGTAGTCAATGCCCATGACTCGCATCCATATGTCAAGACTGGGACATAGGTGGAGTGGTATACAGCCATCTTCGTTTTCTTACCAACCTCTCTCTTGCTGAGGAATCCTCGATTTATGGCCTGAAAAAGTCTCCCAGCTGCTGCTTTTCGAGTGGCCAACTCTTCTTTGATGCCTCCCTTTTGGTCTATAATAGCTCTGAGGTATTTAAAGTGGTCGACCTGCTCCAGGACCTGTTCTCCCAGCTTAATCTGATGTCTTCTTTCTTCTCGTGATATCACCATGGATTTTGTTTTAGAGCTGCTTATGACCATCCCTTTCTTCTCCAGCTCTTCCTTCCAGACTTGCAGGTTGGATTGGAGATGTGCCTCTGATTTAGCAATCAGGGCAACATCATCAGCAAATGCCAGCTCTGAAATACAGACCTGTCTCATCTTCCAGTACCCCACTGAATACTTTCTTGTTCTCTCCTTACAAGCCTTGATGACATCGTCCATGAGGAGTATGAAAAGATAAGGTGACAGGATATCTCCTTGTCTTACACTAGTGGTGGTCCTGAACTCTTCTGAGTTATGGTTTGCTGTTCTCACATAATTTCTGCAAGACTTGTAGAAGCTCTGTATAGCATGAATCAGAGGTACTGGAATGTTCTTCCTTGCCAAACAGTCCCAAAGTTTGCTCCAGGGGACCCTGTCAAACGCCTTTTCCAGATCTATGAAACAAAGATGGATCTCACTCTTATACTCAAGGGCCTTTTCACTCAGCTGTCTGAGTGTGAAGATTAGGTCTTGAGTACTTTGGTTTGCTCGGAATCCGCACTGAACCTCATCCAATTGTGGCTCAGCTAGGCATCAGAGTCTCTGCTCTAGGATTCTAGAGTAGATTTTTCCAGGGACACTGAGAAGGGATATGCCTCTATGGTTTCCACATTGTCGATTGTCACCATTTTTGAAAATTGGTGTTATGATGGCAGTCTCCCAATCCTTTGGTATGGTCTTGTTGCACCACGCTGCCTGTAGGACCCTTAAGAGATCTACACTCTCTGCCAAGGCTAATTCTGGTAGTTTATCAAGTTTTCCCCTGACTTACTCCACTCTTTCCCTTTGGATATATTTTCAACCCTGGTCACCTGACCAATCAAAGCCTCTGCCTGTGCCATCCATGACATGCCCCTCTTTATTCTTGCTCCTTTGATGTCAGCTACGTTCTCATGTAGGGGATGTCTTTTGTTGGTGGTTACCCGCATATAGGCTTTTGCCTGGGCCCACGCATATCTGGATCTAATCGACAGCAATCTGAGCATGTATCTCATTGTCACAATGTTGGTTTCACGCATACAGCCCAAAACTAGTCGCAACTCTTCATTTTGAATGTGTTCCAGTCGTTCACATTGTGACACTGACAGCGTGAGTATTCCTAGCCCATACTCGATAACTGAAATCACGAGCTGATGATACAGGAGAAACAAAAGTCTCTGTTCCAAGTGCGCAGCAGCCATTGTTTTTAAGGCTGCACATCTTCGCTTGCACTTCTGTATGATAAGTTCAACATGATACTTGAACAATAGCCCACGATGAAACGTTACTCCCAGATACTTCAGCCTGACTTGCCTTTCAATATTCTGCACATTGAAAGTGATGTCTGGAAGGTCTGCTTTCACTGTGGAGTTGTTCAAAGAGCACCACATCACACAGGCCTTAATGGGATTGACCTTTGATCCGCTTTCCTAACACCATGTAGAAAACGCCTGTAGTGTCTCTTGTATGCCTTGGACCATTTCCTGTCTGTCTGAGCCAGTTCTCTACATGAGTATGTCCTCTGCAAAAGTTAATGTTCGTCCCAGTCCTGTTGGTTGAAAGGTTGCTACTTTTACTGTGTAGATGTTAAACAACACTGGTAATAGTGGAGAACCCTGGGGTAGTCCCGGACAAATGCGCATTAGTTCTGATGTCCATGTTCCCAAGCGAAATGCACTAATCTCTCCATTAAGGCAGCTGCTATCCACCTTGTTATCCAAGGGTTTACACCACATGTTATTATACATCTATTAGGGTTGCAAAGTCCACACTGTTATAAGCATCCTCTAGGTCAATTGCGGCAGCCGCCGTTTCTCTTTTACCCTGGAATCCCTCGTACACATCATACGCGAACGTTCCAGCATTACCCTGTGTTGTTTTCATAGGCCATTTCTACCCAGGGTATCAGGAAGGATGTGTGCATTTTCGAGGTGGCTCATTACTTGTCTTGCAACTATCTTTTCAAGTAATTTACCATAGACATTCTGTAGTGTGATAATTCGATAGCTGCTGAGCAGTGTGGGGTCTTTGACAGGTTTAGGAAGTGGCCGAAGGCAATGTCATGAAGTGGATTTAAGTTTAGAGTGTGTCTGAGTGTATAGACAAGACCCTAGTATGAGAAAGACTGAGAAGATAGATTTAGATTAGAAATGATAGTGAATGTGGACAGATGAGACTATTGGCTTCGAGGGGTGAGAACCGAGATTGACTCTCCCTCGCCACTTGTGACGTATTAGATAGCTATAGACTCACCACCTCTGACACCCTTAAAGGAGATGAGGTTTAACTAACGACCACAGACACACTATACAGACAAATATATACATACAGTATAGTTAAAGAAAGTGACTGATCCAGACTACAGTTTATAGTTTATTTACACAACAAAATTCAGATAACATAATAAAATGAATAACGTGCGAGGTCGCACAAACCTGGAACAGAACCAAACCAATTAGCAATGGCATACAATATATATATATATATATATATATATATATATATATATATATATATATATATATATATATATATATATATATATATATATATATATATATATATATATATATATATATATACCCACAATGTCACCATCCCCTTCAACCTGCAGGGAAGAAAGTTAAGGATTAAACAACAGGATTTACTAGGTGGGGTCTCTAACTTTAGAGCCACCACTCCTAACTATCTTATTCTTAATTATTTAAAATCTAACACCTCTATCCAACTGTAGACCTAACTACTGTCTACCCGACCTCTGCATGAATTTTCTAAAGTCCTACACTGCAGATCACGAACACTTATCCACAAACTGACTTCTTCAATAAAACCTTAGAAGCTGTCCTCTGCTCTGATTTTATAACTCTTTATCACTACTGTCTCTCCACTCTAAAGTATTCAGAAGGAATTTTAACCCTATCTCCCTCCTCTAATTTTCTCTGTTGATGGCTTGGGCTTTAGACTCAATGACTCTCTGACGCAGCTGTCACCTTCTGAGGATCTGATGAGTGGCTGGTTGGAAAAAGTATGATTTCCCTATCTCTTTTCTGTTGTACTGATAATGGGTCTGGTTCACTACCACGATAGGTGATAGCCGAAGGCGGAAATTAAATTCAAGGCTTTATTATGGCCTTCTGATAACTACTACATATTACTGAGCTCAGGTTTTATTATGCACTTAACCTTACACAAAGAATATCTCAAAAATCCTTTTCGCAAATCCCAGACAGTACTCGCTTATCCTAGAAAACTTATATGCACACTTACAATTAATACTTTCTCTAAGATAGTAATTGATGGCACTTTCGTTAAATTACTTTAATGAATTTCTCAGAAGAAAACTTTACTTTAACGTGTTGAGATCTTACCGGGCTATCTGATACTCTAATTAAATTTATTACATACCCAGTCGAATATCTCACTTAAGAGTAAGCGAATCTGACTTCGATTTCACGGCTGAATACACTGACAAACAACATTTTTCTTTCTTATATAAGAATAAGTGTTCTTAGGTCAGTTTCTTGCGCTGATTTCAAATCTGAAATCCGTTTATCTCTATCACGTCGGGTTCTTAAGATATTTGTGAATAAATATATTTTTGGGAAACCGTTATTTGCTCCGTTTCATTTTTACTATATAACTTATTAAAAATTAATAAAAAGCAACATAATTCTACTTTTTATACTGCTAAAAGATGCATGACATATGTTACGCGATTTTTCAAATAGTTACTGTATTTTGAAATAATTCTGAGCAAAATATGGCTTCTAGAAGTTGTAGAAATTTGGCTGATCTGTTCTGTTACGTGTGCGGATATTTTACCGATCGTGTTGACCAGAAAAACTTTACACCATTACTAAAGAAAGCATATGAACTTTATTTCGATTCGAAAGTTGATGATGCAAATAACTCTTGGAAGCCAAATGCAGTTTGTTCGATAAATTGGCAGGTTGGTTACGAAAATCGCCGAAGCATAAGTCGATGCCTTTTGGAGTGCCCAATACTCCGATATCTAAATTTCGTCATAGACACAGAGAACTTGTTGAATACTTTGAGATGGATGATGACATTTGCTATTGCAAAGATGTAAACGGTCATGAGCACATAGTCAACGAATGGCGATTTTTCATCGATTCTTCCAAGACTAGTCTAAAAGCCGTGTTATTGCATAACAGAAATTTATTTTCATCAATTCCAGTCACCTACTCTGTTCATATGAAAGAAACTTATGACAATATGGCTATACGTTTGGAAAAAATAAAGTACAATGACTACCAATGGCGGATTTGTGGAGACCTAAGGTCATTGCAATTCTCACGGGCATGCAGACTGGGTATACTAAATTTTGTTGCTTCCGTTGTGAATGGGACAGCCGCAACAGACAGGAACATTATGCAAGAAAGGTGTGGCCTATCCGGGATCGTATGCAGCTCGGGCATAAAAATGTAATACACGAGCCATTAGTTAACAAAGACAGCTTCATTTTACCACTGTTACATATAAAGTTGGGGCTCATGAAGAATTTTGTAAAAGCGTTAGATAAAACGAGCAAAGCTTTCACTTATCTTCGAGAAAAGTTTCCGCAAGTTAGCGATGCAAAGATAAAGGAAGGTTTCTTTGTAGGACCTCAGATTAGGAAAGTTATTGCAGACAAACAATTCGAGAACTTGTTACATGATAGTGAACTTCGCGCATGGATGGCATTCAAATCGATCGTCGATAACTTTCTGGGAAATCACAAATCTGTTGACTATGTTGCATATTGTTAAGCAGTGCATAGATGCATACAGAATTATGGGCTGTAACATGTCCCTCAAAATCCATTTGCTCGATTTGCATCTTGACTTTTTCCCTGACAACCTTGGCGAAGTCAGCGATGAACATGGAGAACGATTCCATCAAGATATCGCCGTAATGGAGTCACATTATCAAGGACGGTGGAGTGTGACCATGCTTGCCGATTATTGTTGGATGCTTCATCGCGATGTACCACATGCCATTCACCGACGAAAGTCGACTGCAAAGAAATTCAAGCCTACATAACTGTTATACTTCTTGTACGAATGATGTTGTAATACTGTATGCGTTGTTAAAAAACTTCAATTGCGTATTTCTAGAGATCCCGACCTGATAGAGAAAAACGGTTTGCAGATTTAAAAACAGCGCATTAAAATTGACCAGAAAAACATAGAAATGTTAGAGAAAGAAAAAAAAAGTTTTTTTTTGTTAGTCAGTGATATTTCTGCAGACAAAGAGAGAGCTAATTAAAATATTCTGGTATTTATAATTGAAATCCCCACGCCCTACGTCATAGCTTGGCGTCCCTCTTAAACCAATGGAATCCCTGCAAAAATTAATAACTGAGACCTCCGCCAATAATAACGTACGCAACTCGTGAGTCATGTTTGTTACTGCCCGCGTGTCCAAGATTGTGTCATGTTACATCGACCACGTGAGCAGAATTAACTTTGATTCATTGAAGCACCCGGTTTTTACGTACATGGGTAGAGGTTCCCCGCCGACCCATCGATTTGCCGGGTAGGGGTTATTAAACATCGGAAAATTTATACCCAGCCCAAATAATACTCACGCGCTGATATACAATAACATGACCGCGATTATTTTAACAAAGAAAAGCCTACGTGATCGCAATTAATTTAGGGAAAGGAAGACTGGTGCAAATCTTAAAATTAAACCTGACCATCATCCCTCCTGAAAACGCAATAAATTTCCAAGAGAAGAAGACTAAACTCAAATAATTACAGGGAGAAGAAGAATGGTCTCCTAACAAAATAATTAATTATCTAGAGAGGACTAATGGGGCCTATTGAAAAATAAAATCACAGTACCACATCACATAACCTCCCCCTTCGAAGTTCGGGGTATCCCGATCTAAATTACTGTAATCTTTGTATTTTCAGACTGGCCCCTATCTAGGTCCGTCACCCCGATCTAATCACTGCTGTAATTGTCGTTATCATACAGGCCCCTCTCTATGTCCTTGAAGATCTCTGCGATCACTAAATCTTTAGGGTCACCACTTGTGGTTCCCACCTGGCGATTGCCACTCACTTGGTTGGCCTTCATCTTTCCTCTCTTGCGGTTCCTCCGCCCCCGAATTTTTCTGGCGGCGCGCGGTAAATTGTAATTACTGAATGTTTCGGCCTCCCAGTGATCTGAATAAGGCTGGCTGGCTTGGCCAGAAATCACTGTAACAGGGCGTAACTGTTTACCGGTGGTTTTGTCTGCTGGGGCGAAATAGTTGTGGTCTGCTACCAAACCCGTTGGCGTATCCAGCAATAACTTGGAAGAATGCTTCTTCCGAGATATTTCTCCACTGTTGGTTTTAGGCCCCATCTGGCCGGATTGGCTATATACTGATAGAAAGTCAGAAGGTGGGAATCTCCCCTCGTCACCCTTCTGGGGCCCCGAGATATCGGGCCCTAAACTACATGATGTTACAGACTGATAAGAGGCAAAGTCACCAGAAGGAGCCGATCCAACACTGTCGGCGCCTACCTGATCTGGTCTCACACTGGAGATACTCTTATCGTCTACTTTCCGACCCGTGCCATCCCTTGGTGGGTCTTATCTCCTCTCTTTCCTTACATCTCCCCAATTTGATTGGGTTAACAGGAGCGGTCAAACTCCTTTGGCTAAAGTTGCTGGTAGCCAACAATTCATTGCCTTCTGGTACAAGTAGAGGTTGCGTAAAGAGTTCTATTTTCTCTTCCCTCTCTCCAGGGGTTCTCACTGGGTTGCGCCTGACCTCAGCGACATCCATGTCCAATACTCGGCAGGATGCATATGGTTGTACTGTCTCGCTTATCGCCTCTTTGTCAGAGTCGCCTCCTGTAAGCGAGATAGTAGTGTGGTGTGGCCCATCTCCGCTTATAGGCAAACGGTCGCTCAGACCACTGTCCTCTTCCGTATGAGTAATGTGCTAGTCGTAGGGGGCTCCAGGGCTGGTCGGAAACAAAAGCTCGCTCAGACCGCTGCCTACCCTATGAAGTGTGCGCTGGTCGTGTACATATGTCATACCACTCTTGTCAGTATTTCCCTCATTTGAGGGAGCTAATACCATCGGGGGCCTAATTCCCGACGACAAAGAAGGTATTTCCAAAATCAGAGGCATCACCGCTGTTTGGCCATTTAGCTGAACAGGGCTGTCAGGCGAATACACCTCTGCAAACAACATTCCACTGTCTTTGGAGGGCTCCAATCTCTCCATCTTCTGAGGATCTGATGAGTGGCTGGTTGGAAAAAGTATGATTTCCCTATCTCTTTTCCGTTGTACTGATAACGGGTCTGGTTCACTACCACGATAGGTGATAGCCGAAGGCGGAAATTAGATTCAAGTCTTTATTATGGCCTTCTGATGAGCACTAGGCGACACGCCTATCTGATGTGCTTTAGCGAGCTTAGAGCTCCTGATTGCTAGAACCAGTTCTCGCTGAAGATTTTTCTCTTCACCACAAGAGAACTTCCCGGTTCTTTCACCCCTGGCGATATCTCGAGCACTCGGCTCCTGAGATAAAAAAATCTGCCGTTGGTAACTTGTAAGGGCCGGTTTCAACAACCCCCCCCTTGATCCGTGAAACTTGTTGTAGACAAAAGAAATAGCAACTAATGTACAACACTTCAAGAAATCATGTCTCTAACACCTAACTCCCTTAAATAATTACTTCTCCCCTAAATCAATACAGCTTCCGTCTTCCCCCTCCTCAACTATGCACAGCGATAGTCAACATTCCTATCTGAAGGTCAAACCTACCCCACTTCAACCTGTCTGTTTAGGAAACCCCAAATGCAGCTGACCTAAATCTTTTGTTACGCCCATCTAGCCACGGAGTCACAACACTTCCACTGAGGGGAACTCCTGTACTAAAATACTAAGGGCTACTTTCTATACTGACCCGTGACAGTTTCCTCGCTTAACACACAAATAAATTAAACCTCTCTAGGAATAATTTAATTCCGTCTTCGTACAATTAATTACATCCCTCTTTGTAATATAAATTCACTTATAAATTACATCTGTTACCATCCGACTGCATTACCAAAATAGCACAACTAAATCAAACCCCAACTAAATAAAATACACAACTAAGTTCGCGTATATACACTTGTAAATTATCAGAATTAAATACTCAATGAAATAAAATACAAAAATACGCTCTCGGATATACACACTTGTAACTTATCAGAAGTAACTTGCGTTTGACACAACTAACTACTACGTATCACAGAGCTCAGGTTTTATTATGCGCTTAACCTTACACAAAGAATATCTCAAAAATCCTTTACGCAAATCCCAGACAGCACTCGCTTATCCTAGAAAACTTATATGCACACTTACAATTAATACTTTCTCTAAGATAGTAATTGATGGCTTTTTCGTTAAATTACTTTAATGAATTTCTCAGAAGAAAACTTTACTTTAACGTGTTGAGATCTTACCGGGCTATCTGCTACGCTAATTAAATTTATTACATACCCAGTCGAATATCTCTCTTAAGAGTAAGCGAATCTGACTTCGATTTCACGGCTGAATATTTCTGCAGACAAAGAGAGCGCTAATTAAAATATTCTGGTATTTATAATTGAAATCCCCACGCCCTACGTCATAGCTTGGCGTCCCTCTTAAACCAATGGAATCCCTGCAAAAATTAATAACTGTGACCTCCGCCAATAATAACGTACGCAACTCGTGAGTCATGTTTGTTACTGCCCACGTGTCCAAGATTGCGCAGAATTAACTTTGATTCATTGAAGCACCCGGTTTTTACGTACATGGGTAGAGGTTCCTTGCCGACCCATCGATTTGCCGGGTAGGAGTTATTAAACATCGGAAAATTTATACCCAGCCCAAATAATACTCACGCGCTGATATACAATAACATGACCGCGATTATTTTAACAAAGAAAAGCCTACGTGATCGCAATTAATTTAGGGAAAGGAAGACTGGTGCAAATCTTAAAATTAAACCCGACCGTCATCCCTTCTGAAAACGCAATAAATTTCCAAGAGAAGAAGACTAAACTCAAATAATTACAGGGAAAAGAAGAATGGTCTCCTAACAACATAATTAATTATCTAGAGAGGACTAATGGGGCCTATTGAAAAATAAAATCACAGTACTACATCACAGGCAACTGTGTAGCCAGTCTTCCGGCACCTCAGCATTCTGTATGCTGTTATTGAAATCGCTGACCATATTTATATTGGCTGTGTCATTGAGCTGTTAAATGTGATGGTATTGTACACCATCAGGATCCGGAGCAGTGTTTCTGCTGGTTTTCAATGTGTACACCACATCCTCTTCAGAAATGAGATCGAAGTATATCTGGCCCCTTAAGACATTTTCCAGAGCACTGTCCTTTATTTTCAGGCGGGCACTTTTGTCACCTTTATCCGTTTGATCCACATATCGATTGAATAATGCTCTTCCTTTCTCTTCGTCCGTCTTCAGGCTTAGTCCTGTAGAGCTTTGGATATTAGGGATGGGTTGACTTGCACTTTTCGTATTCATTCTTCAATGTAAGGACCAGAATTTCTGTAGGGTTTTTACCATGCCCACCTGTGTCACAAAGTTCTCCCACACTTTATCCTTGGCCTCCCTTGCCAAGCTCTTGAATCTTTCAACGGCTCTTTGCTTTTTCTCCTTCATCTCTTCAACCTCTCCCTCATTCATCATTCTTCTGTTTTGTGCTTTACGCCATTCCTTTGTTGCTCTTTCCTTTTCTATCCATGCCTCCTCCACTGTCTTATTCCACCAGGGAGGTTGGGTGAAAGGTGTTCTCACTGTCTTTTGTTTGGCATTTTGACACAATGTGTGTAAAGTGTTGTTACAGTCGAGTGGGCCTATAGGATACTTGAAGGTCTGTTTAAGTTTCCTGTGTCAGTGGTCCTACCCTTTGCAATGAGTATGATCAAGAGTGTGGTAGTCATCGTTGGGTTGATTGAACTCTTGACCGGCAGGGTCAGATCACCATTTTTCGCCTCAGGACAGGACATAACAAACTGAATAAACACATGTACTAGCTACAATTGTCTGCTTCACCATTGTGAACATGTGAATTAAACAAACAAACTGCTGAGCATGTTCTACAGGATTGTCCTCTGTACGACCAGTTAAGAAAGAAACTGGCCCAAAGACTCAACACTAAACTCAAAGCTGTATGGAGCTAAAGAGGAACTCCAGACAACGGTCAAGTTCATCATGAGAACTCATCTGATGGTGTAAACATCAAAGATGCGATTGCAAGAAGAAGAAGAAGCAATGAGTATGATGCAAGGTAGGTGATCACTTTCCTGGGCACCTAATACATCCCAACATGCCAAGGTGGTGGCTGCACTAGAGATGAATTCCGGATCTGTGACACCATTTGTATCCCCAGGTTTAATTGCCAGTCTAGTTGGGCGTCCATCATTCAAGATGGTAAGGTTCATGTAATGCCTGGCTCAAAGCTGTACCCTGCCTATTTTCCGTGATATTCCCCCACTCCTGGATCTAGCATTGAAATCGCCAGCAATTAAACACCTTGTGTTAGAATCTTCAGACAGTTCCACTAGAAAAATTCCAACTACTCTCTGCTGTAAGGTGGTTGACATGGGCATATAAATTGTAGACTCGCCACTCCTGACTGCCTATATTCACAGCAATCCCCTGCATTTCCGCATCCTCACTAGTTTCAGAACTTGTATCCAGCCACGTATGAGGGAGCTCATGTTTTACATATATAGCTTGCCCTCGTCTACTAGGCCCACATGGATTGGAATAACATCTGTAGTCTGGGCAATTGATAACACTATTGGCTTTTAAATTTATCTCCTGGATCATGAGGATATCGAAATTGTAGATGATTGTTTGTATGATGGCTGCACCTTGATTGGCACTTCGACAATTCCAGTATCCTATATGCACATATTTCATCGAGAGGCGATCTGCTTTCTTTCTGAACCTTCTCTGTCCTGCCCTTCTTTTTCTCTCTCTCCTCTTCTCTCCCCTACCTCTCCTGCATTTGTATTTCCTCATTTCATTTGCTGCAGGTATCGACGACAGAGCACGATCTCCGTAGCTCCCATGATGATTCTGGATAGTTAAAATACTCATGGTGTATTTGCAATAAATTGTGGAAATATTCGTCACCCTGGTAGAGCCACCATACCAGGGAAGAGGCAAGAGATATCCTTACAGAGTCCATCTGCCCAGTCCCGCCCTGCTCGCCCTCCAGACAGCCAATGTTTGTGACTGCTTACCCAGCAGCCATTCAGTCTCTCAGCACATTGGTCCACCTTAGACTTGGGGTCATTCACTGATGACTCAGTTATCATTTGACCCATGAGTTGGAAGTGGATTGATGGGTGTCAGAGCATATACCACTCATCGGTGAGTTCTGCACACCACATCTTTAGGGATCCACTGGCTCCAAGATCCTCTGCCAGTTTAGTTCAGACCCAGAGAGAGGCCATTATCTGTGGCGCACAACGAGGATGTATGGCAGAAGTCTTGCATGAAATACCGTAGAAACCAGCACGGGTAGACTTATGAAACTGCACCCTTTTTGCTTTGTGGCTAGCTGGTGCCCCCAATGATAATTGTGAGGTTACCCCCACCTCTGTCACCATGGACTTAACTTCCTCTCATGCCTGTTAGTTGAACCCACTGTGCCACTTAAGAAGCCTTGCACCCCTTTAAAGCACCTTAAGAAACCTCACACCCCTGTGCATCATCTTAAGAAGTTACGCATGCCTTTATCTTCTAGCTCATAAAATATGTCAAAAATGAGAAAAAGAGATACTAGTATGTTTTGGAAAAATATTATTTACAAAATGTGACTAAAATTTGGTATTGAATTCACGTTGTCAGTGTTTTATTTAGTACAAATACATTTGAGTTCTGTGTATTATGTAATATTAATGATGAATCGCCTTATAAAAGATCTGGCATGTCTCGCATCCCCTGAAGGTGGGTCTCACACACCAAGGGAGTGCATGCACCCCTGTTTAAGAAGCACTGATCTGGAGTAACAGAAACTTAGCTATTATAACCAGAGTAAAATTAATGCAGATAATCACCATCTCTATTTATTTCTTTAACACTTGGACACTAAACACTGAACTAGAAAGTAAAATACCAACATTGAAAACAAGATGGTTCGGGAGCCGCGCTGGTGTAATGGCTTCGGCGTTGTACTGGCGACCAGGTGTTCATGGTTCAAACCCGGGCGTCAGCGTTTGAAGAAATGTTTACGGCCGGAAATTTGACTGAATAGCCTGAACGGCTCCTGTGATAAACCCTCTGTGGATGGGAAGGAGCGAAGCTCCTGACCGGGTTGGAAGGAAAGTCCTCAGGTTCCCCAGCCTCGCAATGACACGTCATTGGGCCGAAGGGCTGAAAGCCCAAGTGCCACTGGTTAAGAAAAAAAAAAAAAAAAAAAAAAAAAAAAAAAAAAAAAAAAAATGGTTAGAAATACCTTGAAATATCTTATATTATCACATATGGATTGCATCTCAAATAGAACACTCTAAGAAAATCTTTGTGGGACCATAATAATAATAGCCCCTTCAGTCATAACTGAGTATGGGAATGCGCCCCTGAGGTGACAGCCCTCAGCTGCTTATTTTCCTGGTGCTCCTTTCGACGTTTTCTCCTTATTATGTGGGACCATAAAACATCTATAAACAGTCATAACAACGTGCAGACTTAAATGATATGCCAAAACTATCCTTCAGGGGACAGTCCTGGAACATAGAAAAAAGTGCAGATCAAAGACTTTCTGAATAGGCAGTATTTAAAAATAGAACAGACCTTTGCTGACCACACACACACAAGAATGGAAACAAGTAATGTTGTTGTTTAACAGGGGCTGCTGAGCTTTTCTCTCATTTGCAGCCAATAACACATTGAAGACACCTTGGTATTATCAACACTGTAGATCTAGGCTTTTCATGTGGTTTTTCTGCCATTCTGAAACATGATGAGTTGAAGTTATGATCTCCATTTTCTCTAGCTTGGCTAGCATTTAAGGGATCATCACATCTGGTCCCAAGCTAGGAGGAAGAAGCACAGGGCATACTGTGCATTCCCCACCATCAAAGGGGGCTTTCCAGATATGCAGAGCTAAAATACTATGCTCTGGTTTTGAGCTCTCCCAAGGAATTGTCACGTCCTGCTGTAGCAAAGTATGCAAAAACACGCTTAGTTAATGGACTGATAGAACAAACAGGGAAAGAATAAATGGTGACAAGAACCTTGAAATGCATGTAAAGAAAAAAAGACCACAGAGTAACTAAGCAGTCTAAAAATAGTAGCGGTCACGCATGCGCATTCGGCTATGTTATCAGAAGGAAGCCGGAATGCACAATTCACAATGGAGAGGCAAAGTGTCGAAAGTAGGTACAGAATTTCTTTTGTAATAGGACAAGGTAGCAGTGAATTATGAAAAAGGTTGAAGATTTTCACAGAAGGGATATGCAGGAATGGAAATCCGAAAGGAAAGTTGAAAGACATATGTATATATTAAAATATTTGTAGTTTTATTTGCCGTTCACATCACAGGTCTAACCTAGTGCTAGACTAAATAAATTTGTAGTAAATGCATGCAATACTCGATTGTAGGTTTAAGTATATGAAAAGGAAGCTTCCAATAGGGGAAGATAAAGGAAATATAAGACAACGTGCTGGATAAACTTGGTTGAGTGTATATAGGAACGATGGATGGGACAATCATACATAATACCCAGAATGATAGAGATTTTCAGTGCTAAGAAGAGACAAACCATACCTGCTCCCTCAGACGCCCGCGCTCACAATATATAAGGCGAGAACGATCAGTTCAAATTACACACAACTAAAACCCAGCCAGAAGACCAGTAGAGTGCTGTCTATACTACGTCAGTTACCACTGCATGCAGGGCATCATTCTTCGCAAATTACAGTCTTCGTAAGAGCTTGGAATTGATCTTAGAGGGTTCTATAGTCAAATTTCAAAACCCTGAAGTCAAGTGGACCTTCAATCCTGCTACCTAACCATAACAGGAGCCCAGGGGTTGAAGTGTTCCAGAGCTTTTTCCCCCCTGATTGCTGGGATTGGACTGAAGTGTGACTTTCAGACAAACGGTGTGATGTGTCAACCCATATCTGGACAAGTGCTGATTCAAAGCTGAGTTAGATAGTGACTATTCCAGTGGCTAATGTGAGACATTCCACAGTCAGATGATGATAAATTAGGGAATAGAACATAAGAGACAGACTAGTAAAATTAATAACGGGGAGAGAGCATTTTTAGTGTAAAATAAGTTAACGATCCTGTGGGGACTATTTGTTTAACTTTAAACTTCTAAAGATATTATCAACTTGATGTAAATACATAACCATAATCACCATCGTCGAACACTCACCATTCATTACCTAATTAGATAGTTGTACATAATAAATTTTGAACTTGTACTCAAGTGACTTCTCAAATATTTAACTGTTTAAGATGAGTTACTTTTTCTGATTTATTATAATATCACATGGGTTACTACAGCTAAGGTGGCAAAGTATATTTCTGAAGCCTTAAACTATTGTCTAGCTCAGAGTATTCGCAGCCGCAGCTCACTTGTGATACCAGTGCTCTTCTGGGTGATAGACCGTATTGCTCAAAGGGTAGCCAAAGAAGAAAATGGTATGCCGATTTCATACATTTTAAACTTGATTCTTTTTTGCAATGGTGACAGATACTTTCTACTATAATAATGTTTTGTTTTTTTCTAATTTAATTTAAATTATCATGTAATCATTATGATCATATGTACTTTGGAAAAATTTAAGGAAAATCCAGCATTTTTGTTTTCTTAGTCGCTCTATTTCTGAATAATCTGTCACTCTTCATAGCAATATGACTGTGCTCTGTTTTCTGGGAAATTATGTATAGTCCATAAAAAAGTGGCTTGAGGTCATATAACATTCTCAGATAAGAAAGTAATACCTTAAGTAACTTAACTAAACAATTTTGGTTTTAAATGTTACTTTAAACTGCTGTAATATTGTGACCTGCTTTAAATGATGTACTTGAAACTTCTGTTATATTGTGACCTGCTGTAAATGATGTACTTGAAACTTCTGTTATATTGTCATTCATAACCCTCCACTCCCAAAGGAGCATAGGCCTTCAACAAACACATGCCAAGTCCTCCTGTCACGTGCCATCATCTCAAGTTCTTTCCATGTTCTCCTCATCATTTTCACCTCTGTTTCCAACTCTCTTCTCCACGTACTTCTTGGTCTTCCTCTGCCTCTCTTGCCCTGGGGGTTCCAGAACAAGGACTGCCTTGTAATGCTATCAACAGGTTTCCTCAGTGTGTGTCCTATCCATCGCCATCGTCTTCTTCTCATCTCTTGTTCCACTGGCACTTGTCCAGTTCTTGTCATCAGTTCCACATTGGTAACCTTGTCATACCATTTTAATCCCTCTATTCTACGCAAGCACCCATTTATGAAAGTCTGTAGCTTTTTGGTTGTTGTCTTTGTTGTTCTCCATGTCTCAGAGCCATACAATAGGACTGACTTCACATTTGAGTTGAAGATTCTTATTTTCGTGTTGGATCCTATTTCTCTTGATCTCCATATATTTCCCAATGCAATGAAAGCTCCTCTTGCCTTTTGTATTCTTATTTTGATATCGCTGTCTGTCCCTCCAACTTTGTCTATATTACTGCCAAGATATGTGTATGATTCTACATCTTGTATTGGTGTTTCTTCAAGTTCAACCCTGTTTTCATTACCTGCATTTATTCGCATTATTTTTGTCTTTTCCCTGTGTATTTTCAGACCCAATTGCTGTGACCTCTCATCGAGTGTTTTCAATTTGTCCTGCATCTGATTACGGTTATGGGACAGGAGAGCCAAGTCATCAGCAAAATCCAGATCATCCAACTGCTTAGTCAGAGTCCACTGGATTCCATTTCTGTTGTGTGTTGTCGATGATCTCATAACCCAATCTATTGCCAGCAAGAAAAGAAATGGAGACAAGAGGCATCCCTGTCGCACTCCTGTTCTTATCCCAAATGGTTCTGTAACTGTCCTTCATGAAGAACTCTGCACGTCATGTCTTCATAGGTTTTCTTTATTAAATTAATGATCTTCAGGGGAACTCCATAATGCCTCATCAATTTCCAAAGTGATTCTCTGTCCACACTGTCAAATGCTTTTTCGTAGTCCACAAATCCGATGTATAGTGGTGAATTCCATTCCAGACTTTGTTCAACTATTATTCTCAAAGTGGCTATCTGGTCTGTACATGATCTGTTTTGTCGAAAACCTGCTTGTTCATCTCTCAATTTCTTGTCTATGGACTCCTTTAATCTCTCAAGGATAATCCTGTTCAATACCTTTCCTGGCACTGATAGTAACATTATTCCTCTATAATTTGTGCACTCTTGTAGATTTCCCTTCTTAGGCAACTTAACCAGATATCCTTCCTTCCATTCTGCTGGTATCTCTTCTTTTTCCCAGACTTTACCAAGTAATTTATATAACATCTCTGTAGCCGTGTCGATATCTGCTTTGATGGCCTCTGCTGGAATGCCATCAGGTCCAGACGCTTTTCCATCTCTTAGAAGCTTTATGGCTTTCTTTATTTCTTCCTTCGTTGGTCTTTCACCGTTAATTTGTAGCTCTTCTTCTGCTGGCTGGATGTCCGGCGGGTTTTGTGGAGCTGGTCTATTGAGAAGGTCCCCAAAATATTCCGTCCACCTCTTCATTTGCTCTTGTATATTGCTGAGCAGTTTCCCATTCTTATCTTTAATGAGGCAACTTGTTTGCTTGTATTTCCCTGTTAGCTTCTTTGTGCTGCTATACAGTTCTCTCATATTTCCTTTGGCTGCAGCATCTTCTGCCTCTCTTGCCAACTCCTCAATATACTTTCTCTTGTCTCTTTTGATACTTCTTTTTACTTCTTTGTTTGCTTCTGTGTACACTTCTTGAGCCTTGGCTTTGGAACTTCTGGTTTTGCTTGTGTTTAACTCTGCTTTCTTGTTTTTTCTGTCTTTTATCTTATTGATGGTTTCTGTTGTTATCCATGCTTTTTGTTGTCTTTCCCTTTTCCCCAGTATTTCTTCACATGTCTCCTTCCATACCGTTTTGACCTGCTGCCAATAGTCTTCTGTATTCTCTACATCTTCCAACTGTTGGAGCACTTGGAATTTGTTGGATACTGTGACCGCAAATTTGTCTCTTGTTTCTTGATTTCTTAGCTGTCCTACATTAAACTGTTGTCTATAATTTTGCATTGTTGCATATCTCTTGAGTTTCATTTTTACTTTGGCTATCAGAAGATGGTGATCTGATGCCACATCTGCTCCTCTATATACCTTTACATCCTGCAATGATGATCTAAACTTCTTCTTTATGCATATATGATCGATCTGATTTTCTGTTCTATGGTCTGGTGATATCCATGTTGCCTTGTGTATTCTCTTATGTGGAAACATGCTTCCTCCTATAGCCAGTTGATTTGAAGCACAGAAGTTTGCGAATAGTTCTCCATTTTCATTCATTACTCCTAGCCCATGTTTTCCCATGACTTCTTCAAATCCGGTATTGACTGTACCTATCTTTGCATTCATGTCACCCATCAAAATTATGATGTCTCTTCTTTTTACTTTATCCATAATTTCCTGTAGTTTAGTATAAAATACTTCTTTCACAGACTCTTCTTTGTCATTAGTTGGTGCATAACATTGGATGACATTGACATGAATTTTCTTTTTAGCTGTTTTGAAAATAGCTGTTATTATTCTGGGTCCCACAGCTTCCCATTCAATGAGTGCTTTCTGTGCTTCTTTAGATAACATAAGAGCTACCCCTTCACTGTGGTGTGAACTTTCATCTTCGTGTCCTGAGGACAGCACCAATTCACCTGTGATGAGTTTCTTCCTGTCTACCCCCTTCCACTTTGTTTCACACATTCCCAGAACCTCGATTTTGTATTCCCTCATTTCTGCTGCTACTTGTGCCACTTTCCCTTGTTCGTTCAATGTCCGAACATTCCAGGTGCCAAATCTGGAAGTTCTCCTAGAAGAAAGAAGGTTAGTCAGCAACACAGATTCCTTTCGGCTTTCTCTGTGTTGCATCATACGCCTCCCCGCGAGAGGACCTTCCCCTGTCTTGGATGGCTGTGTTTTATTTTCTTTATTTGACTTGTCCATATTTGTTGAAGTTTTTTGTGGTTTAAATTTTTTTTACAGGATGGGGTAACCGGCTCCATGCCCAACCCTCCTTAGTCGCCTTCTACGACATGCTTGGCAGGGGACAGTGTTACTATTCTTTGCTCCCCTTTCGGGCCCCGGTAACACACGGGTGTCTGTTATATTGTGACCTGCTTTAAATGATATACTTGAAACTTCTGTTATATTGTGACCTGCTGTAAATGATGTACTTGAAACTTCTGTTATATTGTGACCTGCTTTAAATGATGTACTTGAAACTTCTGTTATATTGTGACCTGCTGTAAATGATGTACTTGAAACTTCTGTTTTTTTTTTTTTTTCGTACGCCCGCTAACTCTCGAAGCGAAATCTCAGGTTATTATTTTTTTTAGTGTCTAACCTGACATTGATTTTTACGTGAGTATCCTATTTTCTTGTACAGAGACAAGTGTCCCTCGCCATTCAGGCATATACTCGCCGTTTTCGGAGGTACCCATTAGAGCTGGGTCGGCTCAGGAGCCGCCAGTCTCTGGTCGACGACACTCCTTCAAATGTCCTCGCCAGGTCTCGAGTTAATCCAGTCCAAATCCCGGTCGACGAAAAATCCTCAAATGCCATCGCCCGAGTTTGATCCTGAATCACCCGGTCGCCAGAGCGGTGTTGTAACCACTACGCTAGCGCGGCTCCTCGAAACTTCTGTTGTATCGTGACCTGCTTTAAATGATGTACTTGAAACTTCTGTTATGTTGTGACCTGTAAGGAGTAAAATATTGATACACTGTTGTTGTTCTCTCTCAGATTACATGGCAGAACTAATGGAATGGGGACCTTGCTATACACTGTGGGCTAATTCAGAAGATCAGCTAACAGGAGCATTGCTTACAATGTCAAAGGCAGTTGATGAATGCATCAAAGCTGTGAAAGACTTGGTCAGTATTGTTGTAAAATAAAACTTGGAGGGGGGAGAAGAATTCAAATAACATTGCTGCAAAAATGAGTCTTTTGCAGATAGGTCTGGCAGAGAGCTGAGAGCCACCAGAATTAGGAGAACCTAAGACAGTACAAATTAAACAGTGACGTTGCTAATCCATATCCTCAGACATAATAAATAAATGACGGCAGAGTGGGACAACAAAATCTTTGTAGATTATCTACATCAAGCAAATGAAAGGTTCAGTCAAGATAACAAGTGACAGAGGTGATTTATACTGTTGACCCGCTTACAGACAGATCTAAGAACTGGCAAGGACCATAAAATATTTAAGAACAAAGGATAGGAGAAAACTTTTGTTTGCTTTGCCGGTAAAAACCTTAAAATATTGGAGGGAAAAATGATGAGGCAGTGGTACGAGAATTAGGGAAAGGTATACCCCCTGTACATCAGCTTTGTGGGCTTTGATAAGGCAGGATAAGGTAGAGGTATACACTCTATAAACCATATTTGAGGAGGTAAGATAAAGGAAGTATGCACCCCTCAAACATCAACTTTGTGGGCTTTGAGAAGGCAAGATAAAAGAAAAGTATACAACCACTGTACACCAACATGATGAACTTTCAGAAAGCATTTAATACGGATCACACACACTTATATGGAAAATACTGAGACATCATGGAACTACTGAAAAATTTAATAAATGTATTTTTATCAAGAAGCCAGGTTACCTGCTAAATTGTCCACAAAGGCAAATTCTCTGAACATTTTTACAGTAGATAGTTGGGTCAGATGAGAATGTCTGCTTTCACAACTGGTCTTTCTATGGGTATAGATAGGGTGATTGGACACATGACAGAAGAAAATAAACAGAAATACAATGGATATTTGATAAACAACTAGTGGATCTTAATTGAGCTCATCATGTATTTCTTCTTTCACATAAACAGCGAGACATGCTGAAAAGCTGCAACATTGAGGCCACACATTACTGTGAAGAAACAAAAGTGATGAGAATAAATAATAAGAAAACAGATTCAGTAAAGATCAAATATCATGTAACTGAAAAATTGCATAGCTTACCATTTGTGGAGTAACTTGAGCAAAGAAGGGGAAACAAATCAGGATGTCAGTGCCAGGATTTTAAAATCAAAATATGACTCTAACTCTGAGCAGTCTTAAATGATGCAGCTATTTTATAATAAAATTAGGATGTTCATCACAAATGTAAAGTTTGACCTATTCTGTGGCTCACAAGCATGTCATGTCACCTAGAATATCATGTCCAGACTCCAGACACTCACCAATGAATGTCTTCACCTCATCAAATGGCCAAATGTCATAGTGAACACAGACCCGTGGAAGAGAATCAGACAAAACCAATACAACTGGAAATTTAACACAGTGGAGATGGATAGGACACACCCTTAGAAAACAACCAATCAGTATAACCAGGCATAACTTTGCTGGAATCCACAATGAAGGAGAAGATAGGCAGACCAAAGAAAACCAGGAGAATGGTGAAAGAGAAAGCCAAGGCAACCAGGATTTTGTGTGCAGAGCTGAAGAAGACTCTTCAAATAGAAATCACTAGCAAGCAACAGCTTCAGCTTTGAAGTTCCCTATGGAATGAAAAGATGATAAATATGAGATACATTTAGAGGTGGTCATTGCAGGTTCATGTTTCATTTGCTTACCATTAAATGATATTAGTTATACATGCCAGAACATTTAATTTGTTTTAATCATTAGAACATCTTAACATGCAAATGTTTATGTTTATTGTTATTATTATTCTTATGCAAATTGTCTTAATAGATTGATGACACTGACACACGCTTTGCCCAGCCACTCAAGGAATATTTACTGTATGCCGAGTGCATTAAGGTAATTGTCGTAAATTTATTTTGAGAGAAAAGAGTCATAGAAATAGTGGTCCGGTTTAGAGTGGAAAATGATGATGGAAAGCTCAGTGATAGAAAATGTAGAGATTTAATAGTTACTTCACAGCGTGCTGGAGGAGAGTAAAGACAGACTTATTTACGACAAATCGTGTCTCTCAATCTTCTCTTTCACTCTCCTGGTCAAACAATTATTTGCCAGTTTTCCAGACTTGCATCTGCGCGCACACCGATTCGGTGTTTTCAAACACACACACGACGTTGATACAAACTATATTAAACGAATAGGGGAAAAGTTGGGCTTTGGGTATATCCAACACACAGAACTAAATGAGTTTAGGTGATTTTATTCACTTTAAACATCAATTACTAAAAATATCAGATATTACATAAATTATCATAAGTACACAAATGCAAATAACAAGTTTGGGAGGGGGTGAAGAAGATTGGTATCGACTAAGCCCTTCCCGCTCATTAGACAAAGACAAACCCAGTCCAGAGATAGATAATATCAGGAACACGGGTACGTTAACCTAACAGTAAAGTTAATTACTCTGAAAGAGGTGTTACCAAGTTAGGTATAAGTGATAGAAAAAAAACCTGTTCTTCCCAGCTGTTCTTCCCTTTACTAAGCAAATGGAAAGGAGGTGGTTTTAAACAGAGTTAACAAATTATCAACTATCCCACTTAAAGGAACAATGTAGGGTATACAGAAAAGATATATGTTACCAGGTAAGCAAGTTAACAAAATGGTCACACAAAAGAATTAATTTCCTGTCATTCATACACGCGCTAGCAAAGGCCTTCACTCATCTTGCTCTCACTTACCGATTGTGAAAAAATCTTGCACTCCATAGAATAACACAACAGCAGTTACACCTCAACTAAATGTATGAGTGTTTGTTCAAGTTCTAGCCCCAGATTATCGGGTAGGCGGTCAGCACATAAAAGGATCCCGTAATCGCTGGAAAATGAATCTGTAGTTGTGTCTCTTTTCTTAATAACAGTTTCTATGGGAGGGCACGGTCTCTGATACCGGGGTGAGGATGGTGTGGTCTATTTGACTATGCCGCGGATAATAAAATTCTTACGCGTGCTGGTACACTTTATCCGTGAGGTATGGTTTAAGTCCAGTGAGAAAACTAGTCACATCACTGTTCAGGAAATTATGAATTATCTCTCTGTGTCAGTAAACTAACAAAGCTCGGGCCAGTGTTCTTCTTCCCGTTACGACTTAAGTTGTTTGATGGTGCGTTAAATTTGTCTTTGGGTGTGCTTTCTTTGCTATAAGTTAGATAGCGGAATTCCAAACATAGAATCGCCTCAAAGATTAAAAATTTACACAGTCTCAACAAGTTCTGCGTCAGGGGAACTCTGCACACTGTTTATGCTTTGCTTTGCTTAGATTGATTTCTTTATTGCTTTCTTAATGCTGGGATCGCACAGGTTACGATCACTCTGTATGAAAGAAAAAAAAGACATGTAATATACCGAAAACAAATAACCTTCTAAAGCGCGATGAATTTCCCGTTAAGCCTATAATACACTCGAGTATTTAATTATGTATTTAATAAACACTGCGCGAATTCTAGTGGTTAAAAACCCACATCTATAAAACTAGGACTTAACTGAATTTATTAATTATAAATTCCTTCGCGACTTTAAAAGTTAATTTAAGCATCTATTATCTTTTGAAATAATATAATAGATAGATCATTATATTTAAAACTGGAACTCTTGAGATGGTTTAATTAAATAGATTTAAATTAACACAAAATCCATTGAAATAGAATGACTGAACTAGACCACTGATCACTTTACACAATATATATTACCGCTCTGCACAGAATAGAAAACACTGCAAATATATATAAAATCCAGGGGAAAATCTATAACAAGATTTCAATAAAGCTAGTGCTTCTGTAAAGGTCTGGCCAGCGAGTGATAACGTGTCTAGTTCTTCATGGTCTATTTAGCTAAAATGGAATGTAAGTTGAGTGGGACATGATAAACTTGACAACTTATTTGATCTCACGAACTTTTGGGGATCTGACCGCCAAATCAAGAGATGAAGCCGCCCCCTGGTCTTCGTATCCGCTCGCTGCTGCCCGTTTCGCTTTCCCCCGTTCGCTCGGTTCCTCGATTGACACCGAGACGCGAAATTAGCGGCAAGCAACTGCGTCTCGTATCAGGGAAAACTACTGTCTTTGATAGCGCCGATAGTCTCCCTTAAGATCCCTCGGTCTGTCTCTTTGATCTCGTCGCTGTATCCTACATGAGTCCCGGTGGAATGCGTTCTGGCAAACGAAAAGTTACAACAAATGTTCAGGGGTTCTAATGTTATGAAAAGCTAAGGGTCCCTTAAATCATCCATCATATCAGGGAAAATTCACTTGTCAAACTAGATGTACGACACAGTAATCTACACCACTTACTTACTTACTTAGTCATTCCCCTTCTACCGTGAGGTGTAGAGGTTTGGAAGAGAGAGCGCCAGACTATCCTATCGGCTGTCTTCCTCCTGGCCTAAATCTAAACCTCACATTCACAACAGCTTCATCATTTCTTGTTAGCTTCCTGTCTCTAGTTCTCTCTCCATGTATTTTTTTTATCTCCTTTGTTTCATATATCCTGCAGGTCCCAGAACATGAACTCACAATACATGTGGAAGAATTGTTATTACTGGAGCATTGTATAAATATGATGTCTGACTGATAGGAGTCAAAGACAGTGTTCACTACAACTGCATTTGCGTGAAATTTTGCCATTTGACTGTTGCAGTAACTGAGCATCCTGTGTGCCTATAAATCATCATCATCATCATTTCCTTGTGGAGCCACAACTACAGCTGGTCTCCTTACAGGAGGCTAAAGCATTGGCCTATTCACATAAACACTACATCTTACACTGATGGTTTCTGTAACAATTTGTTTTGCATAGTGAGATTGCTGAGTCTATTGACATTGACCAGTTATGACATGCCTGAGAGAGCAGTAGTTCTTTTCTTTCTTCATCTCCTCACAGACCCCTCCCCCCTAGGAAGTACATGGTGTCTTTGGGTGCAGAATATATGTCAGTAGCATCTACATTTTACTGTAGTATATTGTCATGGCCAATTTTATCAGCTGTTATCATCAATTTTTTTATACAAGAACTCACAATACCTGTGCAGGGATTTTTTGTATGGCAGCATCATATGAATATAATGTTACACCGATAGAAATCAAAGTCACTATTTGAACTATATTTGCATGTATGTACCATGACACATGGCTATTTGCCCCCTGCAAGTGATTGGTTAATCTTAGTGTCTGTAATTACTATTTTTATAATAGTGTAGATATTTGGGTGCAGAATGTGTGAAATAGCATCATCCTTTTACTGTAGCAGGGTTATCTTGATCATTTGTCAACTGTTATCATTGAATTTTAATACCAGAACTAAATATCAGTGGAAGAATAATAAACGATCTTATATGCACGGATGATACAGCTGAAAGTGAACAAGGATTGCAAGAACTAGTGGAATCTGTAAACAACAGAAGCAAAGAATATATGGGTTGGACATCAATATTGAGAAAAAAGTAACTATAATAATTTGCAAAACAGAAGAGAATCCAGCTTAAAGCATACATTTAAAGATAGTGGATCATGTGAAAAGTTTCTTTTATCGGGGATATATAATAACAGAAGATGGCAGATGTGAAACAAAAAACAAGAAAACGAAAGGCCAAAATACATTCAGCAACATGAGACAGTTATTAACATCCAGACAAATTTTAAAAAAAGAACACATTAATAATGAATGTCTGTGAGTGTAATGCCTCATCCTCTGTATCAAATGATCATATGTAATTGCAAACTCAGACCTGTGGGAGAGAAACAAACAACAACCAGTACAACTGGAAATTGAACAGAATGGAGATGGATAGGACATGCTCTCAGCATAACCAGGCATATCATTGACTGCAATCCATAAGGGAAGAGAAAAGAGGCAGGCGAAGGAAAACTTCATTACTGTTAAATGCAGAAACAAGGACAATAAACTAGCAATTGGAAGAAAGAATTGAGGTCTAAGGAAATAGAAGAAAGCAGCTAAGAATCAATGAAGGAAAAAACTAGGTATAGAGAGAATTAATAGAAGAGATAACAATAAGACAAAATATTTGAGACTTATAAAAGAGACATAACACATTGTTTGAAACCAAAACAGAAGGTAAAGTTGAATGCAAATGGGCAAGAGAACAGCAACACTGTAAATGTAATGTAATGTCTAGAGATGAGCAGGAAATAACATAGCAGGATATGCCATCAATGCAAGAAATGTAAAACATTGGAAATCCATCACGGCCAGCTTTCATTGGGGATGTCTCAGTTTTGGGGAGTGCTTATTGTACAATTAATGGTTTCTGATAGTAATTACAAATCTTTGTAACCATAAAGAAATGATTCCTTACAGTTTAGGAGATTAGTTCACCCAAATAAAGACTCATTTTAATCTATACCTTTGTTCTCTGCCAGACTGTATTAAGAAGGAGAGATGCTATACAGAATGAATATGATATGGTTGTTGAAGAACTTAACAAGCGTAAAGATGAGAAAGAAAATGTAAGTCTTTGTTTAAGTTGTATATTATGAAATTTAGTGAATGCCCTTCGCTTGTAAGATGTGTTGCAGCTGTCCACAGCTCATAATCAGAATGATACAGACTGGTATTGGTTAGGTAACAATGAGTTTCTTTAATATCATTAATTTTTTTGCATCATTTAAACAAGTTAATGGGAGCTGCGCTGGTGTAATGGTTACCACACTGCACTGGCGATCAGGTGATCCAGGTTCAAGCCCGGGCAAGCACATTTGAAGAAGTGTCGTCGACCGGGATTTGGACTGGATGAATTCGAGCCCTGGCGAGGGCATTTGAAGAAGTCCAGGGACTGGAATAACCCGACCGGCTCCTGAGCTGACCCAGCTCTAATGGGTACTCTCCGAAGACAGCGAGTATCTGCCTGAATGGCGAGAGGACACCTGTCAGCGTACAGGGAAAATAGGATACTCACGTAAAATCAGTCTCAGGTTAGACATAATAACCTGAGATTTCACCTCGAGTAATAGCGGGCGTACGTTTAAAAAAAAAAAAAAAAAAAAAAAAACAAGTTATGTTTATTTTTCTTAAAAGATATTTTTTAAACAATTTATTTGATTTCATCGTTTGATGTGAATGCTAAACATCCTTTGGTCTTTTTTAAATACATCCACATTAGTCAATTAATCTGGCCATAGAATTCTTAACATTGTTCTGCAAAATCACAACTCTTTAACCTCCAGTGATCTTGCTTGTCTGTGAATCATCTCTTCCATGTGACATTATCATCTCTTGCATGTGACATTATCTCTTGCATGTGACATTATTATCTCTTGCATGTGGCATAATCATCTCTTGCATGTGGCATTAACATCTCAGTGTTCATTCATTACCCTTCAACTCCTCATGGAGCATGTGCTTTCAACCAGTTCACATCAAACCTTCCAGTTCATTCATCATTTCAAAATCTTTACATGTTTTCTTTATCCCTATCAAATCTGCCTCCCAATTTCTCTTGTCCGTGTGTTTCTGTCTCCCTATGTGTCACTTACCCTGGGGACTCCACACAAGGATCATACCAAGCATTTCATAGAAGACAATTAAAGAGAGTTGGGCATGGGGTTAGCTACCCCGTCCTATAGAAACAGTAAAGCTATAAAAAAAAAACTTCACAACACGTCATCTCTCTACAGTGATAGTTCACTTTTTTTACTTCCAGTGACTAAATTGTGTTCTAATGGATGCTTTTCACTGTCTGGAAATAAAATCTAATGTGTCAGAGTATTTAAATATGTAGGCTTGTTTGAAGTTTTGATGCATCGTTGAGAATTCTGTTGCTAAGAGATGACTGTTACTTCTGTCTACTGGTTATTTCAGCTATTTTCTGTTTAAAAAAGGTCAAGGTAGTTCCTTAGCAGATACTGTCGTAGGGGAGTGAAGTGTTAGAGACTTCACTATACTAGGTCCAGCATTGAGAGGTGGGTGACCAGTTTCCTTCCTCACTGCCTTTTCTTTCCTAACTCAAAAGCAAAGTCGGGTACCCATTTACAGCTGGGTAGAATGGAGTCTGTTGATACCATGTATCGAACCCAGCACCTTTGCCATGAGAGACATGCGCTTTAACCACTCTGTCTATAGGACACTCCATTTCCTCTTTAAGTCATATTAATAATTTCTTGTAGCTGTATTTTGCTTTCATTCTCAGCTTATCAGAAATTAGATATATTTATTATGTCTGGTGACTGTTATTCTATAGGACTGTCCTGTGGATCTCTATGAAGAGAATAGATCAAGTTATAATAAACATTCTTCCCTAACTTGCAAATGGATCTGCTGGAAATGTAATACTTGGTTACAAATTCTTATAGTTGCCCTTTATAACCAGTCAATTATTCTTTGGTTCTTTGACAGAAAGCATTTTGATAATTATCTTATTTTTCACCTTGTTTGAACTACTTCTTCCTGGAGAAACTCTATGGCAATGCAAATAGCCTCAAGCTGACCACTGCTATCTTTGAACATATTCAAGTAAATGTCTGAGAGTGTATGAAGAAGAACTACTTAGATTCTGTACCACGTCCACTCTAGTCCTCGGTCCTTCAAAGATTGTCAAATGTTGTCCTCCCAGCGGACTCTTGTCATCCTGGGGGTCTAGATCCCTGGCTCTTTGTTTCCCATGCTTGATAGCCGATCTTCTCTCATTCTGCAGACATGGCCAAACCATCTCAGTTGGGACTGTTCTACTTGGGTCTGCAGGGGGTGGGATTTTAGGCCTTGACGTATCGTCTGGTTGCGGACCATGTCTCTTCTTGTTACTTCAACCACCTTCCTCAGATACCTCATTTCTGAGGTTTGGATCTGGCTTTTGTGGGTTGTAGTCATTGCCCATGACTCGCATCCATATGTCAAGACTGGGACATAGGTGGAGCTGTATACAGCCATCTTCGTTTTCTTACCAACCTCTCTCTTGCTGAAAAAGTCTCCCAGCTGCTGCTTTTCGAGTGGCCAACTCTTCTTTGATGCCTCCCTTTCGGTCTGTAATAGACTTCAGAAGATACGGTTTCAAAATTTCTAACAAATAAGTCTTTAGGGGATTCAGCACTATGTGGTTGTTTCCTGCAGAGTACACATGATGTAATAGGGCATGAAGTGTTTGGGAATAATACAGATACCATGTAGAGAATGTAGTATCTGAAGTCCATCATAAATCACACCCAGTCATCATAATTAAGAAGTAACAAATTGATGTAGCTCTAAATCAACTTCAGAAGTTTGTACTCTGATTTGAATATTTTCTTTTCTACAGATCAAGTCATCAGATCAGACATATTCTATAGGAGCATTTCTTGGAAAAGATCCAGAGGATGTCAAGCAACAGAAGCATGAGAAACTGGAACAACAGATATCAGATGTAAGTTGTGAGTCAGACTGAAGAGTTTGATATAGGATTGTCCTGTGATTTCTGTTGTGGAATTAAAGCATTGTACCCTTTTTGTACATTTTTATGTTAGAACAAAGTGTCATCACTCAGTGTGGCTGATAAAAAAATTTTTCTCAAATTGCCGTCGAACAAGCTAGGAGGTCTGGGTGATATTTAAGTCATTTTTAGCCAGGATTTGGCTACTCTATCAAGCCATCTCATTATTGGCATTTTATCCCAGTGCTCTTGTTTGGGGGATTATGCTGGTGGTTAAAACCGGTTAATTCTGAACCCATTTATCATGTTTCTGTCAGTATAAGTTTACTTGCTTTGGTTGTACCAGCATCCTGTATCATGATATTTGCTTATTTTGTTCATTCTGATCTTGTTGGCCATAGTTCTCAGATTAAGTTCCAAAGTAGTAAGGTTATTCTGGTGGTAAGATTTCGGTGTTCACTTCAGTTTTAATCAGTTTCAGTATATTCATAAACATATAAAATAAGCTAATAACTTATTAACTCTCATGTTTGGACTAACATAGATTAGCTTACATATATTATTAATAATCTGCTGATTGCTATCATCGAGATAATACTGAGAAGAGGTTTTATTTGGTAATTGACAATACTGGCATAAAGATAAGCAGTTTGCGGGTATAGTATGAATTAGTTTTTTTTTTTTCTTTTTTCTTCTTTTCTTTCATTCTTTTGTTTCATTTTTGCATTGTGTATGCGTGCGTTCGCATGTGTTTTTTTTTTAGGGGGGGTGTGGTCATTTATAGTATTAGACATTTTATATCTGTCCTCCAGACACTTGTTTAAAATTGCACCACAAAGAAACCATAAATAGTGATGGATTTTTCTGTGTGCAAAGTTTTATGTTTATTGAATGCACTTACTTTTACTTTTCCGTTTCACCGATGTTGTGAAGTATACATGAGTACATTTGCTGCTATGAGCCCTTGTTGTTGTAGAATTTCTGTGACGTTGTCTATCCATCTGCCTCTTGGTCTTCCCTGTGCCCTGAAACCAGATCTTCTACTGTTGTACGAGCATAGTGCTAATTTATCAGACCCATTTTCGTGAGATGGCCAAACCATTTAATTTTCTGTCTCTCAGTATACTTGGTGTAGAGTGTAGTTCCTACAATTTTTCTGATGTCAATATTTCTCATTCTGTCTCTCCTTTTAACATTAATGGTTTTTCTTAAGCATCTTATCTCATAGGATGTGATTTTTCTTTATTGTGCTTGGATCAGGAATCATGTTTGACACTGATAGCAAAGAGTTGGTAAGAATATGCTATTAAAGCGAATAAATAAATAGTATATTGAATGTGCATGCATGTTAATTCTGCCATTCCAATTAAGAAAAAAAACAGTTTCCATGAAGACTTCCATACTCTTATATATATACACCAGGGCTCAAGTATCTATAAATCCATATGGACACAAAATGACAGCTGATATGTAACATCCAATACCATAATTCCCGCCGTAAGTTCGTCGGTCGGTCACATCATGAACACCTTAATTTCGCACTTTTCTATTTTTGAGAGAGTACATTAACTTTCAACCACAGCTAAGGGATGCAACTGTGGTTGAAAGTTAGACAATAATTGTATTGTTTCCCTTATATGTATGATTATGGAAAGAAGCCAACAACACAATTGATAAACAGTACATGAACTGGAGACAGGAAGGTGCGGAGATGCAGATTAAATCAACAGACAATCAAGATACTGTTCTGTCCAGGTTCATTTGGGAAACGGATTTAACTCATCATTTTCTTAAATATAGCCTTAAAATGTAAGTTTTTGATTGTTTCTTCAAGACATGACATGTTGTCATAAAAGAAATGTTAGTTATTTAGTCAATTTCCAGTCCATTAGATCATTATCACTTGTCCACGTCATTTAGGAAGGTTACCCCATGTCTTCATATTTAATATATCCATATAATTTTCACTACAAATATCTAATGACGGTCGCCTGGAATGAAATGACCACAGTAGTAATAGTACCGTCTGTAATACACTATAATTAAAAACCTGTCAATTTTGACGGGTTATTGCAAGTATTCATACTAACTCTTTAACATCAGTGTCAAACATGGTCATTTTCTAAAACACAAGAAAGAAAGTTATAGTATATATCACATATTTAGAAAAGGCAGCTAGTGTCAGGAAGTTGTGAGAAGAATAAGCCTAGAGTTTTGTTTAGATCTTGTAAGAATGCAGCTTAATCAGCTATTATTACAAGCTTTTAGTAGTGGAAGAACTAACGGCAGTACATTAGTCTCAGAGTCAAATGTGGTCTAGAGCTAGCTATAAAAACACACCTGACAGAAGAATAGAAACTGCATTGTTTGATGATGCATGAAAGTACAGGTGAAGTAAAGGTAGCATGGATATAGACTAAATCTAAATGATATGTTTTTTTTTTTTTCCCTTACTTCAGCATTGTCCTGTCATCATTTTAAAAAAGGTCAAGGTAATCCCATAGCAGATACTGCCATAGGGGAGTGAAGTGTTAGAGGCAAAGTCCAGCATTGAGAGGTGGGGTGACCAGTTCCTCGCTGCTTTTTCCTTCCCCAACTCAAGTGCAGTCAGGTACCCATTTACAGCTGGGTAGACTGAAGTGTGTCTACACAGTGGATTGAACCCGGCACCTTTTCTGCGTGAGACCAGCGCTCTAACCACTCTGTCTATTGGACACTGTCATCAGTTTAATAAGTCTAAATTATTTTTTTTTAAGTAACTTGAGTTACAGTTTACAAGTGATTTTTCACACATCTGCATTCTTCCTCACAGAGAATATAAGTTACTTTAACATAGTTGGTGCCAGTTGGCAAACTGTCTTTCATTTGTTCTTGTTCTTTCAGTTGATTCATCAAATGGAAACTCTGAATGACAAAACAGTAGTGGCCAATGCTGACCTGAAAGCAGATATGGAGCGATGGCACAAACATAAGCAGAGAGACCTCAGGGACACGTTTATGTGCTTGGCAGATTTGCAGATTACCTATTATGAGAAGGTTGGTAACAGAAATATCTGCTCTTAAATTAAGTTACATATTCTTGTACAAACTGCAAAACAAAACAGACAAACAAAAATTTCATATCACATATAAGTAGACATTTGGTAAAAGTCATGGGTACAATACAGGTCGGTAACCCAGAATCCAAACATCCGAAAACTGAAATATTCAGAAAATATAAAGTTTTTTTATGGCTGACTTTTGGGTAATTTTCAAACCAACTTTTGGGTAACATGGGCTACTTTTTGGGGCAATTTGAGCTTTTTTGGGCGAAATCCTGAAACTGAAAAAATCTGAAAACTGAAACATGGCCGTCCCGGAGCATTTTGGTTTCTGGGTTACCAACCTGTATAATGCATGTTACCTGCTTACAGACGGGACTTCATGTTGAGAAGACTTTTTCAGTAACTGTCGCTGTTTTAAATCAGATTTCATTTGTTGTAACCAGAAACTGAAAAATGTCTGTAGCACTTATGTTTTAACAAAAATAGTGTTTGTAAACAAGAAATACCTGTGTTTATTAGTTAACCATGTTCACTGTTTACCAGTGTCCATCAAGTCTCCTTATTATGGATATTTTTAAGTTGTTCTTAAGTGTATCATTATCATCCCCTTTTTTGATCCGTATAAAGGATGGAGCGACTACTGCAGCTGGCTCTCTTGCAAGAGGCTTGCACCAAAATTCATATGCTCTTGGAATAGTGATCTTGTAGCCATTTGTTTTACATGATGAGGTTGTCAACTCCATGCAAAACCCAGGGTTCGTAGCCACCTTGAAAAACCTGGAAAACGAAAAAAAAAATTCCAGGCCTTGAAAAGCCTGGAAAAATGGCTAACAGCCTTGAATTTCCCGCATCGGACCTTGAAAAAATATTATAAATCGGAAGTTTTCCATTTTTCGGTTATTGGTGGTATTTTTCGTTAAACTTCAGTTACCGCAGAATTTTTACTTCCCTTTGGGCACAAAATCCATTTCCAGACGTTTTCGGCGGTTCATGTTTTCGGCGATTTGCGTTTTCGGCGAATTGCGTTAACGATGTGAAGCAGATTTATTTTTAGCGCGCGTGTCAGTTGCTACTCGAAAGCGGTAATTTCCTATTACTCGTGGGTTTTTGCTCTGCAGTGAATATGTGTAGTTAAGTCTTGTATCGTAACAGTTAGGGTTAGATTTAGTCTTAAAGTTAGGATTAGGGTTAACGCTAACCCAAATCCTAACCCTAATACTAAACCTAACCCTAACTGCTACGAAAGGACACATAACTACACATATTCAATGCGGAGCAAAAACCCACGACTGGGAAAAAATATATTTATAACCTCAGACCTAAGGGTCTTTTATATTGGGATATGCGCCCTAATATAACCGACTAGGTTGAACGGGACGCGCCTCGCCAAAACTTAAAAAGAAAAAACAACAACAACACCAAGAACTTGTCTCTACGCATTCAAGTTGTATTAAATCGTTCATTTCAACTGAGGTAAGTAATAAATTCATTTATAAAACATATTTACATAGGCTAAGTGCAGTTTATAGATAGGCCTACTGTACTTGCGGCCGTAATTTACAATGTAGGCCTATTTACAGTTTTATTTTTAACCATGGCCAAAATTAGTGTTTGAATGAAATTTCTTGGTTTACAACTGCTTACGAGAATATATTTGACACAGTTTGAGATGGTCAAGAATAGAAATTGTTATTACGATTCCATATCCTATAGCCTACCCTGTTATCAGACGTGTCCCACTGTTCATTTCACCACATTTTTGGGAAATAAATATATTTTGAATGCTTTTTCATTATATTTATGATAAAGAGACATATCCCGTTCTGCTCTGCAGGGTTATAATTAGGATATGCCTAGGCCTACATGTTTTCAATTCCAGATAACATGAATAACCGCCGATACATGAAAGTGGCGTCACATCTGTCAAATCACTGTAATTAGGATAAATGAAAATTACCAATTTTGTGCATAGACCTATGTTATTTAAAATTTTAAAAATAATTAAAAAAAATTTTTTTTTAATCGAAACAAACAGAAACGATAAAACAAAACAAACCCCAACAAAAAAAATCAAACAAAAATAGTAAAGATGGGGAGGGGGTGTGTATGTAAAGGCCTGATGTTTCCAGTTAGATATTTAATAGATTTTCACTTATCATAAGTGTTATAAGGATATCATCATACCTTCACCCTCCCAATTACTATATATTAACTTTTGTTCTAGTTAAATATTGTTTGACTATATTATTCATGCGTTTAGAACTTTGACTTGGTAAATATACATAGCTTAGGCCTACTTATAAGTTATTTGTGTGTTCCATTTTTTTTTTTTTTTAAACAGAAAAGAACACAACCCCAAGGAGCAGTTTTTCCCTCAGAAACATCAAAACTATCTAACACTACTCCCTCGGACACGTCAAAAACATCTAACACTACTAGGAGACCTACAGATGTGACATCATTTGTGACCAAGGAAGAAACTCTCAGAGCTGAGATTATTTGGACTCTTTTTTCAGTGAAAAGTCACCATAGTTTTAATTCAAATTTCATACGCAACAAGGGACATATTCTCTTCTGTGGTAGTTTTTATTCAGCCTTCAGCTTTATTTCAAGACCTGAAATTCAGATTGGTGCATTTGGAACAGTAGCTGAAAATAGGAAGCATTTTCCTGTAGCATTGAAGAAAAAACAACTCAAATTGAAAAAGACAAATCATCCTGTGTTTTGTGCGACAGAAGATAAGGCATGCCGACAGTCACCTGGCATGATACGAAAAGATTTAACCTTATATCTACTGCTCACTCCAATGATAATATAAACAAGACAGAAAGACAAATTCTTTAGGGCAGAACAATTCAGAAGCCATTGCTTGCAGAAAAATACAGCAAAAGTATGGGAGGTGTCGACTACTTCAGCCAACTAGGTGCAAGCTACCCCTACCCACACATATCCTGTTTTTATATCATTTCTTAGTTGAAACTGCCCTGGTCAATGGGCACATAACCTACAACACTGCCAACTCTACAAAAAAAGATCAAAGCAAAGATCAGGATGTCAGTATGACTCTTATTGAACCTGCTATTCTTCGACGCAATGTGACACCTTCAAAACCACAGGTCACAACAACACGACTTACTGAGCACCATTTCATTGATAAATATGAAAGAACAAGGTACAAACCAGACTGTAAAGTGTGTAAGGCTGCAGGGAACAGAAGCCAGACTTGCATGTACTGCCCAGATTGCAATGTACCTCTATGCCTGATACCCTGCTTCAAGTTATACCACAGTCAAGGATTATCAACGATCCAGACAAAGACTCTTGCAGAGGCCTACAGCTACAACTTCAATCCCAGTTAATAAAGGAAGCAGCTCAGACTCCAACTAGAGGTACGTAGCTACTCAAACATTTACAAACGCTCATTGTCATGCCACAGACGCAGAATACATTCAAAAAAGACAAACACGAAAAATAGTTTTTTTTGCATTTTATTCACAATTTTATTAGCCTTTTATGTTGATATACGTTAATCATTAAATCAATATGTCAATCAAGCTTATTTTATTCATTGACATCCATGTCACTAACATTTTATTGCGCTGACGTTGAACAAATTCGCTAAAAAGTGGGAAAAGATGTCTGTTTTTCAATCTTTTATGAATTAAAAAAAAAAAAAAAATGTTCTTTTTAAAGAAATCTGCAAACACCCTTGGTAATGGGAGACGGTAATGCTCCGGATTGCTGGTCAGCAAAGTGATAATTATATCTGAGAAAATTAGATGAGGAAAATATTAGAGTTTCCCATCCTTGAAAATCACGTGCTGGACCTGGAAAAACCTGGAAAAAGCCTGGAAAATGCTTGAAGAAATTTGCTATGAACCCTGAAAACCTCATTTTAGTCACCTCTTATGACATGCCTGAGGATGCACTTATGACATGCCTGAGGATGCACTTATGACATGCCTGAGAATGCACTTATGACATGCATGAGGATGCACTTATGACATGCCTGAGAATGCACTTATGACATGCCTGAGGATGCACTTATGACATGCCTGAGGATGCACTTATGACATGCCTGAGGATGCACTTATGACATGCCTGAGGATGCACTTATGACATGCCTGAGGATGCACTTATGACATGCCTGAGGATGCACTTATGACATGCCTGAGGATGCACTTATGACATGCCTGAGGATGCAGTAGTTGTTTTCTTTCATTGTCTCCTTGGAAACCTCAGGAAACTATACAGAACACCTGAGTACATTCTTCTTCTTCTTCTTCGATCCTTAACCACCGACCGTCAAAGCAGTCAGTGGCCATCACGCCTAGTGGCGTCTTGTAGGGCAACAACAAATTGATTCCACTTTGCACGGTCGGTGGCCATCCTTCGTACAGTGCCCCAACTCTGGTTCATTCTTTGCATCTCAGCCTCCACAGTCCTCCGCCAAGTTGTTTTTGGTCGGCCTCTCTTTCGCTTTCCTTCAGGGGTCCAAAGCATAGCTGTTCTTGTGATGGCATCGGGGTCTCTTCTGAGGACATGACCAACCCAGCTCCAGCGTCTGCCGGCTATGATGGTATGCATGTCCTCTTGCTTGCTACGAGTAAGCAGATCTTGGTTGGTGATGGTATTCGGCCAAAAGATTCGGTGAATTTTTCTTAGGCATGTTGTGTGAAAAGAGGACAATTTTGACATTTCCTTCTCTGTGACTCTCCAGCATTCCGCACCATAGAGAAGCACAGAAAGCACGCAACTCTGGTATAATCTTAATTTTGTGCTACCTGAGTACATGTCTAGAGTATATTTGTCAATTATATATGTTCATTGTGGTGCGTAATAAGGTAATAGTTTGCACAATTTAAAATGCATGATAGCAATAAATCATATTTCTTGTGACGCAGAGTTTACTGTGAAAAAAGATAAACATTTTCAAGGACTTGAATACTTCAGTAAGAAATATTTTGTTTTTTTAATTTCAGTGTTTGTCAGTTTGGGAAAACACAATAAGAACCATTCAAAACAAAGAGCACATTCAGCTTCCATCCACAGCAGCTATGAATGAACACCATGATTCTGCGCTGGTCTAACTGTCCAAAGAAACTTTACAGCAATTATGGAAATGATTAGTAAATGAAATGTCACCAACACATTTTGTGTACAGTTTAAGGAAAGGACAAATTTAAGAATATGTATGTTTCTATTGTCTGCTACTGACAGAACAGATAGCTATAACACCGAGTTTAGAATATCTTACCTTTAGAGAAAAACTCATCACTGGTAAAATAAAATGGAAACATATTACATTAAAAAAAATATAAATAAGAAAATGTATTTTCTAGTTTTAATTTAGTGAAACTTGAAGAGAGTAAATATTGTCATTTCAGTAGGTTCATGCAGTTTGGTTTTGAGAAAGAAAGTAAACATACTTTGTGTCAAAGTTGATGCAGACTGTCTTATTAATACGCAGATATTATTTTTATAAATAATAGAACCAAGTGTAACGGAAAAATGTTTTGTTAATATGATAAAAATTATAGAACCAAGTGTAACGGAAAAATGTTTTTAATATATAATAGTATTAACTAACTACACAGATAAAAGTCCAGGAAGATTAATAGTTAAGTATTGATGTGCGGTTTAGAATAACAGCATACAAACTAACTGTTCACAACATTAATGCTGTGATAAAACCTTTGTATTTGAAGACTCATTTTAATATTTAACAACTTAGAGCATTCTTAATTTTCTGTTATTTATTTATTGATTTTATTTTTTACAATCACTTTATTGTCTGTACCCATTAAAGATTTTGTAATATGACAGTTGTGGCCATCAACATATATTGTTATGCAGTGTAGGAGTAGATAAAGTATCAGAAATTTAGTATCCCCTTTTTCATCCAGAGTACAAATATTACACAGACATAATGTTATGGACCTGATCAGATGGTATGATCAAGGGACATATGAGAAGATTTTTTGAGTGAACTTGGCATATGTTATGACTTTATGCTTTCTTTGTAAAGAAGAAATTCAGATCAGCATTAGATGGCAGTGTATAGAGGAGCCTATGAATTATCAGATCATCATCTTCTATTACCTTAATATAAGATAAAACTCGCAAAAAAGATTACATCATTCGAAATGAAATGCTACAGAAGGATGTTGAGAATACCCTGGACAGAAAAAAAGACCAACAGAGAAGTACTGCACTCACTAAATGTACAGGAACATTGGCTCCTAAATACCATCGCAATAAGGAAGCTGAAATTTTTCGGTCATATAAAAAGACATAATAGTCTGGAAAAAACAGTGATGGAAGGCATGGTCCCTGGAAAAAGGGGAAGGGGTCGACCTAGACGACGGTGGACCCAGGACATCACAGAGAGTCTGAACTTGTCTTTGGCTGATGCAGGTCGACTTGCCCAGAATCGTGATGCGTTCAGAGCAGCTGTAATGGAGACAACGTTCTGGAAAGAATACGTCACATGATGATGATGATGAAGATAAAACTCAGAAGATATATAACAACACCTAGCTACAGACAACAGTTGAACATGGGATATATCCAGAAACAAAAGAAAAATTACTGTTGCAGTGTCCAAGTTAGTAAGTATCATAAGTATATAAACCAGTAAAACGGTATTGAATCAGTTCTACAAATAACGGTTCACATGAAACAAGGGACGTTTCGGGTTTTACCCTTCGTCAGCCACAGTTACAAATAGGTGACAAGGACAAGAATTACATGTAGGTACTACAAAAAAATATGATAAGAAACATACACCAAATGAGCGATACAAGCAGATGGAAAAAGTAAACACCCACAGTGATGAGCGAAAAAAGAACAATAATAATACAAGAAAATCGTAAAACCTGAAAGAAATACTGAAACAAGAAAGTAAATAATCAACGAAACGAAAAAAAAGAAGAATGAACAAAACTTCGGAACAAGTAAAAGGTCACTTAGCTAGATCCGTAGATGCTTGGAATAGAACACTGAGGTACCTTGTCCAAGAAATCGTCTAAGGAAGTGACATATAAGATAGTGACAATTTAAAAAGATACAAAAGGATCTGAAACGAACCAAAACAAAAACATAAGAAGATAGATCGAAAAAACAATGAATAAAGAAGAATGAAAAAGAGAGAAAAGCCTCCAGAATTTATGCAAAATGATGTTGGACATTAAGGCCTTTTGGAGATAAACAGCCCATTTGAAAAATAAGACAATTCTCCAACTAAAAGCGAGTCCGGTCATCACTGACACATGAAAGGAGGGCAGTGACATGAATATCAGAATTACCTGAATGGTCAGGCCTATTGAAATGAAGGGCCACCGGTAAATGTTTGCCATGATAGATATCATTTAAGTGCTCACGAAACCTGTCTGCCAAACGTCTGCCAGTTTCACCAATATAGTTAATGCCACACCTCATGTAGATGATAGCATAAACTGGTTTCTGGATTCGCACGTGAAAGACTCTCTAATGACAAATTTTCCTTTCGGAAAAGTGACTATCAGGTCTATATTTCGGAGCTGGCATTTGCTGATGATGTTGCCCTGATTGCTAAATCAGAGGCACATCTCCAATCCAACCTGCAAGTCTGGAAGGAAGAGCTGGAGAAGAGAGGGATGGTCATAAGCAGCTCTAAAACAAAATCCATGGTGATATCACGAGAAGAAAGAAAACATCAGATTAAGCTGGGAGAACAGGTCCTGGAGCAGGTTGACCACTTTAAATACCTCGGAGCTATTATAGACCGAAAGGGAGGCATCAAAGAAGAGTTGGCCACTCGAAAAGCAGCAGCTGGGAGACTTTTTCAGGCCATAAATCGAGGATTCCTCAGCAAGAGAGAGGTTGGTAAGAAAACGAAGATAGCTGTATACCGCTCCACCTATGTCCCAGTCTTGACATACAGATGCGAGTCATGGGCAATGACTACAACCCATAAAAGCCAGATCCAAACCTCAGAAATGAGGTATCTGAGGAAGGTGGTTGAAGTAACAAGAAGAGACATGGTACGCAACCAGACGATACGTCAAGGCCTTAAATCCTACCCCCTGCAGACCCAAGTAGAACAGTCCCAATTAAGATGGTTTGGCCATGTCTGCAGAATGGGAGAAGATCGGATACCACGACAAGCATGGGAAACAAAGAGCCAAGGATCCAGACCCCGAGGACGACCCAGAGTCCCTAGCGCTGGGATGGGGGGGGAGCCAGTGGAAGATGGGGAGCTGGAGGGGGTGGTGTGTTACACGAGGACAACATTAGACAATCTTTGAAGGATCGAGGACTAGAATGGAACCAGGCCAGGAGGAAGACAGCCGATAGGATAGTCTGGCGCTCTCTCTTCCAAACCTCTACACCTCACGGTAGAAGGGGAACGACTAAGTAAGTAAGTAAGTAAAAGTGACTATCTGAGATTGGAGTACAAATGGACAGCTCTTACATATACTGCGTTGGCACGGTTTAGTGTTTAGCATGTGCTTTAGCAACTAGTCGAACAAGCAAATGTTAAAGACCACAACTGATCAAAAGTGAATTTTTTAGTTGTGGAGAACCCGTGGGAAAAAAAAACGCATGGTAAAGCATGGTAACAAACAAACCATCTACAAAAATGAAGAAAGAAAAAGAAAATAAAGCTGATTTAAACAGGTACGAACTGGAATATGGCAGGGATGTGTTTTGTCTCTATTCTCTATTTCTGTTGTACTGGTATAAACTGGATTATGAAAACATCATCAACAACCAGAAATGGAATTCAGTGAACTGAGAAAACTGATCACTGATTTAGATTTTGCTGATGACCTTGCACTTTTGATGACAAAAACCAGATACAAGACAAAATGAGAATACTGGATGACAAGTCATAAATGTTAGGCCTGAAAATCCTGAGTGAAAAGACAAAAGGAGAAATACCCTACAAGATTTGGGCACATTGGTCTTGGTAGGAACATAGAAAAGTTGGGAAAATCGACAGTGATGTCAAAATAATACAGAAGGTAGGATGGGCTTTTGTTGCATTAAAAAATATATGGAAATCAAAAGAGCTTAAGTCCAACACAAAAAATAATCTTGAGCTCAAATGCCAGAACTGTCCTGTTCTGTGGCTCCAAAACATGGAGAACAACATAAAAGACAATCAAGAAGTTCAGACTTTCATAAGTGGGTGCTTGTACAGAATAGGAGGAATAATGATTGTATGACAGGATCACCAATGTGGAATCGATAGAAAGGGCTACACAAATACCAGGTGTGAAAAAAAGACATGGCGTTGGATGTGACACACATTTAAGAAATCTTTAAGTAACATTACAAGGCAGTCTTTATTCTGCAGTTCACAGAGGAGATCTAATAAAAAACACAGAAGGGAATTGAAGACAGACTTAAAAGGATAAAGAAGACATGGAAAGAACTCAAACAGACTGAAGGTCAATGCCCCACAGGGAACTAAAGGGTATTGAATGAATTGTGTATCGTGACAAAATACTTGTTTATGTTCTTTGTTTTTAACAGTCTTGTGCTGAATGTATTCAAATGAAAACTTTTTTTTTTTCATGGTTATGTGCTTGACAATTAGTTTTTGTGTTTTAATAAATACTTGCACTTGTTCAAAAAAACTTATTTCTGAGCTCATCCTTCTCTTTCAATTTTAAATTTAAATCTGGAAGATGCTTTATTAACAAGAATTGCACGGTCATCAGCATCATCATGATCGTTCTCTGAATTATTACAACATCCGGTAATGCACTTCATCTTCACTTCATCTTAAATGTCCTATCTCATTTTAGTGTCTTTTCTTAAATGTGTTTTTAACCCCTCTTATGAGTTGAAACCCTCTTATCATGTAATGTTGATGTTTTCATCTAGTGCTTGTTGTTTAACTAGCTCCAGTTTCTCCAACTTGGTTTGCAGCTAAAGGATCATCACATCTGGTCCCATGCTAGTAGGAAGAAGCATGTGGCACACTGTGCATGCCTCGCCATCTAAGGGTGCTCTCCAGATATGCAAAGCTAAAATACTGTGCTCTGGTTCTGGGCTCTCCCAAGGAATTGTCACATTCTACACAGAGCCACTTCTCAGCTTTCCCTACCTATCATGGAGTTCATAGTGAGACCCTTCTGCATGCAGGCAACCAGCTAAAAGCCAGAGTTATGACTGGGGCCAAGTGACTCCTCCAAGCTTAGAGTGCAATGCTGGGTTCTCAACACTGTTTCACCACAGGGGGAATCCGTGGAAGTGTGTGGATGATTTCAAGAGTCAATGAGGGTGTAATTAGTCTCACAGACAGAGGTTCACATCCAAATATACATACTAAAGCATTGTGAATAGCTTGTGCTCATATAAGGATGACTCCAGATATGCCTCCATGGATTCATCTAGTGCTAAGCTTTTCATCTAGCGCATTACCTTTTAGTAAATAAATTCATCTATGTTTATATATATTACGTATTTGTAGTCTATAATCTATATTTCTTGTCCTTGTTGCCTGTTTGTAACTGTGGCTGACGAAGGGTAAAACCCGAAACGTCCCTTGTTTCCTGTGCACTGTTTATTTGTAAAACTGATTCAATACTGTTTTATTTGTTTGTGTGTGTATATATATATATATATATATATATATATATATATATATATATATATATATATATATATATATATATATATATATATATATATATATATATATATATATATATATACACATATCTTCTTCAGGTGCCTGGTCTGGAACAGACATTGGCGATCATGACCCTTTTATCTTCTTTGTCTTTTGATAATCTAATGAGGTTGTTGTTGCCCATGCTGTTGTTTGTTGCCCTGTTGTTTAAGCTTTCCACACATACATCTTTCTCTGCCTTCCTCTTCCTCTCCTACCTGGTATTTTCCCACATGACTAATTCCTCCACTCCTCCTCTTCTGTTAATATGTCCCATAAATTTCATTTGTCTTTTCCTGATGGTTTTTATGAGTGATCTATTAACACCCGCAGCTGTCAATACCTCAGCATTGGTTTTCTCTGTCCACGATATTCTTAGTATCCTTCTCAAAAACCACATTTCCGCTGCCTTCAGTTTTTCCACCATTTGATTACTCATTGTCCAACATTCGCATCCATATAAAAGAACGGACCATACGTAGCCCCTTAGTAAGTGAACTTTTGTGCTTATGGTGATGTTTCTGTTTTTCATTACGTTGCTCATCCTAGTAAAGGCTTCTTTGGACATGGCGATCCTTTTCTTTATCTCTGTGTCACATCTGCCATCTGATGTCAATGTGTAGCCTAAATATTTAAAGAGATTGATTTGTTTGATTTTTTCTCTTTTGCTGTTTTACTTTCCTACTGTAGTGTCGACTAATGTTAAATACTGCAATTGTTCCTTAACAAGTGAGGCATAAAGCACCATCGTGGTGCTTCATAATGAAACACCTTTCTGTCTAAACAGATTTGAATAGACAAGATTTGCTATCTATATTTATTTATTTTTTTTTTTTGCATGAACTGGATAATGGCGCCATATGTTAATATGAAGGGCAAGTAATTTTCTTCTGTACTGTAATTTTCTATTTTATTTATGCGTTTTTATGGCTTCAGCTTTTGCATTTGTAACAATTAAGGAATCATAATTTTTTTTTTCTGTTTCGTTGTTTTATTTCACAATTTGTTTGGTATTGTAGGACTGGATTATAGCATATGGTCTTAACACTGAATACACCTGGGAGGCATCAGAGTGTGTGTCATGCCCTGGACTCTTTTGCTGAAGAGAAAGGAAACTTAGTTGATAATCTATTGAAAAGTTGCCACTGTGCTGAGTTTGATAATGTCACCTTCAGACAAAACTAATTCTGCTTCTCTCTTTTCTCTGCTCAGGGTTTCTTCTTTGTAAATTCAACACCCTGTCTCCTTCCTCCCTCCATACTCTCACTCCTGCATTTTTTTTTTTTTTAGTTTAATGCTCACAGTCATACCATGCAACATTTTTTTTTCATGTTGCTTAATTGGTTGCATTTCACCTGTAAGGTTGTCTTTTCCACATTGGAGATGCACAGCTAGTCATTTTCATCATTTATCATCATCATCAAATACAATGCCAGCTGGTATGGGTGATAATGTCTCTCTACAACTTTCTGTTCTCAGCGATGTTCATCATTTCTTTTATTGACTTTCTTCCATGCCACAATATCAGGGGGTTTGAGCGGCTAAGAGGTATGGTGCCCACTTCTAATTCTAAAGCTACCGGGTTCGGTTCCCAGTACAGGGAATATATTTGATGAAAATTCTTTCAGAACCAGTGGTCCTAATGATGTCATACTCCCCCCTAATCTCAGGGTAGTGGGAACGGATGCCTAGTCTTTTCGGATAAGGGCAAAAAATTAAGAAGTCCCATGTGCAAGTTGCGCACGTTAAAAATCGCTCAGCGGTTGGAAATCATAGAGAGAACCCCATACGGCCACTGCCCTGGCAAAATGTACACAATTAGGAAATCTACCCACCACCACAAGATATTTATAGAATGTGTTATTCCTGTAAACATACACAATAGGATCCTTGCCGGTGCTATGGAGTTTGTGCACTATGCGGGGATCGTCCTTGTGTAATCTAGGGGAGACAATGGGAGCACTGATGGAGTTGTCCGTATGCAATGAAGATGGTCCTTAAAAACCAAACCAAAAACCCCTGGTCTAAACTGACTGCCTGTATCATGAAATAACCAGTATTCCATTTACTGTCCAGAAAGAGTCATTTTTACTTTATATTACTGTCATATCTCAAACTGAGACAATGGTGACCTAAACAATGAAAATATGAAGATTACAAGGACGTATTGTGCATGTTAAAGTTCTGTCACCTTGAGAATCACAGAGCAGAATAAAGTCCCATTGCCTAGCAAGGATGAAATGAAAACAGCCATTAAAAAAAGCAAATACTGATGCATGAAATCTCATCTCTTCCATTCAGTGGAAAAATGGCAGAGTTTTTGCAACTGAAACACTTGCTGTTTTATTATAAACACTTGCTGTTTTATTATAAACACTTGCCGTTTCATTATAAACACTTGCCGTTTCATTATCATCAGCTGCCATATTCACATCCAAGGTTGGCTGCAGCAGATCTCCAGTGTCTTCTGTCTCTTGTCTTGATTTTTTATTAATGTGTTTGCTACTTTTCTTTGTAGCACGCCCCTTTCAACCATCTACCATGTACATGGAGCTGTTGGTTATATCAGGACGTGTTTCCTTTATTGTAATATGTTTTTGTTTGTATTTATTTTATACTATATTACCTGTAGTAGGTATTTTTCCTTTTGTAGTTATAGTTCAAAAATTGTCTTGATGATACACTCTGATAGATTTATAGTGCTGCCTTCCTCTTGCGTGCTTGTCTTCAACTCTTTCTTACATTATGGTCTTCTGCAAGGTGTTATATGTCTTTTTATTCAACCAAAATATTTTAGCTATCTAATTTTGATCTCCTTCATTGATTATCTTTTCATTCCTATATTTTCTAGGACCCTTTTATTTGTTTTCATCACTTTGTTATGTGCTAAAGTTTAGGTTTGAGATAAGAAGAAGCACTTAGTTGCTCTCCTAGGCTTTTGAGTATGAAAGTTTTGTAGTTGGAGGCTGAAATAATCATTACAGAACTAAGATATTCTGACATTCCCACCATTTTTTTATTCCACAAAATGTTACGCATTTTTTCCTTGATGCTTTTTTAATCATTTTAATAACCAACAATGATAAACTATGATATTACTGTAATTATTATTAATGTGTGCACCAATTGTGTGGTTTTATAAATGATTTAAGACCACTTAATTGGCCAATCTGGCAATATTTTATGTGTGTGCTTCACTAAATTATGGATTATAATATATGTCAGTAATTTACATGACATTTTACTGATTGATCCATTTTGATTAAAAACATGTTAATAATAATTCATAATTATAAATTTCAGTAATGAACATAAACTGTTCATTGCAGGCATTCATAAGAAATAAAGTTTGTTTCTGTGTTCATATGTTGTCAATTTCAGTTCTGGGAAAACTTTTCACCACTCAACCATGCTGTAGGTGTGTGCTGATATTGGAGTAACATGTAATAAAAGGCATTGAATTACTTGTACATTACACCTCATGCTGCCATTCTGACCATCTTTATATGTGGTTGTTTTTACAGAGTGTAGCATACAGTATAAATAGGGCTTTTCTTTATTGATGATTGTATTGATTGTCCCCTATTGATGTGTATGTTATATCAGGAGATATTGGACAGTAGTGATGTATAGATAAGCATGTAATCTGCAGTTTAATGTGTATCACTATTGCACATATTTTCTATATTATTATATACCCTCACATTCCCCATTCATTGTGCTACAGACTTTACAAACTGTCCTTATTGTAATATTTTAGAATGGTGGATGTTGTCTTTGATTATGATTGTCTCAAAATGAATCATTTAGTTTCTACAGTGAGACATTTTTCTATAAATTACATAGACTCATGTTACTTCCAGGATATTACTGTTTCTTCTTCTTTGTGTGTGTCCTCGTGCTCCTTACCCTTCTTGGCATTAAGCTTGAAAACAACATTAAAGTGCACAAGCCATAATGAAATTGATAACTCTGGTTCAGACATAGATTAACCTGGCTATGCTTTGACTATTATTCCGAAAAAAATCCTACTGACACCAAGGGAACCTCTGGTAAATGAAAATAGAACTAAAACACTAAAAACAGATTCAGTTTTCACCTACATTCTGTGGCCTTAGTAGGAAAGTATTAAGTCAGCATAATATCCTACCCAAGTGGTCTATATATGACTGAGTGAGAAGAAATCAGAATCTACACAGATATGTGTTGTGTGCTGCTTTAAGATAGGAATACGTGACCAGAAAATTTGAAAGGAGACAAGGTTTTATTACCTGGACAACATCAACAGAGCACTGAATGAAACAAAATATTTGGGAAAACAAATATGGAAACAGTCATCATGGGAACGGAAGAACAAAGAAAACAATAAAAACCATATTCACAAAACAGGAGAACTAAAGTGGCATCAGCAAAACAGATTTGACTGAAAGAAAATAACATGGAACAGAGAGTAAACAGCAGTGGCATAGAAGAAGTATGAAAAAACGTTACCACTAATGTGGATAAGGAGCACGAGGGATCACCTCTGTACTTAGCCCCTCACAAAAAGCCTGTTCCAAAGCACATTATGTGCTTTTGCACTGATAGTTTATGTGGTGATTATTTTTTACATGAGATTGCTATCGCCTGTGCCCAACCTTCCTTCTTCACCTTTTATGGCATGCTTAATAAGGCACAATGGACCTTTCATTGCTGTCTGTCATTGGCACTTCCAGGATTAGGATTATCAAAATGAGATTCTGGCACTTCTTTTAGTATCATCAGTGCAGGTTGTGCTGCTGTTAGTAATATGAGCAAAGAAACTATCTTAGAACTTGTTCAGCACATTTTTATATCAAGTTTATTTATCTGACTGGAAAATTGAGGTATGCTTTAAGTAGTGTGGGAATCAGATAGCTGCTACTTTATGTAACTTACCTATCCATATTGCATCATAAGTGTTCTTTGTTAGTTCTATTTATACTGAGTATGAAGTATTCAGTAATTTAACCATTCACTGCTGTACATTTATTGTGATTTTTTTTTAGATATCAGTTGAACATATTTATCGTGATCATACTTTAGTAAAACAGCTTTACATGTTAAACTGTGAACATCTTGAAGATAGTCTGATTTACAGTAATTTATATATCAAGGGTATGCTTAGGTGTGGACATAATATGTCTTCTGGATTTTATCCTATGACCGTAATAATGAATATTGAATGTTTCTGTCCTGGATTCAGATGATGTAGTTGATCACAGGTGTGTGGTCTGGTTACTCACACAATGAAATAGTAGCTTTTCTTGATATTTTAATTGTTTCACGTTCCACAGCTGTAGTGTTGCAGGTATGCAGTGAAATATGCATGTGTGATTTTTTTGTCATTCATTGACACACTGTAGCTTACATGTCATTGAAAGTAAATGGGAAAATACAAGAAACTTGAATGCTGGCCTTGTGTTTCTTCTTTTGTATGCAGCCTTTCAACTAATGTAACAGTTAAAATTTAGACAATATGTTTCTTTATAATTCAGACACACACGCGCACTGGGGGGGGGGGGGGGGGGGGGGGGGGGGGGGGGGGGGGGGGGGCTTGAGAGAGATAACAAATAAATGCTGATTATTGTAGGCAAATTAATTTCTTTTTTTATACAATGTCAGTCTTTGCAAATTTTATTTTTAATGCAGGTGTCACATAAACCAAGACATACTTGATGAAGTCATGCATAATTACTTTTAAAAAAACCCAAAAAACAATTAAATTATGATACAAATTCAGTTTCAAACTGATAGCCCACTTTCTGATAGTATTGCATTTTGACACCTTTTCTTTGGTGTCTAACTGAAAATGTTACTAGAGTAAATACTGAGTAATGGACATAATAACGGGCTGATCACCTGTTTGCCAGTCACTTTGATTACGGAAACAACAGCAAACGGATTGATTTGTCGTTGCCCTAAAGACGCCATTAGGCGTGATGGGAACAACGGCAAAGAAAATCTATTCGCTGTTGCCCTTAAGACGCCACTAGGCGTAATGGCCACTGACTGCTTTGCCGGTCGTTGGCTAAGGACGGAAGAAGAAGAAGAATGGACATAATAATCACTTTTGAAGACTGCCTCTGTAGCAAAAGCTCAATGTGTGTTCAACCATCGGGCAGCTGTGTCTGAAATGGTGTGGATTGTAACATATCAGGGTTATGTCATCTACAGCCAATAGATCAGGTATAACCAACATTGCAGTTTCTTCTGACTAGCGAACCCGGCATTGGCCAGACAATATTTATGAAACCAATGGATCTGTGAACATCTTATCTTCTTGTTCTTTTACTACAACAAAATGTATAACTGTTTCCTCATTGCCAACCTGCTAGAAAACAATTCAAGAGGCATAATAAAATACCATTCAGTGTTTGGATGGATTTACAGTGCCTAGAGTTAGGAGTTCATTTTCACATGAACCACAACCACTTCACAATTTATGATGGTGGTTTTAAGGAAAGTGGTTGAAGTAACAAGAAGAGACATGGTCCGCAACCAGACGATCCGTCAAGGCCTAAAATCCCATCCGCTGCAGACCCAAATAGAACAGTCCCAACTAAGATGGTTTGGCCATGTCTGCAGAATGGGAGAAGATCGGCTACCACGACAAGCATGGGAAACAAAGAGCCAGGGATCCAGACCTCCAGGACGACCCAGAGTCCGCTGGGAGGACAACATTAGACAATCTTTGAAGGACCGAGGACTAGAATGGAACCAGGCCAGGAAGAAGACAGCTGATAGAATGGTCTGGCGCTCTCTCTTCCAAACCTCTACACCTCACGGTAGAAGGGGAACGACTAAGTAAGTAAGTAAAAAGGTTTTAACTTTGCAAAATAAATTGCCAGGCCTTGTGCAAAATAATGAAATGACAAGCAACTGTACACTTCTTGTCTTCTGATAATAGAACAACCTTAAAATTAGGTAACTGCTTCTGTCAGACACTGTTTAAAAATACAAGTGTTACCATTGCATAGAATCAGACACTATTATTTCTTCTTCAGACAAAGTAACATTCCTTCATGTACAGCTGTTTCCACATCTCATTGCAAGAACAAAAGAATAACTCATTTCGTGATTAATTTCAAATATGATTTTGATGTAAATAGTTTATCTAAGCCCAGTATGCAAACTTAACAATTAGCATATATTTAAATACATAAATAAATAAAATAATTTAAAAACAATGTTCTTGCAATGAGATGTGGAGTGTATGTTAGATGGAGTCAACTCTGTGGACTCATCTAAATCCAGTAATTAATGTTTATATACATTACTGTACTTCATGATTTTTCCCTAGTTTGACAATGCTGAATTAACAGTTCATTTTGTGGTGTCACATCACTAAACAAATCTAAACACTAAACTAATAATGTTTTTGGCAACAACTAATCAACAATAATTTCAATGCCAAAAACAAGATAAGTCTAATCAGTGGTATATCTTATATCTAGAATACATATGTAGGAGCAAGGACTCCTTACTCAGCTATGTTTCTGTCAGTCTATGTATTCAAGATAATTCTGATCACATAGAACGTCTCCATCAATTTCTCATTTGGAAATGGATTCTGTGTCAGCAGTATGAACTTGAAGTTAGAAATGCGAAGGTCATTGAACTTTGACTTGTCATACTCTGGTCCATCTTGCTCCTTTATAAGTTTAGTGTATCTGAGATGCGAGTATATTTTATTAAAAGACAAATTATTTTGGTGGTAGTTATGAAAATGAGCATGTTTAAACATTAAAATTAAGACAAAAGGATATATAAATTAAACTTTACATTTATTTAATCTCTTAAATCAGTTTCTTATTTGCTAATAGTCTAAAGGTTTTGAAAGTCACAATCACTGATAATTTTACTTTGTATCTGGTAAAAATTTAAACTGAAAACATGTGAGACAAATTAAGAAAACTGGTCGAGAGGTCATGGCAACTGAGCCTAAAGATCCACAGGGAAGTGACAAAGACCATGAGGATAAATCTGGTAAATGGTAACCAGGTTGCACTTGCAGAGACACCACAGGAAGATGTGAACTTATGTCAATAACCTTTAGCCCTCCAAGGAGCATTGGACTTCAACAAACACATGCCAGGTCCTCCTGTCACGTGCCATCAGCTCAAGTTTTCATCATTTTCACTTCTGTCTCCAGTTCTCTTCTCCAAGTATTTTTGGTCTGCCTCTCCTTCCCTGGGGATTCCAAAACAAGGACTGCTTTGTAATGCTATCAACAGGTTTCCTCAATGTGTGTCCTATCCATCGCCAGTGTCTTCTTCTCATCTCTTTGTTTCACTGGCACTTGTCTCATTCCTGTCATCAGTTCCACATCAGTGGCTTTGTCATACCATTTCAATCCTTCTATTCTACTCAAGCACCCATTTATGAATGATGTGGACTTACACATATATTCAAATAGCAACATTGATGAAGCTGGAGCAGTGGACAGTGAAATCTAAAGAAGGCAAGATGTTCTTTCACTGTGTTGATGGATTTGCAAAAAGTGCCTGAAGGAAAGACCTGGAAACAAACATAAGAAGGATAAATAAGACGTAATAGAACTAGAATGGATGGCACAGTGTAGGAAAGCTTGGCATGAATACCTTCAAAGAAATGAAAAGCAAAAGCAGACATAGGGAGAAAAAAATATGGTGAGGAGTACTGTTATGTAATACTTACTTTTCTTCTCGCAGAATTGATTTGTCAATAATACTGCCCATTAAACCTTTTATTATTCCATCAAAGCGATCTATGCAAGTATCAAATATATCCACTTCCATCATGTCAAGGACAAAAGGTTTGCCATACCTGGTAAGACCACCACTATTTATTAAGAATGATGCATCTCTAAAGGTGGATAATAAACTTGTTAGTGCACCACCTTTAGCTAATCAGGGGTGTAAAGAACTCTTGAGGTGTGCTGGCCATAGTTAGGTATAACTAATGTTTAAAATCTGCAAGTTGCTTTTCACCAATAATACTTATATCAAGTAAAGCTAAGATGAGGCTTACCTGTTGCCAATATTACGGTAGACTGCTGCAAAAGACATCCGTCATTCTTTTTTGTGCTGTCAGCATTCTGAGAGGACGCATGACTCTGATGCCACGACAGCACACTGAATTGCCTCCACTTGATATAACATACAAAATTACTTGCATGGATCTTCCTTCAGTACTGTGTTGATAGGCACAGGCTGTTATGTCTCTCCACAACTTCATGCCCCTAATTATGTTTATTAACTCTTTGACTCCTGACCAACGCTCACAGCATTGCAAAATGCAACATGCCATGTGTCGCAAAATTGGTTTCAAGTCATTGCAAATGAGTTCAGTTAGATTTATAAACCCATCTACGATCGAGTGACCGCTTTCAAAATGGCGGCGTATCAGCGAAATGTATATCGGACAGAGGAAATCGCCAACGATAAATAACAACAGAAGGGAATCCGTATGAAAAGGATTTTACATTTCAGTACAGGGAAGGATGGTGTATAACTGCATATAAGATGGAACGGTAGGAAGTTCTCATTTACGGAGATATATGCGTATTTCGGCTGCCCACAGTTACGCTAAAAGCATGTAAACTCACTTCTGTTCTAAATATTAAAATCAACAAATAACAGTTTGGGAATTTACATGGATAGGAAGATAGAGTTTTATCAGCTGAATAAAACTAGATAAGATGGAACAATATGGATATTATATATGCTGAGAATGAGAAAGGCAAAATTTCAGTCGACGTACAGATCGGCTGAAATCACGGTTCGGGAAGGATTTTTCAGGTTAGGTTTAAGCTGTGACGTCGGTACTCTCCGATACGTCCGCGCTATACGTATTTAAAGCGGATCGGTAAACTGAGAGAGATACACAACGCAAGAGGTTGAGACAAGACTGAGGGCAGATAACGCCACGACTCTAAATCCATCTGAAGTGTGAGCGGATCGCCAGAAAATTTCAGTCTAAGTGTCTGGAGTCTGAGGGTTCCATGAAATAACTCAAACCAGACTGTCCAGTATCAGAAGCCGGTGCAGTTCATCCGAGGCCATCCCACAAAAGTGCAGGACCCCAAAGAGTGAACTTCAACAGGTCATTGGCATCCCTACTGTTGGGCCTACCAAGTCTGATATCAGCAAAGGACAGTTTCAGCAGTATCAAGTTGGAAAGATAAGTGTCCTGTTTGACACTGACCACCTATACATGTGAAACAGCCAATAGTTGAAAACAATAAGTAACCATACATAAACTCAGTCAACTGATGACAGTTATCCTTAAATTCAAAGGACTAATAACAGTGATTTCAGTAACTTTATTATTTAAGATCTTGAAGTCTAAACAGAAAATAATAGTAATTGTGTGAATATTTTTATATATATATGTGTATACTCTTTTCCAACTAGTAGAAATAGAATATTAGTGTAATTATTAAACTATTTTAACTGTACCTGAGGATTTATTCACTTTTTCCATTTTGTGGGTTCAGTGAATGTACATTTTACTTATCCCCTAGCATATAAGTAATCATAAGATAGTCACAGGGAGGAGACACCTTAAATCCTGGTACTACTTCTTACCAACTGGGCCAGGGTTTTCACAGTCTGACTATTGTTATGATAACAATACACCAGTGCTTATTTCTAAGACTGGGGTATTACTTGTAAGGTCAGAACTCTTTACTGGCATACTCTTACATAATAAATAAATTTAAATAACCTCCCGCTACACCATGCCAGCGCAATGTTCAGAGCGTTGTTTTTAGTTTATAACGAATAAACTCAAAAAATTGTCCGTTTAATGCAGTTCATATTTTAAAACTCGTAGAATGACTTTTGCTACTATTTAAACAACTAATTTGAGTGTAGTTAAGCAGCACGTGTGCGTGTTTTGAAGTTATTTTCACAATTTATGTGACGATTCACGTTTTTCGTTGTTATTGCTTGAGAAATATGTTACGCTTTATATTTACATTTTCTAAGTCTCCTAAGCAAATAATTGTGTCAAACTACTTAGAAACATTGCTGACATTGATGATGATTGTTTGGTAGTCACAGTTTATTGTTAAAAGACGGAATCGGTGCAGAAAAGCTAGACACATTAGATTTAGTTGATCAGTGGGCATAGTCATATTCTGGCTGATCGAAAAGCAACAAAACTATACCTACCGTAACATCTAATCACTAGTCCTAGATAGAAGATGAAGCCAGGGATACTATTAAAACATTAAACAAATGTAAAAAGTTTTTATATGATGTTATTCTTCTTTATTCGTTTGAAAATTACGTAATGCAAGATTATTATTTTTTTTCTTACAAAGGACCACAGTAAAAACTGGTGTGAATAACACTAAATGTACTAACTGTGGCTATAAGCAATGTTTTTTTTACTTTGTAAATGGATTAACTTGATGTTTGAAGACTAAAAAGAAAGTTTTATTGCCTACAACAGTAATTTGTCTTTGGTAAGCTCATATTCTACAGTTAACTTTTTAGTGTTTTTAAATTTTACATGCAAAATGTTTTATGTATACTGAACACACTTGTGTTAATACTACCAAAGACATTATATATTACAATTCTCTATCTATTTCCCTACAGTTTGGTATATAACAAGTACATGTTCCAGAAAAGATTAACATAAAATTTACACTAAAAGTCAGTACACTTCACCGTTTAGAATTCTTCAAAAAATAATTACGGCACAGGGTGGAAAATAATTATGGAGTCAAAAAGTTAACTCTGTTATGAACTGCTGTTAAACTCTCCAGCCTTCTTCTCTCTTTGTTGCTCTCTATCTCCTTTTTTTTTTTTTTGTGAGTTTCACCTGTTGTCACGGTTTGAATTTTCCCTTCATATAGCATTCAAAGAAAAACTCATCTTTCTGATGTGTACAAAAAAGAGTTTTTTAAAGACAGCATCTTAATCTTTCTAGCTGTCTCAGCCGTTCTGAATATTCTGTTGTAAAACGATATCTTTGTGGCCTGCAGTAATCTTACTTTGTTTACTATTGTCCATCATTCTCTTGCAAAGGACAGGATCAGTTCTTTGCATACCCTTAGATGTAAACTTGAATTTGCTTGAAGAATCAGTGAATCAGCCTCAGGTTGCTGAGATCTCCTTAGTTTTTTAAATTTTTAATAGATGATGGCCACATGCACATTCTCTGTTTGTTCATATGTATGGCAGACTTCAGGAGCGGATGTTGAGCAGTCATTTTGTCTGTGCCTAATGTTGCTTTTGGGATATGTAGGTCTTTGTTTCTTTGACTCCTGAGTTATAACTGACAGTGTTAGTGTTATTAAGTGTTGTTACTGACAAAGTGTCTGTAAAAAGCACTATTTATCTTACAGTATATATTTCTGTCATAAAAAATTCTGCAAAATATTTGTCATTGCCTGCTCTGAAATTGCTTGAAAATTTCCCTGTTGCTTCTTACAGTTGTTTAGTATTAGAATGATTTTTCCTAATCCATTATTAATCACATTAACTGCTGCTCCGTACGACTGTGCATGGGTGTAGCAACTTTTAGGGTTGTGTTCCTCTTTATATTTTGTGTTTAAGGCTTTCATTTGGGCTTTAGTCTAGTTTTTTTTTCTCAATCTCATGTTCTCCTTCATCTCAGGACAGCTGTGTTTTCTCCAATCAATTTTTCATCAGAGTAGATAGGTTTGGGAACTATTATAACATTCAAATGATCTGCTATCGCTTTTGTTTTGGTCTTCGTATATTTTCAGACCCAACTGATGTGACCTCTAATCACGTATTCTCAAATATCTTGCATATTAACTCAATTCTAGTGCATACATTTTTTTTTTCATTTGCTGTCTTAAATTTGTTTATCATTTCTTTATTTCATCTGTCAAAATCAATAAATTTCCTTGATTGCTTTCTCCTGTCAGTAAAATGTAACACGTCACTAGTCTTCTACTACTTCTTTGTAGCCCTTTTTATTGTTGGTACGTTTTCTTTCGGTGTTTGATATCCCACAGATTGCCTATATTTTGTATATTTTTCTATGGCTTTGTAACTATTCTGTATGGCAGTACAGGTAATACATTTCTCACTTACCTCCTCCCCTGATATAAATAAGATGAAATCTAGCTTCCATAATTTGTTTGTAACTCTCCATTGTCTTGGCCTATGAAGGGCATGAAGACCTTGAGTTGATGAGCACGGGACAGGAAAACTTGGCATATGTTTGTTGAAGGCCTTTTCTCTGTTCAGCTGAAGGGTTTAGATGATGATGACTGTCTTGGCCTATGCCTGCCCTAATGAACTTATCTCTGACTTCCTTGACAGCATCCCATCTCATCATTGAGATCTTACCTCGTTCTTAAAAGACACCAACTGTGCTCTGAAAAACCTCCTCTACCAGCTCTCTCTCTAGACTGCACTTACTGTCTTTTTCTGTTTTGCTCTCTTTACACTTCTATTCCTAACTCTAATGGTCTCCAAGCTCTTTGGTTTTTTTCTCGACCAGAGCACCTAACCTCTGTTGCAACAGAACTGGTCCTTGAACTTGAACAGTTCTTTGACCAAATCAGTGGAGTTGCTATGAGTACAAAAATGAGTCCCAGCTACGCCTGCCTCTTCATGGGCTATTTGGAGTATCAGGTGTGGCAGCAATATCCAGGCCTGTTTCCCATGATGTATAGTAGTTACACTGATGATGGCATAGGTCTCTTCGATGTGCCAGAAGCTGACATATCAAGGTTCACTGTCTTCATTAACAGTTTCCACCCAGCTATCAAGCTCACTTCTCCGTATCTGTCAACTTCCTTGACATTACTGTCACTATCACTCATAAAAACCTCAGTGCACTACAAACCCATTGATGCCCATAGTTACCTTATATATATTTCTTCTCATATAAAACTTAGCATGCATATGTATAAGAAATTACATAAAAGGACATTATAAGATACAAGCTGGCATACAGAATCATTTTACTTAATGTAATTGTGAGTTTTTAATATCATTTTATAGTGTTAAAAAATATTTAAAATTAATTATGTAGCATTATTTACTGTTATTTTCTTTTAAAAAAATATCCGCAAGAGAAGTTTGCTTGGATTCACTGTTAAATGGTTTGATGGTAAATTCAAACTTACATCCAGTGGCGGATCTACTACGAAACTAATGAAGCTTAAGCTTCAGGGCCCCTAATCCCGGAGGGGCCCTAAAAGCAAATTTAGTCCACATTGCTTAAAAATTTTGGGTCTACTGTATGAGAAGGGGTTTTTTAAAAATAATAATATAGTGTAATTCAATACAGGGTCGTCATAACAGCATTATAGGCCTGGGGCTAAGCAATACACTGGGCCCCTACCTTATCCACTCTGTCAAGAGATGTCTTATGCACAATATGGCAGCATCCCAGCATGGGGCCCCTAGAATCATGTGGCCCCTGGGCACTGCCCAATGTGCTCATGCCTTAAGACGGCACTGATTCAATACAAAATAATCATCATCATGTGACGTATTCTTTCCAGAACGTTGTCTCCATTACAGCTGCTCTGAACGCATCACGATTCTGGTCGACTGCATCAGCCAAAGACAAGTTCAGACTCTCTGTGATGTCCTGGGTCCACCGTCGTCTAGGTCGACCCCTTCCCCTTTTTCCAGGGACCATGCCTTCCATCACTGTTTTTTCCAGACTATTATGTCTTTTTATATGACAGAAAAATTTCAGCTTCCTTATTGCGATGGTATTTAGGAGCCAATGTTCCTGTACGTTTAGTGAGTGCAGTACTTCTCTGTTGGTCTTTTTTTCTGTCCAGGGTATTCTCAACATCCTTCTGTAGCATTTCATTTCGAATGATGTAATCTTTTTTGCAACTGTTTTATTGAGTGTCCAAGTCTCGCAGCCGTATGTTGCTACTGGGAATATACAAAATAATAGTTAAAATAAAAATTAAAAGGTTATTAAAGTATCATGTAGGCTAGCCGTAAACGAAAAAAAGCTTTCTCAGAAAGTAGACTAAAATTTTTTCCTTTCAAAGCATGCGACAATAGTCGCGCGACTCAAATTGATTAATTTTTTGTTGTATATATTTCAACAATCCCAAAGTTTGAGAGTCAGTAGCACAGATGTTGTAAAGGTGGAGTGTCGCGGTAAGTTCGCTGTTCTACTGTGGCTAATGTAATTTTTTCCCTTTTTAACAGAGGTCAAGACCCTAGAGGAATAACAATGAGTTCACGAAAGTACTTAAGTGGATACCAAAAACGCAAACTCAAGGAAAAGCGATCTGACGAAATCTCTAAATGTCAAAAACTAACAAACTATTTGGCAATGTCAAGTGTGTCAACACCTACAGTTGAAACAAGCCAAGCAAACACCACTGAAGTCACTGATTGTGCACAAACTGTGGGAGCTCTTTCTAGCATTATTCAACCCACTGTTGATGCTTTTGATACAGATGATGATCGCAGTGGTCAACATGAAAGTACCGCGGAACAAGCAGAGACTGGGCAGAAACATGAAACAAATTCAGTGATTTCAAAGAATACAGTGACCTCGAAAACTGGCCCATAACAGTTGATAATGATTTCATACAGAATTGTTTAATGCAAGACATAGTTTTTTTTTCAAAATAAAAAACCAGATGATGTATATACCGAATCAAGCTGGATTTACAAGGAGCAAAACAGAAGTTTCTCAAACAAATATTTTGAAAAAAGATTGAAAAATGGCCAGACTGTGATGAGATCCTGGTTAGTTTACTCAAAGAGCAAAGGCTGTATATACTGTTTTGTTTGCAAACTCTTTTCTAAATGCCAAACATCACTTACAAAGGGGGGTTTTCTGACTGGATGAATGTACTCAGAACTCTGGAGAATCATGTAGACAGCATGGAACATAAGAGGGCGATGTTTTGTTGGATAACAAGAAAGTCAAATAAAAATACTGTCTATCAGCAACTTGAAAAACAGATGACAAAAACCATACAGTACTATTTTGAAGTACTGAAAAGAGTTGTAGCTGTTATAAAGTTTTTAAGTGAAAGAGGTTTGGCATTTAGAGGTCATGAGGAGAAGTAGGGCTCACCAAATAATGGAAACTTCATGGGGGCCATTGAACTTATTGCAGAATTTGACCCATTTTGACATGAACATCTCGAGAAATGTAAAAATGAAAAAGTAAATGCTACTTACCTATCCAAAACCGTGTATGAAGAATTGATAGAAATTATGGGAAAACATGCGCAAGAATCAAATCAACAACCTAGACAACAAATACAACTCTATTATTGCCTGACCTGACACATGTTGACCAGCTGGTAATTGTGGTTCAATACTGCTATAATGGAAAACCCTGTGAGAGATTTTTAACACTTTTACCGATAGAAAACCATTCATCCACGACCTTGTTCAACACAATACAACAAGTACTAGGTGAACATAAGCTTTCACTTGAAAATATCCGTGCTCAGTCCTACGATAATGCATCTAACATGAAGGGCTCGGAGAAAGGGCTGCAAGCACTCTTTAAAAACATTAACAGGTACGCAGACTATGTACCACGTGCAGCCCATTCACTTAACCTTGTTGGAGAAAAGGCAGTGTCTACTGTACCTGAAGTTGTTGATTATTTTGGCACTTTGCAGGAGCTGTATGTTTTCTTTTCTGGATCTCCACGTAGATGGGGGATTTTAAACACACAGGGCAATCTACATTTTTCTCTAAAGAGCTTAAGTGTAACTAGATGGTCTGCACACTATGAAGCAGTCCGGGCAATTAAAAATGGATATATGGGTATTTTAAAAACTCTCAAACATATTTTTGAAGACTCAGAAGAGAAGCCTGAATGTAAACGAGATGCAGAGAATTTATACAACAAGTTGGTACAGCTGGAATATGCTATTTTAACAGTCGTTTGGGAAGAAGTGCTGGAGCGTTTCAACAAAACAAGTAAGAAACTCCAAACCCCTGGTTTTGATGTATTTGAAGGTTATCTTCTGCTTTCATCTCTACTTTCGTTTGTTAAAGAACTCAGAGGAAATTAACCGATAGGATTGCACACTATGAATCAGAAGCAAAAGTTTTGTGTGAAGATATCACTTTAAGTTATTCTGATGCTTCCAAACACATTGTTACAAGGAAATTTTCAGATGGAACAAGTGGTATTGCTTCTTTGAGAGGAGCTGACAAATTTAGGATAGGAGTTCTATATCAACTCTATGACTGCTTGATAATCCAGTTATGCAAGAGGATTGACCCATATGAGCAGATTGCGAAAAGGTTCAAGTTCCTCTCAGAATTGGTGAACAATTCTGAAATTGATGAGGACAGTATTAAACTTATAATATCGTATTACAAAGATGATATTGACCACAAATTAGTAAACGAGTGTTATCAGTTCAAAGAATATTTGCACCTTAGGAAATCCCAGAACACGGAAGAAAACACGCCATCTAAAATGCAATGTGCAGAAGTTCTTCAGTTTATTTGTGAGCAACACCTAATTGAAGTGTTCCCCAATATTACTACTGCGCTTAATTAAGCTGCATTTGCTGATGCCCATCACGATCTGTGAAGCAGAAAGGAATTTTTCAAAGCTATACTTTATAAAAAAAACAAATTTCGGTCTACCATGACTGACGAGCACTTAAATTCTTTATGCATATTGTCTCTAGAAAATGACATTGCAAGGAAGCTCTCATATGACAAAACTGTACGTGAATATGTTGCTAGAAAAAACAGAAATAAGAGTATTTTGTAAAATGTGCTTCATGTAGTATGTTCTGGTAAGTTTAACTTTTCCTTCTGAGCACAGATCTCTACTGATACACCTTGTCAGCCTTGTTTTTTAACAAATGTATTAAAATATTTTATATTTTCCTCATTTCTAATTGTCTTATCTTATAATTTTCTTGGTATATCTTCAACGAACTAATTCTGAATGATGGAGGCAATCATTAAAATAGTTAAGATTTTAAAAATCACATATACTAAGGTGGATAGTGGTTTAGTGATCAGAACATATGCCTTCAAAGCAAATGTTCTGCATTCAACTCCCAGCAGAGTTGTTTCTTTTTTGAAAATTCATTCATTTGTCTTCAGTTTTTATATGTGTGTTGTTGTGGATCTACTATAAAGCTTGAACTTCAGGTCCACCAAGTCCATTTATCTCTATAATACATTTCTTTCCCATCCTCACAAATTTTTGTTTGTTTTTTAATAAAAGGGGCCCCTCCAAGAGTTCAAACTTCGGGGCCCCCAAAATGTAGATCCGCCACTGCTTACATCCATTTATGAAAAATATGCATGAGTTAAGAGTTTTTCACTTCTTACAACAACCAGAAGGTGTAATATCAATCAGACTGGATACAACTGAACTCTGTATTTGACATTTTCTTCATGTGTTCAAGCTGGTTACAGAGAGTGGCAGTGGACAACTTTTGAATTAAAATAGGTTGTAAAGTAATGAAAGGGGTGTATTTGCTAATATTATAAGCACTCTCATTAATTCAAACTTCGAATTAAGAACTATTTTATTATACACAAATAGAGTTAATGCAGGGAAATGTTGAAAACTTTGAATTACGTCCTACTTTGAATTCTGGCACTTTAAATTAGTGCACTTCACTGTCATGAAATATTGTTGGTTTCTTACTTGTCTGCATCCTTTTGTCAATTCAAAGAACGTAATAAAAACATACCTGATGGCTCCCAGTAAGCACATTCTGACGTTATTGTTTTCCATGTCAGCTGAACGAATTGCATTAATATAATTTGTGTCTCTGTAACGCAGGAAAATTGAAGCTTGGCTGCTTGTGTCAATGAGCAATGGCCACCTACATTTTGAAAGCAGTAATTTAAAGCATTAAATGCAATAACAAATAAGAAAAAATTTCATAACTGTGTACCATTACATTTTTCTTACCACCTACACATTAATCTTTACAAATAAATTGCTAATTGCTTGACTTGTAAGTTAAACTTTCAAAAGTGTTGCATTAAATATAACCCAACAAAACACATATCATAAATAAAGATTTTCTTACTTTCCTGACGCTGCTATTCTGCCTCCAGTATCTCGAAATAAAACATCATCCAGTTCTCTTACTGCCACTTTCAAGCCAGGTAGTTTGTCCTCAGCTTCTTCATCTACAGAGGATAAGAGTATATGTGTGCATATTTTACTTCAGGTATTCAGAAAATTATATTCTTTGACAGTGTGTTTTTTTGTTTCTGTTAGTTTTGCCCAAACTTTGGTACAGGCTTAGCAGTACAATGTCCACACTGGCGCTGTGTGAATAATGAATGGAAAATATTTAGCATTTTCACATAATGATAATGTTATTTCAAGGTTTTACAAAAATCCAAGTCTGTGATAGGAAACAGAGCGATACAACAGGAGGCAATCTGATCATCAGAAGTAGCCCCCCCCTGTCAATCAAGTGTTTTGGCCCCTTAATCTCCTTTACACTGTAAAAGGGGGGGGGGGGGCACTTGGGTCATGACTCCCAAGTGTCAGCCTCCTGTTGTCTAGTGCAGAGAATTGAACCCACTCCACCTTGGTAGCAGCTTTCAAATTCACTCCTATTTTCTGCCAGCTGGAGGCAACCCCTATGTTGAAAACAAATTACTGTCCCGAGTTCCAAAGCCCATTGCGGTTGTTCCATAGCCAGCTCAATGACCTTTCTGCAGTTTCGTTGAGCCTCTTAAGTGCCCTTGTTCTTTATTGTCCCCTCAACCCCAACAGTTTCAGTAGATCATACACTGAGGCAGCCACGAGACCTCTTGCACCTACCTCAACAGCCATGACCCATCATGTCTCAAGTCCGTGACCAGATCATTATATTTGGTCTGTTGTTTTTGTGTATTGTTAAAGGTGATGAGGGTATTTCACTGAAATGCCTGCAATTCTTTCTTCTTGTCTGTTTTAAAATTGACCTTCATACAATTTGTATCACTTACAATTAGCACGTATTTTTTAATGTATGATCAAGTTTTTAGGGATAGGGAAATACTTCTCCTGAAATATCAACAGTGCCTAATTCTACATATTAACGCATACAGAATAATGACCAAATAATTAAATGCCATTCTGTAGAAACATTTTCAAAAAATCAATATTCACACATTGCTAATAATTCTGGCCAAGAGTTAATGTAGATTAAATTACTGGGACATACTAATTACTGTTGCAGATCATAATTATTTTTCTACACCTGCAGACTTTTCTTCTCTGCTAATATCACCTTAAGAGGCAGAATGAGAAACCTCAAACATGTCTAGCAACACAATGCAGGGAACTACACAGAAAAACAAGAAGAAAATATGTTTTGAAACAGTGAAAGTTGGACAGGTTACATTAACAAAGTTCTAAAGAAATGTGATTTGATGCTAGCCAAGGACAGCAACTTTTTCTCATGTCATTTTTTATGGTAACAAGAAAATGGACAATCAGCATATACAGGGGTCTAAACAAAGAGCATATATTACCTACAGTGTCACTTGGCAGAGTAGTCAGAGCACTTACTTCTTGAAGTCACTGGGTTAAAAAATTGGTAACCTTGCTCCATTTTACCCAGCTGAAAATGGGTAAATAGCTCTGCTATTGAGTTAGGGAAGGAAAAAGCAGCAAGGAAAGGAACTGCTCATCCCACCTCATAAAGTTGAGACCTAATATAGTGAAGTCTTTAGAACTTCACTCTTCAACAACATTACCTGCTATAGGACAACCTTTATCTTTATATTACATATTCCCAAGGTCTGCCACTACTATTACTTACTTACTTAGTTGTTCCTCTTCTACCGTGAGGTGTAGAGGTTTGTAAGAGAGAGCGCCATACTATTCTATCGGCTGTCTTCCTCCTGGCTTGGTTCCATTCTAGTCTTCAGTCCTTCAAAGATTGTCTAATGTTGTCCTCCCAGCAGACTTTGGGTCGTCCTGGGGGTCTGGATCCCTGGCTCTTAGTTTCCCATGATTGCCGGGGTAGCCGATCTTCTCCCATTCTGCAGACATGGCCAAACCATCTCAGTTGGGACTGTTCTACTTGGGTCTGTAGGGGTTGGGTTTTTAGGCCTTGACGTATTGTATGGTTGCGGACCATGTCTCTTCTTGTTACTTCAACCACCTTCCTCAGATACCTCATTTCTGAGGTTTGGATCTGGCTTTTGTGGGTTGTAGTCATTGCCCATGACTCACATCCATATGTCAAGACTGGGACATAGGTGGAGCGGTATACAGCCATCTTTGTCTTCTTACCAACTTCTCTTTTGCTGAGGAATCCTCAATTTATGGCTTGAAAAAACCTCCCAGCTGCTGCTCTTTGGGTAGCCACCTCTTCTTTGATGCCTCCCTTCCAGTCTATGACAGCTCCAAGGTATTTAAAGTGGTCGACCTGCTCCAGGACCTGTTCTTCTCCCAGCTTAATCTGATGTCTTCTTTCCTCTCGTGATACCATGGTTTTTGTTTTCGAGCTGCTTATGATCATCCCTCTCTTCTCCAGCTCTTCCTTCCAGACTTGCAGGTTGGATTGTTCTTCCTTGCCAAACAGTCCCAGAGTTTGTTCCAGGGGACCTTGTCAAATGCCTTGTCCAGATCTAAGAAGCAAAGATGAATCTAACTCTTATACTCAAGAGCCTTTTCACTCAACTATCTGGGTGTGAAGATTAGGTCTTGAGTACTTCGGTTTGCTCGGAAGCCACACTGGACCTCATCCATTTGTGGCTCAGCTAGGCGTCTGAGTCTCTGCTCCAGTATTCTAGAGTAGATTTTACCAGGGACACTGAGAAGGGATATGCCTCTGGTTTCCACATTGTCGGTTGTCACCCTTTTTGAAAATCGGTGTTATTATGGCAATCTCCCAATCCTTTGGTATGGTCTTGTTGCACCAAGCTGCCTGTAGGACCCTTAGGAGTAATAGGTCGCCTGCTGCTCCCATGTACTTAACCATTTCTGGTGTTATGCCATCATGTCCTGCTGCTTTGCCCATCTTGATTTTCTCCAATGCTGCATTCAGTTCTTCCATCTTTATGTCATATTCATCACTATTGGTTTCCCCTTCTGTGTCAGTGGTTATCATTTCTGATGCTTGACCTTGCTCACCATCCAGGAGCTCTGAAAAATATTCTTTCCATCTTTCCATTACTTCTTTTGGGGCAGTAAGCAATTTGCCTTGCTTGTCCTTTATAAATTTAAGAGGGCACTGTTTTTCCTTCATCATATTCTTTAGGGTCTTATAGAACAATTTCTGGTTTTCTTGCGCATCGCTTTCTAGCTTTTCTCCTAATTCTCCCCAGCACTTCTGTTTTGCTGCTAGCACCTTGTTCTTTGCTTCTGTTCTGAGTATCATATATTCTCTGTATTTCTATGTTTTTCCTGGTGTGTTTTTAGCTCCTAAGTATTGTTACCATGCCTTTTTCTTCTCTCTTATTTTCTCTTTAACCTCATCTGTCCACCAAGATGTCCTCTTTCTCTTGTTCCCAAGTCGAACTTCACCACATGCTTCTGCTGCAGCTGTCTTTATGATGTTCTTGAATTTCAGCCAGAGTGTTTCCAGGTCATCAGGTTGTTGTTCTGTGTTTCTCACTGCTGTAGCAATAAGCCTCTGGTATCTGGTTTTCACTTCTGGCTCTCTCAGCTTGTAGATCTTAATGCTTGTTTCCCCTGTTCATTTACTTAGCTTCTTGCGTTCCTAGGCCGAGTAACTCTTTCAGTTGTTTTTTTAATTGTTAAAAAGTAGTTGTCACTTCCAATCTCTGGCCCCCTCCACACTCTAGCATCCCGGACATACTTTAATGAGCTCTTCCTAACTATGGCATAGTCGATCACTGACTTCTCATTCTTTGTTGGTTCACACCTAGTATATACATGTATGCGCTTATGGGGGAACTTTGTGTTTGTAATGATCAGATTCTGCTCAGTGCAGAATCTAAGGAGTCACTTTCCATTGTCATTAAGAGTATCTTCTCCATATCTTCTGATAACTCCACCCCATCTAGCATGGTCATTTCCAACTCTGGCATTGAAATCTCCGAGCAGGATTACTTCATCCAGGCAGTCGTCCACTGTCCTTTGGAGCAGCTCGAAGAATTCCTCCTTGACCTCTGCTCGCTCATCTTCATTCAGTCTATACACAATGACTTCTTCTTCTTCTTGCGATCGCATCTTTGATGATTACACCGTCAGACGAGTTCTCATGATGAATTCGACTGTTGTTTGAAGTTCCTCTTTAACTCCATATAGCTTTGAGTTTAGTGTTGAGTCATTGGGCCAGTATATCTTTCTTAACTGGTCATACAGAGGACAGTCCTGTAGAACATGCTCAGCAGTTTGTTCGTTTAATCCACATGTGCACAGTGGTGAAGCAGACAATCGTAGCTTGTGCATGTGTTTATTCAGTTTGTTATGCCCTGTCCTGAGTCGAAAAATAGTTGTCTGTCCCTGCCGGTCGAGAGTGTGATAGTCGTCTTTGGGTTGGTTCTGTTCTCTTCTGATAGTCTGGATAGCTCTCTTTTTTCTCAAAGTATGTGACTTCATTATCTTCTTGTTCACATTCTCCTCCCTTTTTTGCAAGTTTATCTGCCTTTTCATTTCCGGGTACACCACAATGAGATGGTACCCACTGAAGTATGGTTCTCTTTTTGGCAGCTACCTTGTTTAGTTTATTTCTCAGATGCGGGAGTTTACCACCCTTGAGAGCTTGCAGGACAGACAGTGCATCTGTGAGGATGACTACCTGGTGGCAGTCAGAGTTGGTGTTATAAATCATATTTGCAGCTTGCTCTAGAGCTTGAACCTCAGCTGTATAGTTGGAACAGAATTTACCAGTGGGAATGTGCCTAGTCTCATAGTGGTTGTCAGGATATGAGATAAAGATACCGGCACCTCCATTCCTAACAGCATTAGTTGCTGATCCATCTGTATAGGCATGTATCCATGATTGATCGGGATAGCTTTCTTGGATCATACTCAATGTAGCAGTTCGTTTTTTGCAGATCATTATACTCACATCCACTTGTGAGACCACTGACTGTTGTATTAATTTGGAGGGCACTGCTGGCCTGCTCCCATGGTACAGGGTATAGGGTGGGCTTCAGTGGTGTTGTCTTCATGGATAGGTCTTCTTGATGCTGTCTTATAAGTCTTTTCCCCCGATGCACAAAGCTGCTACGCTTTAGACGTCCCAATGCCAGATCATCTAGTCTTGCCTTCATTGGGTGCATTGGCATACTGTTGTACTTTTCCATCTGGATCATGGTTTTTGTGTCTCTTCTATGGGACAATGTCTGTAATCCAGCAACCTTCTGCATCTCTGTTATTGGTGTAGTTTTTCATGGCTCCTGTAATGAGCCTGAGAGCTTGATTTTGCACCTTGTCCAAAGACTGCAGATGTGAGTTAGCAGCTGATGACCATGCTGCTGAGCTAAACTCTAAGTGTGGTCTTATTACTCCATTATAAATCTTCTTTAGATTTCGTTCATTTGCTCCCCAGTTGGTACCTGCTAATTTTCTGAGTATGCCTAGTCGTCTTCGGGCCTTTCCTTCTGCATTTTCAATATGCTTATTCCATGTAAGCCTTTGGTCAAATGTCACCCCAAGATAGGTGGGGTAGCTTTCTTCCTTGATCACGGTTGTCCCTAGGTGTATGTTAGCTGATTTGTCCTTGGGGGCGAGGGAGAACAGTGTTGTGGAGGTTTTGTCTGTGTTTATTGTGATAAGCCATTTCTCTGCCCATGACACTAGCATGTCTGCTGCCCGCTGCATTCTATAATTTGCTGTGGTGACATTTTCATCAGCGCACCAGAGTACTAGGTCATCTGCATATAAGGCAGCTTTAACTCCTGCAGGGAGATCTTTCACCAGGTCATTGATGTAAACAAGGAAGAGTGTTGGGGAAATTACTCCTCCTTGAGGTACCCCCTGATGGAGCAACACTTTTCTGCTCTGCAGACCGTCAAGAGTGACTCTAGTTCTCCTGTTATGCAAGTATGACTGGATCCATTTCATCATGTTGCCTTGGATTCCACTTCTCCTAAGTTTTGCAATGAGGCCATCTTTCCACACCTTGTCAAAGGCCTGCTTGAAGTCGACCCAGATCGTTAGGACCTTTTTCTTCTCCTGGAAGGCATCTTCTATTGCTTGAGACAAGTAAGTAACTTGGTCTTCTATACTGTAGCATTCTCTAAATCCAGCTTGTTCCGGCACCAGGATCTGCTCAGACTCTAAATACCATTTCAATCTGTGGTTGACTATTCGCTCCATAGTCTTCCCAACACAGCTTGTGAGACTGATTGGCCGGTAACTTGCAGCCTCGGTCTTACATTTCCCTTTCTTTAGTATGGGTATTGTGATGGCTTCTCTCCATACTTGGGGTACCGTTCCTTTCAACCAGCTGTGGTTGAATATCTCAAGCAGTTTTGTCTTTGCTGCTGAGCTCAGATTTACTAGCATTTCGTTGCTGATTTTGTCTGGGCCGGGTGACTTTTGAAACTTAAGCTTGGAAATAGCCTTCTGTAGTTCTCCTAGTGTGATGGGTTCCCTCATTGGGGCAGGAGTATCTGTCTGTCCCATGGTTGCCAGTATTTCTTTTCTTATCTCTCTCTGATGGTCTATGTTAATGGGTAAATTGCTTTCTGAACTGTATCTTCTAGCAAACAAGTCTGCAGCTTGTTTTCCTCTGAAAAGTTTGCCACCTTCATCCAATGTGATAGTCTGCCTTGGTGAGGAATGCTCTTCATTTAGAGACTTGACTAATCTCCAAAGTTTCCTGCCGTCTTTCTCAAGGTTCAGCGATGCCGTTTTAGTTCTCCAGCTTTTCCGCTTTTCTTCTAGCTTTGTTCTCTGAAACTCTGCTACAGCCTTTTTCCATTTGTTGTGAGTTTCAAGTGAAGGCTGAGACTCTGCGTCCTTTCTAGCCTTGTCCATAGCTTCCTGACGTTCTTGGAGTGTGCTGGACCAGTATGGTATGTAGTTACGCCGGCATCCTTTGGGAATGGTTTCTTTTGCAGCTTGTAGTATGCATCTGTTGAAGTCTTTTACCACTTCATTAATGTCTCTGTTCTGTACCTTGAGGGTAGACAGCAGCGTGTTCACCTGATGCCTGAATAAACCCCAGTTGGCTTTTTTGTAGTTCCATCTTGTAATGGCTGGGCCTGTACTGAGAGTTGCACTCTGGACAGTAAGAAAGATTGGGCGATGGTCGCTTCCCCCTAGTTGGTCTCCTACTTCTCTACTAATAGATCCAGCTATATCTGGTGTGGAGAAGGCAAGATCTGGTGTTGAGGTTGTGTGCCATCCTCTGGAGTAGAAGGTAGGAGTATCTGTGGCATTATTGACTAGGATTAGGGAGTGATCATCTTGCCAAGTTTCAACCTCTTCACCTCTGTGATCCAGATGGTTATAGCCCCAGCTCTGGGAGTGGCTATTAAAGTCTCCAACTGCTATAAAGTTGGTGGCTGGTACCTGTATAGAGCTGAGACTCAGGGGTTTGTTGTTCGGACAGTAATAGTTCAGGAGTTCTATTTCCATCTTGTCTACCTTTATCTGCAGCAGCTGATATTCTGCTCCATCCATGAAGGTTTTCCTTTCGTGTGCAGGAATGTTATTCCTTACAAGAGTAAGTACTCCTCCTTTTCGTCTATCTTGTCTGTCGGATCTGAAGCATTGATATCCCCTTATTTTAAAGGTTTGATCTGCTTTCAAGTGAGTCTCTTGGATACAGCAAACACTGACTTGCTTCTCATACAAGATGTTTTCCAGCTCTGTCTTTTTGCTGTATCCAGCCTGCTTGCTGTTCACTCCCTCTGCATTCCAGTGCATCATGACAAGTGGCACTCTGGGTTTCTCTTTTTCTGTTTTGTTTTGGTCAGTAGTTCTCCTCCGCCGTCTGTTGACTCCACAAGCCGGTCTAGAGGGTCCTCCAGTAGCTGAGGGTGGGCTCTGTCGAGGCTCAGAGCCCGGCACTGCACCTGCCTGGTGGAGCTCCACAGGGCGAGCACCAGAACGAGATTTATTTGACGGTGTACTCTCCATAGAAAAAAAAAAAGCGAGTTGCATGATACTGTGGTTTCCGGTGCGCCTTCTGGCCCAGTATCTACGACTTTAGCACCTGTTCAATGGGAGAGTGGGCTCATCCCTAATCTGTTTATGTTCCCAGTAGTAGACTATTCGCAAGCAGCCTGGGGGTGTCACTGCTCTGCGCGGACCTTGTTTACCGAGGCGGCGTCCGAGCTCGTATGGTGAAAATATGGTTGCGTTATCTTCAAAATAGCCCTGTCTTTCCCGTGGCTTTTCTGCCATCCTGCAACTTTGAGTTAGGGAGTTCTGAGCTCCAGTCTCTTTCCCAGGCATTTTATCCTGGCCTGGCACGCATACAGAGGACCCCACTTCTGGTTCTAAGTTAGCAGTTGGGGATAGGTGGGGTAGCACACTGTGCATTCCCCGTCATCCAGGGGGCTCTCCAACTATGCAGAGCTTGCACAATGCTGTGCTCTGGTTCTGGGCTCTCCCAAGGAATCCTCACGTCCTGCACAGAGCCACTTCCCGATACCCACCACCTGCCAACCCTCCATTGTAGAAATCTCCTGCATGCGGCCATCCAGTCAAGAGCCAGTATTAAGTCTGGTGCCCAAGTGATCCCCCCAAGCTCAGTGTGCAATGCTGGGTTCTCATCATGCTGCAACACAGGAGGGATTGTGATGCTCAGCCATCTCTCTCAATTCTGCACCGATAAGTGACATCGGGGACTTAACTTTGCCTCAGTACTGGGAGGCCCCGTTTCCGGGTACACCACACACAGCCAATTGAGGCAACGGTCGCCATGGGCGTGATAGACGACAAACAGTGAAGAATGAGGCAAGAAAGCATTTAACCCATGAAGTGGGGGTGGATTGGTGCAGACCAGAGCATGTACCACTCGCCGGTGGGTTCTGCATCTACACCTATAGGGTTCCACCCACTCCTCAGCCCATTTAGTCTGGCCCCTCACCCAGGACCTGTCCGGCTTGGGTGACCCTGCCAGGAGTAAAACTCCCGCCGGCATAGCTCCCGGGATCATTGAGGCGCTCAAGCTCTCCAACCACGGCAAGGTAGGCTTACATGTGGAGAGACACAATGACAAGGTTGACTATGGTTTCTCCTTCTTTTAGTTTTAGGACCATAATGCGTTCCGAGACAAAGTTCCATCCCTTGATATTATCCCTTTGGTTTTTGGCCACAATACAACCCACGCCCCCTTTAGATCTTTCAGATGTGGGGACACCACTCTAGAGTAGCGTGTCGCCATCGAGATCCATAACTCCTTGTCCTTTTTTCTTTGTTTCTGTTAAAGCTAGGATTTCTAATTTGGCTTTCCTCATCTCTTCCACCAGCTCCTCTTCCTTCCCATTTATACTTCTTGTGTTCCATGTTCCGTAAGTTGTAGTCCGTACCAGTTCGTCGCCTTTAGAATCAGTCCGGTTTTCTCTCTTATGTTTCTCGTAATCTGGTTTTTAAGACAAACAGGTGATTGGCCTGTTGTGCCTTTGCACGATGGAGGGGCTGCCTCCTTATGGACTCCATGCAGGACGCCCTCCTCCTTTTTCAGTCGAGCATGGGACCGGCTTAGGCGGAGTTGCCACTACAATTACAATACTATAAATTAGTATTTTAAATAAGCTACAAAGAAGGTGAATTTGGCACATGAAAACTGCATCACATTTTTTGTGTGAGGTGTTCTTCTTATATAGTGACATCACTTAACTAAGCACATGTGATGGTTGTGTGAGGCTTTGGAAATATATAATATGTAAATGATGATGGACTTGAAAGAGCTGGAAAGTATAAATGGGAAAGAGACAATCGAGGCTAGAAATGGACTGCATTTGAGACAAAAGACTCCCATGGGCCCCAAAAACTGGAGAAAAAGACATTTCGATGACAGAATTGGAATGCTAAAGTAACATTTACACAGAAAACTTTCTCCCGTTTGCTAAATTGTTCATTCATATTATTAGATATAATTAGATCTATAATTATATCCACTTGCAATGTGTTAGACATGCAGTTTACAAGGCACAGACAAAAGCATCAAACAAGAGACTTACCTGGCCCTGCCATCGACTCTCTTAGTCTGAGCCTTGCTTTAGCAAGATTATCTCTTGCTTGTGCAACTTGTATTTTCACACTTTCAACCTCCAATTCTTGGTCATGGATACTCTATAAAAAAAGTGATTTTAATAACAGAACTATTTCAATAATCACTAAAAAAATTAAATGATTAAATAAATGTTCAGCAGGTTGACAAATGTCACAGGAAATAAGTAACAGGATTCTTGTATTACTTACAAAGTACCAGAGATTTTCAGCTGAATGTCGTTAACCTAAATCAAAAAAAAAAAAAAAAAAATGAAATGTATCTAAAATTTCTAAATATCATAATTTTCCTTTTTTGTCTCTCTCTATGGAACACAACACAACACAACACAACACAACACCACACCACACAACACAACACAACACAACACAACACCACACAACACCACTATTGCAGCTGGTATCAAAGTATCCCTGTGCTCTAGCAGTGGTGGTTTCTGCAGCAATATGTTTACATGATGATGCTGCTAGCTCCACAACCTCACACCAGCTGCTGATAGCTCCACAATCTCACACCAGCTGCTGCTAGCTCCACAACCTCACACCAGCTGCTGCTAGCTCCACAACCTCACACCAGCTGCTGCTAGCTCCACAACCTCACACCAGCTGCTGCTAGCTCCACAACCTCACACCAGCTGCTGCTAGCTCCACAACCTCACACCAGCTGCTACTAGCTCCACAACCTCACACCAGCTGCTGCTTATGACATGCCTGAGGAAGCAGTAATCCTATTCATTCTTTGTCTCCTCATCTATCGCGGGAGCTATGCAGGCTAAATGGTTAATCCCGGGAGCTATGCAGGCTAAAGGGTTAATCCCGGGAGCTATGCAGGCTAAAGGGTTAATCCCGGGAGCTATGCAGGCTAAAGGGTTAATCCCGGGAGCTATGCAGGCTAAAGGGTTAATCCTGGCAGCTATGCAGGCTAAAGGGTTAATCCTGGGAGCTATGCAGGCTAAAGGGTTAATCCCGGGACCTATGCAGGCTAAAGGGTTAATCCTGGGAGCTATGCAGGCTAAAGGGTTAATCCTGGGAGCTATGAAGGCTAAAGGGTTAATCCTGGGAGCTATGCAGGCTAAAGTGTTAATCCTGGGAGCTATGCAGACTATGGGTTAATCCTGGCAGCTATGCAGGCTAATGGGTTAATCCTGGGAGCTATGCAGGCTAAAGGGTTAATCCTGGGAGCTATGCAGGCTAATGGGTTAATCCTGGGAGCTATGCAGGCTAAAGGGTTAATCCTGGGAGCTATGCAGGCTAAAGGATTAATCCCGGGAGCTATGCAGGCTAAAGGATTAATACTAAATATATTTAACCAAAAAAATGCACCTGTAGAGTGATCTCTGGTTTGTCAAAACCTTGAGCTACACAAGTATCATGTTCTGTGATCCTCTTATTCAGCTCACGGTAAACATAATCCAACTGCAAGTAAACACATTCATAGAACAAAAAATGTATTTCTTTCAAATATCTCCATGCTCAAAATACATCCGTCAACAAAATACATCCGTCAACAAAATACATCTGTCAACAAAATATAAAAAGTTAAAGGAAGTCCAATAGAAGATACAGCAATGTGGGGTGACCAGCTCCCTTCATCACTGTCTTTGCCTTCCCTAAACTTATAATGGGAGAGTCAGGAATAAATTTACAGCTGGGTTAATTAGCGCTCCCAGGTTTAAAACCCTGTACTTTGTTTTGAGGATCAAGTCTGCCATACAAAATCTCAATGAACAAATGGCACTATCAATAATAATCAAATATAAAACATACAACAATGTAACAGCAAAAATTATGTATATTTGTGGAGCTGTGGTATGACACAAAATTAACCAAGATACAATACAGATATTAATTTTATTTTTAAAGAAGGAAAGCATTGAAAATTATACAGATCTGCCAATGAGTCTGTAACAAAAGTGAAAGTAGCATAAACACTAAGAAATATACTACATACAAGTCCGTGTCAACAACCAATACAACCAAGCTTAATAGAACTTAAGATCATTAGGACATTTAAAGGAACAACTCATACAGCTGAGTCAAGGCACTCGAGATCATAGGAAAAGGGAAGGTAAAATTGGCAATTCCAGCTGGAACAGTTGTCAGTGATGATGACTCTCATGCATATACCTCATACATATACCTAAACAACCACATACACATGTGCACATACACAGAAGAAACATTTTTTTAAAAACAAGTTAAACACATTAAAGGATCACCATGAACAGAAAGCATAGTGATTGATGGGATTACAGAATATAAAATAGTACGGTCAAGAATAATGAAGAAAATGGTGTCAAGCTCAGACTGTTAAAGGTTAAAAAAAACAACATGGTTATGGTCAACGGCATTATAAGAATTGTTACTTTGTTTGGAAGTGACATTTAACTCTTGGTAAACCTGTAGATGATCAGTCTCCCTTAGCAAATGTCAAAGGGTATGAAAGGTGACTGCTCCTATGATAAACTGATTGTATACTCACCTGATACATCCTCTCGTTTGTCTATCCCTGCTAGTCTTATGTTTGATTCCAAATTCCAGAAGTCTGAGCTATGTTGATTTATTGATTGCACTGTCATTCTTTATTAGGTGATCATTAATTGTACATGGTATCTTTCCCTTATCCTTATCCAATGTCCCCTCTATGGATGCCCTGGAGGCTAGTCTGTCAGTTCTCTCATTGCCGCATACCATGCATGACCAGGGCAGTAGATCCACATCAGCTTCTGAAGGTTTCAGGTCTCTACGTATGTTCTTCATTCATGTCTTAGCAATCCATTTTGGACCTTCTGAAGCATGAATTGAGAGTCTAACACAGTGTTTCTCAAGCGGTGTGCCGTGGCACACTAGTGTGCCATCACGCCTATCAAAGTGTGCCGCAAAAATTTTGTAAATTTACTACATGAAGTATATTTTTAGTGATCATGTAATATAAAAGGGAGCCGCGGTAGCATAGTGGTTAGTGCACTGGCTTCCCCAGATGAGGCGAGAATTTTTTAGGCCACAAACAGCTCCTGGGTCGACCCAGCCCCAAATGGGTACCAGAGCAACTCTGGGAAGGTTAAGGCGGCCAGCGTGATGCCGACCACATCACCCCTCGTGTGCCGACGGTCAAGATAATATGGGCCTAACACCATATTCCCAATATGCCTCAGTGGGCGTGTAAAGGGTTCCTTTACCTTTTATGTAATATAAAACTGACCTTACAACTTGAATTAATTCAATAATAGTTGGAGCTATTAACTGCTTCGAACAAAATTAGATTTAATTCAAAATTTCATGATATTACAAAAACACAAGAGGCGCATAAACAATGTTCAAAAGCCATGGACAAAGCATAGTACTTCCACTTGGACCTAATTAAATTTCGTATTTCATTTTTTGTTTGTAAAATAAAACAAAAATAGTGACACTCAGAACAGAAGCAAAGAACAAAGTGCTAGCAGCAAAACAGAAGTCCTGGGAAGAATTTGGAGAAAAGCTAGAAAAAGATGCACAAGAAAACCAGAAATTGTTCTATAAGACCCTAAAGAACATGAGGAAGGAAAAACAATGCCCTCTCAAATTTATAAAGGACAAGCAAGGCAAATTGCTTACTGCCCCAAAGGAAGTAATGGAAAGATGGAAAGAATATTTCTCAGAACTCCTGGATGGTGAGCATGGTGAAGCATCAGAAATGATAACCACTAGCACAGAAGAGAAAACCAATGATGGTGAAGATGACATAAAGATGAACAATATCAAACGAAGGTACCAAACCAAAATCTTCAGATTGAGAACAGGCCACTCTACACTAAATGGCCACAGAAACAGACTAAGTTCACAAAATATAGCAAAATGTAGACACTGCCTTAACCCGTTGGAGACAGTAGAACACCACCTACTACAGTGCCCTGCACTTCAGGGACTGAGACAACAACTGCTACCACACAACCCATCCATAGACAATACACTGTATGGCAGCTCAGAACAGCTTATACGAACTGTGCAGTACCATATAATGGCATCAAGGTCACCAAGAGCTGATGCTCAGTGACAGTGGATCAAAGAAGAAGAAGAAGAAGACATAAAGATGGAAGAACTGAAGGCAGCACTGGAGAAAATCAAGATGGGCAAAGCAGCAGGGCATGATGGTATAACACCAGAAATGGTTAAGTACATGGGAGCAGCAGGCGACCTATTACTCTTAAGGGTTCTACAGGCAGCGTGGTACAACAAGACCATACCAAAGGACTGGGAGATTGCCATCATAACACCAATTTTCAAAAAGGGTGACAATCGACAGTGTGGAAACCATAGAGGCATATCCCTTCTCAGTGTCCCTGGTAAAATCTACTCTAGAATCCTAGAGCAGAGACTCTGATGCCTAGCTGAGCCACAACTGGATGAGGTCCAGTGCGGATTCCGAGCGAACCGAAGTACTCAAGACCTAATCTTCACACTCAGACAGCTGAGTGAAAAGGCCCTTGAGTATAAGAGTGAGATCCATCTTTGTTTCATAGATCTAGAAAAGGCGTTTGACAGGGTCCCCTGGAGCAAACTTTGGGACTGTTTGGCAAGGAAGAACATTCCAGCACCTCTGATTCATGCTATACAGAGCTTCTACAAGTCTTGCAGAAATTATGTGAGGACAGCAAACCATAAGTCAGAAGAGTTCAGGACCACCACTGGTGTAAGACAAGGTGATATCCTGTTGTGGCGTAGCGTAGGAAGGATAAGAATTTATTAGAAGAAATAATAGATATGAATGTGGAAAATTTGGCTCAAGGAATTCCTGCTGGGTTTTCCACCGCTGAAGGGAGACAAAAGAGTGTAAATTCTCCTAACTAGACAAGATCTGGAAAAGGTTGTAAGGAGATATTTGGTCTCTCGCTACCATAGTCCCCTTCTCTTCTTCTCTTCTTCCATCCTTAGCCACCAACCGGCAAAGCAGTATGTGGCCAGTACGCCTAGTGGCATCTTAGGGCAACAACAAATTGATCAATCTATCGCTGTTTCCACCACGCCTAGTGGCGTCTTTGTGGAACAGAAACAGACCAAACAATCTATCATTGTTTCCGTAATCAGATTGGTTGGCAAGCAGGTGATCAGCCCACTGTGCGAAGTTTTTACGGGATGGGGTAAACAGCCCCATGCCCAACCCTCCTTAGTCGCTTTTTACGACATGCGTGGTAGGGTGCAGTGTTACTATTCTTTGCTCCCCTTTCGGGCCCCGGCAACACACGGGTGAGTCTCCTTCTCAGTTATCTATTATTGTTATCCTTTTAATTATATTATATTTTATGGGCCCCCCCCCCCCCCCTCCATTATAAAGGAAGATAAACATCAGACAATATGTAACATCTAATAGAAGGAACAAAGCATGGGGTACAGTATATACACCCAATTGGTTTTTTAAAATTAAAATGAATAGATGGTGGATGATAGTATTGTCAATGGAATTAGTGTCTGCTGTATGTACTATGTGTCTCACAATTCAAGTGTTTTTCATCATGGATGACTAAAGATATGGCATTGATATGGTGAGTTCCCTTTTTCAAGGAACTTATCTTTTCAGCCCCTGGCTGATAGTGAAGCGTGGTTAGTTCTCCGGTCTCCTGACGTTGCACCAGGCAGGTCTTGAATGGTTCGGATTTGCCTTCACTGTGCTCGACTCTGTATTCTGCTCTGAGATTGGACTGTCGTGCAAGGCTCCACCATAGACTACTCAGATGGACTCTAATCACAATTTAGACACGTGGCTTTAATGCGTGAATTCGCACGATCTTGATTAGGTATAGCCTTCTCGATTTCCTGGACAGGTGAAAAATGGCTGAGTTTGCCGCACTTTTAGTGGGGGATTTCCGCTTGGACACGTGATCCGAAGCGTGCATCATGTGACTTTGCATCATATAGATGCTCCAATCAATAATGTTAAAAGTCACGTGGGGGTTTCCTAAAGTGGCCTAAACTGGTTCTACCTAAGTTTAAGCAGTCGGTCCTAAATTAAAGCGGGTTTCTAGCTACCGAGGTCAGGGGTCAACAATGACGTCGTATCTAAAAATAGTATTAGACGCTAGGAAAAAATCACTGAACGCTAGGAGAATATCCGCAAGTGAAATTTCCCGTGACTTTACGGGCTTCTTGATCATGCACTGAAGATGAGAAAAAATGGCGGCTCGTAAATAATAAAAAAAAGAAGAGAAGATTGGGCAAGTCGTCACACCTGTCACCTTACCTTTTCATACTCCTCATGGACGATGTCATTAAGGCATGTAAGGAGAGAACAAGAAAGTATTCAGTGGGGTACTGGAAGATGAGACAGGTCTGTATTTCAGAGCTGGCATTTGCTGATGATGTTGCCCTGATTGCTAAATCAGAGGCACATCTCCAATCCAACCTGCAAGTCTGGAAGGAAGAGCTGGAGAAGAGAGGGATGGTCATAAGCAGCTCTAAAACAAAATCCATGGTGATATCACGAGAAGAAAGAAGACATCAGATTAAGCTGGGAGAACAGGTCCTGGAGCAGGTCGACCACTTTAAATACCTCGGAGCTATTATAGACCGAAAGGGAGGCATCAAAGCAGAGTTGGCCACTCGAAAAGCAGCAGCTGGGAGACTTTTTCAGGCCATAAATCGAGGATTCCTCAGCAAGAGAGAGGTAGGTAAGAAAACGAAGATGGCTGTATACCGCTCCACCTATGTCCCAGTCTTGACATATGGATGCGAGTCATGGGCAATGACTACAACCCACAAAAGCCAGATCCAAACCTCAGAAATGAGGTATCTGAGGAAGGTGGTTGAAGTAACAAGAAGAGACATGGTATGCAACCAGAAGATACATCAAGGCCTTAAATCCCACCCCCTGCAGACCCAAGTAGAACAGTCCCAACTAAGATGGTTTGGCCATGTCTGCAGAATGGGAGAAGATCGGCTACCACGACAAGCATGGGAAACAAAGAGCCAGGGATCCAGACTCCCAGGACGACCCAGAGTCCGCTGGGAGGACAACATTAGACAATCTTTGAAGGACCGAGGACTAGAATTTCCATTCGCCTGATGCTCCCATGTACTTAACCAGGCCAGGAGGAAAACAGCCGACAGGATAATCTGGCGCTCTCTCTTCCAAACCTCTACACCTCACGGTAGAAGGGGAACGACTAAGTAAGTAAGTAAGTTTGTAAAATATATGTTCTAATTAATTTAGACAATTAAAAGAAAATCGAACTGAGAGTTTTCTTTATTCTAAAGTACCCACAAATTATTGTATTTAATTTAGTATGTATCACTGTAACTTTTTATTCAGGTTAGATAGGTGTGCCGCAAATTTTTAGAAAATTGACAAGTGTGCCGCGAACACAAAAAGGTTGAGAAACACTGGTCTAACACAATAACTGTCCTATTTAATGAAGTTTCAGACACCTCAGGGCTGTATTAAGTACCTCTATCTCCATTCTCATGCTGGAGGTTGCTATGATGTAAGTTCCACTCTGTTCAGCAACGACCGTGCTCCTTACTCTAACCAAGAAGCCCCATCCTGATTTCTCACCATGGAGTACATCAAGGTATACTATGGCATCATAATCCTCAGCATGATCGTTTACTAGTTTAATAATTTCCCAGCTCTGCTTTTCCACTACATGAATCTTTACACTCCCTGCCAATGCTGATGATGACTTGCATGTAGTTTGTCCAGTTTTCATCCATTTTACTCCACTCTTCCCTCTTGAATATTATCCCAGCTGTGGTCACCTGCCTGATTATTGCCTTGGCCTGTGTCATCCATAACATCTTTCTCTTTATTCTTGCTTCTTTGATGTCAGCAATGTTCCCATGCATGGGGTGTCTTCTATGTGTTAGTAACCACATATAGACTTTTGCCTGGGCCATCACATATCTGGATTTTGTCAACAGATGTCCAGGCTTGAAGCTCATCACCACAATGAGGGTATCACTCGTACAGACCAGACTATGCTCATTCCTCCATTTTGAATATGTTTTAGTTGTTCACAGTATGATATTGACAGTATGAGTATTCCCAGCCATAATTCATTACTGACATGACTAGCTTATGGTAAAGGAGAACCTGGGGCACTACAAAGTTTCCCATAAGTTTATATACCTGACAAAGAAAACATACAAAGACACGAAATGCAGAGTTACAGCAATAAGTTATTAATATAAACAAACAATATCTTACCATTTTTTGCTTGCTTTCATAATCCTTTTTGGCTTCAGCTACAATATTCTCAAGTCTACATGTGAAGATAATACAATTTTTAGTAAATTTAGTTCTAAAAAATTTAGTTAGTTAAAAATCTTAATATTAATATGATAAGGGTGGATTTGAGCTGAAGTGGTAACTTGCCACCCTTATCGACACCTGGTATTAAAGTGTAAGATGTAGGTGTCTTCTCTGATTTAGGATGTTGCTGTGTATGTGGTAGTGGAACAGTTCACAGGGTTATCACACAGGCAACATGACGTGTAGAGTCATAGAAAGGGTAACTTCGTTGTATAAGTTTCTTCCATTTATTGCACGCCACAAAACAGTCATGATACTTATGACATCAACATAGTTAACGAGTTCAGCAAGATGATATGGCACATTGAAAACAATTCCTGTAGTCAGCAATGACAGCTGTTGTATATATGCGTCATAAGACATCACAGTTCAATAGATTCAGAAATTCATAAATCATAGAGTTCTAGTTCGTGAAGCTGTATAAATAATAATAATAATTTCTGCAACAGTGTCAGCTACAGATCTTCAATGTTCATAAACAATAATAAATGCTCCCATTCTGATGCTAGCAGATCAGTTGTATACAATAAGTCCGTTCACTGTCTGCACGTGAATAGCATACATGGGCTACAGGTCAGCTCGACCTTTATAATGTTCCTAAGTCTAACCATCTGACTTGGACGTGATCTCTGATATAACGAATCCTGGAACACAGACAATAGTCTTGTTGGTCTAGAGCGACCCATATATATTTAACTAGTTCAGGTATAAAGATACCGGTGACTTAATCCTAGTCAAAGTACCTCTCCATTTTGAATCACACAGGCGAGCAAATAGGCGACAAAATGACGAACCTCTAGATGATAGCATAAAGTTCGATACAAGAGGAATTACCTTATTTCGGAAAATCAACCATGAACATATGCCTCCAGGCAGGCGTGAATAATACTGGGAAATAGTCTAGTTAGCTAACTAACTCACAACGACAATGTATTTCCCTCAGAAAATCACAAGACGCAGGTCGCGTCTGCTCGCTTCTTAAACCATTTCTCAACTGCCGAACTGGGCGGAACACACAGAACGAACTCCCAGCTTTTGACATGCGCAGAACGACAATCTCTGAGTTGCCGTTCACAATAAGACGATTCTAAGAACATTCGAGATAAAAGTCTTACACAGTCGCGCCTTTTATGGTCATGAAAAGAAGCGTTAAGAAAGGTTTCAGACATCTACCATAGTTGACTGCTACTACCAAATAAGGAGATGTGGTCACGCTTCGTTCAAGAAATTATAGACCGAACGTGTCTCTATACAAGAGAAGGCAAACTCCTAAAAAATTGTAGTTTCGATAACTCGGATTATGTCCCTTTGACCATAGAAAACATAATACACACTTCAGTCAAAAAAATGATCATACATATGAAAAATGTTTATACAAACGAAAAATAATAATGATCCGTGCGTAACATTACCGCACCCTCCCGGGAAAAAAAAATGAAACATTTTTTTTTTTAAATCCTGGAGCCGGAAAAAATCTAGGCTCCTAACGCACGTATGATGCGTGGATATATACCTAACAAATTAGCTCAACGCATGGAGCGACACTGAGATCATATCTCAGATCCTTAGAGAAAAAATTTATCTAAGTATACGCTGATATATTCCAGGAAGGTGCCACCAACACACGCCACAATGATGGCAACAACATAATGACAATCAAATTATTCTCATACCAATATATGAAATTAAATATATTATGTGTTATCATACAATGTGTTGCAAATAGCGGTGTAATTTACTAATATACCGCACTATATTATTACATTATATAAAGTAACAGTAATTAATAAGTAATACATGTGTTGATCTTCGGTGACATAAAACATTCAATAGAAGAAGATGTGGACATCATCCGCTCCCAATGTAGGACAGGACTTGATATCCTCAAAGTTCCACAATGGACATAAACTCGCAGACTTCAATGATGTGCTGCGAAAATATCAATAACACAAATCTTAAAGACAACTGGTAAATTTCTTAATACAATCCTGAAAATAATTTATTTAAATGTGGCCGAGTGATCTTTTGGCCCGTATATCACTAACTAAGCCTTCTTAGATAATTACATGGTACAATGTTATAAATTTCCCTCAAAAAAAAAAAAAGTGAGACAAAATCTACTAACATGTCATTATAACATTGGACTGTATATCAGGAAATATATATATATGACAGAAGAATCATGTGGAATCGTGTGGACATCTGGACAGAATGTCTGCCATTACATTATCCGAACCACGGATAGCTCGAACCGAGAAATGAAATGGTTGAAGAGCTATGGCATAACGAGTGGACCTCGAGCTCTTCAAGTTTTTGCTCTGAATAGCAGTAAGCGCTTTCTGGTCGGTTTCCACAATGAAATGTGCGCCTAGAAGAAATCTTTGTAACTTCAGAATAGACCATACCATAGCCAATAACTCACGGTCTAAAACCGAGTAATTCTTTTCTGCAGCGTTTAATTTCCTAGAGATATACATCACCGGATGCAAAGTATCAGAATACTCCTGCATTAGTGCTGCCCCAATCCCTGTTGACGAGGCGTCACTTCGAAGAACAAAAGTCTTCTCAATAGTAGGTAACTTAAGAATAGGTGGAGATGAAAATAGGGCTTTAACCTGGTCCAATGAGGATTGACATTCTTTAGACCAGCGGATCAGATTAGGCGACCCTTTCTTCAATAAAGTAGAAAGCGGTGCCATAATGGAGGACAGATTCGGAATGAATCGTCCGTAGAATTGAATCAAACCTAATAGACTCCTTACTTGTTTCTTCGTCTTAGGGACCGAAATGTTAAGTATTTTTGAAACATTGTGGTCCTCTGTCTTTAAAAGACCATGACCAACCCGATGACCTAGGAAAGAAATCTCGCTAAATCCTATAAAGGCTTTAGAGGGTTTTGCAGTCAAGTTATACTCGCGAAGAGTAGACAGTAATTCGTATAAACCCAAATAATGATCTTCCCAAGAATCACTGAATAGACAGATATCATCTAGGTATGCTATGACATCTGTACGATATGCGAGAATTCGCCGCATCATGCGTACGAATGTAGCAGGGGCGTTCATAAGACCAAAAGGCATGAAATTCCATTGGAATAAACCCCTAGGTGTAGAAAAAGCTGTAAAAGGTTTGGCACGTTCAGTTAGCGGGACTTGCCAATAACCTTTAGACAAATCTAGTTTGGTAAAGAATCTAGAATTAGAAAGTTTATTGAGTAGCTCTTCTAATGAAGGCATAGGTTCAGCATCGAACTTCGTAACTTGGTTCAATTTGCGATAATCTACGCAAATGCGAATGTTATTATCCTTCTTTCGAACAATAACCATAGACGAAGAGTATGCTGAAGTGGATGGTTCAATGATTTCCAAACGTATCATTTCATCCAATTCTTTTTCGACTTGAGACTGGAAATGGATAGGTATTGGATATGGTCTGACTCTGATAGGATTGTGATCAGTTAGCACAATGTCATGTTCTATGACATGTGTGTGTCCCGGGATGTCTGTAAGAACATCCTGAAATGTTTGCAACATCGAAGAAACTTGTCGATGTTCCTCAGCGGAAAGATTTGGAGAAACGGTCACGTTTTTCCAAGATTCCGTAGAATAAAGTGGGACCATAGAAAGAGGAAGATTGACATCAGAAAAAGTAGTTTCCTCATCCTGTATAACTGACAGAGATGAGTACTGACCATGAGTTGCTTGTGAATTGTCCGTAGCCTGGAAAATAGGCTGCAAATAGTCAGGTCTTTCATAAAATTCCGTGAGCATATTTATGTGGAAAGTTTTATGCTTTCCATCAATATCGACAACATAGTCAACATCAGAAATTTTGGAGACTATTGCATATGGACCTTTCCATGCAATTAGAAGTCTGTTCTCCCTTGAAGGAAGTAGAACGAGAGCTTTGTCACCTGGACAAAGTTGTCGTAGACATCTATTTTTATTTGCAAACTGCCTTGCCTTTTCTTTAGCAAATTCTGAAGACGAAGTTGCTAGTTTGCATGCCTCGATGATCTTTTGCCTAAGAGCAATGACGTACTCATAAGAAGATTGAGTCTCATCGCTAATATTATCGGCAGTGATTAGATCGTGAAGTAAAGACATAGGGCCGCGCGGTTGCGCGCCAAAGACAAGTTCAAAAGGGGAAAACCCCGTATGTTCATTGGGGACCTCTCTATACGCAAAGAGAGCCGCGGGTAAGACCCTGTCCCAATCCTGAGGATGATCCTCAGTTATTTTACCAAGTAAAGTTTTCAGAGTCCTATTTAAACGTTCGACCAACCCATTAGACATTGGGTGATAGATACTGCTGAGAGACCTTTTAATGTGTAGCATAGACATTACCTGTGACATAGTGTCTGATATAAGTTGAGTGCCATGGTCTGACAATATTTCTCCGGGAAAACCCAAGCGAGAAAATATCAGCCAAAGAGCGTCTGCGATATCAGCAGTTGAGATGCTCTTGAGAGGTATTGCCTCTGGCCAACGTGTGCACATATCGACACATGTAAGGATAAATTGATGTCCTCTAGCCGACTTAATTCTAAAAGGACCGATAATATCTATTGCCATTTTTTGAAAAGGGCGAATAGGAATGTCAGCAGCCTGGATAGGCGCAGCATGTCGTGGTCCTTTAGATTTGACCTCCTGACATACTTTGCAAGAGCGACAGTACATTCGTATGTCCTTGCTCACAAATGGCCAAAAGAAAGCCGCAAGAACCCTCGACTTTGTACGGGAAAAACCCATATGTCCAGCACATTGCGAGTCATGAGCATGTTGCAATATTTGCAATCTCATGCTCTTAGGCACAAGAATTTGTGAATGAGTGGACGTAGTCGAGTCTTGTACCATACGTACAAGTACGCCGTTCTTCATAGAAATCCAAGATTTCCTATTAGTGTTCTGATTAGGATCACCTTTTTTTGCTAGAATGAAGAATTTTTGTAAAGAAGGATCTTCTTCTTGCAATTTGATAAATGAGTCACGTGTAATAGTCAAGTGACTATCTTGGTCATTTACTTCATCATTATTAGTTAATGAAGTTTGAGGTGGATCCAGAGCATGTGCTCTTGTGACCACCGCATTGGTAGCTTCAATGTTTTGCTCTTCCCAAACAGCAATCTGCTGTGGGGTACATTCCCTAACTCCGTGAATACGACCAATAATAAGGTCCGCAATAGGGTTTGGAAGTAGACACGCGTGGACCTCTCCCGTGAAGAAAGGAGTAGCAATGTGTATTATAGCAGTAGAATACTTTTCTAACGTGCCACCAAATGTGACACATTTGATGACTTTTCCTGTAGCACAGGATGGATCTACAAGAGATTGCCTAACGCCGACAGTAGTACATCCAGAATCAAACAACACTGAGACTGGATTACTATTTACTAGCCCCTTATGTAATATAAGAGAACCTCTCCCATCATGAGCAACATTAGCAGGAAGAGCGGGCAAAGGATGACCACAGCTTAGAGTACTAACGGTTTTCGGATCAAATAAAGTACTGCATTGGATACATTTATTTGCCCTACCAAAATCAAAAGATGAGCATCCGATAGCATTATGGTCTTTATCATTATTAACCTGTTTATCTGCTCCCTGAGATTCTTGTTGAACAGAGTTTGTCTGTTGATATCTTTTTCTCTTATGTTGCGATCTACCGCGACCATTATTGCCTCTGCAATTATCATTAAAGTCCCTACTGTAATTTTTATCCTGGTTTGAGTTCCAGTTTCCATAACTGTCATTACTATCTCTATACTGTTGAGAACCTCTATTATCTTGGTATTGAGGTCTCTGCATAAAATATTTACCTCTATACCGATTACCTTTGTGAAAATTTCTAAAGTTAACCGGAGTAGAATAACGTGTAGTATTCGGTTGTCTCCAGTTCTGGGAAGAAGAATCACCCTGGAATTGATCACTATGGTTCTGGGCATAATTACGATTACTCTTTTTATTGAAATTTTTCTGGCTACCCTGAAATTTACGCATAAAATTTGGGCCATAAGGTGCTGCCGAAGCAACTGGCAGACCTTCTTTCACCTTAGAGTTACTAATGGTTATGTGCGGATGCGCAGTAACATACTGGCTACAATATTCTTCCATTTCTTTTATGTTTTTAGGCTTACGCTCATGAAGAAAAGATAGAAAAGCTTCATTAACAGAAGACATAACCTTATCTCTAAGTAGTAAATCCATAAGAGCTTCAAATGTATTTTCTGTCTTAGACAACTCAACCCATCGTAAAAAAGTAAGACGGATGCCTGAGATGAATTCAGAGAATTCAACTCCAGTTTCTGGTAACATGGTTTTAAATTTAAGACGATATCCGTCCTCGTTAAGTTGGTACTTCTTTAACAATGCCGCCCTGACAACCTCATAGTTGTTTTTGTCAGGCACATCTACCATACTCAACAAAGTCAAAGCATCACCTCTAAGTATCTTGGACAGATGATACACATATAATGTTTTATCTATATTATGCACATTACATGCACTTTCAAATCTATCTAGATAAAATGTTATATCATCGATTGAGGGATTAAATGCTGGTAGATTAAGCTTGAAATCCTTAGCATTAGTCTTATTTGACACCTTATTTGCATCATTAGCATTACCAGTGTTCAATAACTTTAACTTCTCTAACTCTAAAGCTAAGACTTTTTCATCATGTTCCATTTTTGCTTTTCTCTCATCAGCCTCTCTTTGTAACCTTCTTTCTTCAGCCTCAGCCTGTAACTTTCTTTCTTCAGCCTGGGCCTGTAACTTTTCCTCTTCAGCCTCTACTTCCAGTCCCTTTTTTTCAGCTTCTTTTTCAAGTCTCTTATTTTCAGCTTCTTTTTCAAGTCTCTTATTTTCAGCTTCTTTTTCAAGTCTCTTATTTTCAGCTTCTTTTTCAAGTCTCTTATTTTCAGCTTCTTTTTTCAAGTCTCTTATTTTCAGCTTCAGCCTGAAGCCTCTTCTCCTGAAATTCTGCTTCTCTTTTTTGTTTTTCCATTTCCATTTGAAATCTTTTTTCCTCCACCTGCATCTGCAGTTTCTTTTGTTCTATTTCAGCCTCTATTCTCTTTTGTTCAGTTTGTTCTTTCATTTTCTTTTCTTCCGACTTCAATGCCTTGGCATATTGAACAGTCGCAAATTCTTCCAACTTATCACCTGTCTTCCCAAGGGCTTTACCCTGCTCAATAAAGTACTCAAATGTAGACATGATGTCTAAAATGTGAGTACAGAACCTGAAATAATTAATTATCTTATTTCAATGTTAAATAGCAACAAGACTTAATAAAGTTCTTGTATAATCTCTATGTTGAACCCAATCTCTGTGGGAAACAGGAGTTGACACCAACTTGTATTATCAAATGTATAATAATATCACAAGTCACCTCTTAATCATCAGTGCACTACCCAAATCAGTGCATAACCATCAGTTATTTATCATAACTGCACTACAATAGTGCATAAGCAAAAAACACCAGTTAGTTATGATAAGTGCACTATAGACCAATAGTGCATGAGCATATATTAACAATAGTGAAAGCTAACTATGCAAGAACTATGTAAACAATAACAAGACAATGTAAACAATAACAAAGGTCACCAACAATGTAAACAATAACAAAGATCAAAGTCAATGTAAACAACAACAAAGATCAGAGTCAATGTAAACAACAACAAAGATCAGAGTCAATGTAAACAATAACAAAGATCAGAGTCAATGTAAACAATCAACAAAGATCAAAGTCAATGTAAACAACAACAAAGATCAAACAATACGAAAACATTCGCATAAGTCAAATACACAAACAGCAAAACTAAAAAGAAATATGCGAAGATATGACTAACAAATGACGCTACAGTGTATACACAAAAATATACGTAAAGAACTGAATAATAGCAAAGGGGAGACCTACAAATACAAACAATCGAAATCGAAACTAAAAAACACAAAGAAAGAGAGAAAAGAAAAAAGAAAAAAAAAATATATATATACAAGAAACAAAAATAAAGCACAACTCGTCACAACTAAACAGATATAGCAACGATTGTCGCTAGCAAATTTCACTGTAGGAAATTCGCACAGTCCCTAACGAAAACGCTAACAGTAGAACCTCTGTGACGTGGTATCTTCTACTGCAAGACTCCGCCCAACCGAGAAAACCCGCTGAAATATAAACATATAAATATATACAAATAACAAATAACATATAACATATAAACATGTATCATGAAAACAATAGGAGAAAGTGTGAAAGTACAGAAGGCTCAGTTAGAACATAAGGGCACAGTTCACAAACAAAACAGGCCACTTAACTTCTATAAATCCAGCGTCAGCACGGTGCAGAACAGGATGTAATCAGCATTCTGAGGATAATGATCCAACGTTGATTAACTTCTGCTCCCATAAACAGCCATGACGAAGGAAAAGAGCTTCTAATACTGCAACAGTTGTTACGGCACTTGACCTTCTGAATCTTCTAAATTGATTTAACCGGCACTTGACCTTCTGAACCCGCAACAGTACCCCTGAGACCGGAACAGTTGTTACGGCACTTGTCCTTCTTTTCACCAGATCAGGAAATCCATTCGCTCGGTACTTGTCCTTCTAATTTTACATAAACTTCAATATTGCCGAGCAGCGCCGGGTAGTTTCAAAATCAGCAACTGTCAGAAAATCCGGATACTTTCAATAAAATTTCTTGTAAGGTGGTAGTTGATGCTGTAGTTGTATCTAGTATGATGATGATGTCTGGGTTTGCTGACCCCCTTGATAGCTGGAATCAGAGTGAACCAACCTATGGCCACCAAAAATGATATGGTGCGCCAAAATATCAGATGATAGAACCAGCTCTGGCCACCAAAAATGATATGGTGCGCCAAAATATCAGATGATAGAACCAGCTCTGGCCACCAAAAATGATAAGGGTGGATTTGAGCTGAAGTGGTAACTTGCCACCCTTATCGACACCTGGTATTAAAGTGTAAGATGTAGGTGTCTTCTCTGATTTAGGATGTTGCTGTGTATGTGGTAGTGGAACAGTTCACAGGGTTATCACACAGGCAACATGACGTGTAGAGTCATAGAAAGGGTAACTTCGTTGTATAAGTTTCTTCCATTTATTGCACGCCACAAAACAGTCATGATACTTATGACATCAACATAGTTAACGAGTTCAGCAAGATGATATGGCACATTGAAAACAATTTCTGTAGTCAGCAATGACAGCTGTTGTATATATGCGTCATAAGACATCACAGTTCAATAGATTCAGAAATTCATAAATCATAGAGTTCTAGTTCGTGAAGCTGTATAAATAATAATAATTTCTATAACTTCTGCAACAGTGTCAGCTACAGATCTTCAATGTTCATAAACAATAATAAATGCTCCCATTCTGATGCTAGCAGATCAGTTGTATACAATAAGTCCGTTCACTGTCTGCACGTGAATAGCATACATGGGCTACAGGTCAGCTCGACCTTTATAATGTTCCTAAGTCTAACCATCTGACTTGGACGTGATCTCTGATATAACGAATCCTGGAACACAGACAATAGTCTTGTTGGTCTAGAGCGACCCATATATATTTAACTAGTTCAGGTATAAAGATACCGGTGACTTAATCCTAGTCAAAGTACCTCTCCATTTTGAATCACACAGGCGAGCAAATAGGCGACAAAATGACGAACCTCTAGATGATAGCATAAAGTTCGATACAAGAGGAATTACCTTATTTCGGAAAATCAACCATGAACATATGCCTCCAGGCAGGCGTGAATAATACTGGGAAATAGTCTAGTTAGCTAACTAACTCACAACGACAATGTATTTCCCTCAGAAAATCACAAGACGCAGGTCGCGTCTGCTCGCTTCTTAAACCATTTCTCAACTGCCGAACTGGGCGGAACACACAGAACGAACTCCCAGCTTTTGACATGCGCAGAACGACAATCTCTGAGTTGCCGTTCACAATAAGACGATTCTAAGAACATTCGAGATAAAAGTCTTACACAGTCGCGCCTTTTATGGTCATGAAAAGAAGCGTTAAGAAAGGTTTCAGACATCTACCATAGTTGACTGCTACTACCAAATAAGGAGATGTGGTCACGCTTCGTTCAAGAAATTATAGACCGAACGTGTCTCTATACAAGAGAAGGCAAACTCCTAAAAAATTGTAGTTTCGATAACTCGGATTATGTCCCTTTGACCATAGAAAACATAATACACACTTCAGTCAAAAAAATGATCATACATATGAAAAATGTTTATACAAACGAAAAATAATAATGATCCGTGCGTAACATAATACTTATAATTTGTAACATCAAAAACATGATATAAAACAGGAAAAAGCAAAACAATAACTTACTTAAAATAATATATATATTTTTTTAAAACTCATCTGTGCTAAATTAAAAAAGAACAGATATTTATGTGACAGTACGTTTAAGTTAAAAAATTAAAACTGAGAATCATAAAGTGTTATATATATTCTGCATTTCTGTATGGTGCAGAAACATGGACGATGAATAAGCGTTTGGAGGAAAGAATTGAGGCTCTTGAAATGTGGATATATAGAAGAATGGGGCGTAACTCATGGAAAGAGATGAAAACAAATAAGGAGGTCCTAGAAAATCTAGGTATGAAAAGAGAACTAATGAGGGAGGTCAAAGTTCGGCAGCTAAAATACTTTGGCCACATAAAAAGGCATAACACCTTGCAGAAGACCATAACAGAAGGGAGAGTTGAAGGCAAACGTGCAAGGGGAAGACAGCGCTATAAGTGGGAAGATAACATCAAGAGATGGACAGGAAAGAGTCTATCAGAGTGCACCACCAAGACAAAAGACAGAAGACGTTGGAGATCCATTACAGCCAACCTTCGTTGTGGAGATGGCAACTGATGATGATGTTTAAGTTAGATGCTAAAGAAAATTTCAAGCTGTGTCATATATACTGAACAGTACCACAAACTGTACTTACTTGCTTGTCTCTGCTTCTCTCCTTTGTCTGTCTTCTTCTGATCTCTTCTCCTGAGCAGCTTGTAATTTCTTAAGAATAGCTTCTGTATGACTAATATCCCAGTTCTCTAATATCTGTTGTATAGCTGGAGTGGAAGCAATCTGTGACAAAGAACAAGATAATTCAGTCAGTAGCACAAAAAATAATAAGAAAGTTTATCAGTCGCACCCAACACTGATATTCACATTCAAATGATAACTCGGTAAATTGTTCACTTCACATTTTGAGGAATTTTATCATGGTGATGATGTGAAATGTACATCTGAAAAGACAAAAGAGATTATTCAGCCCAAAACTACATGTTCATTTTGAAATAAATCACATTTTCATATTGCACTTGTATTAACATAAAGCAGTGCTGTTTTAGCTGCAAATTTTGCTTGGTACTTGTTAGGTTTAAAAATTCTCTATAAAAATCTTCAACATGACATTGGCAAATTCATGTCTGATGTGACTGTCGTGTGAAATACAGCAAGTGATTCCATCAAATTATTACAGGATGCCTTTATCTGTATGCACACAAGAACACTCTTACATAGGAACTTTTTTAAAATGAAAATGAGTTATACATAAACTGTTTAAGATTATGATGTTTCTGTCATTCTTCAGTAGTATATGGGGTAAAAATAACAGATGTCCACAACAGCCAAAGTTAGAATAAATTACCAGTGATGATTTGTATATCTTAATTTTCAAAGTGATATGCTTATGTGATTTTTTCATGCATCTACAAGGAACTGTATTAGCATGAAAGGGTTGACTTATTACAGAACGACTGCACATATGTGGCTCTTGCAAACAACTGATAATTTCCCTTTACATCAACCAAAAGCCCACATTATCACCACTGTTACTAATGGTGGGCTTTTTCAATAAACTCTTTAAATGTATCTGATTCATGTTTTAAAAAATGGCTAAAAATAAAAAAAAACCAGTGGCATTATTTCCTAACAAGTGACTGTCAATAAACTAAAAGCTATATTCAAAAACACCAAATACACAATTCTAAACAAAAATGTGCTTCACAAACAAGTTCATAATCTTTGAGTAGAACAACAAGGCTGGAGTTATCTGTAATAGTTATCTCAGTTCATTGCTCATAACCGCAACATGCATGCAGGAAGAAAGACGTCCAGTTTGGCAGGCTACTTGTCGGGTGGAAGTCAGCTGTAGACGAATGGCTGGAATGAATCCATTCAGGCTGACATTGCAAAGGCAGTCCTTAAACTGTTGACTGAAAAGAAAGCAGATGAAGATCATTTTGCAGGTCCTGCCTCTCGATATAACAATTCTCACAAGCTGTGATAGCTCTCGGCTGACCAGTGTACTGAAGTTCCTCTACTTTTCCAGTTAAAAGAAACTACTGTCTCACTTGATGATGATAGAGTTAGACTCCAAGCTGCTGCATGCTGAATAACAATACCTTTTTGCAACCACATACAGTAGTTGTTTTTCCTTTTGCAACATGACTCAGTTTTCATTGTGGATTCATGTTAATATCCACAAAACAACTCCACAGCTTTGTGTTTCTCCAGAAGACATGTGGAGAGACACCACAATCACTGATGCCAGCTGGCATGGTACATGATGAAGAAGTAATAAGATTATTAACTCTTAAAGGATGAGAGACCAGTATTCCCGACTGATTTTTCCAGGCGCTCGTGATGGGAGGCCAGTTTTCAAGGCCATTTATTTGAACTAAGTTTTTATTTTGTTTTGTCCGAGTTTTATAATTTATTAATCCTCATTCAATTTTCTTTACAACTTTGTATAACCCCAGCATAACTTTTAAAAACATGGAAAGAACTAATCCATAAACGTTAAAACTATACAAAAACATAAAGATACAGAAACATCTCTCGCATTAACACATTAACTACCGAATTGAAAAACACACTGTGGCCGAATTAAATTTTTTTCCCATTTTCATCCTGTAAGTGTTTGCACAAAGTAAGCTGTAGTTTTCGTAATTGTTTACATATTTTTATGAATTACACGTCATTTTAAAGATAAATGAATGTACTATTACAATAAACACAGGTTGTAACTCTAATAGAGGTTGTTGCTATTTCAAGGCCCTCCGATGGCAGAGGACTTGCAATATTTTCACAATTATAACTGCTTGCGCCCCATCTCTATCAAAATCACAATTTCAATCAATGCACACCGTTTTCACTCTTGTCCTCGTTGCTAGATCTATCAGTCCATTGTTGAAACACGTTTCTATCCTATTCAGCCGTTAGACGAGATGTACATGCATTTTTTGTAGTCCTATCACTAGTTGCCATGGTAAACAGTTTTACACGATTTGGTAACTAACCCAAAACGCTGAAAAATATGAACATAATATCAATTTTCCAGTGTTCTACAACAACCATGCTTTGGGAATTTGTTTTCCGGTGGCAACTTAAAATCTCGAACCAGATCAGAAAGTTTTTCAGTACATTTTTCATTCGTTTTATTACTAAAATTAGATTGGCGCTCTGAGCGGCTTGCGGTCCAAATGTGATTATTTTGTGAGCCGCTGACAGCGGCTTGCGGTAGTTAATGTGTTAAACATGGGAAAACCACTACACCCTTAAAGAGTTAACAGTTTGCTGCTTATTCAAACTGGGAAACACAGTTTATGACAAAAGGTTTAGCTAATGCCATGTGCAACACAACTGTCTTTTCAAACTCATTCCTTTAATTTTTTATAAATCACTAAAAACATTTTGTCACACAAACCAGTAAAAAGGGTAAAAGGAAGGATCCTGTAACACAAACCCGTAAAAAGGGTAAAAGGAAGGATCCCATTACACGCCCATTGAGACATATTGGGAATTTGGTGTTAGGCCCATATTTTCTTGACCATCGGCACACTAGAGGTGATGTGGTCAGTATCACGCTGGCCGCCTTAACCTTCCCAGAAGTTGCTCTAGTACCCAATTCATGAGGCTGGGTCGACCCCGGAGCCGTTTGCGGTCGAAAAAATCCCACCTCAACTGGGGCTCGAACCATGGACTACCGCGCTAGGAAGCCAGTGCACTAACCACTGCACTACCGCAGTACCTTCCCTTTATTTTTTGATTGTTTGATGAGACCTGCTCTAATCACACGATCAAAATGTTTCGTTAGTATGTTCAATTTTGCTTTTATTTTATTCGGTGGAGTATAGGTGTTATGGAATCCAAGAAAAGAAGTAACATGCTAGCATTCTGAGATAATCAAATATTACTGTCAAAAGAAACAGCTTTTAAAGATCTTTCAGACTGTGAAACAAATAATGAAATATAAACATAGGAAAATTCAGTGAAAAGTTACATGCAATTGAAGAAATTATGGCAGAGAATTCAAATTCAGAGAAAAATCATCTTCAAGGGTTAGGACCATATTGATTCTTTTGAAACTGTCAAATATTTCAAATGGATATTAAATGCATATAAAGATTATTTTTTAATAAAGGTAACATAAACTATTGAATAGCAGGCAATCTGAAGTTCCATAAAATATAAATATCTCAAAATCAATATTTTTAACTAAATTAAAGGTTTTTTTGCATTGTTCTCAACATCAGAAATACCACCAAGTTTCCAATTCTGCCAGAACACACAACAAATATAGTTACTTGCTGATTTGTAGATAATTTAAAACAAAACTGTTATAGTTTTTTTTTAGCGGTCCTTAAAATCTCTAAAGAGTACATATGAAATTTATTAGAACATACCTCAGCAGGACACTGACTGTCTGAGGCATATATTCTTGGGTCTGCTCCATTTTCCAGCAATGTCTGTAAGAAATTGTTCAGCAAGAAATGGCATCCATAAATGACACAAATTTCTAGACATAAATATAATCTGATGTCAAGGCATCTCATGGCAGATATTGGTAAACTGATGAAGAAACAGAAATCCATGAAAGCACTGGAACAGATAACATCAGTCTTAAGATAAATTGATGGGGATAGAAACAGATGTGCTACATACTTGCAAGAAAAGTGATAGATGGCCAAGAACAAACATTAAACTGGATTCCACAGGGGACGAGAGAAAAAGGTAGACTCAGAAATGAATGTTTGATGCGGATCCCTAAAGTGAAATGCCGACAAATTAAAGAGAGAGACTCAGAGCCAGACTGGGTGAAGAACTTTTGTCTCTGCCTTGTGTGCCTTCAGGCATGATGAGCACTGATGATTTTTTTAAAAATTCATTAACATACAAACAGGTATCAATTTTTTACTTTATCATTACAGAGGCTTTAGGCAGAAAGTGGTACAAGACATGAAGATATCTTCTTCTTTCAACTTCCCAAGGAACACAGGCCTTCAACAAACTTATGCCAAGTCTTCCTGTCCTGTGCCATCAGCTCAAGGTCTTTTCATGTCTTCCTCTCCTTCATGTCTGTCTCCTCTTCTCCATATGTTCTTTAGTCTTCCTCCACCTCTCATGGGGTCTCTAGAACAAGGACTTCCTAGCAATGCTATCAACAGGTTCTCTCAATGTGTGTCCCACCCATCTCCAGTGACCCCCCATCTCCTGCTCTACTGGTGCCCATCCAGCTCCCATATAAGTTCCATACCAGCAATCCCACCACAACTCCCCCCCCCCCCCCCAATCCCTTCACTCCGCTCAAACATCCATTTATGAAAGTCTGTAGCTTTTTGGTTGACACCTTCATTGTTCCCCATGCCCCAGAGCCACACAATAGGACTGACGACAGTTGAATTGAAAACTATGATTTTTGTGTTGGACCTTATTTCCATACATTTTCCAACACAATGAAAGTCCCTCCAGTCGCCCCCTGTATTCACACCCTGATATCATTGTCTGTCCCTCCAACTGTGTCCATAATGCGGTAAAAGCATATGTATGATTCCACATCCTGTGGTGGCGACTCCTCCAGTACAATCTTGCTATTGTTTCCTGCACACATTCTCACCATCTCTGTTTTCTACCTGTGTACCTGCTTTAACCTGTAACCTCCCATCAAGCACTTTTAATTTTGTCCTACATATGACTACGACCAAAAGACAGAAGTGCCAGGTCACTGGCAAAATCCAGATCATCAAGCTTTCCAGTCAGAGTCCATTGGCTTCTACCTGCAATGGAAGAGGTCAACCCCCCCACAACAAAATCTCTACCTAACAGGAAGAAAACTGGTGACAAGATGCATCTCCATCACACTCCAGTTCCTATCCCAAACTGTTCTGCAAGTTGGTCCTTTATGAAAATACCTGATGCGTGATGCCATATGATGATGGATGGTATCCGCATGTCTGGTTTTGTGTAGTGTGTAGATGTGTTCAGTCAAAACAATGTTCACGCAACAATAACAGGGCAATCCACATAGGACGTCAGTAAACTCACGACGTATAAAGTCAATGAGTCTTGAAACAGCCGTTGACGTTTTTCTTCATTATTTATTGTGGACGCCACAGTGACAAAATGGTTACGCAAATGTGTAGGCACATCAAACAGTCATTATCACAGCAACATTCAATACAGCAATAAACGGTAGACAGCATTACAATGATGAGTCAGATGCATGTTATATTTCAAAGTGCTGTAAATGTAGTCAGGTGAACAACTCCATCCTTTTCTATAACAGCCAGGAGATAACCAGATGTATGAGATCAGTTCACTCTCCTTAGTTTGACTTCAGCAAGACAGACACGTCTGCCGAAGTATAAATAATGTCCTCAAAAATATCCTCTAGATAATAAAGGTTTTCCAAACCTAGTTCATTTAACAAAGTAGCAAGTAATGGTCCTTGGTACCTGCATCAACTGATGCAGTACAATGCAGCGACATGTGAGCTGGGAAAAAACATCTCGTGACGACGACTTTCGCAGACAGGCTATGAATCGAAATCGCTCACGACCCAAAATCAATAGAGTTAATGAAAAAGTCAATTTACCTTGCTTTCATGAAATACACAGAAATATCACGCCTCCCGACATGTGGGAAACACTAGAGGTATTATCTCGAATAAACGAAATATCCATTAAGAGGACTACACATCCCTGAAAGAACAAAAATAGCGGAGATCCCCTCTTCAACGAGGCATCTCTTTCGCCATTCCAAATCGCTCACTCCCACTAGTGGTGGGCGGAAACCGATCGACAAAGAAGCAAGACAAGTCATGCGCAGTCCAGCGCAAAATGACCACAGCTCAAACTTAACTGCATTCGATACCAACGCGAGAAGACAAATGCTTACCCAGAAAAGTGACTATAAATTTCAAGCAGTTGTTGCCCTTGCGTTATAAAACAGATATTGAAATAAAACGATGTTGCGAGAATTTATCACGCAACATATCACCACCTCCTCCCGATAAAAAAAAAATGTGGAACATATTTTTTTTTTTCCAATATCAAAGAGCAAGCGATAAGCGGCTCAAAACGCACGAATTATGCGCTGATAATTAACTAAATTGCCAAACAATAGGCTAATTATAGAGTGTCTGGTGAGGATATACCTCAACAGAAAAATAAATATGTCTCAAAAAATATTCACATCGGGGAGGTGTCACCAACACACATCACGTTAGCATGTAAACACAATATACGTATGCAAGTTACTATAATCATCATTAAACAGCATACTCTAATATTGTCTTTAAAAATGGATGTACAAATCTGATAGGAAAATTTAGATAGTACATTCTTTGACATGTAATGACATAAGTACATAGTAAAGTTAAACTACATGACGATCCAGGACATATGCTCTGGTATTCCGAGGGTAAGTACACAATCTAGAACTCGTAAGGTAAGTCCTCAGCTCAACAATGACATTCTGAGAAAGTACAAGCAATATAATGCTAATTAATAACTAATATGCTTCATAAGGTACAATACATTATTAATAATTGTGGCTGTTTAGTAAACTAACGGCCCTTATATTAACTACTCAGTCCTCCTCTATCATCTTAAAAAAACGAACAGAAGAAGATGACAACAAAGCACGATAGTGTGTACATATAAAGTAAGTACAGATGTGCTAATCTATTGTAGAAATATAGGTGTGTTATGACTCTGTAATATATGGAAATATAGGACAGAAGTATTAGTTGGAGTCATGTGGGCATCTAGACAAAATGTCAGCCATCACATTATCCGCACCACGGATAGCTCGTACCGTGAAGTGAAAAGGTTGAAGAGCTATAGCATATCGAGTGGATCTCGAACTCTTCAAATTCTTAGTCTGAATAGCTGTAAGAGCTTTCTGATCAGTCTCTAGAATGAAATGTGCGCCCAGGAGGAATCTTTGTAGCTTTAGAATTGACCAAACCATCGCTAACAACTCACGGTCTAAAACCGAGTAGTTCCTCTCTGCCGCATTTAGTTTTCTAGAAATGTACATAACAGGATGCAGAGTATTTGCATATTCTTGCATCAGTGCTGCTCCAATCCCAGTGGATGAAGCATCACTCCGAAGAACAAAAGTCCTATCAAGAGTAGGTAATCTTAAGATGGGAGGAGAAGAAAATATATTCTTGATTTGGTCTAGTGAAGATTGGCATTCTTCAGACCAACGGACCAGATTAGGCGAACCTTTCTTCAACAATGTTGATAGAGGTGCCATGATCGAAGATAAATTTGGAATAAATCTCCCATAAAATTGAATTAAACCTAAGAGACTCCTAACTTGTTTCTTCGTTTTAGGAACAGAGATGTTCAGTATTTTGGAAGTATTGTGGTCTTCTGTCTTCAAGAGACCATGACCAACACGATGACCCAGGAAAGAGATTTCACCAAAACCAACAAAAGCTTTAGAAGGTTTTGCTGTCAAATTATTCTCACGTAGAGTGGACAGTAAGTCATATAACCCTAAATAGTGATCTTCCCAGGTATCACTGAAGAGACAGATGTCATCTAAGTATGCGATGACATCCGAACGATGTGACAGAATTCGACGCATCATGCGAACGAAAGTGGCAGGGGCGTTCATGAGACCAAAAGGCATAACATTCCATTGAAATAGACCCCTAGGTGTAGAAAAAGCAGTAAGAGGTTTGGCATGCTCTGCTAAAGGCACTTGCCAATAACCTTTAGACAAGTCAAGTTTAGTGAAGAATCTAGAATTAGAAAGTCTAATCAGTAGATCTTCTAACAAAGGCATCGGTTTCAGCGTCGAACTTTGTGACCTGATTCAATTTGCGATAATCAACGCAAATTCGTATGTTCTTATCCTTCTTCCGGACAATAACCATGGAAGAAGAATATGGTGAAGTCGATGGTTCAATTATATTTAATTGAATCATTTCATCCAATTCCTTTTCCACTTGCGACTGAAAGTGTATAGGAATAGGATACGGCCTAACCCTAATTGGATTATTGTCGGTAAGAATTATGTCATGTTCTATGACATCTGTGTGTCCAGGAATGTCAGTGAGAACATCCTGAAATGTTTGTAACATCGACGAGACTTGTCGATGTTCGTCACCAGAAAGATTAGGAGAAACAGAAACGTTTTTCCAAGATTCCGTAGAATGTAATGGAACCACTGGAAGGGGAAGGTTGACATCAGAGAAGGTAGCTTCCTCATCCTGAATGACAGACAGGGATGAATAATGACCGTGAGGTGCAGGAGCATCATCCGTTGCCTGGAAAATAGGCAGCAAATAGTCCGGACGTTCGTGAAATTCCGAAAGCATGTTTATGTGGAAAGTTTTATGCTTTCCATCAATATCGACCACATAGTCAACATCGGAAATCCGAGAGACTATTGCATACGGACCTTTCCATGCAATAAGAAGTCTATTTTCCCTACTGGGGAGTAGGACGAATGCTTTGTCCCCTGGACAAAGTTGTCGTAGACATCTATTCTTGTTAGCAAACTGCCTTGCCTTCTCTTTAGCAATTTCTGATGAAGCAGTTGCTAGCTTACATGCCTCAATGATCTTTTGTCTAAGAGCAATGACATACTCATATGAGGATTGAGTTTCATCGCTAATATCATCGGCAGTGATGAGATCGTGTAATAAAGACATAGGGCCGCGTGGACGCGCGCCAAAGACAAGTTCGAGGCGAGAAAATCCTGTGTTTTCATTAGGGACTTCTCTATAGGCAAAGAGAGCCGCGGGTAAAACCCTGTCCCAATCTTGAGGATGATCTTCAGTTATCTTACCAAGCAAAGTCTTGAGCGGTCTATTCAGACGCTCAACTAACCCATTAGACATAGGATGGTAGATACTACTGAGAGATCGTTCAATATGTAAGGTAGACATTACCTGTGACATAGTGTCAGATATGAGTTGAGTGCCATGGTCTGACAATATTTCTCTGGGGAACCCCAAGCGAGAAAAAATATCAACCAAAGAGCATCTGCGATATCTGTAGTAGATATGCTCTTAAGAGGAATAGCCTCTGGCCAACGTGTGCACATATCGACACATGTAAGGATAAACTGATGTCCTCTGGCCGACTTGACCTTAAAAGGGCCAATAATATCTATGGCCATTTTCTGAAACGGCCGAATAGGAATGTCAGCAGCCTGGATAGGCGCAGCATGTCGTGGTCCTCTAGATTTGACCTCCTGACATACCTTGCATGATCGGCAGTAAATACGAATGTCCTTATTGACAAAAGGCCAAAAGAAAGCCGCAAGGACTCTCGACTTCGTACGGGCAAAACCCATATGTCCAGCACATTGCGAGTCATGAGCATGTTGCAATATTTGGACTCTCATGCTCTTGGGAACAAGAATTTGCGAATGTGCCGACGTAGCCGAATCTTGTACCATACGTACAAGTACGCCGTTTCTCATTGCAATCCAAGATTTTCTATTTGTATCCTGATTCGGATCACCTTTCTTCGCAAGAACGAAGAATTTTTTTAAAGAAGAATCTTCTTCTTGCAATTTTATGAAAGAGTCACGAGTGATCACTAAGTGACTATCTTGGCTATCAACTTCATTATCACTATTCAGTGAAGTTTCGGGTGTTTGTAGAGCTTGTGCTCTTGTAACTACTGCATTTGTAGCTTGCATGTTATTATCTTCCCAAGCAGCCATCTGCTGTGGGGTACACTCCCTAACTCCGTGAATACGACCAATAATAAGGTCCGCAATAGGATTAGGTAAGAGACAAGCATGCACATCTCCAGTAAAGAAAGGAGTGGCAATGCGAATTACAGCAGTAGGATATTTTTTCTAGAGTGCCGCCAAATGTGACACATTTAATAACCCTTCCTGTAGCACAAGATGGATCTACAAGCGATTGTCTAACACCAATAGTGGTGCATCCGGAATCGAAAAGTAGTGAGACCGGAGTATCATTAACAAGACCCTTATGTAGAATTAAAGAACCCCTCCCGTCATGCGCAACAGCAGCAGGAAGAGCGGGAAGTGGGTGACCACAACTCAAAGTAGTTATGGTACCCGGTTCGAATAAAGTACTGCATTGGGGGCATTTGTTTGCTCTCCCAAAGTCAAAAGCAGAACTAGTGACAGCGTCAAAGTTTTTACTATCAACAACATGATTACAGGCTGCCTCAGTTTCCTGTTGTACAGCATTAGCCTGCTGATATCTCTTTTTTTTGTGTTGAGATCTACCCCGACTATTATTACCTCTGAAGTTATCAGAGTTATTATTATCTCTGCAGTTATTATTGTCTCTATTGTAATTGTTATACTGGTTCGAATTCCAGTTTCCACGATTACTATCATGTTCACATTGATGCGAACATCTATTTGTTTGGTTTTGAGGTCTTCGGCAGGAATAACCTCTATTACCATATCCTCTTTTGAAATGCTTATAATTATTAGGGTGATAGTAACGAGTACTATCAGGTTGTCTCCAATTCTTCGAAGAAGAATCACCATGAAATTGATTTCCATGATTTTGACAGAAATTACCGCTACTCTTTCTATCAAAATTTTGTTGGGATCTACGAGCAAAGTTTTGACCATACGGAGCTGCCGAAGCAACTGGTAAACCTTCTTTCACCTTAGAGTTACCCATGGTTATGTGTGGGTGCGCAGTTACGTATTGGCAACAGAAATCTTCCATTTCTTTTATTGTTTTAGGTTTACGTTCATGAAGGAAAACAAGGAAAGACTCATTGACAGACGACATGACTTTGTCTCTAAGTATTAAGTCCATAAGTCCTTCATAAGTTTTTTCCGTCTTAGATAGTTCAACCCATCGTGAGAAAGTAATGCGTATTCTTGCAATAAACTCGGAGAATTCAACTCCATTTTCAGGTAACATGTTTTTAAATTGTAGACGATAGCCGTCTTCGTTAAGCTGATATTTCTTTAACAAAGCGGCCCTGACAACCTCATAATTGTTCTTGTCAGGTTCATCCACCATATTTAATATACTTAGAGCTTTACCTGTCAGTATCCCTGATAACTGATAAACATATTTTGCTTTGTCTATGTTATGAGCTGTACATGCTTGTTCAAATCTGTCCAGATAGAACATTATGTCATCGCTGGAAGGACTAAATGTTGGTAACTTAATCTTAAAAGTATCATTATTAGCCTTACCAGAAGATGAACCCTTGTTTGCATCATTACCATTACTCATGATTGTCAATTTCAATTTTTCCAACTCTAAAGCTAAGACCTTTTCTTCATGTTCCATTTTTGCTTTCTCTTTCCTCTCATCAGACTCTCTCTGTAATCTTCTTTCCTCAGCCTGAGCCTCTTTTTGAAGTCTTTCATTTTCAGCTTCTTTTTCAAGTCTTTTATTTTCAGCCTCTTTTTCAAGTCTTTTATTCTCAGCTTCTTTTTCAAGTCTTTTATTCTCAGCCTCTTTTTGAAGTCTTTCAGCTTCTAGCTGTAGCTGGAGTTTTCTTTCCTCAGCTTCTGATTCCCTTTTTTGTTTTTCCATTTCCATTTGGAATCTTTTTTCATCCACCTGCATCTGCAGTTTCTTTTGTTCAGCTTCCATTGCTTTATCATATCGAGCAGTTGCAAATTCTTCTAACTTATCACCAGTCTTCCCAAGCAATTTACCCTGCTCAATAAAGTGCTCAAATGTAGACATGTTGTCTAACATATGAGTCCAAAACCTGAAATAATTAACTAATTTATTTCAAACCTAAGTGTAACAAGTCTTAATTAAGCACTTGTATATTCACATCACCTTATATTATCCCAGTCTCTGTGGGAAACAAGTCTCCAATCAAAGAACTTGTATATGAAATATCAGCACTCAATTCTTGATCATAAGTGCACTTCTCATTCAATAGTGCACGACACTATTCATCATTCATTTATCATCAGTATAGTAGTAACAGTGCATTAGCATAGCCCATTAACTAATTACTATAACTGTAAACAATGACTATGTAAACACATGCAGAATGTAAACATTGAAAATGTAAACAATACAAACAATGTAAACAATAACAATGTAAACAATAACAAAGATCAGCAACAATACAAAAACTTTCGCAGAAATCAACTAAAAATAAAGCAGAAATTAATGAAATATCACAAAAAATGTGACGATATCTGCGATAGAATTAAACAAAATACATGACACCACAGTGTATAAACAAAAATGTTGTATGAAACTAAAATATAGTCAAGATGAGGCTAACAAATACAAACAAATCAAAACAAAACTAAAGAATGCGAAATAATAACGAAAACAATATTAAAACATGTCATCACAGCTAACATAAATAGCAACAGAAGTCGCTTAGCAAATTCCAGTATCGGAAATTTGCAAACCCTACAGAAAACGCTCACAATAGACGACCTCTATGACGTGGCATAATCTAACGGAGACACCACCCAACCGAGAACCCGCTGAAATATAAACATATAAATATACAAATAACATATAAACATATAACATATAGAATGAGATGATACACAGAAGACTCAGCAGAAGTATAAGGGCACAGTTTACATACAAACAGGCCACTTAACTTATAGGCTTCCAATCGTAGAACAGCAGAAAAACGGATGTCAATCAACGTCCTAAAGAGCGAAGCTCCAACGATGATGGCACATCTGAACTGCTTCCACTGCTAACACGATGGTACAAGAGCTTCTGACATACTGTGTGTTGAGTTGTTTCGGCACTTGACCTTCTAATCCAAAAGTAAGTTGATGGAAATCGGTACTTGGCCTTCTTCAGAAAACAACCCGTTTCAACCGGCACTTGACCTTCTCAAAAAAAAAACGACAGCACTGGAACCTTGACAGCAGCAACTTGCTTGACTTGCGTAAAAGATAACAGCAGTCCGAGTTATCCGGCAACATGTAACAACGCCGGGTACTGTCAAATTCTTGTTTCCGTCAAAAAATTGAAATTTGACTTTTACCGGGCAACGCCGAGTACTTTGAAAATTTTGAAGATGTTGACTGTATTGAAGAATGTTAATTTCTTGAAGGATGCTGATGAATTCTTGTTGAAAATGAAGTGGGTAAGGGACCCCGTGTTTGCTGGTACCAGAATCAAACCAGCTTATGGCCACCAAATGATGCGTGATGCCATATGATGATGGATGGTATCCGCATGTCTGGTTTTGTGTAGTGTGTAGATGTGTTCAGTCAAAACAATGTTCATGCAACAATAACAGGGCAATCCACATAGGACGTCAGTAAACTCACGACGTATAAAGTCAATGAGTCTTGAAACAGCCGTTGACGTTTTTCTTCATTATTTATTGTGGACGCCACAGTGACAAAATGGTTACGCAAATGTGTAGGCACATCAAACAGTCATTATCACAGCAACATTCAATACAGCAATAAACGGTAGACAGCATTACAATGATGAGTCAGATGCATGTTATATTTCAAAGTGCTGTAAATGTAGTCAGGTGAACAACTCCATCCTTTTCTATAACAGCCAGGAGATAACCAGATGTATGAGATCAGTTCACTCTCCTTAGTTTGACTTCAGCAAGACAGACACGTCTGCCGAAGTATAAATAATGTCCTCAAAAATATCCTCTAGATAATAAAGGTTTTCCAAACCTAGTTCATTTAACAAAGTAGCAAGTAATGGTCCTTGGTACCTGCATCAACCGATGCAGTACAATGCAGCGACATGTGAGCTGGGAAAAAACATCTCGTGACGACGACTTTCGCAGACAGGCTATGAATCGAAATCGCTCACGACCCAAAATCAATAGAGTTAATGAAAAAGTCAATTTACCTTGCTTTCATGAAATACACAGAAATATCACGCCTCCCGACATGTGGGAAACACTAGAGGTATTATCTCGAATAAACGAAATATCCATTAAGAGGACTACACATCCCTGAAAGAACAAAAATAGCGGAGATCCCCTCTTCAACGAGGCATCTCTTTCGCCATTCCAAATCGCTCACTCCCACTAGTGGTGGGCGGAAACCGATCGACAAAGAAGCAAGACAAGTCATGCGCAGTCCAGCGCAAAATGACCACAGCTCAAACTTAACTGCATTCGATACCAACGCGAGAAGACAAATGCTTACCCAGAAAAGTGACTATAAATTTCAAGCAGTTGTTGCCCTTGCGTTATAAAACAGATATTGAAATAAAACGATGTTGCGAGAATTTATCACGCAACAATACCCCTTCACAAATCCAATGTAAAGAGGTGAGTTCCACTCCACTATCACTTTTAATATGGCTATCTGATCTGCATATAATTCTTTGCCTAAAACCTGCCAACTCATCTCTCAGCCTATGGGCTCGTCCAATCTCTTTGAATGTTCTCCATGTTTTAGGGCCACACAATAGAGTTGCCCTTTCATTTAAGCTGAAGATTATTATTGTTATGCTGCACTTATGTGTTTTAATTTCCATATATTTCTCAATGCAATGAAAGCTCCTCTTGTCTTTTGTGTTTTTATTTTGAAGACACGTACATTTCTCAACTTGCCTATATTGCTGCCAAGATATAGGTATCAATCCACATTAGTGGTGTTTCTCCAAATTTGATTTTGCTACTATTTGCCACATTTATTTTCATAATCTTTGTCTTTTCTCTATGAATTTTCAAATCCATTTGCTTTGAACTCTCATTAAGGATTCTCATTTTGTCTTGTATCTGGTTTTCTTGATTATGGGATAGTATGACAAGGTAATCAGAAAAATCTAGATCATAGAGCTATTTTGTTAGAGTCCACCGATTTCTATTTGTGGTGGTTAATGTCTTCATAATCCTATCAACAGTCAGTAAGAAAATAGTGATAAGAGGCCCATTTGCTGCACTCCAGCTCTTATCTCAAAGGGTTCTGTAAATTCTGTTACTCACCACCTTTTACATTTTGGGCTATCTTCTCCATCATTGCCCATTCAATCCCACAGTTGCTTTGGCCTGCTCTTCTACTGTTCTCCTGCAGGAAGTTTTCTTTGGTCTTCTCTAGTTTCTCTTTGGCCTTCCCTTCTACTACAGTATCCTCTCCATGAGGTACTCTTTGGATTTCTAACCCTCCTTCTCTATATCTGTTGATTCCATCTTTATGCTGTCTGGCTACAATGGTTGGTTGTTTCCTGATGGTATACTTTATCCATCTATATTTTCTCTCTTCCCATTCCAGCTATATTAGTGGATGCCCTATGTAGCAATGTTGTCACCTTGAGTCGATGGACCTAAACTCGAGGCGGCCTGAGGTCATCACAATGACTTGACTGGAGTTTTTTTTACTAGCTACTTGACTCTGGGCTTGCCATTTATGGCAAACCAACTTCTCCGCCCTCATTCATAACGCATTCTTATGGAGTGCTGTTAATGGTTTAAATCGATGAAATAAAAATGCTAAAAACAGAGCTTATTTTTTCATTATTATTTATAGTGATCACACCTGTCAACTTGTACAGGAAAGGGACAATCTGCTCAGGAATTTTTAATTTTTGTTGGTGTACAGCTGTACAATCAGTTTGTACAGGTGTTTTTTTAAGTATGTTTTTTCTCCTCTTTAAAATTACTTCTTTTTTTTTTCAAGCCCCGACATTTTTAAAAAGTGTTTTCAGAAAATAACCTATCAAATCCCATTAACCTTTGATTTAAAAAGCGGAAGTTTCATTGCGCATGACTTACCAAGGCCCCCCCCCCCCCCCCCCGTGTTTATTCCACCGTCATATAATTTGTAGCCACCTAGCGGAAGGTTTCTCACTTAAACATTTCCGATCTCTACCATGTGTGCTAAGCTTCTTCTTCTTCTTCCATCCTTAGCCGCTGACCGACAAAGCAGTCTGTGGCCAATACGCCTAGTGGCGTCTTAGGGCAACAAGAAATTATTTGTTGTTCCGTTACGCCGAGCGGCGTTTATTGGTACGACAAAAATTAATTGTTGTTTCCGTAATCAGAGTGGCTGGCAAGCGGGTGATCAGCCCACTGTATGTGCTAAGCAGGCCTACATTTTTCTTATTTAATTTGCTTAAGTTAAATCAATATTTATTTTTTAGTGGTGGTATTTTATATAGAAACTGTTACTAATAAATTTAGATTAGATTTTAAATAAATGGGGTAAAGGTGAGAAAACAAGGTCACCAGAAATAATGAATGGTAGGTATAGTATGGGTAAGCCCATAACATTCTTGAACTTAATTTCTAGAGATCATTTAGTTCACATAATTTTATTTTATTTATAACTGAAATATAATAATATGAAATCAGACTAATTTTTGTCTAATACTAAATAATACAAAAATACTAACATAAAATGATAATTTATCTGTGACAAAAAAAAATTTTGGGACGTCCAACCCTGAGAGAGCCTCGTACACATACTATAAATAAAATGGATGTAGGCCTATAGTCTAGGGAAAATTTGATCTTTCTAATTTTACTTTAATTCAGCAATGATTTGTTATTAGTTTTAAAAGGAATAGATCTTATCTTGCTAAAAGCGGACATGAAAATTAGTTGCTGGTCTTAAAAAGTGCATTGAAAATACAGGCTTCTATAAACTCTTTTGATTAAAAAATAGTGATTAGAAATATAACCATGTCATTTTCTTAGAAATAGGCTGATCCAATTGAAATGAGGAATTCATATGAAATCTGTTTTGCTTAAATTATATTTTAAGCATCTTCAGTCCAATGACTGAGGCTGCATCTAAAAAACGTACATTAGCTGACTAGAGCTTAAATCATGCAAGATAAACATAGACATCCACTGCAAAGACCTTAAATCATCTGTTGACATTTTAAAAATTGCAAAAGGTGTTGGTCTCACATATAATGCAGCACATTCAAAATTAAAGGAATTAAATTTTTAATTTTAGCTAAAATTGTGTAAATTTAAAAAAAATTTACTTTTTTTAAACTGTCCATTTTTTGTAATACTTTTGTGTCAAGTTTTTTTTTTGCTTGTAAGGTTTTTATTGGTATTGTGTACAGGTTTTTAAACTTTGTTCAGGTTATTATTGGTATGCTGTAGAGGTTTTAATCTCAAGAAGTTGACAGGTATGAGTGATTGAGGTAATTTTCAAATTAAAGCGATTGTGGCTGTAAACAGTTTCAGATTAAGATTAAAGCTTGGCTTGGGACTCAGCTTGAAAGCTATTGTTAGGGACTTGAGAGTTGTACTAAAAGACTTGAGACTTTACTTTAAACTTGTTATGCAAGACTTTATGACAACTCTGCCATGTAGTTCCCAGGGTCCTTCGAGGAGAAGAAAGAAAAAAGTTACTGCTCCCTCTGTATAACGTGACTAATAATGAGGCTGTGTACATGGCTGGCAACCTCATAATGCAAAAGAAATTTGAGCAGAAACCACTGCTGTTTGAGCACATTAATGCATTGGTGCAGGCTTTCTGCATATCAGCTACACTGGTGGCTCCATGGTCCATAGAGAGCACAAAGGGAAAGTATAATGACAATGATGTATTGTTTGTTGATTGGTTCTTTTCCATATATCTGTCTTTGTGTTTCCACATATCCTGTGACCATCTGCTATGGAGGATGCAAAAGAGATATATTTTAGTGAATGTCTGTAGTTTGGATTTTATATTTTATGTTGACATATATTCCAAATCACTGAGTATGGCTAATTTTACATTTGTTTGAACAACATAATATTTGTGTTCCTGGGCATTAGTAGCAAAGTTCTGTACTGGTGAGAGAAAGCTGAAGGTAAATCTGGCTTTTAAAATTCTGGCACAGACATCCTGATTGTTCCAATTTTTGGTCACTGTTACCCATCAAACAAATCATGCTGTGGACTTCTCTCAATTGATTGTTGATCTACATGAGATCTGTTTTATCATCATTCTATTTTTGCTCCTTATATAGCATTAATTTACCACTGCAGCTGGTCTCCCTTACGTGAAGCAGGCATCAAAACATTGATGTGCTCTTGCAGTGGTGATTTCTGTAGCTATCTGTTTAACATGTGATCAGGCTGCCAGCACAACCCTCAAATTAGATTCCAACAGTCTATGGCATGCCTGAGGCAGCAGTTATCATATTCTATCTTTTGTCTTCTCATTTTCTTTCTTTTGTTTGGATTAATTTTTAGCTTTATTTTTGCTGAGTCTGCTCAGTACTGTTAGTCCACTAGTCTTTTTCTGCATGGCTTATTGTTTATGTGATAGAAAACCTAGGTCATCCATAAAATTGGTAATCTCCAGATGTTTGTCCATTGCATATTTCATTCCTGTTTTTCTTCCTTATTTAAATTGTCTCATTGCTCAGTTCATGGCCGTAATGAAGATCATTGATGAAAACAGACATTCTTATTCAACCTCATGTCTACTGCAAAGGGTTCCAAGAGCTTACCTTTGTGAACATTTCAGCTGGCGTTCTCTTGATACAAATCTTGAACAATTTTAAATAAATCTCTTGGGGTTTATCTAACATCTCAATATTTTCCATTTTAATATGTAACCGATCACATCTTTTCAAAGTACAAAATAGCTGATAAAAATCTGCAATTTATTTGAATAGTCTGATCTGCACAAGTTCTTCCTGTTCAAAAGCCTACTTGCTCCTTTTTGAGTTTTCCATTCAAAACTTCTTTCATATGATGGCCCAACATCACCCTGGTCAGAATATTTGTGCAATGTTTTTGTTACTATTAATAAATGTTCATTTAAGTTTGGTAAATAATTTCATTAAGCACAAATTTTATTTCTAGATCAGTGAGTTTTGTGTACAGTAAATGCAAACGAGCAGATATAAGCTTATAAAGAAAGTGTGAAAATGTCGTTCTGATTTTATTATTTTTTTTTATTAAAGTACACCAAATAAATAAAATAAAAGAAAAAAATATAACAAATTGAATTGTACAATCATTTTTTTTAAAATGAAAGAAACAGATGACAGAAAACGTTCATGTGACAGTGTGTGACCTTTTTGTAATATTCAATTATTCTCTTTGTCTTCCTTCTTAAAAATATCACCCACCTCCTGAGATAATAGTATTCAGTTGGCCAAATTATGCAGCATGTCTCTTCCTTCCAGCAAGGCAATATTTTCAGCTGGATTGACTAGTTTCAATCACAAAGTGTCTATTTCTTCTCTATCTTTTCTCCCATCAGGTGTACTGTACAGCTTTCTAGTGCAAATAATCTGTGTTACATGGTTGTTGTTTTGATGTACTTTCTATAACTCAGAAGCCTCAGTTTCCTATTTATGCTTATTTATGCTATTTATTTGAGATATATCACTGTCTCATTGTTTTGATCACCTCAGAATGGTGATCACTTATGAGAAGACACTGTACAGTTTAAATACACTTACTTACTTACTTACTTACTTAGTCGTTCCCCTTCTACCGTGAGGTGTAGAGGTTTGGAAGAGAGAGCACCAGACCATTCCATCAGCTGTCTTCCTCCCGGCCCGGCTCCACCCCAGTCCTCGGTCCTTCAAAGATTGTCTAATGTTGTCCTCCCAGCGGACTCTGGGTCGTCCTGGAGGTCTGGATCCCTGGCTCTTTGTTTCCCATGCCTGTCGTGGTAGCCAATCTTCTCCCACTCTGCAGACACGGCCAAACCATCTCAGTTGGGACTGTTCTATTTGGGTCTGCAGCGGATGGGATTTTAGGCCTTGACGGATCGTCTATTAAATACACACTACAGTTAAGTAAGTTGAACTGTTAAAAAAACTATACTTGTATATCATACCTGAATGCATGCAAGATGTCCTGCAAATGCTGCTCTGTATAAAGGTGTTCTCATGAACTGTCCCTGTTTATTAGGATCTGCCCCATGGTCCAGTAAGAACTTTATTGCATCAGCATGGCCACCATCTTTAAATTATATATATTTATATATAAAATTAGAATTTCACATAGCTTGTAACATTATAATGAGTAAAATCCACTTTTTTAAGCTTAGCTCTTAATCTTTATCCTCTCTCCACAGCATGTTACAAGTTAACAAGGGATCCTGTTACACGCCCATTGCGGCATATTGGGATTATGGTGGTTAGGCCCATATTTTCTTGACCATTGGCACACTAGGGGTGATGTGGTCATCATCACGTCGGCTGCCTTAACCTTCCCAGAGTTGCTCTGGTACCCAATTCATGAGGCTGGGTCGACCCCGAAACCGTTTGCAATCTAAAAAATCCCACCTCAACTGGGGATTGAACCATGGACCACTGAGCTAGGAAGTCAGTGCACTAACCACTGAAGTTAACAAGACTGGAGTAAAAACAGAAGAAAGAAAATATTTTAGCAGTTTTACATTTGAATTACATGAATATTTTAAATTTTCCTTTATGTATTTTGGTAATTCTTATGTAAAATAATACACATATGAAAGTGGAAAGTATAATATTGAAATGTTGAATATTTTAATGCAGTGTTGCCATTAGCATCTTCACAGTCTATAATGGCCATCATGCGCTTTGTTCGCAGAGATCTCCCAATAATGTCATTCCCAATTCCATCTTTGTCAATAAGATCAGATACCTAGAAAATGTGGGCCAAAAAGAAAAAGAAAAAACACAGAAAACCAGCATGAAAATTGTACTGAGCAGAATCATTTGAACAGAATGTACCCTAACAATATTTTTTCCAATACACCTATCAACCCTGAGTTAAGCAGTTCAGCAAACATTAAACACAATATTATTCCAATGAGTTATTTAAAAACTGAAAGACATTTGTTTAGTTAGTGTTGCGCACAGATTCTTTTGTGTGGTAGTCTGTGACGCACAGATTACTGTTGGTAGGCATACAAATGTAAAGTATAACTATTTGTCTGATGAAAAGTATTTTATTTGAGAATCAATGATTCTTAGTCTAAGGGACAGAACCCTGATTGATCGATGTTATATTCGGTTATATGGGTTATCTGTTCTTGTGTCACAATCTGGCGTATGAATACTAGATTTACGTCATTTGTGCGTCTGGTATGGCCAGAAACAGATTGGTCTTGCTTAAAATGTTTATGGCCCGAATTTATATTTATTCCTTGACTATTTAAGGTGATTTGGTCTTATATCTTTGTATCTTTGTATTTCTATGTCGGTCTATTTTTTGAGCTGAACTCTGGGGTCAAAGGCATTTCTGCGCATGCGTCGATTTGGGGTGTGGACAGAGAAGCTGCTGTCATGTCGTCGCTACTATGGGCAGGTCGACTAGAATGTCTGAAGATTGATCTCTGTGATTTATTCTAGGAAGGAGATTGTTTCTCTGTATGACTGTAGTATCAGAGATTCTCCTAATGTTGATTATTAACGCCAAGGAATGGCGAGCGTTATTCGCTAGTGTGTGTTTTCCTAAAGCCAGGTAAAACCAAAATCTTTTTGCTGAACTTTTTGCTAAAGCCTAGATGTGAGACGTATTATCGTACATCTAGGATTATTGACTACAGATGAAGATGACGTGTTATCTAGCAGCACTAGATTACTTGATGTAACCAGCCTTATTGATAGCAGAAATGTATAGAAGCCCAATGAGGACATTTATGTACGAATTAATTCTGCTTCATAATTTTTCAACCTGGGTGAGCGAAGCTCATGGAGGAGAGCCATTTTCTGGATCCCGCCATTGTAAGCAGATCATCGTCGGAGAACAGAAAAGGTCCTATTATCTGATGATGGTACAGAGATCTATGTATTATGAAAAAACCTACTACTGTTGTTTAACATTGTTGCTATAAACATTTGATGAATTTACGGCTTGAGAAACTTAGCCAGGAGAAGGTTCTGACAGTGAACCATTGTTGATGATTATGTATCCACCTTAACTGACGCGATTAGTCAGTTGAAGCATGAGATGATAGACAACCAGAATATTGAGTGCTTGCCTACTATCGTTCTATTATATTTACATGCCACATAAATGCACATCTGATATTGTCACCCATTTTTCAAGTATACGATGATTTTTTGCCAACCTGTTCAAGTGACTGTAATCGTGATGTCGAAGTGTACGTCCATTATTAAATGTATGAAATGTCATCAGCAGTCTACCCTTTATTGACTTCTAACTATGATTGAGTGAGTGACTTGTCAACTCAACAGAACTGCACACACATTCACGTCCTTTACATCTACATTCTCACTCGATGTCAGCACTGTGTTGGAACGAGTTGACCATTCATTTATGTGTCCAGTATAACCTTATGAAAGCGGTAACATCACAACAACAAAAAATCGCCTTTATCAATGTGGTAGGCCAGATTTCTGGGTCTAACCTGCACAGTGGACATTGCCAGAAGTCAGCTACTGATGACAGATCGTTTCCTGCGGACGCATACGACACACATAAACACCAGCATTACAAGTCTACAGTCGATGTCAGCTAGTCAGCAGTTTCGTTACGTGACCTGACCTGTCAAGCAGAGGCGTAACTAGGTCAGTGCTTGTTGACATTTGTGTTAGGACAGACATCATTGCACAGCAGGGTATTAGAAAGTATTAACTGTGTTAGCGAGAAGTGCTTATATTTCAACGGTGGATCTTCTGGTGTTCTACACTATATTGAACTTTGTAATAGTTAAAGCCAGAATGAATTATTAGTAAATTATAATACTATTGTGTGATAACATCTCAGCCTTCCGTGCAATACATTATATTACATTATATGACATATATGTATTGATGTTTAAGTGTTACATGTTATAGTGTTGTGTATATGTCTGTGGGCGGTTGGGTAAGGTGACTAATATAAGATTTCCCACATCATAGAGGGCTTATATTAGTGTTCTGTAGGCGCAAATTTTCTTAATTGAAAATTTGCTAGCGACAATTTGTTGCTATTTTTGTTAGTTGTGACGACGTGTTGTTTTTTTCTTCGTTGTTTTTGTAATATTTTTTTTCTGTTCTTTAGTTTTGTTTTGATTTGTTTGTATTTGTAGGTCTCATCTTTCCTGTCATTTAGTTCTATACAACTTTATATTTATACACTGTGACGTCATTTGTGTTGTTTATTTCCTCGCAGTTATCATCACAGGTTCTGTGATTATTTTCTTCAGTTTTCCTATTTAACTTATTTGATTTCTGCGAATGTTTCCATGTTGTCTTTCTTGATTGTCCTTTGTTTATGTTGTTGGTTGACATATGCTATAAGGTATATTTGATCACACACTATATGTAGTGCACTTGTAGTATAGAATAAACTGGTAGTTCATTACTATTATTATTATTATAATACAAGTGAGTATACAAGACCTTATTAAAGGCTTGTTTCCAACAGAGATTGGGATAAAGGGAGCTGATTATTCAAGTTTATTAAAACTTGCTCTCATTTACGGTGGAATAAATTTCATTGACTTTTTCAGGTAACTAGTCGCATATTGTTAGACATTATGTCGACTTTAGATTACTTTATTGAGATAGGGAAATCCCTAGGCAAGTCTGGTAAAGAATTGGAAGAATACGCGACTGCTCAATGGGCCATGGCATTGAAGTCAGAAGAAAAGAAACAAAAAGAGGAAAATAAATTGAAAGCAGAAGCTGATGAATGAAAATTCCAGATAGAAATGGAAAAATAAAAACTTCAAGCTGAAGAAAAAAAATTGCAAAGAGAAGCTGAAGCCGAGGAGAGAAAGGCAAAAAGGGAGCATGAGGAAGAACTTTTAGCATTTGAGTTAGAAAAATTGAAATTGACAAACATGGGTAATGTTAATCAGTCATCTGGTGGTAATGGTAAACCTTTCATTTATAAGATAAAGCTACCAGCATTTAATCCATCCAGTGACAATATAACAGTTTGGCTAGATAGGTTTGAACGTTCTTGTCGAAATCATAATGTGGATAGATCACAATATGCTAATCAGTTATCAGAGATACTGAAAGGTGACACTCTGACTAGTTTAAGCTTGGTAGAAGAGGCTGACCAGGATAATTATGATGTTATCAGAGCAGCCTTATTAAAAAAATATCAATTGACAGAGGAAGGTTACCGTCTTTTGTTTAAGAGAATGGTACCTGAAACAGGGGTGGAATTCTCAGAATTCATTGCAAGGACACATCTTACATTTAATCGTTGGATTGAGCTGTCCAAAACAGAAAAGACATATGAAGCCCTTATGGACTTGTTGCTCAGAGACAAGATTATGTCAAGTGTAAATAAACCATTCCTTGAATTCCTACATGAGCGTAAACCCAAGACTCTAAAAGAAATGGAACAATATTGTACCCAATACATCACTGCACATCTGGACGTAGCTATTAGCAATGCTAAGGTTAAGGAAAGTATGCCAGTTGCTTCAGCAACACCATGCAACCCTAATTACTCACACAAATTTCAAGGACCACAAAACAGGTTTGATAAGAAGAGTAACTCGAATAATTATCAAAATCAAGGTAATCAATCATTTCAAGTTTCTTCTTTGAAGAACTGGAGATGAGTTGACAGCCCTCGATACAGGGGTTACCACAATTATAGGAATTTCCGCAGAGGAAGTCATTATAGGAACTATCCGAGTCATCCGTCATGGAGAAAACAAGACCATAATTACAGAGATACTCATTATAATGAACATAATGATTGTAACCATGAGAACTATGACTCAAACCCAAATAGGGGTTACAATAGAGGAAACAATAATAATTGGAGAGGCAATAATAATCGAGGTAGATCTCAATACAGAGGACATAAATCACATTATCAGGCAAACTCTGCGCAGCAAGAGTCCCATGAAGCCTGTAATCAGACTAATGATAATAAAAACTCTAATAATATGGCATGTTCTGCTTTTGATTTTGGGAGAGCATCTCAATGCCCCCAATGCAAAACATTATTCGAACCAACTACGGTGTCTACTTTAAGTTGTGGTCACCCTCTCCCTGCTCTTCCTGCATCAGTTGCGCATGATGGAAGAGGATCTCTTGTCTTACATAAAGGTCTAGTAAATGATAGCCCAGTCTCAATTCTTTTTGATTCTGGATGCACCACCATTGGTGTTAGGCAGTCACTCGTAGATCCTTCCCATGCCACAGGCAAAGTAGTCAAATGTGTAACATTTGGCGGCACCTTAGAGAAGTACTCTACTGCTATCATCAATATAGCTACTCCTTTCTTTATGGGAGATGTGCATGCATGTCTTCTACCGAATCCGATCGCTGATCTCATCATTGGTCGTATTCACGGAGTCAAAGAATGCACTCCACAACAAATTGCTGCTTGGGAAGATCAAAATATGCAAACTGCTAATGCAGTAGTCACAAGAGCACAAGCTCTCAATATGCCTCAAACTTCATCTACTGAAGATGCTGAAGTGCATAACCAAGATGATCCCTTGGTAATTTCTCGTGACTCATTTATAAAACAGCAAGAAGATGATCCCACTCTAAAGAAATTCTTCACTCTTGCAACAAAAGCTGATCCAAATAAAGATACAAATCGAAAATCTTGGATTACAATGAAAAATGGCGTACTTGTGCGTATGGTCCAAGACTCTACTACGTCAATGTATTCTCAGATTCTTGTTCCCAAGAATTTGAGAGTTAAAATTTTGCAGCACGCTCATGACTCTCAGTGTGCTGGACATATGGGTTTTTCCCGTACTAAGTCAAGAGTTCTTGTGGCTTTCTTTTGGCCTTTCGTAAACAAAGACATACGGATTTATTGCCGATCTTGTAAGGTATGTCAAGAAGTCAAATCCAAAGGTCCACGCCATGCTGCACCTATTCAGGCTGCAGATATTCCTATTCGGCCGTTTCAGAAAATGGCAATAGACATTATTGGTCCGTTTAAGATCAAATCTGCCAGAGGACATCAGTTTATCTTAACGTGTGTTGACATGTGCACACGTTGGCCAGAGGCTATACCTCTGAAGAGCATTTCCACTGCCGATATTGCAGACGCTCTTTGGCTTATATTTTCTCGTCTGGGATTCCCCGGAGAAATATTATCAGATCATGGCACCCAATTGATATCGGATACCATGTCTCGAGTGATGTCTACTCTGAAGATAGATAGATCATTGAGTAGTATCTATCATCCTATGTCTAATGGGATGGTAGAACGTCTAAACAGAACACTCAAAAACTTACTAGGGAAAATAACTGAGGATCATCCTCAAGATTGGGATAGGGTTTTGCCCGCGGCCCTCTTTGCGTAGAGAGAGGTCCCCAATGAACATACAGGATTTTCTCCCTTTGAACTTGTCTTCGGCGCGCGACCACGCGGCCCTATGTCTTTGCTTCATGATCTTATAACAGCTGATAATATTGATGATGACACAAAATCTTCTTACGAATATGTCATCACGCTTAGACACAAGATTATCGAAGCATGCAGATTAGCAACTTCTTCTTCTGAATTTGCCAAACAGAAGGCAAGGCAATTTGCCAATAAGAAAAGAACCTTACGAAAACTTTGTCCTGGGGACAAAGCATATGTTCTGCTACCTTGTAGGGAAAACAGACTTCTTATCTCATGGAAAGGTCCGTTCGATATAATCTCGAAAATTTCCGATGTTGACTATATTGTCGATATTGATGGGAAGCATAAAACCTTCCACATCAATATGCTTACGGAATTCCATGAACGTCCTGAGTATTTGCTGCCTATTTTCCAGGCAACGGACGATTCCCCAGTACCACATGGTCATTTCTCATCCTTGTCAGTAATACAGGATGAAGAAACAAGTTTCTCGGATGTAAATCTCCCTCTTCCAGTGATTCCACTTCATTCTAGTGAATCATGGAAAAACGTTACTGTTTCTCCTAATTTATCTCTAGAGGAACAGCGACAAGTTTCTTCTATGTTACAAACATTTCAGGATGTCCTTACTGACATTCCTGGTCACACCAATGTCATTGAACATGACATTATTCTAACTGACCATAATCCTATTAGGGTCAGACCATATCCTATACCTATACATTTTCAGACACAGGTCGAGAAAGAGTTGGATGAGATGATAGAATTAAAAATAGTCGAACCATCCAGTTCAGCATATTCTTCGCTGATGGTTATTGTTCGGAAAAAAGACAATAACATACGTCTTTGCGTTGATTATCGCAAATTGAATCAGATTACAAAGTTCGATGCTGAACCTATGCCTTTACTAGAAGAGCTACTTACTAGGCTTTCTAAATCTCATTTTTCACTAAACTTGATTTGTCAAAAGGATATTGGCAAGTCCCATTAAGTGAACGAGCCAAACCTCTTACTGCTTTTTCTACACCTAGGGGTTTGTTTCAATGGAATTTCATGCCTTTTGGCCTTATGAACGCCCCAGCTACATTCGTACGCATGATGCGTCGAATCCTATCTCATCGTTCAGATCTCATTGCGTACTTAGACGACATCTGTCTTTTCAGTGATACTTGGGAAGATCACTATTTAGGGTTATATGAATTACTGTCTACCTTACGCGAGCATAAGTTGACAGCGAAACCCTCTAAAGCATGTATTGGTTTTAGCGAAATTTCTTTCCTAGGTAACTGTGTCGGTCATGGTTTCCTAAAGACAGAGGACCATAATACCAGTAAAATACTTAACATCTCTATTCCTAAGACTAAAAAACAAGTGAGAAGTCTATTAGGTCTTATACAATTTTATGGACGATTCATTCAGAATCTATCCTCTATCATGGCACCGCTTTCTTCGTTACTAAAGAAAGGGTCTCCTAATATGGTCTCAGGAATGCCAATCCTCTTTGGATAAGATTAAAAATTTGTTTTCAACTCCGCCTATTTTAGTGTTACCTACTACAGATAAGACATTTGTTCTTCGTAGTGACGCTTCATCCACTGGGATTGGAGCGACACTAATGCAAGAGTACTCTGAAACTCTGCATCCTGTAATGTATATCTCATGAAAACTTAATGCGGCAGAAAGGAATTACTCGGTTTTAGACCGTGAACTTTTGGCGATGGTTTGGTCAATTCTCAAACTTCAAAGATTCCTTCTTGGTGCGCATTTCATAGTGGAAACTGACCAGAAAGCTCTTACAGCTATTCAAAGTAAAAACTTGAAGAGCTCGAGATCAACTCGATACGCCATTGCTCTTCAACCTTTTAATTTCTCGGTGCGAGCTATCCTTGGTTCAGAAAATGTGATGGCAGACATTCTGTCTAGATGCCCACATGATTCCACCTAACTGTTAAATCTTGGACTTTTTAATGTGTCTAACTTTGCAACAGTTCTTTTTCTATATCAAAATATGTACACATTTTGTAATATATGATATAGTGATTGTATAAACACTTAGCGGTTCACTAATGTATATTCACCGCTACTCTTTTTGATGATTTTTCTTTTGTCAATCATGAACTTATGGTACTTAATATGAAATTGTAATTGGAATTATGGTATGCATTGTGTCATTGCCAGTATTGTAGTATGCGTTGGTGACACCTCCCTGGAAATATTTATACTGAGAAATACTTTCTCTGAGATGTTGAGATATATTCTCACCGGTCGAGCTATACTTTGGCTTTGCCTTAATTTGGCGTTATTAATCACCGATATTTCTCATCTGCGCATTATAAGTGCGTCGTGAGCCTATTGTATGTTGCTCTCAGATGAAAAAAAAAATGATTTTCATTTTTTTCCCGGGGGGTGTGGTAGTCTGTTGCGCACAGATTCTTTTGTGTGGTAATATGTGACGCACAGATTACTGTTGGTAGGCATACAAATGTAAAGTATAACTATTTGTCTGATGAAAAGTATTTTATTTGAGAATCAATGATTCTTAGTCTAAGGGACAGAACCCTGATTGATCGATGTTATATTCGGTTATATGGGTTATCTGTTCTTGTGTCACAATCTGGCGTATGAATACTAGATTTACGTCATTTTTGCGTCTGGTATGGCCAGAAACAGATTGGTCTTACTTAAAATGTTTATGGCCCGAATTTATATTTATTCCTTGACTATTTAAGGTGATTCAATCTTATATCTTTGTATCTTTGTATTTCTATGTCGGTCTATTTTTTGAGCTGAACTCTGGGGTCAAAGGCATTTCTGCGCATGCGTCGATTTGGGGTGTGGACAGAGAAGCTGCTGTCATGTCATCGCTACTATGAGCTGGTCGACTAGAATGTCTGAAGATTGATCTCTGTGATTTATTCTAGGAAGGAGATTGTTTCTCTGTATGACTGTAGTATCAGAGATTCTCCTAATGTTGATTATTAACGCCAAGGAATGGCATGCGTTATTCGCTAGTGTGTGTTTTCCTAAAGCCAGGTAAAACCAAAATCTTTTTGCTGAACTTTTTGCTAAAGCCTAGATGTGAGACGTATTATCGTACATCTAGGATTATTGACTACAGATGAAGATGACGTGTTATCTAGCAGCACTAGATTACTTGATGTAACCAGCCTTATTTATAGCAGAAATGTATAGAAGCCAAATGAGGACATTTATGTACGAATTACGAATTAATTCTGCTTCATAATTTTTCAACCTGGGTGAGCAAAGCTCACGGAGGAGAGCCATTTTCTGGATCCCGCCATTGTAAGCGGATCATCGTCGGAGAACAGAAAAGGTCCTATTATCTGATGATGGTACAGAGATCTATGTATTATGAAAAAACCTACTACTGTGGTTTAACATTGTTGCTATAAACATTTGATGAATTTACGGCTTGAGAAACTTAGCCAGGAGAAGGTTCTAACAGTGAACCATTGTTGATGATTATGTATCCACCTTAACTGACGCGATTAGTCAGTTGAAGCATGAGACGATAGACAACCAGAATATTGAGTGCTTGCCTACTATCGTTCCATTATATTTACATGCCACATAAATGCACATCTGATATTGTCACCCATTTTTCAAGTATACGATGATTTTTTGCCAACCTGTTCAAGTGACTGTAATCGTGATGTCGAAGTGTACGTCCATTATTAAATGTATGAAACGTCATCAGCAGTCTACCCTTTATTGATTTCTAACTATGATTGAGTGAGTGACTTGTCAACTCAACAGAACTGCACACACATTCGCGTCCTTTACATCTACATTCTCACTCGATGTCAGCACTGTGTCGGAACGAGTTGACCATTCATTTATGTGTCCAGTATAACCTTATGAAAGCGGTAACATCACAACAACAAAAAATCGCCTTTATCAGTTAGTTAGTTTTGTCTTTCAGTTATGCCAAGTGCAGGTGTTTGTGATGCTAGTAAGCATCAGTTAACACTTTCAGGATTACAGTATTCATATATATATATATATATTCCGACTACTCTGAAACCTATCTTCTGCTGCTGAAGGAATGTGATGGTATATGGTGATATTACTGTCTAAAAAAAGATGTCATCTAGCAAGATGGCAATGTATGAAACAAAACGTCTCCCATCTCTCTGTATTTGATGCATGGTGCTGTTCCCACCAACTTTATAATATTTTCATACTTCACTCTATATGTTATGGTAACAATAAACAAGTGAGTGCAGTGATCTGGAGACTTTTGAGTTATAATCAACATACAAGAGTACAAGAAAAGCTCCCCAGTGAAAACTAGTATAAATAGGACAACAGAGGTCAAACTGTACAACAGAGGTCAAACTGTACAACAGAGGTCAAACTGTACAACAGAACTGAATAGTCTACAAGACTGTCAGGAAGAACTCTCTATAAAGAGTTGTTGAACATTCTTGAGTCTTTGGTAATGTATAAACTGCTCCTCAGACAAAAATTGAACTTAACAGAGGGCACATGACAGAAGAACTTGGCGTTAACTAACTGAAGGTCTATGCTCCATAAGGAGCTGATAGATATACTGATAATGAAATGGTTCCTTACAATCTCAACAGGGACACAATAAAAATACATCCACATATATTCATAAATTCAGTGTGGTAAGAACAATATAGGGAATAGGGATGATCACACATCACTAACAGGAGATTAAACTAATAAGACTCAGACAGAGACATACAAACAAAATCACTAAAAACTAATCAAAAATAGCAAACTAAGGCTGGATTTACAGTACCATGGTGGTGCAGGCTTCCTACAAGGGGGCCATGTGCAGTGATGACTCCATGTTCCATAAAAAACAAAAAAATGAAATGATACTTCCTCTGTTGAAAGGTCTTAATTTCAACCTCCATTCTCATGTCTATTTATTTATCTCATTTGTTTGACTCTTTTTGTGCCTGCCTGACTACTGATTTCATTTTATGGCAGGTTATGTACAAACATTGACTTTTCCAACACAACCTATTCATATTGTAGTAGATAGCTGATCAGTTTTCTTGTCCCCTATACAAATAAATGTTCAAGGAAGGAAAACAAATAAAGAAGTCGTAGAAGAAAGCCAGGAATGAAAAGAGCTGGACACATAAAGAGACATATCAACTTGTTAAAAACCATCATACCAGAAAGAGTTATAGACAAATCAGCATTTTCCTTTGCACTTCTTACAGATCATGGAGCTGTTACTGCAGCTAGTCCCTTTGTAGGAAGCCTGCACCAAGCAGTCATATGCTCTTGCAGCAATGGTTGCCGTGGTGATTTGTTTGACATAATGAGGTTGCCAGTTACATACACAACCTCATATTAGTCGTCTGGTACACACCAAACATGATGAGGGTGTAAAGACAACAGAGGAAGACAACACTATCAGTGGAACAATAGTACCAAGCTATGGGCATGAAAAAACCTCTCCAAGTGCATTATCAAGGCAATAGACAAGGGACATTTGATGTCCATTGTGCCCATCTGTGATGTGAAGATGACAGCTGAACTGATCTCATCTGTAGATGTTCTTCAGTTATCTGACATCTTGGTAATGTGAATTAAATTATTTGCAGCATCTAAAATTATCTCAGTTCTGAAAAAGATCTTAATGTGCAGCTGATGTAAAGACACATCAATATAAATATGTTTTCTTACTTCTTTTAGCACTTGTCTCATCACATTCATATCCCCATCAAAAGCTGCCTCTAACATTCTTTTCCTTCTTTTAATCTCTTCTTGTTTCCTCTTTTTTTCATCTTCCTCCTTTTTTCTTTTTCTCTCAGCCTCTTCTTGCTCCATTTTGACCAATTGCAGGAAGGCCTGTTTTGGAAGATTGAGATGTAGGAGGCAAAATATAAGGATGGATGTCGTGAATGTAAAGAAATACTCAGCACTTTTTTTTAAATTCTGCCATCTACAATGGATATTTTAAATACTGTGTGGGCTATAAATAAGAAAATCATGATGTACAATTGAGCACTGGAGATGATGAAATGATACAGCACTGGGGGACAATAATTGTGTTCTTGCATATCAAGTATGAAGCGTCATCAGTTCTGTTTTGTTCCTTATGGAGCATGGAGCCACAGCTGCAGCTCTCTCCCTTGCATGAAGCATACACCAAAGTATTCATGTACTCTTGCAGCAGCAGTTTCTGTAGTAAGTTGTTTTATATTATGAGGTTGCCAGCTCCATGCACAACAATATATTAGTTGCCTCTTATGACATGCTTGAGGGAGCAATAGTGTTTTTTTTTTGTCTCCTCAGAGACCCATGAAAATGACATAGAGCAAGTATCAAACTGTCACACTAAAGACAGACAAAGGATCCAAACCTGACAGCAGGATATGCCTATCTTATTTTATAGGTAAGTCATTTGAGTGAACTCTAAACTTTTTATGTTTTAAAATGCTCAGGTTATGGTATAAACATTGATCCTGGTATCTTCAGGAATGTGGCATTTGGCTTCCAGAGTTACAACCCTATCCTTAAATAATGCCCTCATCTCCCTCTAACATCTGTATGCCCTCTTGCCTGGAGAGAGGTGATGTTAGATATTATGATGTCCAAACCACAAGCTATGACCATGTAATAAATATATGAATTGTTTTCTATACACAGCCATGGTTGCAGATGGTACATCTTCAGAGGCAGCAACTATCAAGATCGATTATCTGAACAAGGAAGAAACAGCTCAAGTAACTGCAGATATATTTTAAAAAAACCCAACAAAATCAGCAATCTGGGACTGTGAGATAAATGAAAGGGAGCTTGAAAAATACGAGGGGCGTTCAGAAAGTAATGCATCACATCGTTTTTCTCAGGAGCTGTTTATTCAAAAAGCATGAAATTTAGAAACAATATACAAGGATATGTCATGTAAACATCGGTATTATTCAACATAATCCCCATCAACCTGTATGGCTTTATGCCAGCGTGAAACAAGTGCATGTATTCCTAGCCCGTACCAGATTTTGTCTTGATCATGTAGCCATTTCTTCGCTGCATGAATCACTCCTTCATCATCTTCAAACCTTGTCCCACAGAGTGCATCTTTAAGTGGGCCAAATAGATGAAAATCAGAGGGTGCCAAATCGGGACTATAAGGTGGATGGGGTAGTACAGTCCAACCCAATTTAGTGAGTGCTTCCCGTGTTGCCAGACTTGTGTGAGGGTGCGCATTGTCGTGAAGGAGAAGCAGGTCTGCTGGATTCTTGTGCGGCCAAACTCTGCGAAAACGTTGATTGAGTTTTTTCAATGTCTTAATGTAAGCTTGTGAATTGATTGTCTCTCCTCTTGGCATAACGTCCACAAGAATTACACCTTCAATGTCCCAAAAGACAGTGATCATGACCTTTCCAGCCGAAGAAATTGTCTTGAATTTCTTTCTTCTTGGTGATTGCGGATGATGCCACTCCATTGACTGTCTTTTTGTCTCAGGTTCAAAATGATGTGCCCAGGTTTCGTCACCTGTAACGATCTTAGCCAAAAAGTTCTCTCCATCAGCATTGAAACGCTCCAACAATTCAGAAGAAATTGCTTTCCTTTGCAATCGGTGGTCATTTGTGAGACTTCGAGGAACCCATCTTGCGCAAACCTTAGAAAATCCGAGAGTTTTTATAACTGCATTTGCACTACCAATGTTGACTGACAGCTATAAGGCAAATTGTTGAGTAGTGATTCGCATATCAGTAAGAATAATGCCCTCAGCGCATTTCAACATTTCTGCGTTGGTGGCTGTGGCAGGACGTCCACAGCGCGGCCGATCAAGCAGCTCCGTATCTAAGCTTCCTGATTCTTTGATTCTCTGAACCCAGCAACTGACTGTACTCCTGTTCACTGCAAAACTTCCATACACATCACATAGACGCTTGTGAGTATTCACAACAGTTTCCTTCTCTGCAACGAGAAATTCTATCACAATTCGCTGTTTATAATGCAAGTTGCTAACATGCTCCATTTCAACGGTTTAGGGCAGCCGTATTATTTGGCCGGTTGTGATGCAATTTGGTGCACACAATTGGCACATGCCATATTTAAAGTGTGCACAATTTCATGTTTCTATCTTCATTATTAGCTGAGAAAAACGATGTGGTGCATTACTTTCTGAACGCCCCTCGTAGATTGAAAATAAGGTGAGTACACTGTATAGAGATAGTATGGCCCAAAGTTAGGCTTAGCAAGTACTCACAGAATAATGCCTACAACCTTGAAAACTACCAAGATAAGAAATATAAATCTAAAAGCAAGTAACCCATCAAAACATGCAAGGTTTAAATTATAGCGTGCTCATTCTGTCGCATGTCCTGATGATATCACTATATCTCCTGTGGTAATTTGATTCCTGTACATTCCATTTCCCCTTCGTTGGATCTTTGTAATCAAACTTATCTGGATGCATTGGCTATGGAACAACCATTCAAAGTGATATGGGAGTTGTGAAAGAAAACTAATAAAATGAAATTTGGCTAATTAATTAACAACTCTTTTATGACAACATTTTTCGTAAATGTACAGATATCTTTGAAAATTTTACAGTGTTAAGAAAAAACTACACACAACACAAATTCAAAATAAACCATTCATTACTTCATCTCTGAATTATTATTTTAGTGTGTATTGATGTGGGTGATAAATTGGCCAACAAATCAATAATTATGTGGGGATATTGGGACATATCACATCCAGGCAAAAACGGATAGACTTAATAAGTTTAGCCAGCAGGTGGGCTTGAACATCAATTTAAAGAAGTCTGAGGTCATGACGCTCAATGTGAGCAGCCCTGAGCCCATATCAGTAAGGAATCAGCAACTGGTACAGACAGATACCTTCACATACCTAGGAAGCATAGTAACACCAGACGGCGGGGCAGGCAAAGACATCAACATCAGAATGAATAAGGCAAGAACAGCCTTCTTTAGCCTAAACAACACCTGGAAGTCCTCCCAATACAGAACAAGCACAAAATTAAGATTATATCAGAGCTGTGTGCTTTCTGTGCTTCTCTATGGTGCGGAATGCCGGAGAGTTACAGAGAAGGAAATGTCGAAATTGTCCTCTTTTCACACAACATGCCTAAGAAAAATTCACCGAATCTTTTGGCCGAATACCATCACTAACCAAGATCTGCTTACTCGTAGCAAGCAAGAGGACATGCACACCATCATAGCTGGCAGACGCTGGAGCTGGATTGGCCATGTCCTCAGAAGAGACCCCGATGCCATCACAAGAACAGCTATGCTTTGGACCCCTGAAGGAAAACGAAAAAGAGGCCGACCAAAAACAACCTGGCGGAGGACTGTGGAGGCTGAGATGCAAAAAATGAACCAGAGTTGGGGCACTGTACGAAGGATGGCCACCGACCGAGCAAAGTGGAATCAATTTGTTGTTGCCCTACAAGACGCCACTAGGCGTGATGGCCACTGACTGCTTTGACGGTCGGCGGCTAAGGATCAAAGAAGAAGCAGAAGATTGGGACATATGTCCCCATCAAATTCTTTTTAACCTCCTACAGCAATGTTTATTGTATATTGTTGTCACGAAGTGGATTTAGGTTTAGAGCTTGTCCGAGTATAAAGACAAGACACTATTATTAGAAAGTCTGAGAAGATAGATTTTGTATGAGAAATGACAGTGACTGTGGAAAGATGAGACTTATAGCTTCGAGGGTGAGAACCTAGATTGACTCTCCCTCGCCATTCGCGACTTAGTTAAGAGCTAAGGACTCACCACCTCTGACTACCATAAAGGAGATAAGGTTTCACTAAAAGTCCACAGACACAGCTATACAGACAAGCATATACGTACAGTATAGTTATAGAGAAACTGATCCAGTATACATTTTATAGTTTATTTAAACAACAAAATAAATAACGTGCGAGGTCGCACACCTGAATAGAACCAAAACAATTAAAAGGACAAACAATATAATCCAACCCTTTCTCCCTCTCTTTCAACCTGCATGGGAAAAAAAAGAATTAAGGATTAACCACACTGTACTTGGTGGGGGTCTCTAAGTACTAGCCACCACTCCTAACTATCCTATTATTAATTTTAAATATAATCCACTGTCTGGCTGCAGACATAACTAAATGTCTACACAAATCTGAATGTACTATCTAATGTCCTACACAGCTAATCACAAGCACTGATCCCCTAACGGACTTCTTCAGTGCAAACTCAGAGGCTGTCCTCTGACTATCTGACTCTATAAATTCTGTCTCTCCTCTGTTTCTGCTCAGTGTCTCTCTGACACTGCTGTCTTCTGCTGAGTGGTGTCTCCGTTACGCCCCTCCTCTCGATAGCATTTAGGAAAAGGAATGATGACCCTCTCTCCTGATCCTGACTTCTGCAACTGATGACTTTGGTATCAAGCACGAGGTACTTGACTTGGGATGTATATGCTTCACTGCTGCTGACAATTCTTTAACGGCCGATTTAACCCTCTTAGGGTTTAGGGACCAACAGCATTATTATGGCTGTATATACATAAATAAATGCCTCTAAAACTAAAGTTATGAACTTTTCTACCGAGACCTTTGATATCATCCTGAACGGGGAAAAACTACAGAAAGTTGAAAGTTTTAATTATTTAGGCAGTAAAATGACTCAGGATGGTGACACAACAAAAGAAATTCATACTAGAATTGCTTTGGCAGCTAGCGCCTTCAATAGATTATCTAACATTTGGAAATTACGATCACTGAATATACATACCAAGCTTCGTCTGTTTAATTCAAATGTTATCTCAGTGTTAACATACGGTTGTGAAAGTTGGAAAGTAACAAAATCATTGGAGAACAAACTGAATACATTCGAGAACAAATGTCTTAGAAAACTCATGAACATCAGTTGGAAAGAATTCAAGACTAATCGACAAATAAGAGAAGACTCTAGGCAGAAATATGTCTCCGACTATATAAGGAAAAGACGATGGTCATATATCGGTCATGTCCTACGAATGCAAAACAACAGAATACCACTGCAGGCGCTCACTTGGGTTCCTGAGGGTAAGAGGAAAAAAGGAAGACCAAAAAGAAACACTTAGAAGAACAATAATACGAGAAGGAAGAACGTTGGGATTAAATAATGTGCAAGAGCTAAGAGGAGTGGCGTCACAATGAATAACCTGGAGAGCACTGATTTCTACCTTATGCGCCGTGTTTGGTGCTTACAGAATTTATTATTATTATTATTATATACATAAAACCAACCTCCAGGCCACGCGCCTCTTTGGAGTGGTATAACGAGCTAAGAGCTCCGGATTTTAAAGATAAACCCATTCCCGCTGAAGCATGGGCATCACTGCATGAGAACTGCTTTCTTTTACTGGTGCAGACGTACTTGGCGCCGGTAAGTACCGCGTCACCAGTTCTCGTTCACCTGTGGCGATGCCTCGAACCTTCTACTCCTGAGAAGGCCAAATACCATGGCAAGTTGTAAGGCAATTTACAACCCTCCCAGTGTGCCGTGAAAATGCTGTAAAACGAAAAAAATAACAACGACTGTACAACAATTCAACATATTCTCATCCCTAACATATAACCACCTAAATAAATACCTCTCCCCTAAATCAATACAGCTCCCCTACACAACTACGCACCACCAATAAACAACTATTCCTACCCAAGGGTCAGCTCTCTACAGTCTTCTCCTATCTCTTCCCCCACCTCAACGTAACTATCTGTCTGGTAAGAAAACCCCAGACACAAGCTGACCTAATCTGTTATGTTAGTCAAAACATTTACTTCGTTGAAGCGAAACATTCCCCAGTAAAATTCCTAGGCCCTACTTTTTACGACTGACCCAGGAAGGTTATCAAATACACAATATAATCATCCAGTTGCTACACCAACTCAGTAATATTAATTACACCCCTGTCTCCTGACTACGCAACAAATTAATACCCAATTAATAAAAATTATACAAATACGCTCGCGTATATACACTGCAATTTATCAAAATTAAAATGTGGTTATATGGCCGTATTAATTACATATTACAAAGCACCCATTTATCTTAGCACTTATCCTCACACAGTTAATATCTCAAAAGCCTTTACACACATCATAGATACTGCTACTATTCCCAGAAAACTATATATGCACAACTTACATTTTTATTATTTCTATAAGATAGAAATTGATGGCCCTAATGTCTAATAAATTTAATTTTACTCCCAGAAGAAACTTACTTTAACATGCTAAGATCTATTATGAAACAAACTATCTACGATGCTAATTAAGATGTACACATACCCAATTTATCGAATTTCTCACTAAGAGTAGACAATATGACGTAGATTCCACGGCAGTAAATTTTGAAAACCAGAGAGACCGCTAAAGACTACGATGCTGTTATTTATAATAGAAATAACCCAAGCTATGAGTCATCGCATCGCTTCGCTCTGGGGCCGCCCTAAACCAATAATATTGCTGCATTTTAATAAACTCTGACCTCCGCCAATGATAACATAAACTAACTCATGACTCATGTTTATTTCTGTTCACGCGGTACTAATTGCGTCATGTCAGATAATCCTACTGACCGGTTTCGTTACTAGAATAAATATGATTGGTTCTAGCGGTCGGTTCTACGTACCTGGGTTGTGGTTCTACCCCCACCCCCGTCTAAACCCGGGTAGGTGTTCCTAGCGTAGGAAAATTTTTACCCAGCCTAATAAAATAACTCAAACGCCTAATAAAATAAAAATGAACGCCATTACTTACAGAGAGAAGAGGACTGGGGAAAAATTGAAATTAAAACCCACAGTAACTCCTCATAAATAAACGCAAATAATACATGGAGAAGAAAAATGGGGCCCATTGAAAAATAAAATCTCAGTAACTTCTCACATTACTCCCCCCTTTTAGGTCAGGGCTCCGGCCTTACTACTGTAATTTTTCTATTTCACACTGGTCCCTACCTATGTCCAAAGAGCTGTCTGTGAGCACTAAAGTTTTAGGGTCACGACTGGTGACTACCACCTGACGACCGCAACGCAAATTGTCGCTCTTCACCTTTCCTCTCCCGCGTGTCCTCCGCCCACGTATTTTCCTCGCAGTGCGTGGTAACCTATAATTACTGAGTGGGTTGGCCCCACAGTGACCTGAATCAGGCTGACTGACGTGGCCAGAAATCGCCATAACAGTGCGTAACTGTTCACCGTTGGCCGAAGAAACGTGCACATGTTTCTTCTTCTTCCTCTCCTTAACTACTCCCATGCTCTGGTGGAAGAGTTGATCTCTCTTCAGACCTGTGCCGTCCAACGGTGGGTCTGGAACTTCCCTTGCCTTGCCCGTCAAAATGCTGGCTTGGTCAACTGACATGACCGAATGGCTCTGTAGAGGCCTGGCGATGGCGACTACGGTGCTGCGCATCAGCGGGGGTGAGACCGCTGGTATAGTGCGATGAAGATGAGAAATTTTGGGTTCCTCTAGCATAGAGTCTCTGATTGCTTGCTGGGTTTCTATTGAATCATAACCGATCTCAATAGCTTCTACCTTTGGCGAAAGATAGGTAATATCTGCCCCTGGCAGTGTTTCTGTGCTCGCTCTTCCCCTACCAACATGAAGAGGGACAGAGCTCTCAAATATAGCTCCTTGCGAATTCGTAAGGCAGCCTTTCTCACTGTTTTCTGGCCTGAAAAGTCCGTGAGATTCAAGGGGAGTCCCAGGGAGTCCTCCGTCTAAAACCCTGGTTCTACAAAAATCATCAACCTTGCCCTCCCCTGTGAGAGTTAATGGCGTCAGTTGGAAACTGTTCTGCAAATGACAGATCTACTTCCTGAGTTGCCGGCTCCACAGTCTTCAAGCAAAGAACTGGAGGGTTTAAGATCCTGTGTGATCACGGAGTATGCGAGATAAAGCTCTCGGTGTCATTTTCCAAAGTTCCTTGGAATGAATTGGGAATTTTAACCCTTTTAACAGGCGCCTCTCTGCAAGAGTCACTTCCTGTAAGCGAGATATTAGGGTGGTGGGGCTCATCTCCGTTTATAGGCGAACGGTCGCTCAGACCACTGTCCTCTTCCTGGCGAGTAAAGTGCTGGTCGTATGGGGCTCCAGGGCTGGTTGGAAACATATGATCGCTCAGTCCGCGGTCTTCTGCACTATGAAGAGTGCGCTGCTCGGGTACATATGTAATACCGCTCTTGTCAGTATTTCCCTCCCTTGAGGGAGGTAATACCATCGGAGGCCTAATTCCCGACAACAAAGAAGGTACTTCCAAAATCAATGGGGTCACCACTGCTTGGCCATCCGGCTTAACAGGGCTGTCAGAAGGCTACGCCTCTGCGAAAAAATGTCCACTGTCTTTCGAGGTCTCCCCCCTCTCCTTCGCAAGACAGGGATGTTTGTGCTCCCGCTTGGCTCCGTGAATTGGGTGCTCTCCCTTTTCTTCACGTACCAGGCCTGATGTGGGCCCCCTTGCGTTAGCAAGAATCAGGGCGGGTGGGGTTCCGAAAACTAGGTAAGGGCACCCGAGAATGAAGTCATAGGCAGACTGTGACATTACAGCAGCCTTGATTGTGCCACACACAAATTTGCTCTTCACCTCAATATTTGCTATGGGAAGGCACTATGAGGTCACTCTCCTCAAAACTCCACCAATGTCGACATTTTCCCCGGTCATCTGCCCGGGCTTCACCAAATGTCGGGCGACTATACTGGGGTAAGTAAGCCCGCTGTCAAATAAACAAGTGGTGTGAGTTCCATTCACTTCGGCTGGTCCATTATTTGAGAACAACTCATCTGACTGGATAGGTTCCCAAGTACTCCCTTTTGTCACTCTCACAGGCCTTAAACAAGCTACCTGGTGAGAGGGTGGTTTATTCATACACCTGGATGTCTAATGGGAAGTAGTTCGACAAACCCGACAATACCAGTCATTCTCTCCCCTGTTTCTGGCGGGTTCATGAGCGGTTGCTCCCTGTGATTTGTTATAAGGCTGGGGTAGCATGTTAGGACCGGAATGGGGCTCCTTGCGAGAAGGCCCCTGCTGCTGGTGAACAGGAGAAGAAGACGACTGTGACGATGATGCTCCTTTTTCCAGGGCTGGCAGGTCCCATGCCCTACGGGTGTGTCCTAGTGTTTCGGCCTGTGCCGTCTGGAACCTTTCAGCAAATGCGATGATCTGGTCGAGCTGCTGGGCACCCTGCTCTGCCAGATACCTCCTCAAGTCAGGAGACATGGTTGCTTTAAATTGTTCAGACATAATGAGCTCTTCCATTCCTTCAAAAGTTTTTGCCAGTCCTGACAACTCCCTCCAACGAGCAAGATAATTTCTCAACCTTTCCGCGAACTGGGCAAAACTCTCTCCCTTCTCCGGTCGGCTCTCCCTAAACATAGTTTGGCGCTTATGTGGGGTCCACTGGAATCTTTGTAACAAAGCGTTCTGTAGGGCCTCTAAGTTATTCTGGTCGTCGATGAGCATTTTGCTGTAGATGTCAAACGCATGACCTTTCAGGGACTGCGATAACTTTAGACACCAAAGACTTCCATCCAAACCATATGCCGTCGCCATCCGTTCAAATTTCTCCAAAAAGACATCTACAGTAGAACTCCATTTATCCGAACCCCAATTATCCGAATATCCAATTATCCGAACACTTTTTCCAGAAAAAAAAAAAAAATCAGATGCCACAGTCACGTTAGACTAAAATTCTGAATCTTTTGATGCGGCAAACTTCAAATGTGTGCGAACAATTTGTAGAGAATGGGATGGCTAATGGTCTGTCGCTTACGTACAGGAAGTCAGTTAGATCATAAAGTCAGTTAATATCTGGTTTACCAATCCAGTGTACGTGTGCGTTCTAGGCAGAACACTGGCTAAACAGACAGTTCAACTTAAAATAATTGTGTCTGCTACTACAGCAGAATAATTTTGGTGTACAAGTATTTCTCTGTGCGATATGGCATCTTCCAGTAGGCCTAAAGCATATAAAAGGAACCGCAATGTTTTGTCAATTGAAACGAAAACAGAAATTATCAAGAGACTAGGACAAGGTGAAACTGTGTCTTCACTTGCGAGGATTTTCAATGTTGGGAAAGCTACCGTCTCTGACATCAAAAGTAACAAGGATAAAATTATGAGTTTTGCATCGAAATTTGATAGTGAAAATGGGTCGAAGAAACGTAAAACCATGAGAAATGCGAAAGATGTGAAATTGGAAGAGGCTTTGTATATATGGTTTGTGCAAAGAAGAAGCAAAGGGGAACCTATCTCTGGTTCTCTGTTGTGTGAAAAGGCACTTCAGTTCAACAATCAACTTGACGGTCCTCCTGACTTTAAGGCTAGCCAGGGATGGTTAAGAAACTTTAAATCTCGTCATGGCATACGAGAATTGGAGATTCAAGGGGAATCTTTATCTAGCGATGCAACTGCCGCTAAAAATTTTAAAGAAACATTCTTGGCTTTTTTGGTAGAAGAAGGTTATTCACTCGATGATGTGTATAATGCCGATGAGACTGGCTTATACTGGAAATCATTGCCTCAAAAATCACTTGCATCTCAGCGCGAAGCAGCTGCCCCTGGGTTTAAAAAGTGCAAAGAGAGAGTAACAATTTTGGTAGCCGCGAATGCCAGTGGAAGTCATCGTTTACCGGTGCTAATGATCGGCAAAGCCAAAAAACCACGTTGTTTAAAGAATGTGACATGTCTCCCATTGTGTTACAAAGCACAGAAGAGTGCTTGGATGAATAGTGAAATATTTCTTGATTGGTATACAAATCAGTTCATCCCAAATGTGAAGAGGTTGAGAGAACAAGAAAAGAAAACTGGAAAAGTAATTCTTCTACTGGACAATGCACCATCTCATCCAGAGACGGATACATTGAATGCAGTTGATGCAAATTTTAAAGTAATTTTCTGCCTCCCAATGTAACAGCACTGATTCAATCAATGGATCAGGGTGTTATAGCAAAACTTAAAAAGATGTACAAGAAGGAAGGCCTGCGTCGTTTATTGTTGGCTGAAGATGAAGAAAGTGTGGTGGCGTTTTCCAAAAAGCTTAATATCAAAGACTGCTGCTATATGTTAGCTGATGCTTGGACCACCCTGACACAAGATAATCTCAACAAGGCTTGGAGTAGATTGCTTGGGAAAAAAGGAGGAAATGAAACTACTGCAGTGGACACAAATGATGATTGTATAAATGAAGTTGTGGAACTGTTTCAAGCAATGCCCGGATTTTCGGACTGTGACAAAGATGATGCACACATGTGGCCAGAAGATGATAATGATTCTGGTTTTCAGTTTTTGAATGACGAAGAAATTTTTTCTTTTGTGCAAGAAGAAAACCAAATACATGTAGTGACCGATGATGAAGACTCCTCAGAAGTACATGATGTACTTGTAGATTATGAAGAAAAACCAAAACATCGACCAAGTCTTAAAGAGGCCTTTATAGCACTAGAAACAGCGATGGATTGGTACTAGCAAGAAGATGACAGCTGTCCTACACAGCTTCTGCTGTTGAAGAGAATGCGGGACTTAGCAGCCAAAAGGAGACTATCCAGTTTGATGCAAAAGAGGATTCCTCATTATTTTAAATAGTGGGCTACATCTGTGCAAGTACATATATACGTAAGTTGCGCCTGGTTTTGAATCGTTTGTAATGTTATTTTGAAAACATTTCTCTTTCTTAACAAAAATAATTAATACAAGTAGTACATGCACTGCAGTGTAATAAAAGATTTTGGTGATACAGTGATCTAATACAGTGTGGGTATTATTATTACAGTACAAGTAAATATGTTTTATAGTGTATTTTCCTTGTGATGGTTAATTATTTTTAGAAATATGTGTACATGTACTCGATACATTATGTAATCCAATTATCCGAACATTTGATTATCCGAACGATGCTCGGTCCCATGGGGTTCGGATAAATGGAGTTCTACTGTATTTTCTCATTCCCATTAGGAAAAGAGTCAAATTGGAAATTCATGGCTGCCATCCGGGGTCCTCCCTGTCCTGGGGGGTCTGCCGCCACTGCTCTGGGGGAATCTCCATTCGCCGAACTGCCCTCCGAAGCTCTACTTTGCAGTTCCAGAGAACGCATGGCAATTTCATGTTGTCTCTCTGCTGCCCTTTCCTCTGCCTGCCGGGCCCTTTCCTCTTTCTCTGCAGTGGCTGCCCTTTGCCTTTCCTTCGCTTCCATTTTCCTCAAGTCCCTCTCGGCTTGCCGGTCTTGTTCCTCTTTTCTCGCTGGTTGTGTCTATCATTTTCCTTTATCATGTATGCCTTCTTCTTTGATCCTTAGCCGCCAACCGTCAAAGCAGTCAGTGGCCATCACGCCTAGTGGCGTCTTGTAGGGCAACAACAAATTGATTCCACTTTGCTCGGTCGGTGGCCATCCTTCGTACAGTGCCCCAACTCTGGTTCATTCTTTGCATCTCAGCCTCCACAGTCCTCCGCCAGGTTGTTTTTGGTCGGCCTCTCATTTGTTTTCCTTCAGGGGTCAAAGCATAGCTGTTCTTGTGATGGCATCGGGGTCTCTTCTGAGGACATGGCCAACCCAGCTCCAGCATCTGCCAGCTATGATGGTGTGCATGTCCTCTTGCTTGCTCCGAATAAGCAGATCTTGGTTGGTGATGGTATTCGGCCAAAAGATTCGGTGAATTTTTCTTAGGCATGTTGTGTGAAAAGAGGACAATTTCGACATTTCCTTCTCTGTAACTCTCCAGCATTCCGCACCATAGAGAAGCACAGAAAGCACACAGCTCTGATATAATCTTAATTTTGTGCTTGTGCTGTATTGAGAGGACTTTCAGATGTTGTTTAGGCTAAAAAAGACTGTTCTTGCCTTATTCATTCTGATGTTGATGTCTTTGCCTGCCCCGCCGTCTGGTGTTACATGCATCCTAGGTATGTGAAGGTGTCTGTCTGTTCCAGTTGCTGATTCCTTACTGATATGGGCTCAGGGTTGCTCACATTGAGCGTCATGACCTCTGACTTCTTTAAATTGATGTTCAAGCCCACCTGCTGGCTAAACTTATTAAGTATGTCCTTTTTTTCCTGGATGTGTTGATGTGAATGTGCTAGTAGTGCAATGTCATCTGCATATTCCAGATCTTCCAATGTAGAAAATGTAGTCCATCTTATTCCTCTTGGACTGCTTTCTGTTGTCTGGCGCATCACCCAATCTATGACTGTTAAAAATAGAGTGGTTGATAAGGGGCATCCCTGTCGTACTCCTGTCTTCACCTCAAAGGTTAGGTTGCTCTCCCCAACACTACACGTAAAGTTGGCATAGATGCTTTTTATGATTGACACCATGCAGCTTGGAATTCCATAAGCCCTCAGTATTTTCCATAAACTGTCCCTATGTATGCTGTCAAAAGCCTTTTCAAAATCAACGAAATTAATGTACAGTTGTCTTTGCCATTCTGAGCACTGCTCTATAATGTTCCTGAGAGTGAATATATGATCTACACATCTTCTGTTCTTTCTAAATCCTGCTTGTTCTTTCCTCAGTTTGTGGTCTACTGCTTTTGAAATTCTCTGTATAATTATCCTGCCTAGTATTTTGCTGGGAACTGAGAGAAGAGTGATTCCTCTCCAATTATTGCAGTCTGCAAGATCTCCCTTCTTGGGCAATTTGACAATTATTCCTTTGTTCCACTCTGATGGTGTTGTCCCCATTTTCCAGAGTTGTGCAAATAGTGGTTCTAATAGTTCTGCTGCTAGCTCAGGGTCTGTCTTAAATAGCTCTGCATTTAAGTTATCATGGCCAGGAGCTTTTCCGTTCTTTAACCCTTTGATTGCTGTGATGATTTCTTCTTTTCGTGGAATGTCTGTATTTACATCTAGATCGTTTTCAGCCTCAGGAACATTCAATTGTGTCTCTGGTGGTTCCTTGTTCAGAGTTTCTCTGAAGTGCCCTGCCCATCTTGTTTCCTGTCCCTCTGCTGTCGTGATGAGATTTCCTTGCTTATCTCTTACTAATGTGATATTGTTTGCACCTCATTTTCCGCTGATGAATTTAGTTATTTTGTATACTGTGCTTTGTTCATTTCTCAGTGCTGCTTCTTCTGACTGTCTTGCAAGATCGTCTACGAAATTCCTTTTGTTGGCTCGGGTTTGGCGTTTAACTTCTTTGTCCAGCTGACTGTACTGTTCGCCATATAGTTGCTTTAATCTGGGGGAATTCGTTTCTGTTTTCTTTCTTTTCAATTCCTTTCTCAGTGTTATGGTGTTTAATGTTTCTGGTGTTATCCAGTCTTGCTTCTTCCTTTCCTGGAATCCCAAGAGTGATTTGCTGCTTTCCTTTTATATTGTTGAAATGGTGTTGAATTTCTGGTCTATATCATCAGTCAATGTCTTTTCCTGACTTTTGGCAAATTGATATCGTTTCTTTATGTCAGCCGCAAAAGCTTTTCTGGTAAGGGGGTCCTTCAATTTGCTGATGTCAAACCTTTTCTGTGTAGTTACAGTTGGTCCAGCCCTTCTTAGTTTCACTTTCAGTTTTGCTACTACTAAATGGTGATCACTTCCCACATCTGCACCTCTTCTTGCCTTCACATCTTGTAATGCATGTCTCCATCTACCGTTAATCATGATGTGGTCTATCTGGTTTCTCTCCCGACCATTTGGTGATTCCCATGTTAATATGTGAATTTCTTTATATGGGAAAAGTGTTCCTCCGATGACCAGGTTGTTAATACTACAGAAACTTATTAATTTATCACCATTTTCGTTTGCTGTTCCGCTGCCGCATTTCCCCATTCATTCATTCATCATGTGACGTATTCTTTCCAGAACGTTGTCTCCATTACAGCTGCTCTGAACGCATCACGATTCTGGGCAAGTCGACCTGCATCAGCCAAAGACAAGTTCAGACTCTCTGTGATGTCCTGGGTCCACCGTCGGGGCCTCGCTGTGTTTTTTGGTGGACAGAAGTAATTATTGTAGTATTGGTGAATCTACTTCTCATTCTTAATCTTATCAGTCTGTTGTTAATGGGTTTCCATTCTAGTAATGTCCTTTCTATTCCTTTCTGTAGAATAATGGCTACACCTTCATTGTGCTGTCTATCCTCTCTTCCAGAGTAAAGTACTGTTTCTCCTGTTGCTGTTTTAACTTTTCCTGCCCCTGTCCATCTGCTCTCGCTTATCCCTAGAATGTGTAACCTATTGTTTCTCAGTTCTGCCGTGACCTGTTTTAGTTTACCCGTCTCATTCATTGTCCTGACATTCCAAAATCCTATTCTTGTATCATGTTTTGCGGTCAGGACGTCCATTCTCATGTCAGTGGCTTCCTTTCGGCTTTCACCACTGACAGTCATATGAGCCTCAGACTCCGGATGTCCGTCCCGCAGCAAAGTTTGTTTATTCGTTGTTGTTTCCGTAACTTCAATTTATTTTTACATAGACAGGGGTGTCAGCCCTATGCTAAAACCCCCAACCTGGAGGACCAGGGTGTCTGCTTTAGTCTGACCCCTGCCCGTGCAAACCTGTACAGCTTGGTAGAACCTTCAAGGAGTAAAACTCCCGCTGGCAAAGCTCTGGGGGTAATCAGGGTACGCAAGCCGCCATACCTCGACAAGGTATTGACACCGGTGATGATGTATGCCTTAGTCTCTTCCTTATCCATTCTCATATCCTGAGCGGCCTCACGCCAGGCAGTCCGTAACTTGGCCATATCTGTCATCTTACCTGTTAAACTGCAGCAACTCACAATTACAGATAAGGACCGTAAGGAACAAAGAAAAATTTACCGTTACCTACTAGGCAATACTCCCTCTTTAACCTCTGTCTCTACCAAAACCCGAACTCAGACTAGCACCAAATCTGAGTAACAACTACCACCTGAAAAAAATTGATTTATGAAGCTACCCTAAAACCTGGAATTACCTTCCTGTTAGAGAAAAAAAACCACGGTTAGCCATCAATTACCTCTATGTCATCTAGAACCCAAATACAACTACAATAATCTATAATGAATGTACCCTGTGGAAAAAAACTTATGACTGGATCAGTTCTAACAGCTCAGAGTCTAGGGGTAAAATAAATAAAATCTATTCTCAGAGAACTTCCTATTGAAACAATCTGTGAATCTAGACAAGATCACAGAAATGATCCAGAAGACGATAGCCGCCCACTTGTCACGAAGTGGATTAAGGTTTAGAGCTTGTCCGAGTATAAAGACAAGACACTATTATGAGAAAGGCTGAGAAGATAGATTTTGTATGAGAAATGACAGTGACTGTGGAAAGATGAGACTTATAGCTTCGAGGGTGAGAACCTAGATTGACTCTCCCTCGCCACTCGCGACTTAGTTAAGAGCTAAGGACTCACCACCTCTGACTACCATAAAGGAGATAAGGTTTCACTAAAAGTCCACAGACACAACTATACAGACAAGCATATACGTACAGTATAGTTATAGAGAAACTGACCCAGTATACTTGTACATTTTATAGTTTATTTAAACAACAAAATAAATAACACATCAAACTCTTAGGGTTTAGGGACCAATAACATTATTATGGCCATATATACATAAAACCAACCTCCAGGCCACGCGCCTCTTTGGAGTGGTATAACGAGCTAAGAGCTCCGGATTTTAAAGATAAACCCGTTCCCGCTGAAGCATGGGCTTCACTGCATGAGAACTGCTTTCTTTTACTGGTGCAGACGTACTTGGCGCCGGTAAATACCGTGTCACCAGTTCTCGTTCACCTGTGGCGATGCCTCAAACCTTCTACTCATGAGAAGGCCGAATACCGTGGCAAGTTGTAAGGCAATTTACAACCCTCCCAGTGTGCCGTGAAAATGCTGTAAAACGAAAAAATAACAATGACTGTACAACAATTCAACATATTCTCATCCCTAACATATAACCACCTAAATAAATACCTCCCCCTAAATCAATACAGCTCCCCTACACAACTACGCATCACCGATAAACAACTATTCCTACCCAAGGGTCAGCTCTCTACAGTCTTCTCCTATCTCTTCCCCCACCTCAACGTAACTATCTGTCTGGTAAGAAAACCCCAGACACAGGCTAACCTAATCTGTTACGTTAGTCTAGCCTCAGGCGTCAAAACATTTACTTCGTTGAAGCGAAACATTCCCCAGTAAAATTCCTAGGCCCTACTTTTTACGACTGACCCAGGAAGGTTATCAAATACACAATATAAACACACAGTTGCTAAACCAACTCAGTAATATTAATTACACCCCTGTCTCCTGACTACGCAACAAATTAATACCCAATTAAAAAAAATTACACAAATACGCTCGCGTATATACACTGCAATTTATCAAAATTAAAATGCGGTTATACGGCCGTATTAATTACATATTACAAAGCACCTGTTTATCTTAGCACTTATCCTCACACAGTTAATATCTCAAAAGCCTTTACACACATCATAGATACTGCTACTATTCCCAGAAAACTATATATGCACAACTTACATTTTTATTATTTCTACAAGATAGAAATTGATGGCCCTAATGTCTAATAAATTTAATTTAACTCCCAGAAGAAACTTACTTTAACATGCTAAGATCTATTATGAAACGAACTATCTACGACGCTAATTAAGATGTACACATACCCAATTTATCGAATTTCTTACTAAGAGCAGACGATATGACGTAGATTCCACGGCAGTCAATTTTGAAAACCAGAGAGACCGCTAAAGACTACGATGCTGTTATTTATAATAGAAATAACCCACGCTATGAGTCATCACGTCGCTTCGCTCTGGGGCCGCCCTAAACCAATAATATTGCTGCACTTTAATAAACTCTGACCTCCACCAATGATAACGTAAACTAACTCATGACTCATGTTTATTTCTGTTCACGCGGTACTAATTGCGTCATGTCAGATAATCCTACTGACCGGTTTTGTTACTAGAATAAATATGATTGGTTCTAGCGGTCGGTTCTACGTACCTGGGTCGTGGTTCTACCCCACCCCTGTCTAAGCCCGGGTAGGTGTTCCTAGCGTAGGAAAATTTTTACCCAGCCTAATAATATAACTCGAACGCCTAATACGTAAAATAAAAATGAACGCCATTACTTACAGAGAGAAGAGGACTGGGGAAAAATTGAAATTAAAACCCACAGTAACTCCTCATAAATAAAAGCAAATAATACATGGAGAAGAAAAAAGGGGCCCGTTGAAAAATAAAATCACAGTAACTTCTCACAATTGTACTGTATATTGTATGGATCAGTTTGACTGCAAATTTCAATGGTGTATTTAATATCTACTGTAATGTATAATCTAAAATAGTGATACTTATTTATATGTACCAATGAAAATATCCAGAAATGTTGACAAAAAAGCTATTTTGAATATTTTTGACACATCTTGATAGATCAGGAAAAAAAAATTGTAAGGTCTGTGCCTTTCAGATATCGTGCAATTTGAACTTCACGGTGCATAACGCGCGCCTTTTTCCCAAAAAATTTGGTGGGAGTACAATTCATTTCAAGTATCACTTACACAATTCTATATATGGGGAATCTATGTTCAAGAAATGACAAAGGAAGAACAATCAATGAATGAAAAAGTTTTCATCAAATTCCATATAATCAAGATTACAGTGAGAAAGGGAGAGTCTCTGAAGACAAAGAAAGAATAGTAAAACTGCTTCCTTAAGCTTGTTGTAAGACATGACTAATATGAGGTTTTGTATGGGGATAGCTGCCTCATCATGTAAAAAAAATGGCTAAAGAAACCACCACCATGGGCCCAGATGGCATTTTAGCAGAGATTTTAGAAGCACAAAGGCAACTGATATTACACAAACTACTTCGTACATTTTGGGAGAGAGCTAAAAGTATCAGCAGACTTGGATATGGGGTCAAGATGCTAAAGAAGTTAGATTTGCAGTGTGCATATTACAGAGGAATATTATTACAAACCAGATAGCCACACTGCAAGTAATAGTAGAACAAAGCTTGGAATTCACTGTTTTACACTGAATTTGTGGACCATAAACAGGCCTTTGACAGTTTACACAGAGAACAGCTCAGGAAATTGGTGAGCCATTATGTAATCTCCCAAAAGTTCATTAACTTAATAAAGACAACATATAAAGACATAATGTGAATAATCCTTTATTAAGAACAGCTTATGGAACCCTATGAGATAAGAAATGGTGTGCATCTGGGCTGCCTACAGTCACCATTTCTGTTCTTTCTGGCTACAGTTGGGACTATGAAAACAACATTAACCATATAAATGGATTTCAAATCACTCTGATGAAACAGCTTGACAATCTAGATTTTACTGATGACCTTGCCCTTCTATCCCAATATCAAAACCAAATGCAAGACAAAATGAGAATACTAGATGATAGGTCACAGAAGATGGGTATGAAAACCAAAGAAACAAGATAAAGATTATGAGAATAAAAGTGGAAAATGATGGCAAGATTACACTTGAGAAAACATCTCTACAAGATATGGGCTCATACATGTACCTCATCACCAACATAGGCCAAGCTATGCATTCAGGCATATCCGGAGACATCCTTATATGACCACCAGCTATGCACAATGCTATAGTATGTAGATTTGGATGTGAATCTCTGTGTGCGAGGCTAATTACACCGTCATTGACTCTTGAAATCATCCACATACTTTCAGTGATACTGTGGTGAAACATGTTGAGAACCTAGTATTGCACACTAAGCCTGAAGGAGTCACTTGAGCCCCAGATATAACTCTGGCTTTTACCTGATTGCCTGCATGCAGGAGATGTCACTATGCACCCCATGATAGGCAGGGGGAACTGAGAAGTGGCTTTGTGTAGGATATGAAGACACCTTGGGAGAGCCCAGAACCAGAGCATAGTATTTTAGCTCTGCATATTTGTAGAGCCCCCTTGGATGACAAAATGCACAGTATGCCACACGCTTCTTCCTCCTAGCTTGGGACCAGATGTGATGATCCTTTAAATGCAAGCCAAGCTGGAGAAACTGGAGCTCATAACTTCAACTCAACACTGTTTCGGAATGTGACAAAAGCCACAGGAAAAGCCTAGATCTACAGTGTAGATAATACCAAGGAGTCTTCAACTTGGTATTGGCTGCAAAAGAGCAGTAAGCTCAGCAGCCCTAGTTAAACAACAACAATAACAACAATAGGCCAAGCTGGAGAAATGGATGGAGGTATCAAAATAAGAATACAAAAGACAAGAGGACCTTCCATTGCATTGGGAAATATAAGGAAATTAATATAAATCCAGCCTAACACAAAAATAAGAATCTTCAACTAAAACCTCTACACTTCACGGTAGAAGGGGAACGACTAAGTAAGTAAGTAACTAAAACATAGGGCAACCTTATTGTATGGGTTTGAAACATGGAGGGCAACAACAACAAAAACAGTCAAGAAGTTACTGAATGCCATAAATTGGTGCTGGAGCAGAATAGAAGAATGGAAATATTATAACCAGATCATTAATGTCACGGAAGGAAAGAACCCAATACAAGTTTGAAAAGAGGTGAGGAAAAGATGCTGGCATTGGATAGAAAACACAATGAGGAAACCAGATGAAAGCACAAAAAGGCAACCCTTATCTTGGAATCCCAGTGTGAAAGAAATAGATGGAGGCTAAAAGCAGGGAATTGGAGACAGATATGAAAAAGAATAAAGAAGACAGGGAAAGAACTGAACAGTCCCAAATGCATATGGGAGAAGACTAGCTACTATGACAAACAGGGTAAAATAAGAGCCATGGATCCAGACTTCCAGGATGGCCCAAAGTTTGCTGAGAGAATAACATCTAACAATCTCTGAGGAACCGAGGACAGGACTGGAACCAGGCCATAAGGAAGACAGATGATAGGATAGTAATGTGCTCTCTCTGGCTAACCTCTACATCCCAAGGTATAAGAAGAATGACTAATTGAAGTGACAAGGAAAGATACGGAAATTATGGCACAGGACATGATGACTTAGTTTGAACTAGTTGAAGGTCTATGCTCAACATGGGGCTGAAGAGTGATGATCTCACTGATACCTGTGCCAGATAGTGAGGAATAGATGTGAGGTTCCATACTGAAGGGTATCATAACATGTTTGTGCTGTGTTACTACTAATCTGCCAAAGCCCTTTTCAAGAAAACAGCAAAACCTAAAATATTTTCATATGATCATCATCATCTCAACCCGTAACCCGTCATGGGTCGTAGGGGTGCCATGGTGGAAGCATCAGCAGACAGGGTCCTTCACTGCTCTATATCCTCAGCAATGCGTACAAGTGTGGAAAAACCGTGCCCTGCCCATTCTTTGATGTTATCAGCCCAGGATTTTCTTTGCCTTCCTCTTCTCCGTTTACCTTCGACTGTTCCCTGGAGGATCGTTTTCGAAATGGAGTCATGACGAGTTACATGCCCAAACCAGGCAAGCTTTCGATGTTTCACTACTGACAAAAGTGGTTCTTGGTGGCCTGCATACGTGTTTATTTTCTCTCTAACATAGACATTTGTTTTGTGCTCTTTATAGCAAATGCGCAAAATTCTTCTATAACATTCATATTCGAAAGCCTGAATCCTTCGCTCCGTATCTGCAGTGAGTGTCCAGCCCTCACACCCATACAAGAGAATAGATAATATAAGTGATTTGTATAATTTGATCTTCACAGGAAAACTGATGTTACTTTTCCAGATCACGTTCAGCCTTGTCATGGCAGCTGAGGCCATCTCAAGTCTTGTCTTGATTTCTTTACTTGATCTTCCATCACTACATATAGTGGACCCCAGATATTTAAAGGTGTTTACTTCTTCTAACGTTTGCCCATTTAACGTAATGTTGGTTTCATATTATATGAACTTGAAAAAAAATGGTTTACATTCGAAGTTGTTGATTATCAATAAACAAGTAACATAAGATAACATAAACACTGCTTCTCTTCTTCTTCCAACTTATAATTCATCAAACAGAAATTCTTGGTCTGCTGCAGCAACTGATGTAGAACTGAGCATATTTATGCCAGAAAATTAAGACCTCAACTCAACTCAACTCAAACATATAATCTGTCTTGCTCTATTGCTCTGAAACATGGCATGTTATGAAGAATGTCATGTCCAAACACCAGAACTTCCTCTAAAGATATCTTTGTTACATACTTTGTATCAAATGGTAAAAGACTGAAAATGCTCCATAATTCACAGACGCATATTTTTATAAGTCAGTGTTTGCATATACTGGCTTCTAAACTCATTAACTTTCTTTGCAAATAACATGTGCTATTATTTACTTACTATGTTTCTGTGTTTAAAAAGTCTATGTGCACTTAAATTATCTTGCATATAACCAGAGTATCTGAGCCACACTTTAGAAATGCTGTTACAACCCAACACTCTTGTGGATGAGAAATGTTTAAAAAAAACGTTTAATGGAATACTTATTTTTCATGCTTTAAAGAGAAACAATCTGAATATAATTCAAAACACATTGGTACTCAACATGTAGACTAAAAAAAAGTACAGCAAAGCACAAAAAGTCTCAGATAGAAAGCCTGTGTGACTGATCATACTACGCAAAAATGAGTAGACAGGTATAATGAATTTACTAAAAATGAAAAATTAAAGTATTTTTAAATGGTGTCTCACCTCCTTCTCTAAATTCTCCATTTGTGCTTCATAGTCCTCTTTTTCCCTCTTTCTGTATTCCAAAACATTTTTTGCCAAAAACTGTCTTACTTTAGATTGTATTTTCACAGCTGCTTTGTCCTGAAGAGTCCATTCTTTCTTTTTTGACTGATTATCTTCATTTGCAACTTTTGCTGGAGGAGATGCTGCAGAAGATGTTTCATCATAAAGAATTAACATTTTCAGTGGTTTGGAGATATTATTTTACACACGCATGTACAATACAGATATATCAGTCAATATCTCTGAAAATAGCAACTAATCGTGGAAAATAAGGGTAGTGCTGAAGCCCAGATAATGTCCTTCACATATTTCCAGTTAATCCTAACTGCTCTACAAAACCATAAAACAATGAACTATCCAAGCTGTCAAATACATTAACGAACATCAGCTACAAATGCAAACGAGTGAAAGTAGAATGACTGCTAGATATATATCAAAGTGAGATAGACTTGTCAAAGAGGTAGAAACAACAACAAATTGAAGACAGGAGAGCACCTCAAGAGATTAAAATAATAATAAAAAATTGTTTCAAAGTAAACATGCCAAAGATTAAATCTTGAGTCAGATAAAAACAGAATTATACACATCCTTACAAAAAGAAAAGCAAAAAAAAAAAAAGACCAGAGGATAACTCTGGCCAAAGTAGATTTAAATATGTTCCATTAAGTAAGTTAAATACTGGCAGAACAGACAGGTATCAATGTGGAATTAAAAGCAAAGAGAAGAACATATCCTCCAATCACGACTGTAGCACATCAGTAGCAGACTGACAGCAAGGCCTTCATACCCCCCTCCCCTTTCCCCAAGGGTGAAACTACATGGCTTTGAAATAAGCCATGGACTGTTTTATAAGAGAGACAAATGTGGTTATGAGTTAATGATGAAGGAGAAGAAGTTAATCTTAATATACATTTTTAGTGTGCACCTCCATGTCTATGAGTCATCCTCTATATAATTTGCCTGTGATTTTGCCGCTGTTTATGTGGACAGTCTCCATGTCATTGCCAGCTCCATTGACTTCCTTTATTGTTATCAGCAGTTACATCTGCATTTGATAACAGCATGGCATTAGTGATAATATGTGCCCAAAAGTTACACATTATCCTGTGGAAACATCTGGACTGAAAGGAGTTGAGTTTGGGAGAAATGGTGATTTTTACTTTCCTGCTTTTGCTTCAATGCAATAGTAGATTCCAGACATTTATGGTAAGTATCTTCAGTTTGTATTTAAGACCTGATATGTTTGATTTCAAGACTATGTACAGCACTGTAGTAAAGAATTATTTGATTAACCTGATGCTTATATGTTTTCCACAGTCTTCATCTGTATTTTACATTATGCTGCTGGTTTTAAAGGATGCAGCATACACCCTGGATAGAAAGAGAACCCAATGAGGAAGTCTTTGGGTACATCAGAAACAGACAGCTCTCAGCTATTCATTAATAAAAAGTGCTGAAAATAGAGGATCTTTAGATATGTCATTAAATGACAAAAATGAGAACATATTATAAGAGCTAGAAAATTCAATACAAGAGAAAGCCTTCTCTTCCTCTTATATCTACTGCTTAAACTCAAAGTATCATGGTTGATTCACTTGCTCATTCACTCACTCCTTTCTGTTCCATGCGGAACATAGTGCTGCAATTGTTACTCGCCACTAATTTATTTTTCAGCCATCGCCTTGATGAGCTCCAAGTTGCCTTGGCATCCTCTTCACCTAATCTTTTCCAGGTTTTTTTTTCCCTCCCTGCTCTTCTCCTCTCCAGTTGATTCTAGTCAAGGGCATATCTGACTATACTAATTGGTTGTTTCCTGTGGGTGCATCCAATCCATCACTACTTTCTCCTGCTCTACTGGTTGTTATTTGGTTTTATTCCGTGGGTGTGTGTTTGTTACTGCATCTGGTCATTTAATATGGAGGATATAGCAGAGGGCATCTACAAAATCAGCATTTACTTGTTGTTTGTCAATGCGCATCATTTTCTTTTCCTGTAGTCTCTCTCATCAACAAGTCCACAGTCATGAGGAAGACTGATGATGAAAGTAAACTCCTTGTCTGACCCCACTGTCTATTATAAACGGTTCTGATAGTATGCCACTTTGGAAGGTCATTGGATTGATTGTACACCAGTTTTATCAGAAATCTGGCCTTGTTGATAGTCATTGAGTTTGTAAATCTAATTGGAAATTGTTTTCTTCTGAGTTGGAATGACAGATTTACCATGCTTGGACATTCAATGAATAGCAAAGTTTGCAAAATAATATTTATAATACTTTTTGCACACTGCCCTTACCTTTTGCACCTTTCTTAACATTTACAACTCCAGTCTTAGTCTTTGATGTGGATGTCTTCACAGCATTTCCAGAGGCTTCTGATTTTGTTTTTGATCCTGAGGCCTTAACTGGTATCACAGTATTCTTTGCTGTTGGAGCACTCTTAGGGGGCATTGTCTCCTCAGATCACAGTTCACTCAAAACACATCTACAAAATGCCTGACAGGATTGTATTATCTTCAGAAATGTATAACTAATGGTACATTGGTCAAAACTAAAACTAGAATAGAACAGCCAGAATAAGAAATTAGAAAATAATGTCATGCTATTATTTATTTAGCAGTGTTTCCATCAATATCTATCTGTCTTCTTGATCTTTTAATTTTAAACCTAATTCAGTTATATTATAAAAAAGGTTCAATCATCAAATGCTCTTCTGGTCAGTAACACTGACAAACAACATTTTTCTTTCTTATATAAGAATAAGTGTTCAAAGGTCAGTTTCCTGCGCTGATTTCAAATTTGAAATCCGTTTATCTCTATCACGTCGGGTTCTTAAGATATTTGTAAATAAATATATTTTTGGGAAACCGTTATTTGCTCCGTTTCATTTTTACTATATAACTTTTAAAAAATTAATAAAATGCAAAATAATTCTACTTTTTATACTGCTAAAAGATGCATGACATATGTTACGTTATATTTCAAATAGTTACTGTATTTTGAAATAATTCTGAGTGAAATATGGCTTCTTGAAGTTGTAGAAATTCGGCTGATCTGTTCTGTTACGTGTACGGATATTTTACCGATCGTGTTCACCAGAAAAACTTTACACCATTGCTAAAGAAAGCATATAAACTTTATTTCGATTCGAAAGGTTGATGATGCAAATAAATCTTGGAAGCCAAATGCAGTTTGTTCGACTTGTGCAAATACATTGGCAGGTTGGTTACGAAAATCGCCGAAGCATAAGTCGATGCCTTTTGGAGTGCCAGTAATATGGCGTGAACCGACAAATCACGCTACTGATTGTTACTTCTGCTTGACAAATATCTATGGTTTTACTTTTAAAACTAGAAAGTCTGTGGTTTATCCAAATATTGAATCGGTTTCGAAACCAGTGCCTCATGATCCAATCACGTGTCCGATCCCAGTTCCACCAGAACAATATCCGTTGGACGTGAATAAACCATCAGAAAGTGATATTTTACCTGCTTTAGAAACTAATTCTGACTCGGATTATGTACCGGTGAATGATGGTGTTCACTTAATTAACCATTCAGAACTTTCAGATTTAATACGTGATCTCGCTCTCACCAAAGGACAAGCGGAATAACTCGGTTCGCGACTCAAAGAATGGAATCTTTTAGCGCCCAATACTCCGATATCTAAATTTTGTCATAGACACAGAGAACTTGTTCAATACTTTGAGATGGATGATGACATTTGCTATTGCAAAGATGTAAAAGGTCTAATGGTGCACCTCGGTCATGAGCACATAGTCAACGAATGGCAACTTTTCATCGACTCTTCCAAGACTAGTCTAAAAGCCGTGTTATTGCATAATGGAAATTTATTTTCATCAATTCAAGTCGCCTACTCTGTTCATATGAAAGAAACTTATGACAATATGGCTATACTTTTGGCAAAAATAAAGTACAATGACTACCAATGGTGGATTTGTGGAGACCTAAAGGTCATTGCAATTCTCACGGGCATGCAGACTGGGTATACTAAATTTTGTTGCTTGCTATGTGAATGGGACAGCCGCAACAGACAGGAACATTATGCAAGAAAGGTGTGGCCTATCAGGGATCGTATGCAGCTCGGGCATAAAAATGTAATACACGAGCCATTAGTTAACAAAGACAGCATCATTTTACCACCGTTACATATAAAGTTGGGGCTCATGAAGAATTTCGTAAAAGCGTTAGATAAAACGAGCAAAGCTTTCACTTATCTTCGAGAAAAGTTTCCGCAAATTAGCGATGCAAAGATAAAGGAAGGTATCTTTGTAGGACCTCAGATTAGGAAAGTTATTGCAGACAAACAATTCGAGAACTTGTTACATGGTAGTGAACTTCGCGCATGGATGGCATTCAAACCGATCGTCGATAACTTTCTGGGAAATCACAAATCTGTCGACTATGTGCATATTGTTAAGCAGTGCATAGATGCATACAGAATTATGGGCTGTAACATGTCCCTCAAAATCCATTTGCTCGATTCGCATCTTGACTTTTTCCCTGACAACCTTGGCGAAGTCAGCGATGAACATGGAGAACGATTCCATCAAGATATCGCCGTAATGGAGTCACGTTATCAAGGACGGTGGAGTGTGACCATGCTTGCCGATTATTGTTGGATGCTTCATCGCGATGTACCACATGCCATTCACCGACGAAAGTCGACTGCAAAGAAATTCAAGCCTACATAACTGTTATACTTCTTGTACAAATGATGTTGTAATACTGTATACGTTGTTAAAAAACTTCAATTGCGTATTTCTAGAGATCCCGACCTGATAGAGAAAAACGGTTTGCAGATTTAAAAACAGCGCATTAAAATTGACCAGAAAAACATAGAAATGTTAGAGAAAGAAAAAAAAAATGTTTTTTTGTTAGTCAGTGTAATTAGACATCCTGAACCACAAGTTCCATGAGTCCCTGTTTACTGTAATTATGAACAATAGCAGAAAGTATAAGGCACACACACAAAACTCAATTTTTTAATCTTACTGTGAACAGTATGAGTTGAATGAGATGGGACACAACTACACATATTTTTTTAAAACTAATTGTCAACAAGTTTAAATAAGACACAATGTAACAACAGACCATTAAAGCAGTCCACTACCATTTCCTACATAATTTCTCAAGTTATAGGCAAATCAAGAACACTGATCTTCTTCAGCCAGAAGATAAATTGTGGATACAGAAAAGTGGCTTTATGAAAGAATGTTAATAATCCCACTGAGAGCTAATAAATTTAACAAAGTTTCTTTGAAAGAAGCTAACCTGTGAAGGAAGATCATTGCAAAAATCAAGAGGTGACTAATTGTCACTAGGCACATTTTGAGTTCAGTAAAGTTAAGCATACTGTGGCAATAGGAACAACAAAAAACAACTAGCAAATAATCTGCCAAAAAAAAACTGAAAGGGAGGAATAATTAAGTTGTGCTCTTTCTTTGTGCTGTATGTCCTGATGATAGCCAATAATTCGGCTGATGTCATTTCATTCATGTCCATTTTCCTCCAGAAGTTGATCAATGGCATGCAAAGAGTTGCTTGAAAGTAAAGAAGCCTCATCTATGACGAGCAGTGGTGCTTCTTTGGTTAATGTATTATATGGTGCAGACATCAATTCATACCTACCCAATATGCTTACTATAAATAGGGAAAATCACAGGCATGAATATTTCTAAAAACACATACGCCATAAGCAGATTGGAAAAAAATGTGCATTATTTCAAGAAGTGTGCAATTAAGTTTGCTGGCCATAATGTGCTGCTTTTCCAAAAATGAAGAAAACATGAAAAGACCTTGAGCTGATGAAATGGGGCAGGAACACTTGGCATAAGTTTGTTGAAGGACAATGCTTCTTGGGAGCTGAAGGGTGATGATGATGAAGTTGAGTTCTTGACACTGATCATATTCACAATGCAGTTAAAAAAAAAAGTGCATAGAAGATCAATGCTGAACACCATGGAGAGCATAGTAATTGGCTTCTAGTAAAAATTAGGTCAAACAAGGATGTTTGTTTCCAGGGATTTTTTTCTGATGACCATTCAATGGGCTATGAAAGAGGCAGTAGGACTTTTTTTAAGTTCGTTCTCAAATCAAACAAAGTCAGTTTGACCTTACTGTAACACAACATTGGACAGTTTTAAAGTAAGTGCAAACAAGATAAACTATTACCATTGGTACATTAAATGAACTGAAATAAATTACCCGTGCGATACCGGTGTCTGAAAGGAGAGCAAAGAATAGTAACACTGTACCCTACCATGCATGTTGTAAATAGTAACTAAGGAGGGTTGGGCATGGGGCCCATCCAGTAAAAAATGTCAAACCACAAAAACTTCAACAAATATTTTGTCAACTATGAAAAGGCATTTGACAGTGTAGATAGAGAATCACTTTGGAAATTGATGAGGCATTATACAGTTCCCCTAAAGATCATTAACGTATAAAGAAAACTTATGAAAACATGACATGCAGAGTTCTTCATGAAGGAAAAATTACAGAACCATTTGGAAAAAGAACTGGAGTACGACAAGGATGCCTCTTGTCTCCACTTCTCTTTTAATGAGCAATAGATTGGGGTATGAAAACATTGATGACACACAACGGAAATGGATTCCAATGGGATCTGACTAAACAATTTGATGATGTAGATTTTGCCTACGACTTGGCTCTTATGTCCCACAACCGTAATCAGATGCAAGACTAAATGAAAATACTCGATGAGAGGTCTGAAAATACACAGGGAAAAGACAAATATAATGAGAATAAATGCAAGAAATGATAATAAAGTTCAACTTGAAGAAACACCACTACAAGATGTGGAATCATACACATATCTTGGTTAGCAATATAAACAAACTTGGAGGGACAGACACTGATATCAAAATATAGATACAAAAAATTGGGAAATGTATAGAGATCAAGAGAAATCAAGTCTAACACTAAAATAAGAATCTTCAACCCAAATGTCAAGTCAGTCCTATTGTATGGCTCTAAACATGGAGAACAGTAAAAGCAACAACCAAACAACTGCAGACTTCATAAATGGGTGCTTGCAATGTGGAACTGATGACAAGAATCAGGCAAGTGCCAGTGAAACAAGAGATGAGAAGAAGACACTACCATTGGATAGGTCACACATTGAGGAAACCTGTGGATAGCATTACAAAGCAGTCCTTGTTCTGAAACCCCCAGGGTAAGAGGTAGAGGCAGACCAAGAAAGACATGGAGAAGAGAACTGGAGACAGAAGTGAAAATGATGAGGAAACTGTGGAAAGAGATTGAGCTGTTGGCACGAGACAGGAGGACTTGACATGTGTTTGTTGAAGACTTACGCTCCATGGGGAGCTAAAGGGTATTGATTGATTGGTACTATGCCTCAGCTGTCTGCACTTCCTCTCAACATGTTATGGAAGAAGAATATTTCCTACATGTAATCCAAAACTCAAAAGAGCATTTCTCAAGCTTTGAAAGCAGCAATCATTGATACTCCACTTTGACACAAACCTTCCAATCATTTTGGCAAAAGAGGCTCATCTTATGGGATTGGAGTTGTTCTTTCCTCGGGTATCCAGAAGGATTAGAAAATGTTATTACTTTCCCATCTAAGACTATAACTGATGTTGAGAAGAATTACAATCACACTAAAAAAGGAAGCATTATCCATGATCTTTGGTGTTTGATAATTTCATCAATATCTGCATGGACTGGAATGACCTTTTGAACTACAAAAGGACCATAAGCCCATCATTGCTTTATTCTCAACACACCACAACATACTAATGCTGTCAATACAATGTCATAATACTAGGCAATTTTACTGATGTAATAAAACTCCCTGATCAAATACTGACCTACAAATAACCATGTCAATGCTGACAAACTATCAAGCTTCCCATAGGGAAGTCAATGTTTCAGTGTCTCAATTGACAGTGGTGATGCCTTCCAACTTTTTTCTATGTTGCTGCCAAGTCTTTTCACCAGAGAGATAAATATAATCTAACAACTGTGTTATGGGCTTTGCAGTCAAGACAAGCGCTAGTATATAGTATAGCATCTTTAGTTTTCTGAGTTCTTGAGTTATCTTGTTGTAAGCATTATTTTTCCTTACTGCTCTCTGCCCCTGGTCATCAAGGAAGGAAGGATCCTGTTAAACGCCCATTGAGGCATATTGGGAATATGGTGTTAGGCCCATTTTTTCTTGACCATCGTCACACTAGGGGTGATGTGGTCAGCATCACGCCAGCTGCCTTAACCTTCCCAGAGTTGCTCTGGTACCCAATTCAAGAGGCTGGGTCAACCCCGGAGCCATTTGTGGTCTAAAAGAATCTCGCCTCAACTGGGATTCAAACCATGGACCACCGAGCTAGGAAGTCAGTGCACTAACCACTGCACTACTGTGGCTCCCTGGTCATCAAGTACCAAGTTTTTCTGTTCACATTTTTGTAGGTCTAATAGTCTGGTTGCATGCTGACTCTCCATCTTCTTTTAGGTCATCCTATTTGTTTGCATCTACTGCTTGGAATGTGCCACCTTTGCTCAGCTATTTTTTTACTTTCTGCGTCCTAGTTGATTTGCTTATACATTATGTAATGTATGAAATATTAATAATATTTAAATTATCCAGTTGTTTTTCTTCATTCATTGGTGTTACAAGTACATGCTAGTCTGACTGCACTAAAAACAACGGCAGCTGAACACAGTTCTATATCGTCAGATGGTCATGTCAGGAAATGACTATGGGCTGGGAATACTCACACTGTCAAGGTCACAGCGTGAATGACTAGAACGTATTCATAAGGAAGAAATTAGTATGGTCTTGGGCTGTATGAGAGATACCCCAATGTGATGATGACGTCCATGCTTGGACTTCTGCCAATAAAATCCAGATATGTGATGGCGCAGGAAAAGCCCTTTAACCAGGATAGCTATTGTGTTGAACTGTCAGTCCATGCTTTGAAAGGTCCAAAATGGATGGCTAAGACATGAATGGAGAACATACATAGAGGCCTCAAACCTTCAGGGACTATTATCCTGCTCATGCAGGGGTATGTGGCAATGAAAAAGCTAACAGACTAGCCTCGAAAGTGCCCTTAGTGGGGACACTGGATATGAATAAGAAAGAGATGTTAAGGACAATGAGCGATCACCAGTTAGAGAAAAATACATTACACTAGACAAGTCAACTCAGACTGCTGAAATTTGGCATCAAAGTAAGACAAGACTAGCAAGGACGATGTATGACAGGATGGATCAGGAGTGTATACAACCAGTGGGCTATAATAACAATCATCATTCATGTCCTTTTTTTAAAAAAAAAGACAAAGTATCTCATTCAACCCTTGATGGGTTATAATTAGGATATACGAGGGGCGTTCAGAAAGTAATGCACCACATCGTTTTTCTCAGCTAATAATAAAGATAGAAGCATGAAATTTTGCGCACTTCAAATATGGCATGTGCCAATTGTGTGAACCAAATTGCACTGCAACTGGCCAAATAATACTGCCTTAAACCGTTGAAATGAAGCGTGTTAGCAATTTGCGTTATAAACAGCGAATTGTGATAGAATTTCTCGTTGCAGAGAAGGAAACTGTTGTGAATATTCACAAGCGTCTATGTGATGTGTATGGAAGTTTTGCAGTCGACAGGAGTACAGTCAGTCGCTGGGTTCAGAGAATCAAAGAATCAGGAAGTGGAGATACGGAGCTGCTTGATCAGCCGCGCTGTGGATGTCCTGCCACAGCCACCAATGCAGAAATGTTGAAATGCGCTGAAGGCATTATTCTTACTGATAGGCGAATCACTACTCAACAATTGGCCTTACAGCTGTCTGTCAGCATTGGTAGTGCAAATGCAGTTATAAAAACTCTCGGATTTTCTAAGGTTTGCGCAAGATGGGTTCCTCGAAGTCTCACAAATGACCACCGATTGCAAAGGAAAGCAATTTCTTCTAAATTGTTGGAGCGTTTCAATGCTGATGGAGAGAACTTTTTGGCTAAGATCGTTATAGGTGATGAAACCTGGGCACATCATTTTGAATCTGAGACAAAAAGACAGTCAATGGAGTGGCATCATCCACAATCACCAAGAAGAAAGAAATTCAAGACAATTCCTTCAGCTGGAAAGGTCATGATCACTGTCTTTTGGGACATTGAAGGTGTGATTCTTGTGGACATTATGCCAAGAGGAGAGACAATCAATTCGCAAGCTTACATTAAGACATTGAAAAAACTCAATCAACATTTTCGCAGAGTTCGGCCGCACAAGAATCCAGCAGACCTGCTTCTCCTTCACGACAATGCGTGCCCTCACACAAGTCTGGCAACACGGGAAGCAATCACCCAATTGGGTTGGACTGTACTACCCCATCCACCCTATAGTCCCGATTTACCCAATCCACCAATTATCTGCCATCATCGATATAAGCACCCCATCAGACTACCCCTTATCCTCACACCATCATTGATCCTTATATATGTCCTTTGACATTTGCTGAGACAGACTAAGTACTTATGAGTTTGCATGGAGTGCAATGATAGGGTAAAGGTTAGGAATCACAAACCTAAGTCTAACCTTACTCCTAATGACTTATTTGGATGGCATTGAAGAACATGCCACTCTTCTTCATGTTAACCAAACAGTGTTGTGATGTTCTTAATGTCATCGTTTCCTGCTGCAATAATTGGAACGTACATTAATAAGACATTTAAAAAAACATGTATGAATATTTCGGCTAAGAAACTTTCGTCCTGTCCAACTTCTGCTAGGCCTAACTCTTCTATAACTTTTGCGTGGTCTAAATCGAGAAATCGCACCGTACCGTTGCTACCATTACAGCCATATTGTAAACATAGTAGTCTTGACACAAATGCCATGCGCATTTCTCATGATTGTTTTCATTAAATTTATTCAAATAAATTGTCGCATATGGGTATAGCCACACAGTATATAGACATTATATAATTGTTTCCATCAGTGTGAAAAATGAATCCATTAATGGGTGTAATTTTGTGTGTGAGTGTTTGTGTGTGAAATTCAGCGCGGTGCCTTTATTAATCAAAATGGCTGCCTCCATATCGGCACATTCACAGGTCTGAAATTAGTTTTTTGTTTGACTGGTGCAAGTGAATTTGTTTTTTAATTTTTGAAAACATTTACTGTTCAACCTCTGTAGGGTTATAATTAAGGTTAATTAAGATACATAAAGTGTGTATAATCTTAGATTGCAGACATAATAGTTTAATGGTATGCTAATTTGTTCAAATGGTGCAAGAGAATGTATCTGCGGGCTTTGGTAGCATGTAGCTTACTTATAGAAGGTTCAAAATCGCAGGAAATGAGCAGTAAGATAAGCATAGTATCAATGGTGCTAGCCTCAATCATTTAAACAATTACGACGGTCTGAGTTACAAGAGTCTCTAAGGGAAGGATACTGTATAGTTTCAGTCAGGGCGGGGCGACCAGAGCCACCGCCCAACTTTGAGTAGAATGCTATCCAAACTCTCATCACACATGCTGAATCAACATTGACAGTGTTAATTTAGGTTTGTCAGTAATAAATCAAGAAATTCACCAGTTTAATCAAGCTCATGTTATACAACTGTCAAGTGTCTTCTACAGAGCAACCCGAAGTAAATTTATTTTTAATTTATTTTTCATTCATCTAATTAATGAATTATAGACCTACTTAGTGTATAGGCCTATGTAGCATGCACACACCAAAGCACAAACATGATTCTTACTGTAAAAGATTTGCAACCTTTTTATTATTTACTATGTGTTAATATTGACCATGAAAAAAATGGAGGCAGTGGAAACCATTTGGGGCTGAGAACAGAAAATGCAAAGTCACGAAAGGCAGCTTAACTAAAGGATAGGCCCTATACGTAGTCTGGATAAGTTTCCATTGCCTAATGCAACAGCAGTATTTTCTATGTTTTTCAACTTATTATGACAGTGCCAATTAGTACACCTCAAATAGTATGGATTCCAATTTTGGCTGAGTTGTTCAAATAGAGGAGTGCTCATTACAAAGTCTAACTTCACTGGAGAAGAAACAAGATCAAGTACCGGTATTAGAAGGAAAGGAGTCCACATTGTAGGTTTAACTCTTTGTTTGACCCAGAGCTATGGCCTAAAGTTTTGCAGCCTTCAGTTATCAACATCTTTAAATAATTTATAACATATTTCGGGCAAGGTTTTGTGAATCCTAGTAAGGTTTTTATTTATTCTGTGTACAGGTTTTCATCTTGACAGGTAAGTGTATGAGAACAGATTGTTATAGAGAAGCCTAAGGATGCAAAATTGAAGGGGTTATGATAACATGCTTTGCTGACTGACATAAGTGATCTACAGCTAGCAGTCCTGACAATGTGTACTAGTTTTATTGTTGACTATAGCCAATTGTTGTTGTTTTGACTGTAGCCTATTGTTGGTGTTTATAGTCTTCTTCTTTGTCCTACTGCAAGTGTACTGTCTGTTTTCTAATCTTCTCAGTGATTCTTATTTGCATGTTTACCTCTTTCTGAACTTTTTCATTAGCTGTTAGCTGTTCACTGGATTATTAACATTCTTCTGTAAATGATATCTCTATGACTTATCTTAAGAGGATTTCATCTTACTTCTACACCCCTCCTTCTTCTTACAAATACATTTAAGTGTTCACAAACATTTTTAAAAATTTGTTCATTTGTATGGGTAGCATCATCATGATCATTTTCCTTTTTGCTTATTATGAAGCATGGAACCACCATTACAGCTGGTCCCCTTACAGGAAGCTTACACTTAAGCATTCTTGTGCTCTTGCAGCAGTATTTTCTGTAACAGTTTGTATTACATGATAAAGTTGCCAACTTGATGCAAAACCTTGTATTAGTTGCCTTTCATGACATGCCATAGGGAGCAGTTTTCTTGTTCTTTATTTATCTACTCAGAGGCCCCTGGGGAACTACATAGCATACCCACACAACAACAAAAAGTGATGGGAGACAAAATGAAAGAGACTGACATCGGTTTAAAAAAAAACTCAATGTGAAATATATATTTCACATTAGTAGAATTCTTACTTTACCTATTTGATTACCTTTTATCAGATCTTCCCACCACTGAAAAATGACCTGATCTTGAGGGCTGCAAGAGGGCAAAAGACAGAGAAAGTACCAGTGTGGGTAATGAGGCAAGCTGGGCGTTATTTGCCAGGTGAGCATATACACTGGTATATACATTGTTCAGAATTTGAAAAACAAGCTGTATATGTATATAATATTAGTGATGGCATATAAGGACAACTTTGAGATAGAAATTGGAGTGTGGCAGGGATGCCTATTGTTACCATTGCTGTTCCTTTTGACTGTAGATTGGATTATGAAAATTAAGAACAGCCACCATAAACGAAATTCATTGAACTCTGATAAATAATTTGGCGATTCAGATTTTGCCAATGATCTTACCCTTCTGTCCCATAACTGAAACCAGGTGCTAAACAAAATGGGAACACTGGATGAAAAGCCACAATAAGGTCTAAACATGCATGTGACAGAGTTATGTAAATATATTACATGAATCCACACGTTTTTGCTTCCACGTGTTTTCCACCTTTGCTTGCTTATTAATATTCACGTTTCGTTAACGCAGAAGGCATGCGCTTCGATATCTGTCGAACTCATATTTTAGCCACGCCTATTTTCTTTCTCTCTATGTCTTACAGACACTAGGAATGTTTACAAACAGACCTATTAGCTAGTCCTGAGCCGTTAACTGTATTATCACGCAAACGATTGGTCAATGCTGAATAATGACAGATCGGAGAATGAGTCGTCTAATGGTAAAATCAAGGGCGATAAATCAAAAGTTGTACTTTTTGTAGTTACATTGGTCAGGGGAATTAATCTGAGGAAAGGGGAGATAATCACCCCCCCCCCCCTTCTTTCCCCGCCCAAATCCGTTCGGAACTTAATTAGCTACAGTGAGAGATGCCTGATCAAAAGCAAGTCCGTTCGCTAGCGAAGAGTCTGCGGTCGGCATAAGCGTGAAATAAAACTTTGATTCATGAATCGACCGCAGAATTCCCTAAAATCTGGGCGAAGGCGCCATATCTAGCACTGACTAGCGAATTTCTACCTATTTTATATATATACCCCAGCTTTTAAAATCATTTATCGAGTAGCCTCAGAAAGTTCGGAACATCTAGCTTCGAATTCTAGACCATTGTACTAGTGGAATTACTTAGTATTTCGATTGGAGATAGTGAATTTCTGTGTTGCGTTAAATATTATACTAGCATTTTTAAGTGATTTAATTGTTTAAAAGTTCGTCATTATATTTCACTAGAATTTACTGTGTTAATTGGCTAGCAGATTAATATATATATATAGCTAATTCTTTCAGCTTTAACGAAAATTTAATTAATTGCTATTAACCAGTAAGAGATATTTTAATTGACGAGTAAATGCACTATTCATTATGAGTACTGACGAAATATACTGCTCAAAAAAAGTTAAAGGCCACTTTCAATTTTTAGGTCATTTCAACTAAGCTTTTTTTTTTTTTTAAACCTGAACACTCAGTCAAAAAAGTTTTGCTGCATTTTGTTGCATGCTTAAACAATGTTTGTTAATCTGACAATAAATCAAATCTGTGTTATGTGTGTGTACCTCCAAGGTCAATCAAATGTACATGGTGGAAAGGGAAATAATGCATGTTTGAAATTGCTTCCTATGGCAAAGCCTGTTGATAACATTGCTGAAATTTGCTTTTCACGTGCAAGTCGTGACTATAGTTAACACATGTCACCCACTTTTCGGAAGGAACGGGCAATGGGTATGTTTGTAACATTTACCATTTTAGCCATGGCTCAGCGAAGACGCTTGACCAATGTTGACAGATGGAGAGCGATGGCATGGCTGCAGGATGATGTAGGGCTGCGAGAAGTTGCTAGGAGATTAGGCATTGCCCACTCTGTCATACAAACTCTGCGTGATCATTATAATGCAACAGGCAGTGTCACAGAACAACGCAGGTCAGGATGTCCAAGGTGTACCACAAGACGGCAAGACACATTTGTTGTTGTATTGGCTCTCAGACAAAGAACAATCACTGCCAGTGCCATCAGGACACAACTGCGAGCAGCCACCAACGTAATCGTCAGTGACCAAACCATACGAAACCGACTGAGAGATGCAGATCTGCATGCAAGGCGACCTGTCATCCGACCTGTCTTGGCTCCAGCTCATCGCGCAGCTCGTCTGGCTTGGGCTCGGCATCATGTGACCTGGACAAGGCATCAATGGAGTAGAGTTCTGTTCACAGATGAATCCCGTTTCACCAGATCATTCACAGATGGCAGAAATCGTGTCTGGAGGCACCCAAGAGAACGCTATCATGATGCTAATGTCCCTGAACATGATCGCTATGGCGGTGGATCAGTAATGGTGTGGGGTGGAATTAGTGTGACCTCCAGAACACCCTTGTATCGAGTGCATGGTACGTTGAATGGTTTGGCCTACAGAAATGACATCTTACAGCCGCTTGCTCTTATGGCACTTCAGGCTCTAGGACCTGATTCTATCCTGCAGGACTGTGGTAAAGTGGGATGTTATAAATATTTATAGGGGACTTAGTGTACTGGCTGAGATCAGCTGTGAAGGTATCTGTATCTAATAAGTGTGGTGTATTACAGATGACCTTACTTTGCTACCACATTTAGACCTCAGTCAGAATTATTCTGGAATATTGTGATGACTACGTTGAATGTCTAGGGTATGATAGTGATGAAGTGTATGTTCACAACAACCAACAGACAGAAAAACAATTTAATTTAATCCACAATACTTTACAACACTGTGACACTCATATACATAGAACACTCTATAAGACTATCTTAATGAGTCAAGTGTAACTTTTAAAATATGTATTAATTCCTTTCAATAATAGATATCCTGATTCAACTACAAAGTGAACCAGGAATCACAATCAAATGTAATTACAAGTTGTATATACATAATTTATAGATATGATCTTTGTATTGACATATATTATTATTATTACAATATGTGTGTAAGTTGTGATGTAGTACTATGAGGTAATACTGGCTTTTTCAAGCTAGGTGGTTGTTTGTCATCATGACTTCAAGTGTTTGTTTCTGGTGGAAATAGTATTGGAAAAGTTCACAGTTCCTGTCATTTGAAACAAATAATTGTCCCTCTTTATTTAATATACAGTCAGTTTTAGAGGGGGGGTACACAAGATTGAGCTGCTCTGGCCAACGAATCTTAACTTCTGTGTGGGCGGCAGGAAACAGTCTCCTCTGCTCGCTTGCTTCACCGTATTCTTGAGAAACAACACTGGTCGCTATCTTGACCAAGGAGTATGCTATCAGCCTCTGGATTCAGCAAAACTCAGACCAGGTGCTGCTTTAATAGTTTAGTACCACGGTCCCTGAAACAAGAAGGTCGTACCTCCTTCTTCAGAACTAATTTATAATCTATTTCCACACTGAAACACAATACATAACAAACACCGAGTTCAGCGCTGTAGTCCAACTGCTAGCTTCTCATGAAACAATATACACCAGTATTCCTCTCCCTAATGGTTACAATGCTTCTGCAATTCCAGCATTATTTCCTTCTATTCAATAAGATAGGTGTCATAGTACTATTTGGCCATCCCATGCAGATATATTCCTCTCCGACAAGTTTTATTCATGGTGGAGCCTATCGAGGTTTTGCCTCTGTTTATTGTTACTGAACCACACACATATAGACATAAATTATCAATTCACATTCAATTTTCATCAACAAGATATCAAATAGGTCTAGCTTACCACAATTCATGGAAATATTAAACAAATACGTTGACTGGCGATGAGTTATGGCACAATTCCGATCTGCCTCTGTCCCAGGCTTTTATTATAAAAATATGAGCTGGATCTCAATGCACTTGCTTTTACAAATTGGATTTTCAAAAAGGGGCACTGAACTGACGCTCCTAATTGACTATATTAAATGGTCTAGCCAATGGGACCATGTTTACAAAAGCTTTTGAAAAAATGTACCCTTCCTATCGTTTCTAATAACAACCAAAAATAGTATTTGCAATCGACTAATCATGTTTCGCCTTACATATTATTCTAGCCAATCAAATCGGATTTAACGTGGTGGCCTCATTTTTTCTAAAGCAGTGTTCAAACACGCCATTATGAGCAAAAATGATCCTGTGTTGTCTGACAACACCACTCTAGTATTATGGCTATAATTTGTTAATTATTAGACTAATTGCTTAACACCTAACATATTCTTTGTCAGCAAGTCTTAAGGCACGCAAATATATAAGTTTAATGGAGCCAAGTGGCTGCGTTCAAAATATGTATTTTCTTCTAGGATAGTCGTGCTGTTACCACCTCCTCACTTCCATACTATGGGGTGTCTTCTGTACTGTCAGGCTAATGTCAGGATTTCAGATGTAAAACAGTATTGTGTCATGTTTCCTAATAAGCATTAAACATGTTTCCAAAACCTGACCCTCGTATTGGTAGTGTTTTTTGTCACTGTTTATTTGAAAAAAATCAAGCCTGCATGCCTTTCGCTTGGGGGGGGGGTGGCATTAATTTTATATCGCGAGACGGCGTGTTAGTGTTGCATGCGTTCTTCCGTACATCTCTCTCTCTCTCTATCCTAAGTCCGTCTGTCCTTTCGTTTATGTAGTGCATAGAATGACATGAATGGAATATTAAATCTAGGTCATTACGCAGTGTGTATATCTATCAAGGTTGTACAGAAATATAGTACTAGTTTTATTTTTAGAACGCGTGTATGATGCTGTAGGCTTTACTATCAACGTGAAAGCGTTACAATTATGCAGACGGAGCATAGAAAGGGATTTTCTTGTTTAACTAGCATGACATTCTATAACACAGGCGTACGCTATAGTGACGGCACTGTTCTTTACCAGTCTTCTTTCCTTTTATTGAATTAATTCGTTAGGCTTTACATTTACTTTTTAATTTAAATATGTGGATTAGAATTTCTCACGACAAGGACGACAGTGCCCGACCACATAGAGCTGGGGTCGTGAACGACTTCCTACAACAGCAACATGTCACTCGCTTAGACTGGCCAGCTTACTCTTCTGATCTCAGTCTGATAGAACATGTATGGGATGTGCTAGGACGTAGACTTAGAGAAAATCATCCACCTGCTACTGACCTCAATCAGTTGGTCCTCTTCCTGGAGCAGGAGTGGCAAACGATCCCACAAATGACTCTAAGAACTCTTGTCTTATCAATGAGGCAAAGGTGCAGTGAATGCATTCAAGCTCATGGTGGACACACTCGATTTTGAATCATGTTAACTTTTGTTTAATGATTCTGAATTTTCAAAAAGGGAGGTAAGACGATTGACATCGATTTTCTTACTAATGAAATCATTTGTTTTTCTTCATTTTAATGTCAATGTAATGTGCAATGAAAACGGTTTATGATATGTGAGTTTTATAATTGTATCTTTATTTTTTTTTAAACTGCAGATGAATTTGTAAGTGGCCTTTCAATTTTTTTGAGCAGTATATATATTTATTTCTAATTCATTATGAGTAATTTTATAAATGACTAGCGCTTATTTCACGGGTTTTTTTTTTAAACGATAAAATAAGATATACACTTGTGGTTTCTAATTAAATCTAATAACCGAGTGGATATTAAATTATACCGTTACGCGGGTTAGGATAGATACTGATATTGTGATTAAGTATTATGTATTTTCTTCCTAAAATCCAGTACGGATCACAACCCAAAACTACCAGCAGCCTAAATGTGAGAAAATTGGTCTAAGTCCAATAGACACAAAACATTCTTATGCAAATAGCGGGTCTTCGAGGTTGACCTGTTCGGCTCTCTTGTTTTACCCAGAAAGAGAGAGAGTACCAACAAAAGACTATAAGAATAATTGTAACTGGACCTATAGCTATCCAGATTTCTTTTTCCATTTTCATATACATTCAGCCCGCTGTGGCGAAATTGTCAACAATTAACATTTCCCAACTACCGATCACTGTGGTGTGATGAGGATTTTTTTTTATCCCGAGAGATTTACGTACCTGACATTCTGTTTAAGTATTGGAATTACAAGCTAATGACACTGTGAACACTGGAAGTCATAATTACTTTCCTACCTGGACTAATTGATGTGAAATAAACAGATCCAATTAACAGTAACGAAGTAAGCGTTCCCCAAATAACCAGATTAATCAAACTTAGAGAAGCTGGGGCTTACTTTGCCAAAACAACTAACACTGGATTTGCTGTTTGTACCATGGAGATATGTTCCCGATGTTGTTAATCAACAGTTAGGTAAGAACGAATGAACATGGCCACTGTCTGTCAGAAGCGAGAGAAAGAAGGAGTGAATAATTCTTCTATTGTATAATCTTTGTTTTGCCTTTCTTTTGTTTGCTAATACTGTTATTTTCAGAATAGATTAATTAGGAACTCTGTTCTTTACAGTGTAGTCAAATTCTATACTGTAGTGCTAATCTTTTGACCTTTTAGGAGTTAATTAACTTCTTCTTGTGGGATCTTGTCTCAACAGAGGGGATTGCACTTATGTGTCTATTTCTTTATTAATTCTGTAACCTATGATTTTATATTTGATACTAGATGTTGTGAAGTTTTTCTTTAAGATAAATAAACTTAACATAAAACTTAATTACCTGTGTTGGTCAGCTCGGCCCAATATCCCTACTCCATTAATATAGTTTCACGTTTGTGCGTCAAGTTGTCGTCACTTATCTGTGTGTGTGAGTGGTTAATAGTATATATGTTAATATATACCGAAAGGTAAACTGTCTGATAAACAAATTTCAGTCGTACGATAGGCTGGACTAGAGTATCTTCTCAATCCAGGGACAGACTCTACCTTTTCACCATTTCACTCGTGAAATCTATTTCTTTACCTTATCTCTCACGGAGTTATCACCTTTTCCAGTTCTATTCAGACGGGACCAGAATCTATCTTAATCACCTATCCAAAATCTACGACAATGCACGATGAAAAGGCCAAGATTATGAGAATGTGGCATATGATTGACAGATTGCATTTGGAGAAATGCCCGTACAAGATGTGAACTCATGAGTATACCTTGACAACAACATTGACAAAACTTGAGGAGCATTCAGTGACATCAAAATATGAAAAAAGAAGGCAGAAGAGGCTTTTGTTGTAAAGTGATATGATTGCAGATAAAAAAGAATCAAGTCCAACATAAAAATATAGAGTTTTCAGCTTCAATGTTAAATCAGTCCTGTTTGCATGGCTTTGCAACATAGAGAACAACAAAAATGACAACCAGGAAGTTACAGACTTTCATAAATGAGTGCTTTCACAGAATAGTAGGACTAAAATGGTGTGATAGGATCTCTATTGTGGAACCAATGGAAAGAACAAGACAAATACTGGTGAAACTAATGGTGAAGAATAGATGTTGGTGTTGGATACGACACACTTTGAGAAAACCAGCAGATAGCATTACAAAATATTCCTTGTTCTGGAATCCCTAAAATAAGAGAAATTGAGGGAAACCAAAAAACACATGGTGAAGTGAATTGGGCACAGATATGAAGTGCACGTACACTGTATGAGAAAGAAATAATCAACCCCACCAACTTCATGACATAAGCAGTAAATAAAGTAAGGCAATATTAATATGTAAGCTCAAAGCAAGTTTAATATGCCTAAGTTTAATTAAGGTCAGTCTTCTGTGTGAATGGTAACTTAATGCAACACACATATCTGAATGTGACTACAAGAATACTGATTTAAGTGGTGGCAGTGGTTTAGAAACAATTGTCTGTATGTATTAATGTTAAATTAGTTCATAGTAATGCAGCATTTGAAACATGTGGATATATTTGTTTCCAGATGACTTGCTAAATCATTCATAATTTTATCAGCTTTGCTAGGTGGGTGCCAAGTAGACTGAAGAGTGCCCTTTATTCACTAGATATATTGTCTATGACCTCTTCTGCAAAAGTACCCTTGATTCACTAAAGATATTGTCTGTAACCTCTTCAGCATAGTTTTTTTTTTTTAAATAACATGTCCAAACCAACTCAGTGACTCTTACAAAACAGCTCAATGACTTCTTATATGGTCCTTCTTACTAAACCATAGAACATATTAAAGTTTAATTATATCATTTCCAGTATTTGAAAACAAAATCAAGATTGTTGTAAAGGTTTTACCTTTCTGCACATCTCTCTATTATTGTTGGGAAATCATATGAAGTTTTACTGTGACACCATGGGTTGATGTGTATCATAATATTTGTAGTACCTTTTTGTGAAACACATTGCATAACTTCACTGTTCACATTTGCAGTACTTAACACTTAACAAACTTCAAAGTGACATTTATGAGTGTCTTATCTTTACAAGAATTTTACATTGATAAAGAAGAGCTGGGTACTACATTTGTGTTAACAGGTGGTATATTTCTTACAACCTTGTAAAACACTTATGATCTTAAAATGAATATGTTTAGTAAATGTAGAAGATTGTGGTATAGGTAACATTACTGTTGCCATTTTTATCAGTCAGTATTAATCAGTAATCAGTTACGCCTATGTGTTACTAGGGCGTTAAGGGGGAGCAAAGAATAGTAACACTGCAACCAGCCAGGCATGTCTTAAAAGGGGACTATGGAGGGTTAGGCATGGGATAGGCTACATTGTCATGTAGAAACTTTAAGTCACAGAAACCTCAACAACAGTATGGACATGTCACAACTAAAGACAATAATTGTAATCAATCATCCAAGACAGAAGGTCTTCTGGTAAAGGGGAGGGGGAGGGGGGCATGTGATACAATTCAGAGAAAGTTGAAAGAAATCTGAGTTGCCAGCTCACCTTTTTTCTACTAGGAAAATCTGATTTGGCTCATGGAATGTTCCTTTGTCAAATGAACAAGAGGAAACTGCTCAGGTTGCAGCAATATGAGTAACTATAAAATGGACATCCTGGGTCTGTTTGGAAAGTTAGAGAAAGGAAGAAACTGAGTACAGGAGAAATGGTTATGTCCTGGGGACACGAGGAAGAAAAATATGGAATGAGACTGGGAAAGAGAGAAAATCAGCAGAAACCATCGATTAGATAATGGAAAAAAAAAAGAAAGCCAATTTAACAAAAGCAGAAGTTCCAGAGCCTAGGCTCATGAAATATACAGAAAATCAAATAAAGAAGTAAAAAGAAACATGATATGAAGTAATATGAAATATATAGATGAACTGGCAAGAGAATTAGCGGACACTACAGCCAAAGGAAATATGAAGGACCTGTACAACAGTTTAAAAAAAGAATATAAAGGGAATATAAGCAATCAAATGGCTTTATTAAAGATGAGAGGAAATTTACTTAGCAACATAAACGTTTTGAACAACTTTTAAGTAAACCTGCTTCACTAGATCCCCTAGACACACAACCAGCAGAACAGGAGCTGCTAGTTAATTGTGAAAAAAACAAGTAAGGAAAAGGTAAAGAAAACTATATAGCTTCTAAGAGGTTGAAAAGCTGCTGGAGCTATTGATAATAATGGCCAATCAGTGTCGTATGTTGTCTTACATGTGTAGAGCAGTGCTGTATTCTGCCTGACTCAGGTGCATCTTACATCTTTCACTTCTGTCAGAATGTCTGTTGTGTGTTTTTTTCTTCCATTTTATAGATTTTTAACAGACCTGTCATTGTCACATGTGTTATGTTTATTCACATTATTTTTTACAATATTGTTCACATTGGAATAAGTAATGTATAGACATTATGCTTCTTACCTCATCATCATCAGAAAATGTGATGCAGTCAGGTCTTGACAGTAATGCTTCACATTTTCCTCAGATCACAGGCATCATCAGTTAGGTATTTTTTAGTCTTCTTTGTGCAGTGAATGTACTATTTGTTTACCAGTTTTATTATTGTTCTCATTTCGTGCCTGATTTTGAAAACTGATTGTTTGTGTCTGATTTTTTTCTTACATATAATGCAATTTTTCTTACATATACATTATGTATATGCACATTTTCAGAATACAGAGAAGCAAAAGGAAATACAAAGTTTTTTGAAACATGCAGAAATCCAGAATTAGTGTGCAAGCTAACCTTGCAGGTATAGTATGAAAATACAGTACTTTAGCTAGAAGTTTTGCTAATTGTTTCCAGAAAAAAAATGGCACTGATCAGATTCACACTTTCCACTTATGACACAATTATTTTTTATGCCATTACTATTGCACAAAAACAGCAGAAAAATGTTTAAAGAGTCACTAAATCACTGTTATATATATATATATATATATATATATATATATATATATATATATATATATATATATATATATATATATATATATATATATATATATATATATATAAATAAAATTTTTTATCATGCCATCAGTTGTGAAGTAATTAAGTGCATTTGTTTAATAAGACCAGCTCAAGGCCAAGCCCCTGCTCTAATTTCAACATTAATAATGCTAAGACCTGTGCTTGGTGAAAGTGTTTCACCTGGTTGGGCATGTAGCAGAAGGATCGATTCCCAAGATTTAGATCTTTAGAGAAGTGCCTCCTGCCTGAGTCACCCCTCTCTTTTTTTTTCCCAGTCACGTATTTTGCTGTAATGACTGACCTGATTTGTTATATTTGTTATTGCAGCTATAGATTTGTTGAGTATGAAAATGCCTTTGACAGTTTAGATAGAGAATCACTTCAGAAACTGATGTGTGTTCAGCATGGAAGACAACTTAATAGAATTCTTTGAAATAAGAATAGAAAGGTTGCAAGAATGCCTCTTATTTCCATTTATGTTCTTGTTGGCTTAAAGCTTGGATTATAAAAACATTATTCACCACCAGAAATGGACTTCAGTGGACCCTACAAAACTGTTAGATGATACGGATATTGCTGATGACGTGGCACTTTTTCCTGTAACAAAAGAGAATGAGAATACTGATTGAGAAATAAAAGCTTTTGGGTCTGAAAACCTGAAGAGAAAAGGTCATGAATATAAATGCAGCAATTGATAGCCAGAATGCACTTAGGGAAATTCTTGGCAGCATCATAGAGAAAGCTGGGGAAAATGGACAGTGATATAAAAAAATGATACAGAAGGCTACAGTGGTTTCTTATGCTTTGGAAAATATATAGAAATCCAGTCAAAAAAAGCTTAAAACAAAAGTATGTTCAATTTAGATGTCACTGCAGTCCTATTGTATGGCTCTAAAACACTTAGAACAGAAAAAAATTACAGCCAAGAAAGTGCAGGTTTTTATAATTGGACTCTTAATCATAATAGAATGCTGATAATGGTATAGCAAGGTGACCAAATCAGAACAGATAAATAGAACCAGACAGATCTGAGTGAAACAAGACTTGAGAAAAAGATGTTGGTGCAAGGTAGATCACACCCTGAGGTTATTGACAACAGACACTCACTGAGGTAACCAGTTGATAACATCACAAAGCAGTCCAAGTTATGGAACCCCTATGGTAAAACAAAATTGAGGGATATCCAAAATGTTATGGAGAAGAGAGCTGAAGATAGACATAAAAAAGAATAGAGATGACATGTATGGCACAGGACAGGATGAACTGATTGAATGCCTTTGATACACAGGGAGCTGAAGGCTAATTCATTAATGTACAGTTTACTTTGCAGTTTTTGACTGATGAAATATCTCAACAATTTACCTTCCCTTAATGAATTTAACTGGAATGTGGATGGGAGCAAGATTTAGTGCACCTGGTATAGCTTACCATAAATGAGACACACTTGTTTTTAATGTAGTACTTACTGTATATAAATAATTTGAATTTTTTTTAAAATTTTGAATTTGAAAACAGATTTGTTATACATATTTTTATTGCACTCAACTATACAGATCACAAGGATGGATAAGATTGGGGGGTAAAGAAAAGTGAATGAGTTAAATAACATACATGCCACACCTCTGAGATGAAAAACCTGTACACAAATTTCAAAAACCCTGTACAAAGACCAGCAAAACCTGTACAAAAAAAAAAAAGACAGGAAAAAACGTATCAAAAGAGTTAATTCGTGTACAAAAAATTTCAATTACAGCTGCATCATAGAGGCATAGGGACTTTGCCTTTTAAAACAGGTCTTCATTTATTTTAAAACTCAAACAATATTTGTCTGAGTTTAGTTTGCACTGTAAAAATGATGTGATCGTGTCATCATTTAGTCTATTTCTGCGCTTAATTATCACTAACAGACCAGGAAATCCTGTATTTGATAGGACCTTATCCTTTAGCACTCTGCATTGTTTTCCCGAAAATGTGCCCTGCAGCTGCATTCTTCTTCACAACACCCCCTTTTTTATAGTGGATGACTTGTAAATTCTATACTTTTTTGGTCAATTGCTCTAATTTTTGGACTGTATAGAAATAAATGAATGATGAATCTGATGATATAACATTTGTTTGTGTACATGTTAGATGTGATAGGAAGAGAGGTATGGAAAGATGAAAAAAACGATAAAAAAATTAAAATAATTTTTTTTTTCATTAAAAATTTTTATTTTAAATTTAAAAAAAAAACCAACAAACGAAGAGTCCTTTTCCTTTGCATCTCAATGAAAGTCATTTGACCAATACAAATCAAATGACGACTTTTCGTTACACCCATCATCAATAGCAAAGCAACAAACGCCCTCGTCAGCAGTGACATTCGGCCGTAACCCTAAACCTTTCCGATAAACCTAATTCTAACCCCTAAAATTATACATACTAGCAATGACATTCTACTTTCGTTTCCATCTCTGCCATCACCCATATTCTGAGAACCGATATTAGCGCTAATAAAGACAAAGATCTCCTTATCATCGCATCGGAGTCAGAATTCTTTAAAATTAGAGCGAAAATGGCCGTGTGTTCGATGCCGATTGATTGCGATTTAAAAAATTCACAGAAAATAAACGCGGATACTCCAATTACTAAATAAAGATCGGAAACGGAAGCTAACTCTCTTGCAAATAACATTAAAAATGACGCAAATTACAGCTATGGTACTGGCACAAGACGATTGATTTATATGTATGTTTAATAATTAGGCGAAAAAACCCATACAGACGTTTGTACGGGCCGTACACATCTGAAAACGTAAACACCCCGTACAGATTATGGGTAAACCATAGCTTGTGGCATGTATGAAATAAGTACAGATCAGAGTACTGGACACAAACAAAACAGCTTTTGATAAAACTAGAAACAGTTGCAATACATTTCGACAGAAGAAGGTTATGCTTTCCATAGACAGCAAACATAATGAAATTAATGCTCCAGACAGCTTGAATTTCATGAGCAATAATTAAATATATTCAGAAACAACAGAAATTTGTGATAAACATTAATACAAAGGAAGGAAAACATTAGACATCATGTTTTGATTGGTAAAGTCAACAAAGATAAACGTGTGAAAACAAACAGTATATGGGCAGAATATGAGAGTGAAATTTATAAAGACGAAAGAGAAAACAAATCAGTGCAAGAGTGTGAAGTCTGTCGTCCCTGGGTGTGTCTCTTGGGAGATAAAGAAAGAAAAGGACTTTTGCTTCCTCACGTGTATTTGTAAGAGGTGACTAACATGAGGCTTGCATCCTGATTATATCATACTGCTACAGAACCCACTCCTGCACATGAATTCTTTGGTTTATACTTTCTGCAAGGGGACCAGTTGCAGTGGTGGCTTTATGCTGCATAAGGAGCATAATACTTTTGAAAATTATAATGAAGAGAAGGAGCATAATACTTTTGAAAATTATAATGAAGAGGATGGTTTCAGGCAAGAAGACAGATAATGGCAGCACTATAAGTTTGAAGAAAACATCAGGACATTGACAAGAGGTTTAGTCTATCAGAGTATAACAAAGACAAAGTTGGAGATTTATTACAATAGCCTTTGATGTGGAAATGTTACTCAATCTAATTTGAACATAAGCAGTATAGAATATATTTGACACCATGTGAGGACAGAGAGTAATTGGCTAAACTTCTTAGAAAGCCATTATCAAAAAAATATCTCCCATAGATATGAATATGTGCGTAATATAGCCTTTTTAGAAATCATGGTCAGACTCAAGAAAGACCTTGTTAAATCCTGAAACTGAAAAAATGTGGCACCATTGCTAATACATTGGAGTCTGAATATTGATGCAGTTAGATGACAAACCAAGTGAATCAGCATATAGTGACAGCAGAAAGATGTTGAGTTTTAATGATCTTCACCTGTCATGACAGAAATTGTAACATTCCTTTATGCACATGAGCAGCCCCACTCTGTGCAATATGGTCAGACACCAGAAATTGAACATAGCTAGAATTGCTCAGCTTGTATGTCATGAAAGTTCTTTACAGGCTGTTTGTCAGACTTTAACATTTCAACCATCAGTATATCTGTATCTCTATTGTATGTTAATCATCATACTCCTTAAAATTAAAGAACAGGTTTCATAATTTTTGCTGATTCATTCAGAAGAAACTGTATTATTTTGTCATAATAACACAGTGTCATAAGAAGATTCACAGGTGCATTTCACAAGCATACCATGTGAATGAAAAAAGTTATGGACTAAACACTGTACCACACTTCTTCCACCTCTCCTATCCCCTTTTCTTAAAAAGAAAAGAAAAAAAGAAAGAAAGAATGCAGAGAAAGTGGTGCATTACTGAGATTATTGACCATTTCATTCATCATTCATAACCCTCCACTCCCAAAGGAGCATAGGCCTTCAACAAACATGCCAAGTCCTCCTGTCACGTGCCATCATCTCAAGTTCTTTCCACATTCTCCTCATCATTTTCACTTCTGTTTCCAGCTCTCTTCTCCATGTGCTTCTTGGTCTACCTCTGCCTCTCTTGCCCTGGAGGTTCCAGAACAAGGACTGCCTTGTAATGCTATCAACAGATTTACTCAGTGTGTGTCCTATCCATCATCATCGTCTTCTTCTCATCTCTTGTTCCACTGGCACTTGTCTGGTTCTTGTCATCAGTTCCACGTTGGTAACCTTGTCATACCATTTTAATCCTTCTATTCTATGCAAGCACCCATTTATGAAAGTCGGTAGCTTTTTGGTTGTTGTCTTTGTTGTTCTCCATGTTTCAGAGCCATATAATAGTACTAACTTCACATTTGAGTTGAAGATTCTTATTTTCGTTGTAGTGATATCCTCAGTACAATCGATAAATTAGATAAAACATTATAGAGTATAAAGTCAAAATAAGGTAGAAATAAAATATTGGGTTGCGATTAGCTTCTTCGCCCTGCCTGCAAACATATCGCTTTCAATAGGCCTTACTGTAGGGGGAAATAAATATTACATGTTTGAAACAAATCGAGGCATAATTTTTGTTCTAGACGGAGTGAGAGACACGAAGGAGGGGAAAGGAGCGACAGAATGCTACCATCAGCACGCGTTGTTTGGAATAAAAAAATGTAACGAACGCGCGAGATTGCTTTTGGCAGATTTGAAAATACGACGCAAGGCCAATACTTGCATCGCCTTATATTCACGCAGTGGAAATGTATAAACATACACACCGCTCTCATTTCCTGTATTGTAGCGTAAATTTGACGAAACACAGACATTGTCATTTTAGTTTGAAAAAAAGCGTTAGAGAGAGGGAAAAAGATGGTGGTTTTCTAGATTTAAATAATATTGATGACTAACATGGAAAAGATATGGAAATAAGAACTATAATACTTAGGGCCATAAAACCTAGATAGTTTTGGGGAATAGGGTCTCCTGATCAATAATATATTTTAATTTACAAAATCGTCCACTTAATAACCAAGATATTGCAATAATACTATATATTCTAGGACAGACTGACGAACACACTCATGCCTGCTTATTGTAGCCATAACATTTTTTGAACGCATTTTTGAAATGAGGAAGAAGAGGGTACATGTAATTTGATTGGGTGTAGTTAGAAAGAGGGAGAGAGGTTATTGGTTGGCCCGAAACTAAATATATTTTTGCAAAGTAAAGCCGAAGGCAGACTAACCAACGTACCGAAAAACACACAGTATTTTTGCAGTGGGGTTTTTTAACTTTGAAATCAAAATTTGATAGACGCCGATTTCTATTGGCCAGAGTAGGGGATATTGAGAAAAAAATTGGAAGGCTGGACGCCATTTGAAGAAAAACGCTCCCTTAAACAGGTCGATTGATAGACCAGAAGTTTGACTTGCCTCACCATGTAATGAAGACATAACTAAAGAAAAGCAGTCATAGTCTAGCAGCGGCACAGCTAAATTTGTGCCAAATCATCGTACCTGTGTGTATTTCATTGAATTTGTGGTAAGAACGAAATTATTAATATTTTATTTAAAAATTTGAGTGTGAGATACTGCCATATGAAAAATATTTTCCGACTGTAAGTACATAGGTCCCTAGCAGACTTATGCAGGGCCTAGATGTTGATCCACCATATTAACAAACTACCAGAGGTGTAGAACCAAAAGATTACATAGGTTGTCAGCAAAGGATCATATCACCCACCTTATTTTATGGAAAAAGATCAATGATAATGGCAGAGGTGTTGTAGCCATTAGAGGAGAGGAATGTGAAAACTGGTACAAGATGTTCCATCAATCTAGATTGGATGAGCTGGGTTGGTCAGAGAGATCTGACCCTGTTCTTTTATTCTGAATGCATTATTAATTGTGGATTTGGTGGATTAGATATTATGTTAAGACAAACCCTAATCTTCATGTTGCAGAGTTTGTTACTGGCACTATGCTAGTGCCAGCTTCCTGAATATAATAAACAGTGTGAAAGTGGAGGTTGCTGCTGTGGTACAAGCTCTCTACCACTGGAACTGTAGTCTTGGTACAAGCTCTCTACCAAGATTGCCCCAGGAAGATTGAGACAGTGGCAGTTGGCCGGAAAGACAACTGTCATTTAGCTTCACGTGCCAGATAAGTGCATAAGACCTGGCACGGAACGATTCATCAACTATCTACCATATAATAATATAACTATATAAAATAAAATCCATTTCCACCCAATAAAGTGAACAGAATATTTGTGAATAAAGACAGGGGATGATGTACAAACCCCAACCTGCCATCTAGTATCGGTTAAACAGTAGTAGATGGGTTTGAAAAAAAATCGAAAAAAGGTGATTCGTCTTACGAGGACAAAAGACAAAGAAAGTAGTCTACGTTACGGCCACAAGGCCTTCGTCAGGAAAAGAAAGAAAGTGACGGCTAGATAGGAGACATAAGAACTTAAAAGAAAATAAAAATAAATATAAAAAAATTAAATAAATAAAAAAAATAAATAAAACCTAGGTACTTCCCTGAAGGTGAAGCATCTTTTAGATATAGTTATATTATTATATGGTAGATAGTTGATGAATCGTTCCGTGCCAGGTCTTATGCACTTATCTGGCACGTGAAGCTAAATGACAGTTGTCTTTCCGGCCAACTGCCACTGTCTCAATCTTCCTGGGGCAATCTTGGTAGAGAGCTTGTACCAAGACTACAGTTCCAGTGGTAGAGAGCTTGTACCACAGCAGCAACCTCCACTTTCACACTGTTTATTATATTCAGGAAGCTGGCACTAGCATAGTGCCAGTAACAAACTCTGCAACATGAAGATTAGGGTTTGTCTTAACATAATATCTAATCCACCAAATCCACAATTAATAATGCATTCAGAATAAAAGAACAGGGTCAGATCTCTCTGACCAACCCAGCTCATCCAATCTAGATTGATGGAACATCTTGTACCAGTTTTCTTTATCTCCCAAGAGACACACCCAGGGACGACAGACTTCACACTCTTGCACTGATTTGTTTTCTCTTTCGTCTTTATAAATTTCACTCTCATATTCTGCCCATATACTGTTTGTTTTCACACGTTTATCTTTGTTGACTTTACCAATCAAAACATGATGTCTAATGTTTTCCTTCCTTTGTATTAATGTTTATCACAAATTTCTGTTGTTTCTGAATATATTTAATTATTGCTCATGAAATTCAAGCTGTCTGGAGCATTAATTTCATTATGTTTGCTGTCTATGGAAAGCATAACCTTCTTCTGTCGAAATGTATTGCAACTGTTTCTAGTAGACTACTTTCTTTTAGATGCTTCGCCTTCAGGGAAGTACCTAGGTTTTATTTATTTTTTTTATTTATTTAATTTTTTTATATTTATTTTTATTTTCTTTTAAGTTCTTATGTCTCCTATCTAGCCGTCACTTTCTTTCTTTTCCTGACGAAGGCCTTGTGGCCGTAACGTAGACTACTTTCTTTGTCTTTTGTCCTCGTAAGACGAATCACCTTTTTTCGATTTTTTTTCAAACCCATCCATTGCCCACGTCTTACTGCAGTTCCCCTCAACTTCCTCGATTTTAAACAGTAGTAGAGAAATAGTAACACTATTCTTAGATTTTAAATTATGTGTTTGGACAGACTGTCCCTTTTGTTTAATTGAACTTGCATATATATATATATATATATATATATATATATATATATATATATATATATATATATATATATATATATATATATATATATATATATATATATATATATATATATATATATATATATCTATATATATATATAATTTGATTTCATTTGATTTTGATAGTCCTGACCAAAATAATATTAGGTTCAGGACTAAATAAATTGTAAAAAGATTTGTTAAATACCAAATTTAAAACACTGTGTTGGTTGAGTTGATCATAGAATTTAATATTTGTGTGTGTTTGTGTATTGGGTTACCATCACACCACACTTACATTACCCTAGACATTTAGACGTAGTCATCATTTATTCTAAGTGTAAAATATAACTCTGAGTGAGACCTTAGGGTGGTAGCAGAAAGGTTCCCTGAGAACACACCCCATCAATTGTTAGACTCAGTTGCAAATTAAATACAACACTAACATTCATAACATCTAAACCCACCACATTCGTGTTGGATCCGATTTCTCTTGATCTCCATACATTTCCCAATGCAATGAAAGCTCCTCTTGCTTTCTGTATTCTTATTTTGATATCACTGTCTGTCCCTCCAACTTTGTCTATATTGCTGTCAAGATATGTGTACGATACAACATCTTGTAGCGGTATTTCTTCAAGTTCAACCCTGTTATCATTACCTGCATTTATTCTCATTACTTTTGTCTTTTCCCAGTGTATTTTCAGACCCAATTGTTGTGACCTCTCGTCAAGTGTTTTCAATTTGTCCTGCATCTGATTACGGTTATGGGATAGAAGAGCCAAGTCAGCAAAATCCAGATCATCTAACTGCTTAGTCAGAGTCCACTGGATTCCATTTCTGTTGTGCTTTGTCGATGTTCTCATAACCCAGTCTATTGCTAGTAAGAAAAGAAATGGAGACAAGAGGCATCCCTGTCGCACTCCTGTTCTTATCCCAAATGGTTCTGTAAGCTGTCCTTCATGAAGATTTCTGCATGTCATGTCTTCATATGTTTTCTTTATTAAATTAATGATCTTATGGGGAACTCCATAATGCCTCATCAATTTCCAAAGTGATTCTCTGTCTACACTGTCAAATGCCTTTTCGTAGTCCACAAATCCAATGTATAGTGGTGAATTCCATTCCAGACTTTGTTCAACTATTATTCTCAAAGTGGCTATCTGGTCTGTACAGGATCTGTTTTGTTGAAAACCTGCTTGTTCATCTCTCAGTTTCTTGACTATGGACTCTTTTAATCTCTCAAGGATAATCCTGTTTAATATTTTTCCTGGCACTGATAGTAACATTATTCCTCTATATTGACCATTTCAGTTATTGTTTAATTAGCAGGTTGTTTAGTTTAAGTAAAAGTTTGCAAAAACTGTATGAGAACTTCACCTTTCTTTTTTTGTAAATGCTTAAATGTCTGATATTTTTTTTCCAGCCAATACAGAGATTCAACGTTGACGCAGCCATAATATTTTCTGATATTCTAGTCATTCCAGTTGCCATGGGCCTGTCTGTTGCTAATGACCCTGGAGAGGTTGTAAACCAATGTATTCTAATTGTTCATTAGTAGTGAGTGCATTGACAGAATAAAAGTCACAGTATTTTAGTTTCCATTCCTAATTTAAATGTTGGCTCTTTAACATTTTGTATAATTGTGCACTGTAGCTACTCCTTTAAGATGTTTTTGTTTAGCTGAGATTTGTACACTGATAAATAGTGTCTTGAATAATTAGAAAAGTCTTATCGATGCTGGTATCTGTTTGACTTTGGTTCTTCACATTAGGCTTCTTTAGCTCAAACATTAAGTCTTAATTAAAGCGCAAAGTCTTACTTAATGCTCAGAATACTTTCTCTAAATTTTGCTCAAACAGCTAGTCTTAATTAAAGCACAAAGTACTATCTCTAACTTTAACTAGCCACATTAAGACATTTATGTTGACTTCCTTCAATAGCTGCTTACAATGGATATGTGTCTTTTTTTTTCTTTCATATTGCTCATCTATCATTATCAAATTCCATAGTTTTTGTTTGCCCAGTACTCATTTCTTAGATACATTTATTATGATCAGTTCTTTGAGACTGTTTTTAAACACTGCTTACTAAATAAAAACTTATATTAGTTGTTCTTGATTGCTAAAATGACAGTATCTGTGCTGGTCAAAATTGATTGGGTTGATTTTAAAAAATGAGGACCATTCCATAACTAGTAAAGAATGCATTTTAAAAAAAGTCAGTCAAGTCCAAGTACTTTTTTTCTGCTGTACTTTTTTTTTTTTTAACGTACGCTCGCTATTACTCGAGGCGAAATCTCTAGTCAGTATGTCTAACCTGAGACTGATTTTTACGTGAGTATCCTATTTTCCCTGTACGCTGATAGGTGTTCTCTCGCCATTCAGGCAGATACTCTCCGTCTTCGGAGAGTACCCATTAGAGCTGGGTCGGCTCAGGAGCCGTTCGGGTTATTCCAGTCCCTGGTCGACGACACTTCTTCAAATGTCTTCGCCAGGGCTCGAATAATTCCAGTCCAAATCCCGGTCGACGACACTTCTTCAAGTGTTCTCCTTCTGGCTTGAACCCAGATCACCTGATCGCCAGCACAGTGTGATAACCATTACACCAGCGCGGCTTCCCAAGATTCTGCTGTATATTTCTCTTGTATAAGAGTATTTTACATTTCATCTAGTTCAGTTTTAGTTAATTAAATCGCCAGTATATAAATGATATCCAGACTTGGTGAACTTAGCAGACGTAGACAGAATTTTTATGTGTTGTGGCTTAACCATTCACATAAAAACATTTCATTTCAATATCAGTTATCCCCCTTTGAGTCTGAGACTATGCAAAAGTTGGATAGGTCGGACTTCTCTTATCCCCTCTACACTGCTAAAGTAGGACTAAAGGTACTGGCATATCCCTGAGATTCTTTTGTCATTGTTTTACTGACTGGTGGCACTGTCATTTCTCACATCTATTAAATATTGTGGAAAACATTTGCATAATCTTAGCCTCTTCTCTTAGTAAAGGAATATTGTATCTGACAGTCCCTTAATCTTTCCATCTTAGTGAACAAGTGTTTTGACAAACATTTCATTTATCTTTTCTTACACCAGACAGTGAACAAATGCTAAAGGCTAAGGTAATCAATGCTGCACCTCATAAATTAGACAAATTTGGCAAAGTATGAAAATGGTTGATTCATTCAATCCTGTGGAGCATAGGACCTTCATCATAACTTCCTGAGTTGTGCCATTTGTTCAAGTTTTTTTGACAACTCCTTCGCCTTTTTAAATCTCCAGTTTACCATCTTTGTGTGTTTTTGACTCTTTCTCTATTTCTTATTATTAAAATTATTTTGTGTGTGTGTGTTGGGCTTTATTTCTGTTGATTTCCTTAAATTTCCCAGTGTAATGAAAGCTTCTCTTGCCTTTATTTTGTTCTTATTTTGATATCACTTTCCATTCCTCCAGTTTTGCGTTGTTTTATATCGCACAGAAATCAAGCTGAACTAGTGAAATGGGACTTACAAACATAAACTATGTGGACATAGCCTTGGGTGTATTGGACTTACAAACATAAACTATGTGGACATAGCCTTGGGTGTATTGGACTTACAAACATAAACTATGTGGACATAGCCTTAGGTGTATTGGACTTACAAACATAAACTATGTGGACATAGCCTTGGGTGTATTGGACTTACAAACATAAACTATGTGGACATAGCCTTGGGTGTATTGGACTTACAAACATAAACTATGTGGACATAGCCTTGGGTGTATTTACAACATAGAAGTATATACAGATCATCATCGTTTTCCTTTGTGCTCCTTACTGAGCATGGAACCACAACTGTAGCTTGTCCCCTTGCAAAAAGCCTGCACCAAGCATTCATGTGCTCCTGTGGTGATTTCTGTAGTTCGTTTTACTTGATGAGGTTACCAACCCTATGCAAAACCTCATATTAGTCACCTTGTACGACATGTGGGTTTTGTCATCTCTATCTGCATCAATATTCAGACCCTAGTGTATTAACAGTGGTTCCACATTTTTTTCAGTTCCAGATTTAATGTCTGTCTGGAGTGAGTCTAAACTGTGATTTTGAAAAACGGCTATATTATGTCTCTTCAGAGACATTGGGAACTACACGGGGCTATATGAATAATAGTCAAATAAACATTGTTTACTGTCATTCTAATGTCACTTTGTTGTCACATTGCTTGTTTACACAAAAAAGCCTTATTTTGGAAGCATGATGAAGAATATGACATAGGTATGACTAGGTTTTTTTGGTTTTCATCTTCTCTTATGGAAGTTAATTGCAGTCAGTTGAGTGTTATTTGATGTCATAGTGCTTGCTTACAAAAATAAAAAAGTTTTATTCAGAAGCTAGGCACATGATATTGATGACGAATGTGAACTTTGTATGATTTAGTGTAAGTTTTCATCTTTCAACATGGATTTAAATATTGTTTGTAGTAGTTGAGTATTAATTGACATCAAAGTGCATAGTCACAAAAAAAGTATTTGGCTCAGGAGCCAATCAGAGAAGATTTGAGGGAGATTTGAGCATTGGGCTCAAAGGGTTAAAGTCCCACCTAACCAGCATATTTTTCTGGCTGTTACTTGATAGATTCTTTTTTCTCTAACAGGGTCCAGTATATGCAGATCCTATCTCAAGTCCTGATGATCTGAAGAGACTGAATCCAGATTTTGACATTGTCGCTGAACTTGGCTATGTATATGAGGCAATAACTTTAACAAGGGTCAAGTTAGAAGGGAAAGTGCCTTTGATTGGCTTTACTGGTGCTCCTGTAAGTAACATGAAGTGGGACATTTGGAAATTATGTTCACTTGGTTGAGGAGGATCGTATCCCCTTTAATTGAGCCTGTCAGTGATGATAGAAGAGTATTAAAATCTTTGCTTCATGTTTCTGGTGAATAATTTTATATTGCATCGTCTGTGAGTTATTACAATTTCAGTGACACATTTGACGTGCATAATATGTTATATTTTATGTAGAAGACAGTGATATGACATATTAGTCAGGCTGTATTTGTGATTCATTTTTCTCACATCCATTCTTTTTGTTTCACACCTTGGATTACAGTGGACGCTAATGAAATTTATGATTGAGAATGTTAGTGCGGGACCAAATCCTAATAAAGCAAGAAAGTTTCTGGTAGAAAACCCAGATGCTAGCCACCAGCTTCTGGGAATGCTGAAAGATGCTGTTGTTAGACACCTTGTTCATCAAGTACAAGCTGGAGCACAGGTACGTAAGTTTTCACATATTTCTGTGCATGCTTAAATGTACTTTGTTTTCATGGAAGAGAGTGGAAACCATCACAGTTATGGCTTTGCAGGACACATGTTTGATGCTGTGTATGAAGTTACATAATTTAGTGGTGTAAAGTTTTTTTCTGATTCAAAATATAAGGAGGCAATAATGTTGTGTTTTTCAAGTCTGTATAAACGTAACTGTTATTTGTCTATATGAATTATGTAATGGGAGTTCATCCCATTTACGTTTTTACTGGAAGAATAGAATGATATCCTCATATTTCATTCTCGCGTTAAAAATATTTAATTTCCCCATTAAAAATTTTTTTTTGGTGGTATATTCTTCCCAATAATTTCCCAAAAACCAAAGTTTAATAGAATAATAATAATGCTAAATACAGTCTTTAAAGATGTCAGCAACAGCTCAGAATGATCATGTTATTAGAAAGATTAATGTATGTCAAGATTATAAATTGAAAAAAAAAAGAAAATTACCCATCCACCTTTTGCCATTAAGCATAGTAGGTAATATACTGCATATACTTTGCAAAATAAATACAAACTGCTGACATACAAGGTATGTCTCAATTGGCTTCAAGGCACTGGAATGGACCCTGCATTCTGGTTGTCAGGTGGATGTGATAAACATAATGTGTGTGTATGTTACACTAGTGAATTAATGTTAATATTGACTACTTACTATTAAAGTTAAGAATGTTTTAATTTGAAAACACATTGAGAATTGTATTATTGCGGGACAGAAATGTTAAAAGACAATAATGCCTATTTCTTTACCCTGGTGAAATAAAGATTTTGTTCATTCCTATTGATCGCCAGCACTTTTTCTCATTTCTCATCTCTTGTTCCACTGGCACTTGTCTGGTTCTTGCCATCAATTCAACATTAGTGGTAAAAAAAAATAATAGAAAACATAAAAAACAATGTTTCTGAATAGGGTCAAAAGTACATCATTAAAAAAAAAGATGATTTGTTGACAGATGCTTCAAGTGTTTGACTCATTTGCTGGTGAGTTGGGTCCTATCTTGTTCTCAAAGTTTGAGTTACCAGTTTTGATACAGATAGCAAGAGCTGTTAAAGAGAAACTCAAGGACATGAATCTAGATACAGTACCAATGGTAAGACTTTTATGGCAGCTTTGTATATTTTAGACATTTGTGGGGAGGTTGTGTATTTTTCACTTTAATCTAGATTTATTTAAAATGATTGATCTTAGGCTATATATAGGTGTATAATTTAAACAAACTGGCCTTAAAAATGTAATATTATGGTCAACATTATGAAAGCACTGCTTTAGAAGTTGTAGATGCTGAAGCAGTGATGCAAGGGATAAAACAGTTGGTGTTGTTATACAGACAGAAAAATAAGACTGACAGAGTTTGGTCATGGTTTGTGGACATACATGTTTTCTTTAGTTCCAGATACATTGAGATCTTCATCAGGGACAAGAGACATAAGAACTACATAAAGTGTAAGCTAATCTAAATGCATACAAATATAAAAAAATGAAGAAGATATATTCATTATAGCTAATTTTTTACTTTACTTAGTGGTTCCCCTTCTACCGTGAGGTGTAGAGGTTTGGAAGAGAGAGCGCCAGAATTATAGCTAATTGCTGACATAAATCGTGGTCTAAGGAAAAAAAAAAGTGCATGTGAAGTCACAACAGTGGTGATAGAATCTGAAGGAGGCATAAAAAGCCTTTTAGGCCATTCAGGTTTTTGGCAAGATGCATCAATATAAGATTAAAGCAGCTGTACTAGATACTATGTTTTCAGCATTGGGCACAGAGCATAGTGATTTGTGTGAAGTGCGTTTGTCTGTTCAAACAAGTCAGCTAAATATATTTTTTGGTAACAAAATTAACACATTAACTACCGTAAGCCGCTGTCAGCGGCTCACAAAATAAACACATTTGGACCGCAAGCCGCTCAGAGCGCCAATCTAATTTTAGTAATAAAACGAATGAAAAATGTACTGAAACACTCTCTGATCTGGTTTGAGATTTTAAGTTGCCACCGGAAAACAAATTCCCAAAGCATGGTTGTTGTAGAACACTGGAAAATTGATATTATGTTCACATTTTTCAGCGTTTTGGGTTAGATACCAAATCGTGAAAAACTGTTTATTGTGGCAACTAGTAATAGGACTACAAAAAAATGCGTATACATCTCATCTAACAGCTGAATAGGATAGAAACGTGTTTCAACAATTGACTGATAGATCTAGCAACGAGGACAAGAGTGAAAACGGTGTGCACATTGATAGAAATTGTGATTTTGATAGAGAAGGGGCGCAAGCAGTTATAATTGTGAAAATATTGCAAGTCCTCGGCCATCGGAGGGCCGTTAAATAGCAACAACCTCTATTAGAGTTACAACCGGTGCTTTTTGTAATAGTACATTCATTTATCTTTAAAATGACGTGTAATTCATAAAAATCTGTAAACAATTACGAAAACTACAGCTTACTTTGTGCAAACTCCTACAGGATGAAAATGGGAAAAAAATTTAATTCGGCCACAGTGTGTTTTTCAATTCGGTAGTTAATGTGTTAATATACTTCTAAAATTTTTATACTCTTTTAACGTCATTTCTATTGAAACAATTCTTGTATTTCATAGATAATATTTGCTAAAGATGCTCACTTTGCTATTGAAGACCTGTCTCACTCAGGATATGATGCGCTTGGACTAGACTGGTGTGTACAGCCATTGCATGCTAGGTAAGTGATATGATAGGAAATGATATGTTGTGATCACATTGAACTAAAACGTTCCCAACTTGGTTTTCATCCATTTTATGTTTAACCAAAAGGTGTTGAGCAACATATGCAAGAGTTATTATTGAACCTACATGCGTGTCTTGGCTTTCAGCTTTCTGTTGAATATATACCTAAGTAAGGTCACCAATGTCTTAGTCATAAGCCACATGCTTGCCTTTTTGGGAGTATCAAGATTAACATGGGTATTGGCACAATTGTGAGGCCCACATGTTGTTGATGCAGAAAAGTTTTGAATTGTTTTAGTGGCCAGGAAAAAATATCTTACCTTATATGTGATATTTTAAAAAAAAATTAAGTTATTTGGTCTTTGCTTTCCATCACCTTACCTCATTTAGCAATGGACAGTAAATGCTTAACAGATCACTAACAAGACTAAATTGGAAGTCATTTTGTTATATTACAGATCACTGTCTGCAATTTATAAATTGTAGTGACAAAACTGAATTGACATAATTTTATTATAGAAACTACACTGTAGGTCAGTGTTTACATATTAGAAATAGCTTTTAATAGCTCCAGTAATTTTTCTCCACTATGTCGGTATTGACATTCAGATCTCATATGTTGAAATCAAGAAACTGTTCCTATAAAATTGACAGACAGTTGCGGCATGTACTTTTTGTACTTTGATTCTGTCTTGTAGTGTTACACATTGCTGGTGGGCATTATTTCTCATATTCCCCAGACATTTTACAGAACAAATGTATTGTGCATGTCTTTATTTATCTTTGACTTTTTTCAATAAAACTTGGTGGCGCATTCGTTTGGCCCCTTCATACATTCTTGCTAAATGGTACTTTTGGAAATGATTCCATTGTAGCAGGTACAGCTCACAACTCATGCAGATGAATCACTTTTTCCCCTTTTTTGCTAATATATTTTACCCCTTTAAGTTGGGTTTTTATTAGTGCCGTGTTTAATGTAATTCAGACTTATAATCTGTTTGTTTTTCTGACAAACTTCCATTGATTAGTGACAAGCCCTCTTGTTCATCTTGACAGGAGGACTTTCCTTTATCAGATCACTCTTTTCAATAGTTCGTTATAAATATGTGGTATGTCAATAGTAATCCAGTCCTGACCATTAATGTTAGGTACATTACCAGTGTTTTGAATTTGCACACTACTAGAAGTAGGCTTACTAGTATGCGACTAGAGACTACACCAACTTCATTCATCTGATACAGTCACAATTCTCCATATCTTTATTGTAAGCCTAAGTACCTGTCATCACTAGAATCACTAACAATAATATCAGAGGAACTAAAACGTGTAATTTCCTTGTCAGTTGGGCAATCTGGCAAATCTTCAGAACAACTGTTTGTAATGTTACTGTTATCTAAACAGAACATGATTTATAGGATACACATCTTTGTTTCATAGAAATGGTAAAAAGTGGCTGTTGAAAGGCACAAAGACTGTCACTAGTCAGAATGTGAAAATGAATGGTCTCTTGACACATTTAGGTTGATGTTTGAACTAACTTTAAAGTATAAAAAAGTTCAAGGAAATAACAGCTGATACAGTACTAAACCAATGGGTTGAAAGGCAGGCCAACTCTTCAATGATTGGTGGGCGAAAGGTGGATGCTAACTTCATCAATATGCAATGTATTAACTGTCCTGAGACTAGGTATTATAAAACATTTAGCATCATCCTTTCTAATCTCAGAAAACTGGCAGGTAATCATATAACTCTTCAAGGCAACATGGATCCAGTCATGATGTATGCAACTAAGGTATGTAAAGAAATAAAGCAATAAAAAAAGATGTTTTCTGCAACTAAGATCATCATTTTGTATGCTCTATGTACAGTACAGTGTTGATTATCTGAGCTAACTGAGGCCTACCTTTTTTGGATATTTGACTCCTTTATTTAAATAAATGAACACTAAACCATGTTCATAACTGTATCGTAAAATGATTTTTAAAAATGAGCAGTTGCCTTATTAATTCGGATGTACATCTTGTCATGATTTCATATTCTTTGACCAGCTTGCACTTGCCTTACACTTAGAATGGCTAAGTACCTTTCCGTTCATTTTTAGTGTCTTGTCAGACAACAAAGAATTTTATGTTAGTTATCCTAAACTTTATATTTAATTAATAATACATATACAGCAGCTTCCAGCATTATCATTTATCCATCTTATAGTTTTCCTTGTCTTTGAATCATCATCCTGATTGCTTTATAAGTGCCAGTGTCATAAAAGCTTCTTATCTTCATATTTTGTTCTATCCATCTGTTTATGATATCTTGGCTTTCCAAACATTGTAAATGCTTTCTAAAGAGCTGCTTGGCTTCATGAGCAGTTTAAACATTCATCTTAGTTGTTAAAACAGCACTCTTATCTTTTGTAATATAGAGCTATCATTACTAGACTGTACTACACTCACTTCAAACTCAATCTGCATAACATACATTTATTTTTACATCCAACTAATATATGCAGTTTAAAGTTGCTGTCACTCCCACTTTACTGTACCATTAGACCAGTTGCCTCCATTCATAAATGATTCAGCATAGTCCCTTATATAGAGTTCAAAACTGTAACTTCTATTCTTACACAGGTAAGTAACTTTTGGCAGGAATAAAGGAGGTTAGGATAATTGAAGTTGCACAGAATTGCTTGGATAATTAATACTAGGGCTGCACTGAATATTTGATTTGTATTCGATTCGGTGCCGAATAGTGCATTCAATTAACTATTTGAATTTGGTCGAATAGCACGCTACCATCAAATACTTACTTACTTAGTCAGTCCCCTTCTATCGTGAGGTGTAGAGGATTGGAAGAGAGAGTGCCAGACTATCCTATCAGCTGTCTTCTTCCTGGCCTGGTACCATTCTAGTCCTTGGTCCTTCAAAGATTGTCTAATGTTGTCCTCCCAGCGAACTCTGGGTCTATCTGGAGGTCTGGATCCCTGGCTCTTTGTTTCCCATGCTTGTTCTGGTAGCCGATCTTACCATCAAATACGAATAGTAAATTTCTGTTCAGCACTGCCGACAACACATTTTCAGATAACAGATGTTGTGTTTTGGAAGAGAATGTCGAGAGACTCATATTTTTTTTTTTTTTTTTAAAGCCAATGCATGTTTCATGCAGCAATTTAAAAAACTGATTAATGGCTAGTTAGTAGCATTAAATAGTTCCAAGATATTTGCCTTATTTTTTGTAACGCTGTGTAATTAATAAAAATGTCGGTAGACCTATTGAACACAACTTTATATACCCAACATTCACTTGCTATTCATATTCGGTCAAATAGTTAAAGGCTTCTATTTGCATTCAGCCAAACAGTAAAAACCAGTTTTTGGTGCAGCCCTAGTTAATGCTATACTGTATGTCTGTAATTATAAGTGTGCATGTGTTTATTTGTTTATATGGTTTTTATGTCAAATATTGTTTCAGCTCTTGAAAATCATGATTGTAAGGGCTTGATGAATTTATTCCTCTTGAATCATGATGGCTTGAATTCTTTTCTTCCATATTTGCATGCCAGGTGGGACATGCTATTTCACAATAAGTACTGTGCAGTCACTTTTTACATGCTCAGTTTCTTTGGTTGTACTCTAGATGAAGTATTTGGCATCATTCTGGGGCCATATAGTAAAAAAAAAATTGTGTCAACTTAAATACACTATAATGACAGCGAGTCTCACTCACTTCAGACTTAGTGATATTGAATGACATAGTGGCATGGCATGGATTTACCGTCTCTGATTACATTCTTATTTTTCAGAATAATATTAAATATATTACTTCATGTCAGTGTTAGCTGATGTTAAACATGACAACTGCTGGTAAACTCTTAATTGAAAAGTATTGCATTAGAAACATTTTTATCAAAGAATAGAGTTTTCCTTTTAACCATGGCATATTTTATATATTATGTTCAGTGTTCATTGTTACTGATCAAATTTTCCAGTTTATGTATTATTACAATTTTGAATGTTTCCATCAGGATGAAATAAGAAAAGCTGTGAAGGACATGTTGAACAAGTTTGGTACCCAACATTACATTGCTAATCTTGGTCATGGTGTCCTGAAAGACACAGACCCTGACCACCTGGGTGTGTTCATTGATGCAGTGCATACATATTCTGAGGACATCAGTGCAGTTTCTTAGAACTTAACATGTTAAGGTCTTTTAGGGTTTAATTTTTTGGTGTGGCGTTATTGGTTGTTATTTATTTTTGCAGTCAGTTCTGACAATCTCATAAACTTAAAAAATGCAGATCTCAGTTTCATTGTAAGAGACTATTCCAGGCTTCCAGAAATCATTGTTACATTGTTGCAGAAACACTGTAAATTTTATTACAATTAGCACTATTTATAACCAAAAAGAAATAATTTACTGCAATCTTCTTCTTCGATCCTTAACCACCGACCGTCAAAGCAGTCAGTGGCCATCACGCCTAGTGGCGTCTTGTAGGGCAACAACAAATTGATTCCACTTTGCACGGTCGGTGGCCATCCTTCGTACAGTGCCCCAACTCTGGTTCATTCTTTGCATCTCAGCCTCCACAGTCCTCCGCCAAGTTGTTTTTGGTCGGCCTCTCTTTCGCTTTCCTTCAGGGGTCCAAAGCATAGCTGTTCTTGTGATGGCATCGGGGTCTCTTCTGAGGACATGACCAACCCAGCTCCAGCGTCTGCCAGCTATGATGGTATGCATGTCCTCTTGCTTGCTACGAGTAAGCAGATCTTGGTTGGTGATGGTATTCGGCCAAAAGATTAGGTGAATTTTTCTTAGGCATGTTGTGTGAAAAGAGGACAATTTTGACATTTCCTTCTCTGTGACTCTCCAGCATTCCGCACCATAGAGAAGCACAGAAAGCACGCAACTCTGGTATAATCTTAATTTTGTGCTTGTGCTGTATTGGGAGGACTTCCAGATGTTATTTAGGCTAAAGAAGGCTGTTCTTGCCTTATTCATTCTGATGTTGATGTCTTTGCCTGCCCCACCGTCTGGTGTTACTATGCTTCCTAGGTATGTGAAGGTATCTGTCTCTACCAGTTTCTGATTCCTTACTGATATGGGCTCAGGGTTGCTCACATTGAGCGTCATGACCTCAGACTTCTTTAAATTGATGTTCAAGCCCACCTGCTGGCTAAATTTATTAAGTCTATCCGTTTTTTCCTGGATGTGTTGATGTGAATGTGCCAGCAGTGCAATGTCATCTGCATATTCCAGATCTTCCAATGTTGAAAATGTAGTCCATCTTATTCCTCTTGGACTGCCCTCTGTTGTCTGGCGCATCACCCAGTCTATGACTGTTAAAAATAGAGTGGTTGATAAGGGGCATCCCTGTCGTACTCCTGTCTTCACCTCGAAGGTTAGGCTGCTCTGCCCAACACTACACGTAAAGTTGGCATAGAGGCTTTTTATGATTGACACTATGCAGCTTGGAATTCCATAAGCCCTCAGTATTTTCCATAAACTGTCCCTATGTATGCTGTCAAAAGCCTTTTCAAAATCAACAAAATTTATGTAAGCTGTCTTTGCCATTCTGAGCACTGCTCTATAATGTTCCTGAGAGTGAATATATGGTCTACACATCTTCTGTTCTTTCTAAATCCTGCTTGTTCTTTCCTCAGTTTGTAGTCTACTGCCTTTGAAATTCTCTGTATAATTATCCTGCCTAGTATTTTGCTGGGAACTGAGAGAAGAGTGATTCCTCTCCAATTATTGCAGTCTGAAAGATCTCCCTTCTTGGGCAATTTGACAATTATTCCTTTGTTCCACTCTGATGGTGTTGTCCCCGTTTTCCACACTTGTGCAAATAGTGGTTCTAATAGTTCTGCTGCTAGCTCAGGGTCTGTCTTAAATGGCTCTGCATTTAAGTTATCATGGCCCGGAGCTTTACCGTTCTTTAACCCTTTGATTGCTGTGATGATTTCTTCTTTTCGTGGAATGTCTGTATTTACATCTAGATCATTTTCAGCCTCAGGAACATTCAATTGTGTCTCTGGTATTTCCTTGTTCAGAGTTTCTCTGAAGTGCTCTGCCCATCTTGTTTCCTGTCCCTCTGCTGTCTTGATGAGATTTCCTTGCTTATCTCTTGCTAATGTAATATTGTTTGCACCTTGTTTTCCGCTGATGAATTTAGTTATTTTGTATACTGTGCTTTGTTCATTTCTCAGTGCTGCCTCTTCTGCCTGTTTTGCAAGATCGTCTAGGAAATTCCTTTTGTTGGCTCGGGTTTGGCGTTTAACTTCCCTGTCCAGTTGACTGTACTGTTTGCTATATAGTTGCTTTAACCTGGGGGACTTCGCTTCTGTTTTCTTTCTTTTCATTTCCTTTCTCATCTTTATGGTGTTTAGTGTTTCTGGTGTTATCCAGTCTTGCTTCTTCCTTTCCTGGAATCCTAAGCATGATTTGCTACTTTCCTTATATATTGTTGAAATGGTGTTGAAATTCTGGTCTATATCATCAGTCAATGTCTTTTCCTGGTTTTTTGCAAATTGATATCGTTTCTTAATGTCGGCCGCAAAAGCTTTTCTGGTAAGGGGGTCCTTCAATTTGCTGATGTCAAACCTTTTCTGTGTAGTTACAGTTGGTCCAGCCCTTCTTAGTTTCACTTTCAGTTTTGCTACTACTAAATGGTGATCGCTTCCCACATCTGCACCTCTTCTTACCTTCACATCTTGTAATGCATGTCTCCATCTACCGTTAACCATGATGTGGTCTATCTGGTTTCTGTCCCGACCATTTGGTGATTCCCATGTTAACTTGTGAATTTCCTTATGTGGGAAAAGTGTTCCTCCAATGACCAGGTTGTTAATGCTACAGAAACTTATTAGCTTATCCCCATTTTCGTTTGCTATTCCGCTGCCGCATTTCCCCATTGTTCTTTCATTATATGTATTGTGTGTACCAACTTTCGCATTGAGGTCTCCCATTACTATAACAAGATCATATCTAGGTGTGTCCTCCATTTCTTTCTGCAGTTGTTGATAGAATTCATCCTTGACCTCCTCATCGCTATCATTCGTTGGTGCGTAGCATTGTATTATTGTAGTGTTGGTGAATCTCCCTCTCAATCTCAATCGTATCAGTCTGTTGTTGATGGGTTTCCATTCCAGTAATGTCCTTTCTATCCCTTTCTGTAGAATAATGGCTACGCCTTCACTGTGCTGTCCATCCTCTCTTCCAGAGTAAAGTACTGTTTCTCCTGTTGCTGTTTTAACTTTTCCTGCCCCTGTCCATCTGCTCTCGCTTATCCCCAGGATGTGTAACCTATAGTTTCTCATTTCTGCCGTGACCTGTCTTAGTTTACCTGTCTCGTACATTGTCCTGACATTCCAAAATCCTATTCTTGTATCCTGTTTTGCGGTCAGGACATCCGTTTTCATGTCAGTGGCTTCCTTTCGGCTTTCACCTCTGACAGTCATATGAGCCACAGACTCCGAATGTCCATCCCGCAGCAAAGTTTGTTCATTTGATGTTGTTTCCGTAACTTCATTATTTTTTTTTACATAGACAGGGGTAATTTACTGCAATGCACAGAAACTATCATTTCGTCAGCAAGCTGTCAGTACAAATGACTGATATTTACTTCTATAATTTTTATTACAAATTTGAAGAGACTTGTACACCTCTCAGATATATAAACATTGACTTTACTCAGATATTAATTCTAATGACCACTCATACACAGTAATTTTCTTGCCATTATTCAGGTCAGATTCATTCATGGAAAGTAAAATATGTTTTCTATAATCACATGATTCATAATCAGAATAATTGTTGTTAAGTTCAGATACGTTTTATACGTGGAGAGGCTTCAAAGGTCAGTCTTTTTTTCTTGCTTTCTTGCATGACATTGTAATGAGACATGATTATTTTTTAATAGCTTTTTCCATTGCTTTAGATTTTATAAAGATTTGACTTTAAAAAAAAAAAATGTGAAAAATAAAATATGGTAATAGAGTGCCTTTGGCTAAAAAAAAAGATGTGAAAAATAAAATATGGTAATAGAGTGCCTTTGGCTTTGAAAGATATTTAATGTTAATAAATTAATTTAATGCACGAATTTTGACGTCTTCAGACACTTTGGATGTCACCATTTTCTGCAAACATGACATCAGGTCCAGTCTTTCTTTTATCTGCTTTCTCTTGGCAGAATTATTTTTTAATAGCTTTTTCCATTGCTTTAGATTTTATATAGATTTGACTTTTAAAAAAAAAAAATGTGAAAAATAAAATATTGGTAATAGAGTGCCTGTTTAAGGAGAAAGCAAATTTTGAACGGAAGACAGGACAACATACAAAGGGACAAAAAGTTTCATAGAAAAATGGTATAGAGAGCACCCAAAGTCAGATAAACAGAAACATACTACACCATGCCCTCAAAAAAAGAAAAGATCAAGTGCTAATTTTCAAACTATGAACCAGCTGCTGCAAACACCATCTGCTGCAAACACCATCTGCTCAACAAAGTCAAAATGAGACAGACATAAGTAAAGCCAGCAAACATTAGAATATGTCCTTCAAGAATCTTGGCCCCTATGAGGGGAGCAGATTTGATGGCATGGTCTTCACCAACCCCCTTTGAGGGAGAAACTACTGTGATGAGAGAAACCTAAGACAGGCTGCCTACTTTATGAGAGAAATAGACGTTGTTGTACAAGAGCGAATGATGATTAAAAAGATGGATTTTGAAAAATATTATCTGTATCTTTTGATTGCAGAGAATCTGAAGTTTGATAAAATATAAATTCAAAATCAGTATATTTAACCAAATCTAAGGTGTTTTGCTTTTTTCTCTAAATCAGATATACGGACAAGTTACTTATATTTCAAGAACATACTACAAATTGACTCTTAAAATAATTCATGTTAGAATCATGTTTTATTTATTTATGTGAGTTTCTAAATTTGTATGTGTGTGATTTAATTTTTCTTGGATACATTTGTATCTTCATAGCTACATTGCATGACATTTCAACAAAGACTGAGTTGACAAATTTTAGACAGCTATAATATTTTGGCCATGTAAAAAGACAGCACCTTACTGAAGATCATAACCAAAGGAAGAGTTGAAGACAAACATGCAAGGGGAAGACGGCGCTATAATTGAGAAGATAACATCAAGAGATGGACAGTGAAGAGTTTATCAGAGTTCACCATCAAGAAAGGAGATAGAAGATGCTGGAGATCCATTGTAACTGACCTTCATTGTGGAGATGGTAGCAGATTATGGTATTTGGATGAATTTTTTTTTTTTTTTTACATTTCTGTTGTTATTTTTTGGGTTTGTTTTTTTTTTTCAGCCTTAACAGAACATGAATGGTCTGTTTGGTGCTTTATTTTTATCTTCAATTCTGTATGTTATTGTATATTGTAGATTAACATTTACATTTAGAAACTTCAGAAAATATTCAAGCAGTCCCCTTGAAAATTGAGAATGATTCAGTCTGTATCATTTTCCAGTACAATTGTGTTGCATCTTACATGGGAGATATATTCTGATGATAGAGCACAAAGCAAAATTTCAGATAATCAGTATCACAATTGAAAATCTCTTAAATTTCTCACAAAATACAGCATATAATTTCTATATGTACAGTAACTCGTAATTTTTTTTATACAGCTTACGCGATAAGTGACACAATCTCAATTCATGCAAAATCAAAATAACACGAACTTGAAAAATGCAAAAAATATTGCTACTGTTATTAAAATTAATAAATTAATGTTTTTATTATATGTCTCATGTTTTATGTTCATTTTTCTATGCTTTTTTTGAAAACGTATTAATTAAAAAAAAAATTCTATACAAAAGTATCCCCCTAAATGTAACATACTTAATTTCTGTGGAGAAAATAGTATCAGTTTATATGAATCTCAAGTTACGAGCGCGCCTCCTTATGGCCTCGTTTAAATTGTGGCTGTAATGTAAGGTAAAGGTATTCCCATTGCAGATACTGCTGTAAGGGAGTGAAATGCTAGAGACTTCACTATACTAGGTCCAGCATCGAGAGGTAGGGTGGCCAGTTCCCTTCCTCGCTGCCATTTCCTTCCGTAACTCAAAGAGCAGAGTCAGGTACCCACTTACAGCTGGATAGACTGGAGTGTGTCGGTACCGTGGTTCTAACCCGGCACTTTTGCCACGAGAGACCAGCACTCTGTCAATCGGACTGCAATGTACATGATTTAAAGATGAAATTTTTAAATTAAATTAACAAAATGAACACTTTAAAACCCAAGAATGGAAAAAGTTTTACATGGTCATGATCAGATTGTCACTGTTCGCAGTTTTTCTGGTTGATTACCAGATTTCTTAATGTAATTGGCTCTGAAGCCACGTTGTATCAAAAGTTGTGTACATTTAATTACTCAAGAATGGCACTATGAGCAGGGTGATGTACATCAAGCATCATGTTCAGTACACATTTTGACAGTCACCATGGATGGTTACTCCAGCCTTATACTCATGTACAGACATAGTGGCATGCCACAGAAAAGCCAGCGCAATTTAAAATTGTAGTTTTCTAATTTTTCTGTGGTTTTTTTTTGGTGCAAATGGGAGCATGTGTAGATCAATTTGTATAAGTTAAATGTACGTAAAATGTGGAACAGCTGTCTTGTATTTCTCTCTTACACTAATCAGAATATTTATGTTTTGAGTATTTTTAGCAATTATTTTGCCATAGTTTAGTAAATCATACTATTTTTACTATTATGTTCTTTTTCAGGTGGAGGGTGAACATGTCATATCTAAATAATGTGTCATCAGAATATCATGCACATTCCAGTCTCTGGCTCATGGCAGCAACTGTTATTTTTATACTGATGATGTGCGCAAAATAAAGACCACATGCAAGATAACCTGCAGAAATAAGAAGACAGATGATAATGTCTTACATTGTTGAGGTGATTGGAATGTGGATTCCAGAAATTCATAATTGATATCGAGTAATAATTGATTGACTGTAGAATGTTAGATGTTCAAGTCTGAAAATGTGATTGAAGAAAGGTGCGTTTATAAATCAGATTTTCTTGTACAAAAACAAGTGTGAGTGTGTAATATGTTCTAAATGTATGTTAATTTCTCAGTTGTTTTGTTTCAGCTTCATTCACAGTTGGAGTTATTGATATACTGTTAAATAATACTATTTACTTCCAATTAAATAACATCTTCAAACTGCTGTACATGTAGTGTTGAGGTGAAAAACAGACAGAATTTTTCTGAATGTATCACTTACCAACGCTTTTTCCAAATCTACCTAAACCACCAGCTAAAGATAGGAACAACCGATGAGTGTAACTGTGGAAAAGATAAATGACTGCTGAACATCTGCTTCAAAGATGCACAACATATGAGCAGCAGAGAAAGCACATATATGGCCGTCACCAGTACCATTCCTGGAAAAACTCTATGGAGATACAAATAGCTTGAGGCAGGTATAACTCTGGCATCCAGTATTTGGGTCAGTTGAAAGTGTCAAGAGGTGGGAAAGATATGCATGTTCTGGTAGAGCAATTAAGCACTGTGGTATTACAACAAAATAATGGTAGGACTTAATGGAATGGAACATGTCCACCTACAGAAAAACTTATGAGGTAAAGAAATGTGGTAGTGGCCACTAGTTGCCTTTTGGTACCTTAGTGCAAAATGTTTGTCTCATAAACAGAAAGTCTTATAATTTCAAATAACCACTTGATTTTATCTTTGTCTTTGAAAATATCTTCTTCTTCTTTGATCCTTAGCCGCCGACCGTCAAAGCAGTCAGTGGCCATTACGCCTGGTGGCGTCTTGTAGGGCAACAACAAATTGATTCCACTTTGCTCGGTCGGCGGCCATCCTTCGTACAGTGCCCCAACTCTGGTTCATTCTTTGCATCTCAGCCTCCACAGTCCTCCGCCAAGTTGTTTTTGGTCGGCCTCTCTTTCGTTTTCCTTCAGGGGTCCATAGCATAGCTGTTCTTGTGATGGCATTTGAAAATATGCATTGTTGATATTCTCTTGAGAACCTGCAGGGAAGAGAAATTGAACAAGATGTGAAGTTCCCTTGCACCTAGAATGCTCACTGTGATTTCAGAGTTTTTTTTTTTAAACCAATTGCTTCCTAAATAGACATTTAGGATTCTACTTTTTTTCAAATATTATTAGATTTATGTATGAATCTCCCTTTTGATGAGTGTGTCTATATGAAAATGGCTGGGATAAAGGAAGTATTTAATTTTAGCTATTGTTTGTCTTTTTATAAAAAATATATTTATCCTGCTGAAGTACTACATATTAAATGGATTCCCATGTCACCCATGAGCTGCTGGTGTCACACAGGTGGGACATTTCTGTTGTTAAATGTAAATTCTATCATCTTTAACATGCAGCTAAACATGTCAGGAGCAATATAAAACGTGAAACAAGCAGAAGCCCTTCACTAGCAGACGCCTGCAACACTTTTGCAGTCACATCAATATCTTCATTACAAAAATACCTCTTTACATTCAGAATGACTTTTAGAGAGTTAAAACTTTGAGTAAAAACCACACAATGCTGATCATGGATAAAGAAAGACTGAAATATACAGAACACACACATGCACACTAATGTCAAAATCTATCTTGTTCCTACATCATTGGCTCATAATCAGTAAGAAAATATTGTCTTCTGGGCTGGAAATTTGTAAAATATTTTTTCTTTCCCTTTGTCTGCCTTAAGGTGCATTTCTGCCCCATTGAAAAAAAGCAACTGCAATCCAAACCAACTGATTGAAAACCAACATTTCCATGTAATAAAGCAAACTGGATTAGCTTTCCATAACTTCAGACCTAAGGGTCTTTTATATTTGGACATGCTCCCTAATATAACTGTGACCGTGTGGCCAGAAAGGTGTAATTTTTGACATAGTAGTAGTTGTCGATCTTGTCTACGGTGTATATTTGTGCTCATGTTGGCATTCTCACACGGGAATGGGCGATTTAAACGAAACACACCTTTGCCATCCGTGAAGTAGACAAACGTGTGAGACGCAGATGTAACACGAGACAGACATCGGTTGTTAGACATCCTGGCGCGGTCTGATAACACATCTTCATTCATTCATAACCCTCCACTCCCACAGGAGCATAGGCCTTCAACAAACACATGCCAAGTCCTCCTGTCACGTGCCATCATCTCAAGTTCTTTCCATGTTCTCCTCATCATTTTCACCTCTGTTTCCAACTCTCTTCTCCATGTACTTCTTGGTCTTCCTCTGCCTCTCTTGCCCTGGGGGTTCCAGAACAAGGACTGCCTTGTAATGCTATCAACAGGTTTTCTCAGTGTGTGTCCTATCCATCGCCATCGTCTTCTTCTCATTTCTTGTTCCACTGGCACTTGTCTAGTTCTTGTCATCAGTTCCACGTTGGTAACCTTGTCATACCATTTTAATCCCTCTATTCTACGCAAGCACCCATTTATGAAAGTCTGTAGCTTTTTGGTTGTTGTCTTTGTTGTTCTCCATGTCTCTGAGCCATACAATAGGACTGACTTCACATTTGAGTTGAAGATTCTTATTTTCGTGTTGGATCCTATTTCTCTTGATCTCCATATATTTCCCAATGCAATGAAAGCTCCTCTTGCCTTTTGTATTCTTATTTTGATATCGCTGTCTGTCCCTCCAACTTTGTCTATATTACTGCCAAGATATGTGTATGATTCTACATCTTGTATTGGTGTTTCTTCAAGTTCAACCCTGTTATCATTACCTGCATTTATTCGCATTATTTTTGTCTTTTCCCTGTGTATTTTCAGACCCAATTGCTGTGACCTCTCATCAAGTGTTTTCAATTTGTCCTGCATCTGATTACGGCTATGGGACAGAAGAGCCAAGTCATCAGCAAAATCCAGATCATCCAACGATAACACATCTTGTTGAGCACTAAAACCGTGAGGTGTGACTCCAGGCAAGTGATATCGTGGGAATGTAATCATTAGTGGGCGGACCTATTGTGGACGTCTAGAAAGATAACACTGACAAACAACATTTTTCTTTCTTATATAAGAATAAGTGTTCTTAGGTCAGTTTCTTGCGCTGATTTCAAATATGAAATCCGTTTATCTCTATCACGTCGGGTTCTTAAGATAATAATAATAATAAATTCTTTAAGCGCCAAACACGGCGCATAAGGCAGAAACCAGTGCTCTCCAGGTTGTTCGTTGTGACGCCACTCCTCTTAGCTCTTGCACATTATTTAGGCCCAACGTTCTTCCTTCTCTTATTATTGTTCTTCTGAGTGTTTCTTTTGGTCTTCCTTTTTTCCGCTTACCCTCAGGAACCCAAGTGAGCGCCTGTAGTGGTATTCTGTTGTTTTGCATTCGTAGGACATGACCGATATATGACCATCGTCTTTTCCTTATATAGTCGGAGACATATTTCTGCCTAGAGTCTTCTCTTATTTGTCGATTAGTCTTGAATTCTTTCCAACTGATGTTCATGAGTTTTCTAAGACATTTGTTCTCGAATGTATTCAGCTTGTTCTCCAATGATTTTGTTATTTTCCAACTCTCACAGCCGTATGTTAACACTGAGATAACATTTGAATTAAACAGACGAAGCTTGGTATGTATATTCAATGATCGTAATTTCCAAATGTTAGATAATCTATTGAAGGCGCTAGCTGCCAAAGCAATTCTAGTATGGATTTCTCTTGTTGTGTCACCATCCTGAGTCATTTTACTGCCTAAATAATTGAAACTTTCAACTTTCTGTAGTTTTTCCCCGTTCAAGATGATATCAAAGGTCTCGTTAGAAAAGTTCATAGCTTTAGTTTTAGAGGCATTTATTTGGAGACCAATTTTAACCGAGAGATGACACAAATTATTTATTGCTTCTTGGGATTGTCTTAAGATATTTGTGAATAAATATATTTTTGGGAAACCGTTATTTGCTCCGTTTCATTTTTACTATATAACTTATTAAAAATTAATAAAAAGCAACATAATTCTACTTTTTATACTGCTAAAAGATGCATGACATATGTTACGCGATTTTTCAAATAGTTACTGTATTTTGAAATAATTCTGAGCAAAATATGGCTTCTAGAAGTTGTAGAAATTCGGCTGATCTGTTCTGTTACGTGTGCGGATATTTTACCGATCTTGTTGACCAGAAAAACTTTACACCATTACTAAAGAAAACATATGAACTTTATTTCGATTCGAAAGAAGATGATGCAAATAAATCTTGGAAGCCAAATGCAGTTTGTTCGACTTGTGCAAATACATTGGCAGGTTGGTTACGAAAATCGCCGAAGCATAAGTCGATGCCTTTTGGAGTGCCAGTAATATGGCGTGAACATACAAATCACACTACTGATTGTTACTTCCGCTTGACAAATATCCATGGTTTCACTTTTAAAACTAAAAAGTCTGTGATTTATCCAAATATTGAATCGGTTTTGAAACCAGTGTCTCATGATCCAATCACGTGTCCGATCCAAGTATCACCAGAACAATATCCGTTGGACGTAAATGAACCATCAGAAAGTGATAGTTTACCTGCTTTAGAAACTAATTCTGACTCAGATTACATACCGGTGAATGATGGTGTTTACTTAATTAACCATTCAGAAATTTCAGATCTAATACGTGATCTCGCTCTTACCAAAGGACAAGCGGAATTACTCGGTTCGCGACTCAAAGAATGGAATCTTTTAGTGCCCAATACTCCGATATCTAAATTTCGTCATAGACACAGAGAACTTGTTCAATACTTTGAGATGGATGATGACATTTGCTATTGCAAAGATGTAAACGGTCATGAGCACATAGTCAACGAATGGCGATTTTTCATCGATTCTTCCAAGACTAGTCTAAAAGCCGTGTTATTGCATAACAGAAATTTTTTTTCATCAATTCCAGTCGCCTACTCTGTTCATATGAAAGAAACTTATGACAATATGGCTAAACGTTTGGAAAAAATAAAGTACAATGACTACCAATGGCGGATTTGTGGAGACCTAAAGGTCATTGCAATTCTCACGGGCATGCAGACTGGGTAAACTAAATTTTGTTGCTTCCGATGTGAATGGGACAGCCGCAAAAGACAGGAACATTATGCAAGAAAGGTGTGGCCTATCCGGGATCGTATGCAGCTCGGGCATAAAAATGTAATACGCGAGCCATTAGTTAACAAAGACACCTTCATTTTACCACTGTTACATATAAAGTTGGGGCTCGTGAAGAATTTTGTAAAAGCGTTAGATAAAACGAGCAAAGCTTTCACTTATCTTCGAGAAAAGTTTCCGCAAGTTAGCGATGCAAAGATAAAGGAAGGTATCTTTGTAGGACCTCAGATTAGGAAAGTTATTGCAGACAAACAATTCGATAACTTGTTACATGGTAGTGAACTTCGCGCATGGATGGCATTCAAATCGATCGTCGATAACTTTCTGGAAAATCACAAATCTGTCGACTATGTTGCATATTGTTAAGCAGTGCATAGATGCATACATAATTATGGGCTGTAACATGTCCCTCAAAATCCATTTGCTCGATTCGCATCTTAACTTTTTCCCTGACAACCTTGGCGAAGTGAGCGATGAACATGGTTAATGATTACATCAAGATATCGCCGTAATGGAGTCACGTTATCAAGGACGGTGGAGTGTGACCATGCTTGCCGATTATTGTTGGATGCTTCATCGCGATGTACCACATGCCATTCACCGACGAAAGTCGACTGCAAAGAAATTCAAGCCTACATAACTGTTATACTTCTTGTACGAATGATGTAATACTGTATGCGTTGTTAAAAAACTTCAATTGCGTATTTCTAGAGATCCCGACCTGATAGAGAAAAACGGTTTGCAGATTTAAAAACAGCGCATTAAAATTGACCAGAAAAACATAGAAATGTTAGAGAAAGAAAAAAAAAAGTTTTTTTTGTTAGTCAGTGTAATCTTTACTAAAATGTGATCTCATGTCATCCAAACTGAGCATAGGACTCCTGATTTGCTCCCTAGAGAGATGGGTGGAGCTTTCCCTGACATTTTGACGTAGCTATCATGTGGTACATGGTTGGAGATGCAGATTTAAACTGAAACAGTGAGAGAGCTGAGAAGTAGCAAGATCATTCTTGTGCAAAATGCGCCCTCGTACGATAACCAACTGAGGTTTGGGCTTTTGCATAGTTGCGTCTGTGCTAAGAGAACTAACGACATAGAGGTATGCTTGCATATAAGTACATTTTTATAATACTTTAGATTTAGTAATATTAGACTTTCAGGTTTAGAAGTTAATGCTTTGTAGCGTTTGTCTATCTATAGCTTGATAGAAGCTGACTGGCGATTTATGTGTATTTAAGTGTAATTTCACGTATATCTCATCGCTATTTTCAACAGTGAGACTGTGTTAAATGTGTAAAGTACTAAGTGAATTTATAAGAGGAATTCTAGTGTCGCATTGCGCTGTATACAAGTGTGTATTTATTACCATTATTATTATTAGTTGTGTAGTGTTAAATAATGGTTATATTGCATTCTTGTGAGCCGTAAGTGTGGTTAATGTTACATCAGTGATTATTGTGAGAGAAAGATTAGCGTACCCTCTAGCTCTGTGAGTAGCCTATGCCTATTACATTTAGTACAGAGCTGTAAGAATAGAGTATACATCTCCTTTTTCTTTAGAGCAGCTAGACCTCTAAGATACTGATAAATTGATGTCATTTAGACCAGTGCGCTGTATGGAATATTTCATCATAGATAGAAGTGCTTCATTTAAGTTTTATCTCGCGTGATGAAGGAGTTAGTATCTAATATGCGTATGAAGGCATTGTTGTTGATTGAGATATGTTTATTGTTGATTGCACATACACACACACACACACATGGTCATTTAAGTGCATGTATTTGCATAATTTCACACATGTATTATTAAGTAGATGATGTTTGTCCATTAGTACGATGCTAGTTTATTTTGTTTCATTTTATTTCAGAGAGTCCAGCAGTCTGTGCTGGGTTATTAGATGGTATTACCTAAATAGCTTGGTTATATGGTGTTGCTTAGGAATTGTCTTCAAAGTAAACTTGTGGACAACATTGTTTCCTGTATGATTCATGTGCTACCTGATAGGGTTTCATTAACACATTAACTACCGAATTGAAAAACACACTGTGGCCGAATTAAATTTTTTTCCCATTTTTATCCAGTAAGGTGTTTGCACAAAGTAAGCGGTAGTTTTCGTAATTGTTTACATATTTTTATGAATTACATAAGATAATTATTAATTATAATTATAAGATAATTATTAAGATAAGCGTAAATGGGGAAATCCTGGAACAAGTCAAGAGCTACGTATATCTCGGTCATATAATAACAGAAGATGGCAGATGTGAAACAGAAATCAAGAAGAGAATAGGAATGGCCAAAGCTACATTCAACAACATGAAACATATACTGACATCCAAACAGTTATCTCACAAATTAAAACTGAGAATCATAAAGTGTTATATATATTCTGCATTTCTGTATGGTGCAGAAACATGGACGATGAATAAGCATTTGGAAGAAAGAATTGAGGCTCTTGAAATGTGGATATATAGAAGAATGGGGCGTATCTCATGGAAAGAGATGAAAACAAATAAGCAGGTCCTAGAAAATCTAGGTATGAAAAGAGAACTAATGAGGGAGGTCAAAATTCGACAGCTAAAATACTTTGGCCACATAAAAAGGCATAACACCTTGCAGAAGACCATAACAGAAGGGAGAGTTGAAGGCAAACGTGCAAGGGGAAGACAGCGCTATAAGTGGGAAGACAACATCAAGAGATGGACAGGAAAGAGTCTGTCAGAGTGCACCATCAAGACAAGAGACAGAAGACGTTGGAGATCCATTACAGCCAACCTTCGTTGTGGAGATGGCAACTGATGATGATGACGATGAATTACAAGTCATTTTAAAGATAAATGAATGTACTATTACAATAAGCACCATTTGTAACTCTAATAGAGGTTGTTGCTATTCAACAGCCCTCCGATGGCCGAGGACTTGCAATATTTTCACAATTATAACTGCTTGCGCCCCATCTCTATCAAAATCCTTATTTCAATGTGCACACCGTTTTCACTCTTGTCCTCGTCACTAGATCTATCAGTCAATTGTTGAAACAAGTTTCTAGCCTATTCAGCCGTTAGACGAGATGTACAAGCATTTTTTGTGGTCCTATCACTAGTTGACACGGTAAACAGTTTTACACGATTTGTTAACTAACCCAAAACGCTGAAAAACATGAACATAATATCAATTTTCCAGTGTTCTACAACAACCATGCTTTGGTAATTTGTTTTCCGGTAGCAACTTAAAATTTCGAACCAGATAAGAAAGTGTTTCAGTACATTTTTCATTCGTTTTATTACTAAAATTAGATCGACGCTCTGAGCGGCTTACGGTCCAAATGATAAGATTTCAAAAGCCGGTCCCACTGGCTTGCGGTAGTTAATGTGTTAATAAAAGTGGGATCCCTGTCATCAAGAGAGTTTTTCTGTGACTGCGGAACGTGTGTGAAAGTAGGCCAGAGATAGTGACGACCACATTACACACAAATCCTTATTCTTCTTCACACATCGTCTTCGCACCGTCACATAACCAACTAGGTTGAACGGGACGCGTCTCGCCAAAACGAGGCAAAACTTTATTTAAAAAATAGCTTTCCAGAAAGAAAAATACCAATGGATAAGATATAAAATGAAATTATTGATAGCTTTGGATATAATCTTACAAGAGAAATAGTACAAGTAGCTATTAAACATATAACAAACTCCAGTATGTCACAAAATGCAAACGGGTTTAGAAAGGGAAATGAAAGCGTTCAAACCGACAGGCAACAATTAAAATCGCCAGGCTATTGTTATTTCACTCCGACACGCAGTGAGTCCACGGTGTGGTTTCGAATTTTGTTTCCCGTGAAAACCGCGAAAATAAACGGTGGAATATTCCTTATTTGTTTATGGTCACTGTTCTGCTAACTGAGCTCAAATTGCTGGCCACAATAGCATTATAAAAATTTAGGCAAAATCCGACGAAAAATTGAAAGTCTCCCCGTTCTGCTTTTGTTAGATTAAGGGCTCTAAGGAAACAGGAATTCTAAATGGCCAGTTTAGAACACAATGGTCTCAAATTTTGTTCGCCAAACAACAAACATTGGCGTTAGAAATATTTGAATATTGACTAAATATTTTGGAAACTGCCGCACGTGGTTCTTGGTGGTCTGTGATGAAACAAAGAAAGAATGGGATTATTGCTTGTTGAAGTATGTCATATAAGACGACTGATATGAGGTTGTGCATCAGGCTGGCAACTCCTTCATGTCAAAGAAATAGCTACAGATATCACTGCTGCAAGAACATGTCAATGCTTGGCGTAGGTTTCAAGTAAGGGGACCAGCTGTAGTGCTGGTTCTATGCTCAACAAGGAACGATATATATATTATATATATATATATAAAATATGAGATCATAGACGAATCATAGACTACTCACTTACTGAAAAGATTAAACAAAACATAGAAGATAAGGAAGCCAAAATAGAGACAAATATAAAATTTCATTACATTATATAATTTTTATTATATGATTTTTTATAATTTTATATATTACAATTACATAATTATAAAATTATATATATATATATATATATATATATATATATATATATATATATATATATATATATATATATATATATATATATATATATATATATATATATATATATATATATATAATTTTATAATTATGTAATTGTAATATATAAAATTATAAAAAATCATATAATAAAAATTATATAATGTAATGAAATTTTATATTTGTCTCTATTTTGGCTTCCTTATCTTCTATGTTTTGTTTAATTTTTTCAGTAAGTGAGTAGTCTATGATTCGTCTATGATCTCATATTTTATATATATATATAATATATATATATATCGTTCCTTGTTGAGCATAGAACCAGCACTACAGCTGGTCCCCTTACTTGAAACCTACGCCAAGCATTGACATGTTCTTGCAGCAGTGATATCTCTCTGTGACTATATATATATATATAATATTTATAAATCTAAATATATATAAATATAATAATAATAATAATAGCCCCTTCAGTCATAACTGACTATGGGAATGCGCCCCTGAGGTGACAGCCCTCAGCTGCTTATTTTCCTGGTGCTCCTTTCGATGTTTTCTCCTCACCTCTGCTTCTTGTGTGAGCCTCTCTTCGCCCAATCTGAGGTGGCGCCGTAAATAGCATCGCCACTTAGTGCGATCGGCAGCTTCATCCTCCCATGTTGCTGGATCCATGTCCAGTCCCCTCATATCTCTCTTGCACACATCTTTGAACCTCAGCTGTGGTCGCCCAACTGTTCTCTTGCCATCTGCTAATTGTCCGTAGAAGATATCTTTTGGGATGCGACCATCTTCCATGCGGCGAACATGGCCAAGCCAGCGAAGTCTGCGCTGTCTAAGAAGCGTATACATACTTTGAAGGCCAGCACGTGACAACACCTCGACATTTGTCACTTTATCTTTCCACGAGATGCCGAGGATGCGGCGTAGACACCGCAAATGGAAGGTATTGAGCCTTCTTTCTTGCTTAGCATAGGTCGTCCAGGTCTCGCTGCCATATAGATATAGAAGAGGTGTTAAGAATAGACAGTCTTAAGGAACTGCATAATATATTCAAACAATATTTAATACGAACAAATGTTAATATATAGTGGCTGGGAATGTGAAGGTCTAATGCTGTTCTTACAATACATATGCCTTTTAATAGGCGAAAGTCAATTAAATATCTGTTAAAGTCAGTTATATAACTGTAAGTACCAGGTCTTTACACCCCTCCATTTTAATATTATTCTTGTTCAGTTTCTTCTTTATTTTTTTTAAAAACTTTTTGTTTGTTTGTTTATTTATTTAACGTAAAAGCATAATTGTGATTGTCCCTATTTACAGTGATTTGACAAATGTGATGCCACTTTGTCTTATCGGCAGTTGTTCATATTATTTTGAATTGAAAACAATATATATCCTAATTATAACCCATCAGAAGTTGAACGGGATATTTATTTTCATTAATTAAAAAAAAAAGTCTTACTCGGTGCTTATTCTCGCTACTAGCCCTTGTATTGTCCAGCCGAAATTGGCGTCTACGTCGTTCAGCCTCGTTTTCGATTCTGACATAGTTGTCGTAACTCTCTATAGATCTAGGGTGCACAAGGTAGGATCCGCCCAGAGAGCCAAATACTTTAAGTACGCCCCTGGGCCTACCACACCCAAACATGTACGTTAGCCGTTTAAGCTTCTACCACATGAAACCAGGAATCTCGCGATCGAGAGCGTGTAACATCAAGATACGACAAAGACATAATCTGTAGAGTTTACCATTATGACAAGACGAAGGAAACGTTGGAGTTTCGTTACAGCCAATCATCCAGGCGAAAATGTCACTTGGTCTCATTTGATGTCTTTTAACGGAAGTTTTCTATGCAATGGAAGAAAAATTGACAGATTATATATATATATAAATAAATATAAATATAAATATAAATAAATATAAATAAATATAAATATAAATATATATATAAATATATATATATATATATATATATATATATATATATATATATATATATATATATATATATATATATATATATATATATATATATATATATATATATATATATATATATATATATATATATATATATAGTCACAGAGAGTTTTATGATCAATAAATTTTCTATATTCTCTTCTTTTTCTACCCGTGTCCTCTATTTTATTATCGCTCTTTTATCCTTTCCCTGTATTTTTCGCATTCGTTCGTTTGCGAGAAATATTTTCTTTCCCATTCTCACTTTACCGTTTTTCTTTCTCATACTGATACGCATTCTATTACGTAGATGTCAGTGGACGAAACTGTGAATATTCGTCTAACTCAGACAGAGATAGCAGACACGCGTCTGTACTTTTCTCATGACACGGGCGTTTCGTCAGGCTAGCTCCCGGCGAAGTGTAAAAATTGTCCTCTGCAGTGGAGACGGGTCGTCTGGCATTCGCATCTGACATGAGCGCTCACTGTCCGATAGTTAGACGGAGGTGTGAATAGCGCCAGACATGCTCGCTCAGAGCGGACATTTTGTCTGGAAATTTCCATCTAACGCGTAGCTTATACGGTTTGGTCTCGGCGATAAGTGTGATATGACACTCACGCATTCGCCCAGAAGGGCCAATTTCTTGGCGTGAGGTGTCAAGACGCACGAGTGACAGTTCATGGTAGTCTCCTAGTAAACGTAGGTGTTAATGAGAAGGGGAGAGATCGGGATTTTGCGAAATAGTGGGATCCTTTGTCTGGTTTAAGATATTAACCAGAGTTTGAAACTAGATTTTCATTCTTACTCCTAAATCTGCAGTAGACAGATCGCCAGGCTAGAAGAATTATCTTGTGTATTGAAAAGTCTTTAGTTTCTGGGCAATTTTGCCGAGTTCTAGACTACTATTATATTGAATGATTCTAGTTCGTGGTATTAATCTGTAGTTCTGTGCGGAGGTAAATATTATATATTAGATATCTATTAATTTTATGAAGTGTTTAAAGTGTTAAATCGCTTATTTCACTAGTTAGATTTTGTGCAGAGGGCTTAAAAAATATAGTCTGTATTGTTTTCTAGTGACGTGTTTCAGTGGAAAGCAGAATAAAGTATATTTCTAGCTTAAAATTCTGCAGCTATAAGTGAATTTGATTTTACTTCTAAATAATCAGACAAGAATATATTTTAAAAATTAACTTATAACTGCATTGCTACATCTTGAATATTGACGGGATACGTATGTATTCCTAATTCATGATGATTGATTTTATGTATATAACTTATTTTATGGGAAGTTTTAAATGATAAGTCAAGCTGTACGCTTGCAGTTTAAAAATGTAAGTTATAACGAGTACCTAGTATGTATAATTATTTTATGTGTTTTTTCCTTTACGCAGTGAAAACTGGGGTTAACCCAAACTTTGCCAGCGTTAAGTACTAATGAGTGATATATGTGAAGAACTAAAACATTTTCCTTAAAAGCCTTGGTGCATAATCTTTACAAGTACTCTAAAGGTTAAATGAAGTAACAGGCCTATCACGCCATATTTAATTCTTCCTGAGAAACAAATCAAGTACATTTTTAGCCTGTGTGTGGCAAGTAACATATTAACGTCAGTAACATTCCGACGGAGTTTTGACTAGTGGTGTGGTGACCAAATAAAGTCCTAACCTGAGAAAAAAAAAAGACACCGATCTGACATTCCTCATTTCTAGAAACCTAAGCTATTGACACTGTGCTCGTTGTTAATGTTCGTGCCTGGACAATTTTAATGTGACCTAAACAGACATCCGAAAAATAAGCACACCCAAGGAATCGTTCCATGAAGCAGAGAATTCAACCCGTCTTTTTGGAACTGGGGATTTCTTGGTCAAAGACTGCATTGACGATTCTGTATGTGAATGTCCTAAAAATTGTGTTTCCAGAAGTGGCTATCAAAGCTGTGAGTATGAACAAATGCACGTGATCACGGCTGAATGAATAGAGTGAATGCAGGACTGAGTGATTTCTTTATTGTTGTAATTTGGCACCCATTTTGCTGTCTTAACTTTCTTTATGCAAGTATTGCTAACCTTATTTCCCTTAGAATAGACCAGAGATATCAAGTCTGTCCATACCTTCAAAAGGAAAAATATTAGACCCAAATCATATGTATCTGTGACTCTTTGGGCTATTATCTTTCTCCTAACGGGACTGTGGGCTAAACATCGAGGGAAGATCATAACTGTGGGTCTATCCTTTCTTGTAGCAATTCCTTGATTTTATGACTATTTGTATATGCTTGATGTAATATTTTATGTTGTGATAAAAGTTTATTACGATAATTAAAAATTTCTCGAGAACTTAATCAGCGCGTTGGTCAGCTCGTTCCAAATTATCTGTATAATCATTGTTATAGTTTCCCACGTCTGTACGTCTAACTGTCGTCCTGTAGGTGCGTGCACGTGAGTGGATAGAACTACATATATATGTAATATATATATGTGTTTAGACTGTCTGGTTTAGACTGTCTGACTCCTCTAAATCTGTCGTAGAAGATAGGTGAAAGAGAGAAGATTTCTCGATTTTAGAGACATCCTCAATCATAGTCTACCATCTCACTCGTGGAAATCTATTGCTATTACTATCTCTCACTGTGACTATCACTTATTCAAATCTAATCAGAAGGGACCAACCCAAGTCTTAATTCTCCTATAAAAAAAATCTACGACATATATATATATATATATATATATATATATATATATATATATATATATATATATATATATATATATATATATATATATATATATATATATATATATTCTCTCCTGAATATCATGCAACATTCTCCATTCACATTTATAAAACTATATCCGTCTACTGTCAAGCATTTCACTCACAATTTAATTGTTTCAGTCATCTTGTTCAACCACCTCACGGCAGTGGGGAGACATAATCGCCTTCGCCAGGCCACGCAATGACGACAACAGATCAAAAGTGCCAGGATAGCTGAATGTGGTAGGAGTGAAAGGAATGTTTACGAATGTAATCTGGCAGATATTTCTAATAAACTACCAGCAGAGACATAAGTGTTCAGACACGAGTATCAGATACTGCATGCTGATTTAAAAAAAAAAAAAAGAAGAAAGATTGGGGGGGGGGGGGGGGGGGGGGGGGGGTTGGGGGGGGGTAATTAAAAAAAGATAGAAACGTACGTCTTATAAATTTTTATTACACACAGCTTATCTGTCACAGCTTATCTCCTAGTCCTTGTTTTGAGAGCGGCCACATATTGTAAAAGTGGTTTATCCTCATTATGGTATCTGAAGCTTTGTTATCTCAAATTTCTTTGTCTGAGACTCTCACTGTCTGTTATGGTCAGAAAACCTTTCACTTCCATGTGGCTTGTGTCGTTAAAGTGTTCAAGTTGTTATTGTTACGAGTCTTCTTTCTTCTTGGATCCTTAGCGCCTGACTAACAAAGCAGTCAGTGACCATCATGCTTAGTAACGTCTTGTAGGGCAGCAACAAACTGTCGCCATTTTACCGACCGAGCAAGTTGTACAAGTTGTTATTATTATTATTTTTGTTACGAGTGTACAGCTCTTAGTAACTCACTGTCGGTGTGAGTTTTACAACTGAGGTATGTAAGATTCATAATTCTTATGTTGCTGAAATGAGTATAACTGTAATCTGTGGTGAAGTGATGCGATAGGTACGTTAAGGTCTTGGCCAGGTTGCAGATACGTTCCAGGGCATCGACCTATTCATATAATTAATAACTGAGTTTATTAGGATGAAGGAAATTGCAGTCATCTTCAATATAGGGTAAGCCTTGGACATATTTAGCTCTAGAAGAATGGATAAGTAGTATTCATAATTAACAGGCAGATGGGGCTAGTTTGTCTAGAACAAGTTGGTAACCATGTACAGGCAACTTGATATAGAAGTGCTCAGACAGAACATACATTTATACAAAGCGACAAGAAAACTCGACACAAAAATGCAAGAAATAAGCAAGTTTAGCAACTCTTTGACACTGGAACAACGCTCAGAACGTTGGTCAGTTTTGACGCACAGTTTACTGGCAAATGATTGAATCAAAGCAGACATGTTAGACACAATAGATTTCGATGATGAGTGAGCATGGCTCTAGCCTGGCACATCGAAAGGTAACAGAACCACTCATGGGATACTTGAGACCACAAAACTCACCACTACCATCGCTGGAAACTACTAAAAATTGACTACCCAGGGAGCAAGGCAACATAATACTATTTTATATTACCAAAACACAATTAACATATAACTACTAGAACAAATGAGAACGATACAGGAAGAATAAAAACACTTAAAAAATAATTTTCCCAAATACCAGAACGAGCAGTAAAATAAACTACCAATAATAATATTAAAAAAAAAAAAAAAAAAAAAACCAACCAATGCCCAGATGATATTTAAAAAAAATGCAAGTTACAATTAACAAAAAAAAAGTTGTAAAAAGCTACAGTAAAACAAAACCTACAATGTCCCCCAAATTACAATAGGGCAAAAAGAGATTCATCTAGGAACAAGGAAGGGGATACACCATAAACACTACAGATATTATGTAACGCCACAACAAACGGCAGAGAGATTACAGCCTGAATGAACCAAACGCAAGAAAAACAACCAATATAATATACCATATAGAATAAAGAAAACAGTATACAAATTATAACCCACAAGGTTTTAAAACTTGATTTCTCACGCATTAACCATGCAAACACCAGTTTTTCTGTGCATGGACCAAAAATCAAACTAAGCCATTGACATGGGTGGTGAACAAAAGATTAAACAGAAACTCACTGAAAGTTAGTTAAAATCTATTTACTACTAAACGATAAACATAAAACTTAAATTCTGAATTAATTTTGTTATTTAAAAGGTTATCATTTAGACCTATATTTATTCTCAATCTTGCGGTTAGTTCGGTTTTTCAAAAGTGAAATATTATTTGAAAGATATCATTTTCTGTTAAAACTGAGAAAGAAAGAAGAGTAGAAAGAAATAAAGAAAGAAAGAAAGAAAAGCGAAAGAAAAATGAAAGAAGAAAACAAATAAAGAGCACAAAGAGAAAAAAGTTAATGAACCCTATTTTAATAGTTCGATATCGATTTTTATTTTCATAAATCCGAACAACAATGAACGCAGTCCTGGCCAGACGACTTCATAAATTTACGAAACAATCAGAAATTTATTCTTTGCATTGCTCTATCGTGTGAGAGTTACGACTAATCTTGGTAATGAAGTGTACGCTTTTTTCAAAGGAAGTTTGCCGTTCGGACATATAGTGATTCCCACTAATGATTTGTAATATATAAAAACGTGATATAAAGATATGCTGCTAACAATGTCCGATATTAAATTCATATGAGGCTTGAAGTGATTGTGTGTAGTCATTGTTTCGGTAAGTAGCAAGTTATAACCTACCTGAAAGATACCATTGTAACACTATCCAGTTAGAACCTAGGTGAAAGATGTAATGACAGCAGTATCAATTTATTACACGTGGAGAAGTTTATGTAACAATATTAAGTTATAAAATCGTAATAATCTTTATCCTTCTACTCCTAAAACAGCGTAGATCTTAAACAAATGTGTGCCAATCGTTCATGTCCTGTGTCATTCGTTCTAGTTCTTGCTGTCTTTTTATCCTTTTCATGTCCATCTCCGGTTCTCTTCATCGTGTATTTTTCAGTCTCCCTTGAACCTCTCTTACCCGGGGGATTCAAGAACAAGGACTGCCCTGTAATGCTATCAGTAGGTTTTCTTAGTATGTGTCCTATCCATTCTGTGAGGCCTCGTCACACATCGTATTCTATTTTGTTCATCAGTTCCACATTGATTGTCTTGTCATACTATTTGAATCCTGATATTCTACACTGCCACCAGTGTATGAAAGTCTGTTAACTTTATGGTTGTTGTTTTTGTTGTCCTCTATGCTACAAAGCCATGCAACAGGACTGCCTAGACATTTGCTTTGAGGATTCTAATTTTTATGAACTTGCTGTCTTTTTATTTCCGTATATTCTCCGATGCAATGAAAGATAATCTTGCCTGCGTATTCATACTCTTATATTTGTGTCTGTAGACAACTGTATCTATACTGCTGATAAGATATACGTGTAAGTTCACGTCTTGTAAGGATGCACGTGAATGGTAATTAGGTCACAATATCAGGTTACAACTGACATATACCAAAGATGTTTAGATAATAATATCAAGTTACAATCTACGTGTAAGACAATATAGGCTCCATTAAATTATAACGTACGTGAACAAAGTTTTAAAAACTACTTACAACCTAAGTGACTAATGTCTTATTAATGAATTTAAGTAATAGGACGCAGTTGCTGTAGAGGAAGCATACATGTTCCCTACTCCATCAAAGAGCGTACTGGGAATACTTTCCTCATTGAGTGCAATAGTTAGGCCTAAAATGTGAAGTTATTTCAATTTAGTTTTAAAAGCGCAATTCTCTTGTTGGCAAAAAGGAATTCAAATATAATGAATATCAATTTACCGCAGGCTTATTTGTTTTAGTAATAATACCATTTCTTTAGGATGTGAAATAAATGTAGTTAATATATTGCGCGGAACTAGCACTGAGAAATGCACTACCGTGATGGAACATAAAATCCTCACATGTTAAGCATTTAATGTAGAATCTTCATGACAGCTGTACACCCATGCAAATGGTGTCATGTTTCCAAGCTTCTCTAAGGGAGTCTTTTCGACATCTTTACCTTACGACAGCAAACTATTACGGTTTCGTTCGACCCCAACACCGGACTCAATAGAGGAGAGGCTTCTGGCCGATAAGAGACGCGGAATGTGGTGAGTAACTCCTCCAGTAGTTTCTGCACAAACTCAAAGGACATTTATATTAGCTCATCAGTGTGTTATCATGTATGTTTTTTTTTTTTTTTGGTACTCATTTCTCTCCAACACTACAAAATACGAAAAGCCAGGGTGTTAACATTGAATAAGAAAACTTTTACTGTATAACACAGGAATCAATATACATATATTTTCCCATTGAATCCATTCTAATGTTAAGCTGGTTAACATTTTTTTTAAAATATTGATATTACAGCTATTATAGTATGGCATGTTCGTTTCCTCTGCTCCACAGTAATGGTTCAACAATGGCCAAATTTCGAGTATACTGATGAGGGTATTCAAAAGTATCAGCCTTCGCTCAAGATTATTCTTGGCAGAGATAGAAATAGAAGAATTATTTAAGGGGAGCCTCATGGGATGTTAAAGAAAAGCAAATACAACAGCTGAGATCATCTAAGCTGTCATGAAATTTTAATATTCTCCAGCCCCTTCTATGAGGTAATACTTGCTTGTGTTTTTGAGCCCCCAACTGAAGGTGATTCAGCAACTATTAAATTATGTAGTTCTGTTAGTTTATGTACTTACCAACATTATGTCATACGGGTGCAGACATACAATTCATTAAATAGTTAATCCAACTGTAGCTTTAAAGTTACAGATCAACAGGTTTAATAATCACATTTGAGTTTAACAAGATTTAAAATAAATAAGGGTGCTTGTCACGTTTGACAAAGAAAATTCTGGCACTCTGTCGGTTAAGACCACCCTGGTCTTTTAGTCCCTCCCATTTCTTATTATTTTTGTCTCTTGACAGCGGTAGATTGAGGAAACTGGTATGTCACTTTGTAATTGGACAGGTTACCCCCCCCCCCCTCTCTAGCGAGGGTGAGCGGGGGAGTATCTTTAGTCTTTTCATGTCTTCTGTATGCTGGTAGGCATAATTTGTAAGGCGTCCCGGGACACTTTTGTTGCTGGTGGCGGCGACATTCCTAGAGTTATTTGACACCGAGCTGAGCCACTGCACGTTCTTTCTGGGAGAAGAGCAGCAGAGTTCCCTAGTCTTTAACCCCCGGGAAAGCCGTTGCCTTTCATGTGACCGTGCCTGGCTAGAAACTCTACGCCAGAATGTCGGTCCAGCATTAGTATTGCTTTCATCCAGGAAATACAGGAAACCAAGTTCACGGGGGCCTTGCGTCATTATTACGAACGCTCCATGTTTCTGGGGATTTCGACTCGCAGATGAGACGAACATCTGCAGGCTGTAGTCTCCTAAATAATTGAGCAGCTCACTTTATCTAGCACTTAATGTCTCCAGAATTGTCTACTGTAGAGTGGGCGATGTTCAATAACTAGTACTGACAACCAGCTACATATTTGATGTTATTGGAATTCTTTACACATCGGTAAGAGCTCTTAATTAAATAGATAGTAGGGTATTAGGAACTTAGTCATAATCTTTATCAGGGGCTAACGCGTATAGTGTTAAGTTTTTACTATCACTTACCACGACGGGAAAGTGAATAATTGTTAAGTTCGCTACTTACCACTAAATTACACAGAATGTGCACATCAGTAACTTTTTTGTTCGAAGGAAAGTGCGTATGAGTTTATGTCAATTTTTCCTAAACAACGATAAACCCTACTTAAAGGACTGCTACGAGTTCCTGTAAAGAATTTTCCAAGTGTTGTAAATAATTGTGCTATATTGCTGACTCCTAAATGTATACTGTACAAACAACATAGAGGATTACCCATGAGTACCTTTATAAGGTCTATTGTCATATGTAAATATGTAAATATTATTGTTGATTAGTGTGTATCAGCCCAGTGGTTGTAATCCGATATGGGCCTTGTAGTGTTGTTGTTAATTTTGTAATAGACGCCTTGCGGGTGGAAATTTTTCACGCAGACCAGGTTGGGTCAAGCTCCACAGGGCACCGGGTTGTTTACATCTAAGACTTAGACCTACTTACGTAATCCCTGTGTGCTTAAGTCTGGTCTTCACAGTCACCAGCGTTCGATCGGTCGATACGACGGGAAGGGGAGATGGTTGTATGTGTGAGTGGATCGGCCGGCGTGGACTGGTTTGACTTTCCAAGCTAATGTGTAGGGGGAACGTACATTGTTGTTTACTGTAAACATTGCCTGATGTACTATGAACTTTTGTAACTATATAGTGAACCCTTATGTAAGGACATATGCTTATAGTGGTTTGTATGTATTAGTATTTTCAGTGAAGCTCTCATACACTACCAAAGGAAACTGGGAGACAATAAGTCCCAGCCAGAATTACCTTCCATGTTTGGATTTTACCGGTCCCGATTGGATTCCCAATTTGGGTCCAGTTTGGTTTTTTGTGAACCTAAACCATTTCTTGCAGTCCAAAGATTTCAGAGACAGCCAACACTCAACCTCATCAAACTTCAGAATAGTGCGCCAATCCTAGCCTCGTTTGTAGGTAGCTTTGGCCCTGTTCACTCCATGCACAGTCACATTCTGACTCTCCAGCGTCTCTCAGATATAGTTGGGCGCATTGCCTACACAAAACCTGAGTTTGGACTCTTTTAAACCCGCTGGATATCAGGGTTTATTTATATTTGAGCCACTCGTGGATATATTCCCCACTGACGTCCGTCATCCTTGGATTCAATTGATTTCCAGGGACCCAAAGATGCAGCAATAGAGAATGCAGTCAGCGACCCATAGCTTGACTGCTTGCATCAGGGTCAGCGAACCAGAGCTGACCAAGACCCTACTCCACCTCCACGTGGTGTTCCTGGAAACAGGCTGCATCACTGCAGTCTGGCTGAGAGAGTAGGGATCGCAGAGGGAAGGCAAACCCGGTCCCAAAAAATGCCGTGCTGAAGTCGGATGTGTCGACCGAAAGGTGCAGATATCACAGCTCCGGCGTAAACAGACACAACGCAACCAACGTCCTTTTCAGGACGAACGAGGAAGAAGAAGAAGAAGAATTGATTTCCACACCACGTCGATTGAGAGACAGGGAAGAGACTAGTTTTCAAGTGTAGAGGAATAATACGTCAACTGACGGACAGGGAAAATATAGACTCAGGGACTCAGAGATGGGGTGAGAGTTAATGAATTATCGAGGGAGTGCTGGGTTGTGCTTATAAGAGAGAGTGTTTACCTCTTGGCATTGGTTCTTTGGTCTTTGTTGTGTTTGGGTTGTGGTTTTTTTTTCTGTGTAGCCTAGATCACGGTCGTCTCGCCATAGAGTCTGGGGACCTTTGACATGTCATAGATTAGTAGTGGGTGTTTGTGTTTTTCCAGGTACTTCCAGTGGATTTCCTAATTTATTATTTTTATTCAACTTAGGCTGCAATTCTGGACTGTAAACCAGAATCGGTTTGAGGTTTTTTTTGTTGTGTGGTTTTCTGTAAGTTAGTGATTGTGATTTTATTTGGTTTCCCTGACATCGCTCAGGTAAAATAGTTTTTTTTTATTTACACTTTAATAAACATTGAAAAACTATTAGAAATCCTGGCTATAACGGAAACAAAGAAAAAAGGACAAGGAGTCATGGGTCTCGATGGCAACACGCTGCTCTACAGTGGTGTACCCACATCTGAAAGAGCTAAAGGGGGCGTGGGTTGCATTGTGGCCAAAAACCAAAAAAGATAGTATCAAGGGATGGAACTTTGTCTCGGAGCACATTATGGTTGTAAAACTAAAAGAAGGAGAAACCATAGTCAACCTGGTCATAGTGTATGGGCCAATTGAGGATGAGAGAGCAGAGGTCAAGGAGGAATTCTTCGAGCTGCTTCAAAGGACAGTGGATGACTGCCTAGATGAAATTATCATGCTCGGAGATTTCAATGCCAGAGTTTGAAATGACCATGCTAGATGGGGTGGAGTTATCGGAAGATACGGAGAAGATACTCTCAATGACAATGGAAAGTGACTCCTTAGATTCTGCAGTGAGCAGATAAGTAAGATATATGTGTGAGAGAGAGGTTGAGTGGGGTTAACATTTAAAAGAAGTCCGAGTGCGGAATAAAAGATTGTTTATCAACTTTATACGCCTGACGGTTACACTCCCACTCAACATTCACATTCTCTATTTCAGATACACATCTGTTATCTCAGTCATCACTCAGACTTTGGTCTGTCACAGACAGACTCGTTTTCACCACTCGTGACAGTGCTGATAAAAGGAAAAGATGATATTGATCATAATCGGATGATCTAAACTTGAGGTGGATTTACTGAAAATATTTGTAAGGTGACTTAACTCCAGATGTGGAGTCGGTTGGCGTCTGCTTCAGCAGCTATTGGTTCCCACCAATACTCCGGGGCTACTCTCTTCTAATCTTATAATTCACGTCCAGTCCTCTGGCCTGACCTATATTTGGGTCTTGATTTTCTGTGTTCATGGCTGCCTATGATTTCTCCTTGAAGAATTTTAAAGTCAGTGAAGTAGGTTTACAAGACGATAGATTGTTGGGGTAGAATTAGTAGTATATCTTCTCCCCGCCGAGTTTTCTTTAAATCACCAAGTAGCTGGTTCTTGGCTTCCAGCTTGTCTAGGGTGTATTTTGTAACAGTCCTCTAAGTCCAACTTTTAAAACAGCCTTAGAACGTGTAATCAGTCTTCAACAGTCAGAAACTTGATAAGGCCAGTTTGACATTGAAGAACACATATTCACTTTTAATATCGGACGAAGCTCCTTATCTATTTGCATCCAATATATATATTAATCAATGGCATTCACTAGCCAGTCCATGAAACTAGTCTATCGTCACGTAGACTAAGGACAAGATGTCTTATGCATACTGCAGAAATCTTTAATGAAATAGTTCCACTCACTTCTGTCTATTCAACATTTGCTTGTCCATTTAATTATAATAAAGCATAGACTCCATACTGTAGGACGACCTAGCTGATATAAATTCACAAAGACTCTATCACAAGAGTACATTTTCTGGAGCTCGTCAAAAACACGTCTTCTCACACACAGTAATACACAGCGAAAGAGAACGAATACTAGCTCAAATCCGCCACGCAACGCCGGCAAAGAATCGTCTGCCAAATATTAGCAGACTATGTGACGTACTTCCGGAGTAGTCCGGGCAACGCATATCAACAAGGAAGTATGTATACAAACCATGTCGAGTGCGATAAAACCTGTTATGATTTTACACAATACAACTACCCCCTACCCCCCCCCCCCCCCCCACCCCTCCCCTACCCCCGGCCGGCCAATAATGGCAACGAAGTTGTCGTTATTGCTATTGTGAGAAACCACCACTAAGGTGAGCAAAAGGTAACATTACATGTCACTGTTGCTATGACAATGCATAGACCTGTGTTTGTGCCGTAATGTAGGCAATTTAACACACGAGGTGTGGAAATCCAGCATGAAATGCTAATACCACTGTCTACGAAAAGCTCAAAGCAATTTTACATCATAATGAGGTACTATAGCAAACGTCAGTCAACATATAACATTAATAATGATAATATACCATGCATTCTCACACTTCAGTCTGTCAGAAAACACCTACTGTTCATTGTCATGTCACCTAGTCAATTAATGTCACTTGAAATTAACATTAATGCTAAGTGTATATAATAATCTTATTCCATCATAGAAGACGTAAGACAGACACTTGACACACACAAAATGTTTGACTGTTACACATTGTCAAATACATAAAGTTTTGTATGGTAGAGAATAGTATGTCAAATTGTATCATATACATAATATGAACAACGAATCATGAATTAATTTTATAATAGCGTACACAGCGCCTTAATATCTAACTCATAAGCGTCAAAGTAATATTCTTTTGTGTTGAAAAGTTGATTAATATAGTAAGTCAATATGTCTTTTCCACTCCTGTATGGGACAGAGTTATTATTTCCAATAAAGTCAAGTCAATTCCGTGCACACAATCATATAGTGCTTGAAGTTTTATGTAGAAATTCCGTCTTGAATGTGTTCATGATTGTTGTCTCTTTAATAGTATAAGACAAAAAATCTATAAGTCCGCGAACAATGAAGGGAAATCACGAAGAAAAGTTGCGAATCAATCTCATGGTTAAATCCCTTGAAATCCTGGTATGAGCTTCATTTAATAGTTGTCTCCCTTGACAGTCCAGCATAAAGTCTCATGACTGTTAATGTGTGTATTTCAAAACTGTTCCGAACTGAATCAATCGAAACATTTGTAAAAAAATGTTTCTTGACAACTGGTAAATGAAATGTGCATCTGAAGATGACTGTATGTTGTGTCTATGCAGTGTCCGAAGTAAAACGATATGTCACACTATGAAGTGATCCATAATTAAGCATCATCATGTGGCTGTGTGGGTGGCATTGCTGTAAACATCACCGTGACAAAAGTACAATCTGGTGATTTAATTAAATTACGTGATTCTTGATGCGAAATGTTTTGAGCACCGGATCTGGGAATGTAGATATTCTGACTACATTTCATTATGTTGATCATCTGAACTTGTGGACGCGATGGATGATGGAGCGTCCTTGATGCATCTGGACAGCACAACGGCGACGACATTGAGATTTCCCTTTATTGATCTAATGCTGTAATCGTACGGCTGTAAAGCCAGGCTGGCTCTAGCTGCCATTGGATTAGTAAAACGAGCTGTCTGTAAATAATCCAAAGCTCGTTGATCAGTCTCAAGAGTGAAGTGAACTCCCACGAGGTATCTTTGAAGTTTATTTAAGGCGATAACAATAGCTAGCAGCTCTCGTTCTACGATTGGGTACTTTTGTTTTGTGGGGGTTAATTTCCTGCTCACATACACTGTAGGGTGCATGTGGCCTTCAAACTCTTGCATTAGTGTTCCCCCTATTGCGACATTGCTGGCATCGACGCCGAGAATGAAAAGAAATCGAATATCAGGCAATCGTAATATTGGCGATTTCGAGAACGCATATTTTATCACGTTTAATGCATCATGACACGCATGTGTCCAAATTACTTTCTTTGCTGCGTCTTTCTTCAGCAACGCAGACAAAGCTGAAGTTAAATCAGAAAAATTTGGTAGAAATCGCCTGTAAAAATTGATCAAACCCAAAAGACTTCGAACTTGTTTTTTGTTTGTTTGTTCGAGGAATATCTAGATTAAGAATTTTAGAAACCGTAGAATCTTCAAGTTTTAAGACTCCACCTCCAACCTTGTGACCGAGAAAGGTAATTTCAGAAAAAACCTATTTTAGTCTTAGAAGGTCGAGCAGTAATATTATGACCTCGTAAAGTATCTAGCGTCGGCGTCTGTGGCCTAATGGATATGAACGCAGTTTCATAATCCAGATATACCAGGTTCGAAACCTGCTGCAGGCGGTTTGGTAGCAGATCGCTTTGTGTGGATTTTTAACAATGGCATAAGCGCCGTACCGTTCAGAAAGCAATGGCAAACTACTGAATGAAAAATTGCCTAGAAAAATCACAAACAGCCAAGAAAAGCTGGGGTTGATTGCCACGTCCTGTAAAGGATAACCAACTAACTAAAGTATCTAGCAGACAATGAATACCGTTGATATGATCATTCCAAGAATGATGGAACAAACAAATATCATCTATGTAGGTAATCAAATCTTCACGATCAGAAAATAGTCTACGCATCATGCGCACAAACGTAGCAGGAGCGTTAACAAGACCAAAAGACATATAGTTAAATTGAAACAAACCTAAAGGTTTAGCGAAAGTTGTGTAAGGTTTAGATTTGTCAGATAAAGGAACCTGCCAATATCTCTTTGATAAGTCAAACTTAGTGAAGAAAGTGGCAGTAGATAGTCTGTCAAGAAGTGATTCAAGAACGGGAAGAGGTTCCGCGTCTCGAATGGACACTGCGTTTAACCGTCTAAAATCAATACAAATTCTTATAGATTTGTCATTTTTAATGATTAACACCATAGGAAAGCTATATGGTGAATTGAACGGTTCTATTATGTTTAATTTAATCATCTGTTTTATCTCATCTTGTACCTGAGATTGCAAATGAATTGGGATAGGATACGGTTTCAGTTTGATAGGTCTAAAATCCGTTAACATGATATCATGTTGAATGACATCGGTATGCCCAGGAATATCCGTGAGCACATCAGAAAGATTGTAGTAAGTTAGAAATCTGATCCTTCTGATTAGAATTCAAAGTAGGATCAATGGAAACATCTTTCCACAATTCAGTCGCCAACAGATGAATATCAGGTAACGATAGAATAGGTTCACCATCATTAGCAAAGTCCGAAGTTTCCTCTTGAATTACTGCCAAGGAAGAACGACGATCAATAGATTCGTCAATAGCTTCAAAGATAGGACGTAGATGTGGTGGTCTAGTATGAAACTGTTGTAACATATTAATGTGAACAATTTTTTTCTTTTCCTTTCACATCTACAACATAGTCGACATCTGATAATTTGTTTATGATTTTGTAAGGACCTTTCCAAGAAATCAGCAATCTATTTTCCTTGTTCGGAAGCAACACAAAAGCTTCGTCTCCTGGCCATAATTGGCGCAGTTTCCTGTTTTTGTTAAAAAACAGTCGAGCCTTTGCGTTTGCCTTTTCCGACGACTGCTATTTGGCAAGCGTTAATAATCTTTTGCCTTAAATTTACGACATACTGATAAGAGGATTGAACTTACTCGTCCATATTAGTACCAATAAGTAGTTGTTTTAATGGGACCTCGTGGCTTTGCACCATACTCCAACTCAAAAGGGGAAAATCCCGTACTTGAATTGGGAATTTCTCGGTAGGCAAAGAGAACAGCTGGCAAGATTCGATCACAATCTTGCGAATATTTCGGTGTGACACTATCGAGCATTTGCTTTAAGGTCCTATTAAATCTTTCTATTTTTCCACTAGATTGAGCGTGGTATAATGAACTGGGTGATCTTTCAATTCCAAACATGCTCATTATTTTTTTCATGGCATCCGATACAAATTGCGATCCATTATCAGACTGTATGTTTTCGGGAAAACCCAGTCTGCTGAATATTAAAAATAGAGCATCCGCTATATCGTCACTGGAAAATTTTTTCAATGGGATAGCCTCGGGCCAACGAGTACACATATCGATACACGTTAATACAAATTTATGACCCCTAGCTGAAGTTACTTTGATAGGACCAATAAGGTCAATAGCAATCTTTGCGAATGGACGCAAGGATATGTCTGCTGCTTGAATGGGTGCGCTATGACCAGGCCTTTTAGTTGCAACACTCTGGCAAACTAAACAAGTGCGACAAAAAACCTTTACATCTTTGGTCACACCAGGCCAAAAAAATGAGACAAAACTCTCTGTTTAGTCCTTGCGATACTCAAATGACCCGCAGCATTTATATCATGTGCATGTCGTAGCACCACTGGTCTATAACAAATAGGTACCATTATTTGTTTCTTAACAGAATCAACATCTTGAAAATTCCTCACCAAAATATCATTATTTAAGGTATAACAATATTTTGCCTTATCATCAGTAATCACCTTCCTTGATGTTACCAACTGAAAATTTTTTCTTAAAGAGTCATCTTCTCTTTGTCTTTGAATGAAATATTCCTTCTCAATCAATTCAATTTGTAAATAATCATCTTCTTCATCAAGAGTAGTAATATCCTGTTCATTACCCTCATCATTATCAATGTCATCATTATCATCACTCATGACATCATTGGTGTGCTCATCATCATTGATAACTTCCTCTAACATAATATCATCACTATTATGATTTAACATTTCCTCACGAGCTTGTGCTCTGGTAGTAACAGCGTTAGCCATTATTTAGTGCTTTTTCTCCCACTTCTCAATGTCTTGTCTGGAACATTCATAGATCCCTGGGATGTTTCCAAGGATAATCCCAGCGACATGTTTATTTAATAAACATGCCAGCACTCTGCCAGCAAAATAAGGTGTATCCACAAATACCTCCGCTGTAGGATAATATTCTACCGTTCCACCAAAAGTAATACATGTAACTTCTTTTCCTGTGTAATCTGATGGGTCCACCATTGATCTCCGTATCCCAATCGTTGTTGCCCCTGTATCTCGCAACAGTGAAACTAATTTATTGTTTACAAAACCCTTATCCAGTACCAAGGAACCTGTGTTTTCAACAGATGACATAACAGGCAAAGGGTGTCCACACAAAAGCCTTGGTACTCTCTGTGGATGAAACAAAGAACTGCATTGAGTACAGTTAGTACTATTAGCTACGTCAACACTGCAAGAATTTGCATGAGCAATAGGCACATTGTTTTGGTTTGCATTATTGTTACTGACATCCCCGACAGCATTAACACGTTCTGGGTTTCTTGCCTGTCGATAATTATTGTTCTGAAAAGAACCTCTATTGTTTGTGTAATTGTCATTATTCCTGTGGAATGACCTATTACCTCTGTTTGATCTGGCATTATAACCTCCTCTATTTTGGTAATCATTATATCTGTTTGATGATTGAGGTCCATAATAATCATTATTATTATTATAGTTATCATATCTCTGAGGCTGTTGAGATTTCTTATTAAAGTTATATCTGCCTCTTGTTGCCATATTGAACGTTTCGATTCAATCTATAATTCTTGTCAATGCCATTGGATCTTTGCCTAGAAGTGTTATAATTCATCACTCTGGCTGAAGCTGCTGGAAGAGAATTCTTAATGTTATCTTTGCTTAAATTCTTGTTTGGGTGTGCGACCTGGTATTGTCTACCCAAGGTTTAACAAACAGACAACTTATCTGGTTTTCTCTCCTGCAAAAAGGATAAAAAATCCCCACTAATGGAGGACAAAACTTTATCTCTTAGAATTAAGTCAGACAAACCTTCAAATGTCTTTTCAATTTTAGCAGGATCAATCCATCTAGAAAAGTACATTTTTATTGAGGCAATAAATTCTGTAAAGTCCTTTGCAGAATCTGGCACTAGTGATTTAAATTTCAGCCTATAGCCATCCTCATCCAATTGAAATCTCTTAAGTAGCAATACTTTAACAGCATCATAGTCATTTCTAGATTGATCATCCATTGTACACACAGCCGTAAATGCTTCTCCGACCATTAAGTTCATGAGCCTACTATACCATGTAGTTTTATCAATATTAAACTCATGACAATAAGTTTCATATCTACTAAGGAAGCATGAGACATCGTCAATGGAAGAGTTAAATTTAAGCAAATTTACCTTGACATATTTGTTATGATCTCTTCTATCAGTATCAACATTCATGACATTTACATGGGGTTGTTGCAATCTTAATTTTTCAAGTTCAATTTCAGCTAATTTAATTTCTTGAGCATGTTTTAACTCAGCCTGAGCATAGGCAAAGAATGTACTTAACGAACCACTTGTAGAATCCCACAAGATTTTGCTCCCTCCTCTCCACATCAAACTTGGACTAATGAAGAATTTTGTAAAGGCCATGGATCGAAATGGGGCAGGATTTTTATACCTTCGTGATAAATTTCCAAGACTTAGTGAGGACAAAATCAAGGAAGGTGTATTTGTCGGTCCACAGATACGTCAGCTCTTCCGAGATCAGCGTTTTGATGATATCCTCACAGGTGATGAAAAGTTAGCTTGGAATACTTTCCAGCAAGTGGCCACAAACTTTCTAGGAAACAATAATTACCAGGAGCTTGTAGAAACCCTTTTGCAGCGCTACGAGAGACTAGGGTGCAACGTCTTTGAAATTACACTTTTTACACTCTCATCTGGATTTCTTCCCTGCTAACTGCGGTGCTGTCAGTGACGAGCATGGGGAACGATTTCATCAGGACATTACTGCCCTCGAAAAAAGGTACCAAGGGAAATGGAACGCAGCAATGCTAGCAGACTACTGTTGGACATTTGTGAGAGATACCCCAGAAACTCATTACAAGCGACAGGCAAAAAGGCGTCGCTGTGGTTCATTTCCGCTATGAGCATTATTATCATATGTATATGCAAATGTGTAAAACTTGTTTTATAGATATTTAAAAAACTAGAGCTAATCTGGTGTTTTAACGGCCATTTTCATATTCAGCAGCCCAAACAACATAACGGTAACTTGGTTTAATCTCAGATACACACAAAAAGTCAAAATTTGTTGTCCAGTGTAATCATTGATAAATTTGCTTGACGTTAATGGCTGTTTCCCTGGAAATACACGTGGTGGTGACAATATACTGATCGTAATGTTCTGAACTGCTCACGTGATGTAAAACACTTTTACTTAGATAACATACGAAAGTTGCTAAATACACCTCGATGCAGGGCCGTAGATAGGACTTAATAAAAGGGGGGAGGGCGGGGTTTAATACACCATATTTTTTAATGCACTATTTTGGTACCGGTACAGTATAATTTCCCCCTAAGGGTGGGGGGGGGGGGTTGAAACACCCCCCCCCAGTATCTACGGCCCTGCCTGGATGTATAGTCAAAGTCACTCAAGCGAGGGAATTGACCAGAACACGGCCAAGGTTCATAAAAAAAAATCTTTGGTGGGCTTTGCGTCACGCTGTTAAGCTGGTTTTTAAGGTATCTAATCTATTTCATTGTTAAGTGTGGCTTCCTGATGAGGCGTTTGAAAATAATTGCTGTATTTAATTTTCAGCTTAGGCAGTACAGCGGTCGTATCGTCGTGATTCACTTACGTAGTTGTATCGTGACGTGTGTGAAGTAGTGGTTCTTTAAATTTGCTTCGATGTAGTGAGTTTATCTCTCCTTTAATTCTCACGTCTTCGTTATGCACTGTAATTGCCTTACATTGTGAACCCCTGCTATTTAGACTTTGTGACGTTAGCAGGGACAATTCTCTACGCCCGTACACGGAAATAGTACTCAATCTGAAAAGCTGCTACCCGAATAGTCTTTCTGTTTTATAGTCTAAAATCGACCCTGGTAGTCAAGTCAAGGCGCTCACATGTTTAGGATCTATGACAATAATTTATTGTCCTTTCCTAGGGTTTTAAAGAGTGTTGTTATGTTTCTTCCAATTCCTTATTTCACGAACATTCTCGACTTCGCGCTAACCTGAAGATTCGGGATAGACATATTATCATCCCCCCTCTCCTCATATAGTTTGTTGCCAACGGTTGATGCAATATGTAAATAAATAAATAAATATTACACATATAAAGGTATGTTTCAGGCGCTCGTAATGTAAGCTCGTCTTAGCTAGGTGGAGGTGCCATTCGGAAGGTCCTGGGTTCGATTCTCCGGTAAGCCACTCACTTCTATTGTTTTTCTGTTGTCTAGTGTTCTTCTTCTTTATTTCTTAAGAGCGCCTGAAACATACCTGTGTGTAATATTTATTTATTTACTGTTTACGGGCCTCGACTTTCGCCTCCTTATTTGTTTGATGCAATATGGCATATCTGGTGTAGACGTGTCCCTTTCTTGATGTAATGTGACGTGTTTGGTAAATAATAGATTAAATGTTGTCTTGGGTGTTCGTCTCCAAAAAAACATGAACAGGATTTTTTTTTCAATGTTTAGGTGAGGAAGGATCCAACAATCCCCTAATAACGTGCCGCCACTGTCAAAACGTATATCTTATAAGGTACTAAGAGGTGGTTATAAGAAACTGACCATACATGTTCCTTGTCTATTGACCTGCATGTCACTGCTGTATGTGTTTTTTCCCTTGATCTATGGGAACTTATTACAACACACCGTGTAACTATACACATTCTGTTACCTCCCTTCGATCTAAACTAACACGTTTTCGGAACGCTAAAACCTATTTTAAAGGACAACTTTAGACATGTTTCACATAAAACTTGACTTGTATGACTACTTAAGAACTGAATAGTTTCGTTCAGAGCAGTTCACTAGTTTTTTTTTTTTTTCATAGCACTCTGCTGTTTAATCTTCAGCGACATAATAAGAAAACAAGAGACAATAAAATTTGGTGAAACAATGGCTGTTTTTCACAATCTGTTTTTTTAAGGTAATGTTGTGATCCTTAAATTAACACTTTACAACTGTGGCAGCGTTACCTCTGTTTGTACATTAACGTGTTAAAATGTCAATTGTTCAATGTTTAGATCAGGTCGGGTTGCACCGTATTGACACGAGGCACATGTTATGTTTATGAAAGTGTTTATATATATGTTCAGTGGTCAGAAAGGCTTTACGACCTAGATGTTGATTTCCACCAATCTCTATAGAATTACGTGTAACCTTGTTTAACCGAGGTAGGTTCTTCCGGATGAGAATGCAGCTACTTGTTGGTGTTTCTTGGCACGTGATGTTGCATATAATGTAATGTTAGTGCTCACCTTAGTTTGTCGACTCAATTCATGTCACAATAACACATAAGTCACTGACGACAGTTAACGCATTCACCACAATAACTAACTGTTTCACTGACACACATGTTCTAAACCACTAACAATGATTAGCTGAATCACTGACGACAATCCAGTAAATAATAAAATGTTTATTAAGATTAAAAGTTGGATATAAGAATATTAAAGCATGCACTGTACACCTATATAACACTTACAATTTTCATTTCTATTACTTTTTTACTACACGTACTAATCCTATTATCATCTAATAAGTTGAGAACCTCTGTATTCATTCTTCTCAATTAATATACTGTGGTCTCCACAAAGAACAAAAAATCTGAGAACCATTGTTCTCTTCATTACATAAAAAGCTACATCAACTCAAAAGTTACACCGATTCTCAAAATCTTGTGTAAAGTAATAATATCCTCTTTTCTTAATATTCAATGAACATTCCTCATTAAGTTTTACAGCATCTATCATTAAGTATCGAGTCAGTGGTTCTCAATATGTCTACTTTCAAGTGACATCAAAGGCTAAGCGCCTGGAATAAAATCACTACTATTTATACATCTATTGCCTGCCAGTCTGCAGGATCACACATTTTTACTTCACTACAACCGCTCCACCAACGGCGTGAAGTTATAAATATTCATTACATATTCTATAGCGTAAACACACAGAATAATATTATCCTTAAAATGACTCAAGAGCCGCATGTGAATCACTATTCACTTTAGCGGGTAAAGATCATTGGTTAACAGCTTGAGTACCACTATCTCGCTTTCTTACTTTCACTACAATCCTCGGAGTTACTTGGAATATTCAGAGCCATGCCCAAAACTCTACTACTCAACAAATAATCCGCCCTACTAAAACCAACCACAAAGTATATCAGAACACTACAGTCACCCCAAAACTCTAAAGCTCTATGAAAATACTCTCTGCAGTATTCTGTACTTAAAAGACAAGTTATTCTAACGCTAGCTAAAATTATCTAGAAATGCTCTTCTTAACTCATATTATTATTAGCTGGTCACTACAAAAACTATCCATTCAAATCTACACATCTTTCCTACTTTAGCAATTGCCCACGCACTAGCTAGTCTAGCCCATGGACCTATAACAAACTTCCTACATTTTTAGTTCTCTTCTCTAAAAGTTTCGAAATCTCTAAATCTAAATCTCCATAAAATCTAATCTGTCAGGCTCTAGTTGTTGTTGACGTTGTTGTTGTTTTGAAGCGGTGATGGGGGAGAGCGGGAACTTAACAGCTGCCCGTTATTGCCTCTTCTCGTTCCATCTTGGTCTACCCTGTTCAACCTGAAAATTGGTTATAATTGGATTATTTAGTGTCATTTTATTTAGTAATTTTATATTAAATTTAAATAACTATTGTCTTTTGCAGTTGCTGGCTTTAATTTATATTAGTATTTGTCATTTTATTTTCTCTTTTGTATTGTTTATAGATAACTATTGTCCTTTACACTTGGTTTTAATTTGTATTAGTATTTGTTCTTTTTTGAGTTTTTTTTTTTTAAACCTCGTTGTCTTTCCTTGTCCTATGAGTAGTTAGTAAGTTTGCTAATTTTTCTGTTGTTTTTTTTTAATGATTTAGTTCTTGTTGCTTAATTTCTAGTTGGTTGAATGACTTTTCTGAAGTACTAACCTTATATGTTTTCCTTTGTTTTATATATATATATATATATATATATATATATATATATATATATATATATATATATATATATATATATATATATATATATATATATATATATATATATATATATATATATATATATATATATATATACATATATACATATATACATATATACATATATACATATATACATATATATATACTGTTCAAAAAAAGAAACGCAACGTTTTTGGTGTTACTTTTATAAAAGATATTCACTGATTGGACATCAGTCAACCTATCGACTGTGTCCACCTGGTCATTAACTTCTCGTGGTTACCTGAATTGTACTCATCTCATGATTTGTAAGGTCATGAAAGAGGTCAAGGTCAAAACAACATTTTTGACAATAACTCGTGACAGGTTCATGAGAATCCCGTGAAGCTTACTGAACACAAAACTCTCTGACCATATTATTGAATGCCTATAAAAGATTGACGCTCCTCGAATAAATTCAGTTGAAAATTCAATGCGCAAGTATGGCTCATCTCACTACAGAACAACGACTCATCATCATTGGACGTTTACAGACTGGACAGTCACAAAGTGTAGTGGCCAGACAATTTAATGTGGTTAGAAGCACTATTAGTTGCCTTTGGAGGCAATTTCAAGAAATTGGCTCAGTGGCAGACCGGCCGCGCAGTGGAAGACCCAGAGTCACAACTGCTGCCGAAGACGGCTTCATACGGCTGCGTCACCTCAGGAATCGACTTGCATCTGCGTCCTCCACAGTCCAGTCAATGGCAGCAGCTCGTCGAATTTCAGATCAAACGGTCAGGAACCGGCTGCACGACTCTGCTCTTTGGGCTAGAAGATCCTACAGAGGTCCTGTTCTTACGGACCGGCATCGCCAGAACCGACTGCAGTGGGCGAACCAGCATCGTCAATGGACCGTTGGGAATGACTGGAGACGGGTTTGGTTTAGTGATGAATCATTTTTTGTGCTCCAGCGACATGATAGACGGAGAAGAGTTTACTACAGAGTCCATGATCGCTACGCCCAGAACAGCGTTGATGAGGCTCCTCCACATGGTGGTGGAGGTGTACTGATTTGGGGGGCGATCAAATTCATGGGAAGAAGTGACCTGGTGCAAATTGAAGGACGCCTGAATGCCCAACGATACGTAGCTGAAATTCTTCGTCCTCACGTCCTTCCACTTCTGGCTGCACGAGGGTCTATTTTTCAGCAGGATAATGCTCGACCTCATGTGGCACAACTCACCACCCAGTTCCTCGCTGACAACAACGTCCAGACCATTCCGTGGCCAGCCATGTCATCAGACATAAACCCCATAGAACACTTATGGGATGAACTCGACAGACGACTCCGCCAGCGAGACGTGGCTCCAGCCAATCTCCGACAGTTGTCTCTTGCACTGCGGGAAGAGTGGGCAGCCATCCCACAACAACAGATCCAACGGCTAATCGGATCCATGTCAAGGAGATGTCGTTCTCAGATAGAAGTCAGAGGAGGCCATACACCTTACTGAAACGGAGGCCTCAGTCGCAAAGAATAAAAGTCCAAACCAAATTTAATGAACATCATTTCATTGTTAAAGTCTGAAAGTTTCTTCATGCCAAGATTGAAACATTAATTTCGTAAAATAAAATTTTGGTACAAGTTTGAAATTTGGTGTCCATTACCACTGCAATAATGTTGCGTTTCTTTTTTTGAACAGTATATATATATATATATATATATATATATATATATATATATATATATATATATATATATATATATATATATATATATATATATATATATATATATATATATATATATATATATATATATATATATATATATATATATATTAGGGTTCCCATAATGTTTTGTTCAAAAACCGGGACATTTCCAAATTTTTACCTAAAAAACCCGGGACATTTTATAAAAAAACGGGACATGTTAAAAATTAAGGTAAAGCACAAATAAATCTGTTATATAATATATGTTGCACTTAAAATGAGATACTGGTATAAAAATACACACATTAACTAACACAACTTCCACTTTAAAAAATAATTCTAAATTACAAACATACTTAATTAGAAAAATCGCACCTTTAAAAAATACACAATTGTCAAGTTTATATTTCAGATTCATCAGAATATTTATCAGATTTATGGACCTATTCAAGAAGTTTTTTTTCTTCTGATATTTGGACATAGAACTCAGCACAAGAGAAATTCTTAAAATGGGTCTTTATAATGGTTAAAGCTTTCACTGTCTCAATTTTAAGTCTGTTTTTTTTTTTTCGTCTGTCCAAAGCGCATTTATTAATGAAAAAACACGTTCAACAGCTGCATTGGATCCTGGCAGTGCCAAACAAAAACTAACTAGGCATTTCAGGTTCTCACCATTTATATCCTGCTTTGTAAAATGAGCGAACATCTCACACCATTTTTCACTGACACTTTGATCCTTCAGTTCACTCCACAGATCAAATTTGCTTTCACAATATTTTTTCACATATGCAAACTCATTAAATAAGTCCTCTTCATTCACAGTAAAATTTGGTGACACTGTCTTCATGAATATGTAGCTTTCTTGGATGTTCTTCCAAGTCACAGACTCCTTTCCCTTCAAATTGATCCAATCCATAGACTGAAGAGGCGTAAGAAATGGTGCACACCACTCCTGAATATATTCAATGCAGGTGTCATAGAAATCTACGGCATCCGTTACCCAAAGATTTTTTTTTCAGGAAGGACCCTTAAAAAGCGGGACATTTGGAATAAATTCGGGACACCGGGACATTTTATAAAAAAAACGGGACTGTCCCGGGAAAAACGGGACGAATGGGAACCCTTATATATATATATATATATATATATATATATATATATATATATATATATATATATATATATATATATATATATATATATATATATATATATATATATATATATATATATATATATATATATATATATATATATATATATATATATGTAAATATAAATATAAATATAAATATAAATATAAATATAAATATTTATATATATATATATATATATATCTATATATATATATAGATCTATATATATTTATATTTATATATATATAGATATATATATGTATATATATATATATATATATATATATATATATATATATATATTTTTATATATATTTATATATATAAAAATATATAAAAATATATAAATATATAAATATATAAATATATAAATATATAAATATAAATATATAAATATAAATATAAATATATATATATATATATATATATATATATATATATATATATATATATATATATATATATATATATATATATATATATATATATATATATATATATATATATATATATATATATATATATATATATATATATATATATATATATATATATTTTTTAAGTATTGATTGGGCTTCTACTGGGGCATCTATACTTAAAACCTTATCCACTGTTCCACTGTCATGTCTATATTGTGATTTCTATAGTAAGTTTTTAATTCAAGCCTTTGTTGTTCGTACTTTTTACAGTGTATCAGGTAGTGATCTATGTCATTCTCTTCCTGACATTCTTGGCAGTGTGGTTCCTCTATCATAAAGTATGCTGCACCGAAACGGAGACGCCACAGCTTTTTGTTCGATGGTATCTTTAATTCTTCTCTGACCTGGCACGTCCTTGTTGGTTCTTTCAGCAGTTTGAACGCGTGTCTCCTTTTCTACTGTTCTTCCATGTTGTCTTCCATTCCTCGTTTATAGTTAGCTTCACTTGGCTCTTGATCTCCGACATTCCCAGTCCTGCTCTTATATTGTTTTTACTTATTCTTCCATTCTTGGCGTTCTGGTCTGCCAACTCGTTACCAGCTATACCTAGCCTCACACTGCATCCTCTGTTCCCTAGTGATGTATTAATTGCAAGAATTTCTTCCGTTTTGTCTGGCCGGCTACATTTACCTGAGTGTTCTAGTGCTTGTAGTGATGATAGTGAGTCTGTAAATATCGTAACAGCTTCTGGTGGGTTATCGATTATTTCTAAACTTTTTAGACTTGCTATCATCTCTGCTGTAAAAATCGAAGCCCCTTCAGTTACACTTTCTTCTTCTTCTTCTTCTTCTTCTTCTTCTTCTTCTTCTTCTTCTTCTTCTTCTTCTTCTTCTTCTTCTTCTTCTTCTTCTTCTTCTTCTTCTTCTTCTTCCGTCCTTAGCCACCGACCGTCAAAGCAGTCAGTGGCCATTACGCCTAGTGGCGTCTTAGGGCAACAGCAGATAGGTTTTCTTTGCCATCGTTTCCCATCACACCTATTGGCGTCTTTAGGGCAACGGCAAATCAATCCATTTGCTGTTGTTTCCGTAATCGAAGTGACTGGCAAACGGGTGATTAGCCCGTTGGTCAGTTACACTTTAGCTCTTCTTAATTCTCCACTGTGGTATTACTACTCCTGCACCTAGTTGCCCACTATCAATTTAAATCCATCAGTGTAGACGGCCAGACTTTGTTTTGTAAGTTGATTTATGAACTTTCTACTTATCGTTTTAGCTTCCTTATCTTCTATGTTTCGTTTGATCTTTTCAGTAAGTGAGTAGTCTATGATTGGTGTTTTTAGTTCCCAGGTGTCGTGAAGTCTGGTTCACAACATGTCATTCTGACCAAACGGTACGCCATATTTTATAAATGCTGTATGCTCGACGAACCAATGGAAAGGCATCCTCATTCGTTTGTTCACAATAAGTATTAAGCATTCAAGATGGCCAGTCCAATCTGTGCAAACCAGTTGGGGATGGACTTTAACTACAGCATTATGAGCAAAGTACCGCCTGGAAGAGGTTAGTAATTTAACAATAGGAATGTTGCTGTACAGGTCTGTGCAAAGATTTCCACGATAGTATTATACGAATGGAGAAATCTCGAGTAGAATGCATCGAGACATTCGGCAAGACGTAAATTTTGCTGTTTAAGATACGCATATAAAAAGATAGAAGTTGGTAATAAACAGACAATTATATGTAAAGAGGAAGAGTAATACAGGGCGTATTTTAGGCCTAAGATGAAGGAGATCGCTCCAGGAATAAGGAAGATAATTGAAGTCTTAGTTTTCAATATTTGCACATCTAGACAAATTAGGCATACATTTTGGGTACACACACACACACACACATTTTAGCAGCTGCTTTCTGTGTCGCCGGATGAGACCTATATAAGACCCTGCCTCTTGCGAAACGAGGTCATTCAATTTTGAAAAATACAGCAAGCGCCAGAGTGTTAATGAAGATTGCCTTTGCCTTCTGTATCTGAGAGCAGACCATATATATATATATAACCATTAACAGCTCGACTGTATGTACCTGAGGGTAAGAAAGAATATATATATATATATATATATATATATATATATATATATATATATATATATATATATATATATATATATATATATATATATATATATATATATATATATATATATATATATATATATATACTTACTTACTTACTTAGTCATTCCTCTTCTACCGTGAGGTGTAGAGGTTTGGAAGAGAGAGCGTTAGATTATCATATCGGCTGTCTTCCTCCTGGCCTGGTTCCATTCTAGTCCTCGGTCCTTCAAAGATTGTCTAATGTTGTCCTCCCAGCGGACTCTGGGTCGTCCTGGGGGTCTGGATCCTTGGCTCTTTGTTTCCCATGCTTGTCGTGGTAGCCAAACTTCTCCCATTCTGCAGACATGACCAAACCATCTTAGTTGGAACTGTTCTACTTGGGTCTGCAGGGGGTGGGATTTAAGGCCTTGACGTATCGTCTGGTTGCGTACCATGTCTCTTCTTGTTACTTCAACCACCTTCCTCAGATACCTCATTTCTGAGGTTTGGATCTGGCTTTTGTGGGTTGTAGTCATTGCCCATGACTCGCATCCATATGTCAAGACTGGGACATAGGTGGAGCGGTATACAGCCATCTTCGTTTTCTTACCAACCTCTCTCTTGCTGAGGAATCCTCGATTTATGGCCTGAAAAAGTCTCCCAGCTGCTGCTTTTCGAGTGGCCAACTCTTCTTTGATGCCTCCCTTTCGGTCAATAACAGCTCCGAGGTATTTAAAGTGGTCTACCTGCTCCAGGACCTGTTCTCCCAGCTTAATCTGATGTCTTCTTTCTTCTCGTGATATCACCATGGATTTTGTTTTAGAGCTGCTTATGATCATCCCTCTCTTCTCCAGCTCTTCCTTCCAGACTTGCAGGTTGAATTGGAGATGTGCCTCTGATTTAGCAATCAGGGCAACATCATCAGCAAATGCCAGCTCCGAAATACAGACCTGTCTCATCTTCCAGTACCCCACTGAATACTTTCTTGTTCTCTCCTTACATGCCTTAATGACATCGTCTATGAGGAGTATGAAAAGGTAAGGTGACAGGATATCACCTTGTCTTACACCAGTGATGGTCCTGAACTCTTCTGACTTATGACTTATGATATATATATATATATATATATATATATATATATATATATATATATATATATATATATATATATATGTATATGTATGTGTGTGTGTGTGTGTGTGTGTGTGTGTGTGTGTGTGTGTATTTCTATTAATTAATTAAATTGTGCGTTAGGAAGTGTGCAGATGTGTTATGAACTACTGTGTAAATTATGGAGGCAAAACTAAGCCAGTAAATATTCAAATAATTTGAGAATGGTAGCGAAAGTGTGTCTATAGTTTTAAAAAAAGTATTTAAACAATTATTTCTTGAAGGAATGGACCACCCACCAGGAACATAGGGAAGGATGAAAGGAATTGTTTTACTGTATTGATCAAGATATTACTTAGTATTTTACACAAGACCTAAAAATATGTATGGTGGCAAATCATGGACAGATAGCTATAACCAAGGAATTGGAGAAAGATATATTTACAGTGAACTGGATTGTGTTATTGCTGATTGATATGACCTGTGCGTCTATCTGCACTCTGTCTTCTGAAACTATCTCTCATCTCCTACTTCTGTGATAAAGGGATAGAGATAGTGTTACGTGCAGTCTTTGATATCTTACAATATTATACATTGGTATTCTTGTTATCTTCGCAAATATTTTGAAAGCAAAATAGTGCTTAAGGGAAAGTCATTATTGTGTTACTTCCCTTGAAAGTTGTGTCGGCTCTTTCGATCAAACTCCGCGGATAAATCCATTTTTCTGCGATTTATTCGTTGTTTGGGTAATAATAGATTGTTCTTGCTTCAGAATATCTATGGCCTGAATTTATGTGTATTGTTTGTCTGAGTAGGACGAGTCTGTCTTATATCTGTATATCTTTACATATCTAAGTCGAACTATATGTTCTGTTGTCTCTAGAGAGGTCGAAGGCTATTCGGCGGATGTGTCGCTAGAGTGTGGTGTGATTTGGCTTCGTCCTGATAGGGACTGTGTTTTCCTATGTCGGCCTGTCGCCGGGGAAAAAGTGATCTCAGTATTTGTGGGGAAAGTGATAGTCGTCTAGACCTATCGTGTATGCTTTACCCCAGTGTTTATGCGTATTGCCAAGGAATGGCAGTTTCATATTTCTTATACCAAGGTAATCCAAGATACTTTTATGAACTCTCGTACGAAGCCACCATTTTTGATAAGAGAATATATTTGACTCGATGAAAACGACTTCGATTCCTAGCAGCACTATATTCTGTAGAATGCAGTCAATTGTTCATGATCAAATCTACAGAGCAATGCAATGTTTTATGAATGATTAACTTTAGGACAGATTCATTATCTGTATCCAAACGTGAGTGACAGCTCACGAGTGAAGCCATCTTGGAACCAAAACATGTAGTGACTTTCAAGAAGAGAAAAGGGGATGCCCGTATTATCGCTTGTTTAGTCCAGAGATCACTGCTACACATGAGAACCCATTGCTAGCGGTTCAATATTATTATATGGAAAAATATGTGCTGAACATTATGTTGAAGAATCGTCGCTAGACGAGATTAGGTTTAGAAGCCATCTGAAATATTGTTTATAAGCTGACGTGCTCAGTCAGTGAAGTCAGATGATTTATATGTATGGGCGATACTGAGTGCTTGGCTACTGACAGTCCATTATGCACTTATTCTACATGAGTGCCCATGTAACATTGCAAGACCATTTATCCACTGTACTATGATGTATTATGGCAACCTGTGATTTGTCACTATCTGTGCTGTCGAGTGTGTACGTCCAATTAAACTTTAGAAAAGGTACACAGTCGTTGGTGTCGATGACTTCCAGCCATACATGAGTGTGAGAAAAGAACATTTTTTGTCAACACCACGAACCTTTATCATCATTCGCACATTATACACTCAATCCATGTCTACACACCACTGCGTAGGTCAAGTTGACATTCCATACACTACAGTGGAGCAAACAACACCATAGAGATCTTATCAACTGATGATGATGATGATGTCTGCTTCCATCCACTTATATCTATCTTTTGGTGGATATCATTAACGGGAATAAAAATCCAACGTTATCCAACTTTATCAACTGGTGGACCAGCTTTCTGGGTTTGACCTCGCAGAAGTTCAGAAGTCAACAGATTACCGATACCAGACCGTTTCCTGTGGCTGATACGACACACTTGCAGTATTGGTTTGCTCTTTGTCAACACTTCGTCACGTGACCTGTCAGGTGAATGCAGTATGTAGGTCAGCGTTGTTGACATTTTTTTTTTACATTAGACATTATAGAGTTTCACAGAACAGTTGGATCAATTCTTGTCAATGTTAACAGGAAGACAGTATGAGTGAACTAAGAAGTCCTATTTTCATCGATGGATCTTCTTGTTTTCTGTATATGAACTTTAATATTTAAGGCCAGAATGTTTAATTGAATAAAGTGGCAGTTTGTTTATTTTCATAAAAATAACTTTGCCATTACTGTAAAACTGAGCCTATTTTGCAACACATACTATCATACACATAATTTATATATATTTATGTTTACATGTTATTTGTTTGTATAGTATGTTAGTTTCTATGTCAGCGGGTTGTGTTTAAGGTTGGGCGGCGTCCTCACAACAGAATATCCCACGTCATAGAGGGTCCGTTGTGGGCGTTTTCTATAGGTGCAATTTTCTTGATTGAAAATTTGCTGCGACAACTGTTGCTTTTGTGTTAGCTGTGAAGTCTGTAATTATTGTTATTTTTGTAATATTTCTTTGTTCTTTAGTTTTGTTTTGATTTGTTTGTAATTTGTTGGTCTAACCTTTTCTATCTTTCAGTTCTATTCACAATTTATATTCATATATTGTGACGTCATGTGTGTTGTTATTCTTTGCAGATTCAGTGATTATTTTCATTGATTTCCCTATTTGATTTATTTTGATTTCTGCAAACGTTCTTGTATTGTCAGTCCTATTTGTACTTTATGTATTCTGTTGGTTGACATATGTTTTATATAGGTATATTTCATAAGACACAATTGCCTGTGCACTGCACTTGGATTATGGTATAAACCAGTACCTGATTATTATTACTATTATACAAGACCTTATTAAAGGCTTGTGACCCACAGATATTGGGATAGTATACTGATTAATCAAGTCATTGAGAACTTGTGGTATTATTATTGATTCAGGTGATTAGTATTATTGTTAGACATCATGGCTACATTAGAATACTTCATTACACAAGGGAAAGCCCTTGATAAGACTGGTCAACAATTAGAACAATGGGCAGTTGCTCAATATGACAAAGCATTAGCTGCAGAAGAGAGAAGAGCTATGGCAGAAGAGAAAAGATTAGCTGCAGAAGAAAGAAAAGCTATGGCGGAAGAGAAAAGATTAGAAAGAGAAGCTGAAGCTGCTGCTGAACAAAAGAAATTGCAGATGCAGGTAGAGGAAAGGAGATTTGAAGCTGAACAAAAAAAATTGGAAAGAGAAGCTGCGGCTGAACAAAAAAGATTAGACAGTGAAGCTGAACAAAAAAAAATTGGAAAGAGAAGCTGCGGCTGAACAAAAAAGATTAGACAGGGAAGCTGAACAAAAAAGATTAGACAGGGAAGCTGAACAAAAAAGATTAGACAGAGAGGCTGAAGAAAAAAAAGCAATAAGAGAACATGAATTTGAGTTGGAGAAATTAAGATTGACAAGTATGAGTAATGTTAATCAGGCATCTAGTGGTAATGATAAACCTTCTACTTACAAGGTTAAGGTTCCACCGTTCAATCAGTCCAGTGACGATATTACATTCTGGCTGGATAGATTTGAACGTTCTTGTCGTACACATAATGTGGATAAATCACAATACGCTAATCAATTATCAGAAAACTTGAAAGGTGAATCTTTGACTAGATTATGACTTGTAGGAGAAGCAGATAAGGATAATTATGATGTCATTAGGGCGGCTTTGATAAAAAAATATCAGCTAAGTGAGGAAGGCTATCGCCTTTTATTTAAAACGATGGTACCTGAGACGGGTGTAGAATTCTCAGAATTCACTGCAAAGGCACGTCTCACAGTTGATCGTTGGATTGAGCTTTCCAAAACAGAAAAAACGTATGAAGGACTTATGGATTTGTTGCTCAGAGATAAGATTATGTCATGTGTGAACAAACCTTTCCTTGAATTTATACATGAGCGTAAACCCAAATCTCTAAAAGAAATGGAAGAATATTGTTCCCAATATGTCACTGCACACCCCGACGTGACTTTTGGCAACACTAAGATTAAGGAGAGTATGCCAGTTGCTTCAGCAACACCATACAATCCCAATTATTCACACAGATTTCAGGGACCTCAAAACAGATTTGATAAAAAAGGTAACCATAATAGTTATCAAAACCAAGGTAACCAATCATTTCAGGGTTCTTCTTCAAAGAACTGGAGACGACCTGATAGCTCTCGACACAGGGGTGGTCATAATTATAGGAATTTCCGTAGAGGAAGTAATTATAGAAACTATCAGGGTTATCCGTCTTGGAGTCAACAAGATCATAATTACAGAGATACTCATTATAATGAATATGATAATGGTAACCAAGGGAACTATGACTCAAACCCAAATAGGGGTTACAATAGAGGTAACAATAACTACAGAGGTGATAATAACCGAGGTAGATCTCAAAACAAAAGACATAAACCACATTTTCAGGCAAACTCTGCACAACAAGAGTCCCATGAAGCCTATAAACAGAGTAAAGATAATAATGATGCTAGTAATATGGCATGTGCCGCTTTTGATTTTGGGAGAGCATCTCAGTGCCCCCAATGCAAAACGTTATTTGAGCCAACCACAGTGTCTACTTTAAGCTGTGGCCATCCTCTTCCTGCTCTTCCAGCATCAGTCGCGCATGATGGAAGAGGTTCTCTTGTCTTACATAAGGGTTTAGTGAATAACAATCCAGTCTCTGTGCTATTTGATTCTGGATGCACCACAATTGGTGTTAGGCAGTCACTCGTAGATCCTTCCCGTGCCACTGGACAAGTAGTCAAATGTGTAACATTTGGCGGCACATTAGAGAAATACTCTACTGCTATCATTAGGATTGCTACTCATTTCTTTACAGGAGATGTACACGCATGTCTTCTTCCGAATCCGATCGCTGACCTCATCATCGGTCGCATTCATGGAGTCAAGGAATGCACTCCGCAACAAATTTCCACGTGGGAAAGGCAAAACATGCAGATTGCTAACGCTGTAGTCACTAGAGCTCAGGCTCTTAATATGCCTCAAACTTCATCTATTGAAGATAATGAAGTGCATAACCAAGATAATCCCTTGGTAATTTCTCGTGACTCGTTTATAAAACAGCAAGAAGATGATCCCACTCTGAAGAAATTCTTCATTCTTGCAACTAAAGGTGATCCGAATAAAGACACAAGTCGTAAATCGTGGATTACAAAGAAGAATGGCGTACTTGTACGTATGGTTCAAGACTCCATTACGTCAAGTCATTCTCAAATCCGGGTTCCCAAGAATTTGAGAGTTAAAATTTTGCAGCACGCTCACGACTCTCAGTGTGCTGGACACATGGGTTTTTCCCGTACTAAGTCAAGAGTCCTTGCGGCTTTCTTTTGGCCATTGGTAAACAAGGACATACGGATTTATTGTCGATCTTGTAAAGTATGTCAGGAAGTTAAATCCAAAGGTCCACGGCATGCTGCACCCATTCAGGCGGCGGACATTCCTATTCGGCCGTTCCAAAAAATGGCCATAGACATTATTGGTCCATTTAAGATCAAGTCTGCCAGAGGACATCAGTTTATCTTGACGTGTGTTGATATGTGCACACGTTGGCCAGAGGCTATTCCTCTGAAGAGCATTACTACTGCTGATATTGCAGATGCTCTTTGGCTTATATTTTCTCGTCTGGGGTTCCCCGGAGAAATATTGTCAGACCATGGCACCCAACTAATATCAGATACCATGTCTCAAGTAATGTCTACTCTGCAGATAGATAGATCTTTAAGTAGTATCTACCATCCAATGTCTAATGGTATGGTCGAACGCCTTAATAGAACACTTAAAAACTTACTGGGGAAGATAACTGAGGATCATCCTCAAGACTGGGACAGAGTTTTACCTGCGGCCCTCTTCGCTTACAGAGAGGTACCCAATGAACATACGGGATTTTCTCCCTTTGAACTCGTCTTTGGCGCGCGTCCGCGTGGCCCTATGTCGTTGCTTCACGATCTCATAACATCTGACAATATTGACGATGACACAAAGTCATCCTACGAATATGTCATCGCGTTGAGACAAAAAATTATCGAAGCATGCAAATTAGCAACTTCTTCTTCTGAATTTGCGAAACAGAAGGCAAGGCAATTTGCCAATAAGAAGAGATGCTTACGACAACTTTGTCCTGGTGACAAAGCATTTGTATTACTACCTTGTAGGGAAAACAGATTACTTATTTCTTGGAAAGGTCCGTACGATATAATATCGAAAATTTCCGATGTCGACTATATTGTCGATATTGATGGGAAGCATAAAACCTTCCACATCAATATGCTTACTGAATTCCATGAACGTCCGGATTATTTGCAACCCATTTTCCAAGCAACGGACAATTCTCCAGTACAACATGGTCATTACTCATCACTGTCCGTGATACAGGATGAGGAAACAAGTTTTTCAGATGTAAATCTTCCTCTTCCAATGATCCCACTTCATTCCAGTGAATCATGGAAGAACGTTACTGTCTCTCCTGATTTGTCTCTAGGAGAACAGCGACAAGTTTCAACTATGTTGCAAACATTTCAGGATGTATTCACTGACATCCCTGGACAAACGAATGTCATTCAACATGACATTGTTCTAACTGACCATACTCCTATTAGGGTTAGACCTTATCCTATACCTATACATTTTCAAGCACAGGTCGAGAAAGAGTTGGATGAGATGATAGATTTGAAAATAATCGAACCATCCACCTCTGCATATTCTTCGCCGATGGTTATTGTGCGTAAAAAAGACAATAACATACGTCTTTGCGTTGACTATCGAAAATTGAATCAAGTAACTAAGTTCGATGCCGAACCTATGCCTTTACTGGAAGAGCTACTTACTCGACTCTCCAAATCTCATTTTTTCACTAAACTTGATTTGTCTAAAGGATATTGGCAAGTTCCTTTATCTGAACGCGCCAAACCTCTCACGGCTTTTTTCAACACCTAGAGGTTTGTTCCAATGGAATTTTTATGCCTTTCGGTCTTATGAACGCACCAGCTACGTTCGTACGCATGATGCGCCGAATCCTATCTTATCGGTCAGATGTCATTGCATATCTAGACGACATCTGTCTTTTCAGCGATACTTGGGAAGATCACTATTCAGGGTTAGATGAATTGCTGTCTACTTTGCGTGAGCACAACCTGACAGCGAAACCCTCTAAAGCCTATATTGGTTTTAGCGAAATTTCTTTCCTAGGCCACCGAGTTGGTCATGGTTTCCTAAAGACAGAGGACCATAATACTAGTAAGATACTTAACATCTCAATCCCTAAGACTAAAAAACAGGTGAGAAGTCTGTTAGGTCTTATTCAATTTTATGGCAGATTCATTCAGAATCTATCCTCTATCATGGCACCTCTCTCAACACTTCTAAAGAAAGGTTCGCCTAATGTGGTCCACTGGTCTCAGGAATGCCAATGCTCTCTGGATAAGATTAAAACACTGTTTTCAACACCACCTATTTTAGTGCTACCCACTAAAGATAAGACATTCGTTCTTCGTAGTGACGCTTCATCCACTGGGATTGGAGCGGCACTAATGCAAGAGTACTCTGGAACTCTGCATCCTGTAATGTATATTTCCAGAAAACTTAATGCGGCAGAAAGGAATTATTCGGTTTTAGACCGTGAGCTATTAGCTATGGTTTGGTCGATCCTCAAACTACAGAGATTCCTTCTAGGCGCACATTTCATAGTAGAAACCGACCAAAAAGCTCTTACTGCTATACAGAGTAAGAATTTGAAGAGCTCGAGGTCTACTCGATATGCAATTGCTCTTCAACCTTTTCATTTCTCTGTGCGAGCTATTCGTTGATCAGATAATGTGATGGCAGACATTCTGTCAAGATGCCCACATGATTCCACATAACTATTAGGGCTTAGACTTCTTGATATGTCTAGTTCTATAGTAGTTCCTTTTCTATATCATGATAGATACACATTTGTAATTTAATAATATAATGATTGTATCACTACATAGCGGTTCATTGATGTTTATTCACCGCTGTGCTTTGATGATTTTTTCTTCATAAATCATAAATTTAAGATATCTAATACGAAATGATGATATGAATTTTTTAGGCATTGTGTAATTGCCAGAATTGTATTATACTTTGATGACACCTTCCTGGAAAAATATACTTGTAGAGAAATAATTTCTCTCAGTTTATGAGACACATTCTCACCAGTCGCTCCATAAGTCGACTTAGCCTCATATTAGGCGTTATAGGTATTCTTGATATTTTCATCTGCGCATTATTCATGCGTTGTGAGCCTATTGTACGTTGCTCCTAGATGTATTTCAAAAAGGAAAAAAAAAAAAAGTTCCATTTTTTTTCCCGGGAGGTGTGGTAAGACTGTTACGTGCAGTCTTTGATATCTTACAATATTATACATTGGTATTCTTGTTATCTTCGCAAATATTTTGAAAGCAAAATAGTGCTTAAGGGAAAGTCATTATTGTGTTACTTCCCTTGAAAGTTGTGTCGGCTCTTTCGATCAAACTCCGCGGATAAATCCATTTTTCTGCGATTTATTCGTTGTTTGGGTAATAATAGATTGTTCTTGCTTCAGAATATCTATGGCCTGAATTTATGTGTATTGTTTGTCTGAGTAGGACGAGTCTGTCTTATATCTGTATATCTTTACATATCTAAGTCGAACTATATGTTCTGTTGTCTCTAGAGAGGTCGAAGGCTATTCGGCGGATGTGTCGCTAGAGGGTGGTGTGATTTGGCTTCGTCCTGATAGGGACTGTGTTTTCCTATGTCGGCCTGTCGCCGGGGAAAAAGTGATCTCAGTATTTGTGGGGAAAGTGATAGTCGTCTAGACCTATCGTGTATGCTTTACCCCAGTGTTTATGCGTATTGCCAAGGAATGGCAGTTTCATATTTCTTATACCAAGGTAATCCAAGATACTTTTATGAACTCTCGTACGAAGCCACCATATTCGATAAGAGAATATATTTGACTCGATGAAAACGACTTCGATTCCTAGCAGCACTATATTCTGTAGAATGCAGTCAATTGTTCATGATCAAATCTACAGAGCAATGCAATGTTTTATGAATGACTAACTTTAGGACAGATTCATTATCTGTATCCAAACGTGAGTGACAGCTCACGAGTGAAGCCATCTTGGAACCAAAACATGTAGTGACTTTCAAGAAGAGAAAAGGGATGCCCGTATTATCGCTTGTTTAGTCCAGAGATCACTGCTACACATGAGAACCCATTGCTAGCGGTTCAATATTATTATATGGAAAAATATGTGCTGAACATTATGTTGAAGAATCGTCGCTAGACGAGATTAGGTTTAGAAGCCATCTGAAATATTGTTTATAAGCTGACGTGCTCAGTCAGTGAAGTCAGATGATTTATATGTATGGGCGATACTGAGTGCTTGGCTACTGACAGTCCATTATACACTTATTCTACATGAGTGCCCATGTAACATTGCAAGACCATTTATCCACTGTACTATGATGTATTATGGCAACCTGTGATTTGTCACTATCTGTGCTGTCGAGTGTGTACGTCCAATTAAACTTTAGAAAAGGTACACAGTCGTTGGTGTCGATGACTTCCAGCCATACATGAGTGTGAGAAAAGAACATTTTTTGTCAACACCACGAACCTTTATCATCATTCGCACATTATACACTCAATCCATGTCTACACACCACTGCGTAGGTCAAGTTGACATTCCATACACTACAGTGGAGCAAACAACACCATAGAGATCTTATCAACTGATGATGATGATGATGTCTGCTTCCATCCACTTATATCTATCTTTTGGTGGATATCATTAACGGGAATAAAAATCCAACGTTATCCAACTTTATCAGATAGGCAATATAGCAATTAACTTCCACCTTAAGGAGCCAGACTCTACTATAGGAGCTAGTGGTGCGAGTGCCCTTTAATGTTGGAGGGACAGTTACCCAGAACCTAATGCCTGGAGGAGACACAGTTTCCTGCCAGACCAGAGGTGGAACAGACTACAAAATCAAGAATTGAAGCTAAGTAGCTACACAAGGCTACTGTCGTGTTTATCCCAGAAACACCACAATATATTACATAAAATGATGAAACTTGAGTGTTTTTAGCTAGGCAACGTCCTGGTCAGTAATTAACGATAATACAGAAACTGCGAAGAAAGAGTATTAATCATAATATAAAGTCAGTCTGCAACAAGAGTGAATTCAGCCAAGATAGAAGAACATTCCTACAAATTTATGAACTATATATATATAGTGTTACGGGCTTTTCACTGATTTAAATGTGTTAGTCTAGATACTCTAGTATTATGTTTTGTACAATTATTTGATCGTCTGTTCTGTGTTCCACCCGGTATCGATATTGATTACAACCATGGATTCTTTTGATACTTCTTTCAAGTAATTGCATTTTAAACGTTAGTTCGATTATTTTTCCACCAACACTTTTTGGCATAATTCTTGTATTTATACAGAATTAAACATTCTGCTAGTTCTATTAGATACACTGTCTAATATATAAATTTACTTTGGCATTCAAAGCCAGGCTTAATCAGCCCTACATATTCTAACTGCGTTTCATATTTTATGTCTTACTTTAATCATAAATTATTGCGGCTAATATAGCCGTCTTATATTTTCAGACTCAAGGGTCCTTATACATTCTTTATTTCAGCTTTAAATATAACTTCCTAGTTATGCACTATCACACTTGATTGGTTATACCACATCTTTAAAACACTTTGGCTAAGTGGCCTTGCCACATATTTTGAAACACTGCCATTTGCCTTGAAGGCCACACAACGACTCTCGTTACTATGTCTAATGCGTCATGCATCGATAAACGCGGTATTTCATTTATTTATTCAGCCGAGGTGTTTCATGGTGCAACCATCCGAATCGAGCTCAAACCCAGATGCTTGCAAACCATGCAACAATCCTCAACAATAGATAATTTGGAACAATTTTTTTCAAGTGTTTTATTTATTTAAGGTTGTAATTAAATTTTGAGGTCAGTGAAAGATTTTCACTCAGAAAAGAAAAACTTGTAAAAATAAATTGTAAATATTTACCAGCAGACTTACTTAAATTCTTTAAGTTAAGTTACAGTTCTTGTTGGTAGATAGTTAGTTAATACCCCTAGCAGAGCTAATAATATTAACAGAGGAGGATCTTGAGAGGAGCAATTAGGAACTTAGAGTAATACATTACCATCTTCTCTAGGAACTTATACAGCTTGATCCTACTGTCGTGAGAAATTCTAATCCACATATATAAATTAGAAAGTAAATGTAAAGCCTAACGAAGTAATTCAATAAAGGAAAGAAGAATGGTAAAAGAACAGTGCGGTCACAATAGCGTACGCCTGTGTTATAGAACGTCATGCTAGCTAAACAAGAAAACCCCTTTTTATGCTCCGTCTGCATAAACTACACGCGTTTCTAAAAATAAAACTGGTACTGTATTTCTTATACGACCTTGATAGACACTGCGTAATGACCCAGATATAATACTACATTAATGTCATTATATACACTACGTAAACGAAAAGACAGACGGGCTTAGAAGAGAGAGAGAGAGAGAGAGAGATGTACGGAGGAACGCATGCAATGCTACCACGTCGTCTCGCGATATAAAAATTAATGCCACCCCACGCGAAAGGCATGCAGGCTTGATTTTTTTTCTTCAAATAAACAGTGACAAAAACACTACCAATACGAGGTAAGGTTTTAAAAAACATGTTTAATGCTTATTAGGAAACATGACACAATACTGTTTTATGTCTGAAATCCTGACTTTATACTGACAGAACAGTCGAAAAGGCAGAACAGGTGGCGGTTCTAAAACAATAAATAAAAAAAAAAACAAATACACGACTATCCTAGAATAATACATATTTGTAACGAAGCCACTTGGCCCCATTCAACTTATATATTTGGGTGCCTTAGGACGTGCTGACAAAGAATATGTTAGGTGGTACGCCAATAGTCTAGTAATTAACAAATTATAGCCAAAATACTATAGTGGTGTTGTCTGACAGCACAAAATCATATTTGCTCATAATGGCATGTTTGGACACTGCTTTAGGGGAAATGAGGCCACCACGTTAGATACGATTTGATTGGCTAGAATAATATGTAAGGCGAAACATGATTAGTCGACTGCAAATACTATTTTTGGTTGTTAATGGAAACGGTAGGAAGGGTAAATTTTTTCAAAGGCTTTTGTAAACATGGTCTCATTGGCTAGACCATTTGATATAGTCAATTAGAAGCGTCAGTTCAGGGCCACTTTTTGAAAATAAACTTTGCAAGAAGCAAGTGCGTTGAGAACCAGCTCATATTTTTCTAATAAAAGCCTGGGACAGAGGCAGATCGGAATTGTGCCATAACTCATCGCCAGTCAACGTACTTGTTTAATATTTCCTTGAATTGTGGTAAGCTAGACATATTCGATATCTTTTAGATGAAAATTGAATGTGAATTGATAAATTATGTCTGTATGTGTGTGGTTCAGTAGCAAACATGAGGCAAAGCCTAGATATTGCTCCACCATGTAAAAAACTTGTCGGAGAGGAGTATAACTGCATAGGCATATATGGGATTGCCAAATAGTACTATGACACCTATCTTATTGTATAGAAGGAATTAATGCTGGAATTGCAGAGGCGTTGTAACCATTAGGGAGAGGAATACTGGTGTATATTGTTACATGAGAAGCTAGCAGTTGACCTACAGCGCTGAACTCTGTGTTTGTAATGTATTGTGCTTCAGTGTGGAAATAGATTATAAATTAGTTCTGAAGTAGGAGGTACAACCTTCTTATTTCAGGGACCGTGGTACTGAAGTATTAGAGCAGCACCTGGTCTGAGTTTTGCTGAATCCAGAGGCTGGTAGCATACTCCTTGTTCAAGATATCGACCAGTGTTTTTTTTTAAAGAAAACTGAGAAGCAAGCGAGCAGAGGAGACAGTTTTCCTGCCGCCCACACAGAAGATAAGATTTCGTTGGCCAGAGCAGCTCAATCTTATATAACCCCCTCTAAAATTGACTGTACATTAAATCAAGAGGGACAGTTATTTGTTTTCAAATAAAAGAAACTGTGAACCTTTCCAATATTATTTCCACCAGTAACAAACACAGGAAGTCATGATGACAAACAACAACCTAGCTTTAAAAGCCAGTATTACCTCATAGTACTACATCACAACTTACACACATATGGTAATAATATTATATGTCAGTACAAAGATCCTATGTATAAATTGTGTACATACAACTTGTGATTACATTTGATTGTGATTCCTGATTTACTCTGTAGTTGAATCAGGATATCTATTATTGAAAGGAATTAATACATATTTTAAAAGTTAACACTTGACTTACTTAAGATAGTCTTCTAGAGTGTTCTATGTATGTGCGTGTCACAGTGTTGTAAAGTGTTGTGGATTTTATTTAAAGTGTTTATCTGTCTGTTGGTTGTTGTGAACATACACTAATGCACGCCACACGCTAGAAAATATATAGGATTTTGGTGCTGATGAGCGCTGCACGATAGTAATTTGTCGATATGTGTATTGCGCACATGACGTGAGCAGTGTGGAGGAAAAAGATGGACAGAGCGTGTGTTGACCCTGAATGGGCAACTTGTGTATGTGTATTCTACCCAATGGTAGAAATATGGGAAATTTAAAAGAGAAGTGTCTTGAAACATATTAATGTTTATTAAATACAACGGAAGGTAGGAATAGGAATGAGGTAATGTTTATATGGACCTACGGATTATAGGAGTTGCTGAATCTACCTAATTATGCATGCTGTGTAATGATGTATTGTCTACGTGAATAATAAATGGAATGTTACTAAAATATCCAGCTGTTATATTGATCGTTGTGTGGAATCTTCGAGTCATAGAAAGTATCGTTAATGAACTATTGTGGCTGTCCTGAATCTTGTGGACCTATGCTATATAAACCTAGACACAGTGTGAAAACGAGCACAAACAATCAACTGAAGAATATAAACTTTTAACGCCACAGATATGGGAGGCTCGTTCCGTTGGAGAGGAATTAATTGTTTGGAATTTGTACAATGCTGTACTGTGGAAAGTACGCAATATATCAAGCACACGAATTTGTGGAATCAATAGAAATTGCAATTTTTCGTACGAGGTCATGCCAAGACCTTGGACTGTTGGGAAGACATTAATACCAAACAACGTATATTCTATTAAAGTCGCTGAATAGACATTTGACTGCCTACGAACAGATATGAAATTTCGACACAATATACTGCGGTCACAGGTTACTATGAAGAATATTGTCACCTCGAGGCCATTTCACGTTGAATCGGTGTAGTGAACCATTACATCAAGGTCACCTGAACGGACTTGTAAATCCTAAAATAAACTTACCAGTGGACATTTATTATACCAATAATATGGATCATGAGAAACATGACGGTATCCAGAACCAATCTTTTGGGTCTTTCAAGTCTGACAAGTCTTTCAACCCTGATGTCCGAGAAATCATTTCGTTTGTCTGCAATGGTCAGGAAGAATGATTTAATCTTTTACGTACGTCACCAAACAGATTTGATGACCACTTGGATTTCCTAAGTAGGAACAGGGAACGTCTTGTACAGGACACTTATACGCGTTGTGCAACCCAGACTTTACATTCTTTTCTTGACCCGTGTTTATTGCATAGATTCAAGGCCACTTTGCGAGGTTGATGCTTTTTGTTTACAACGAGGATTGGCGGTCGTGGATTTTAATCATATAAGCGAATATATGTTTGTAGGGTCATGGTCTCCGGTACTAAAAATGTCAGGCACATCTTATTTTTGTGTATCTTTTATGTTTTATGTTTTCTTGTGGGCGACACTCAATTATATCTTTGGATGAATTTAGTTGTCGTCGTTCTATAGATTTTGATTGTATTGATCTCTTTCAGGGATTCAGCATTTAGTGCTGTCGTATTTCCGCTCTGACTGAGATTAATATTTTCTTATTTGTTTAGCTGTGCTGTCGAGTAACATATTGTCGTGGAATTCTTATTTAGTTCAGTATGATTATGTTCGTACCTGTAGTTCTTCTCTGACTTTCTTTTTAATATGTACAGCAGTTCTATGTGATTGTATCTCGTCCTGTACTGTTCATTGACGATGGAAACAACTGTTTTATTATATGGTAAGATTTTATGACTTTTTACACTGTTGTCTTTTTCCTGATTTGTTTCCAGTGTTGTCAGTTAATCTTTTGTCTAATGTGATAGTATGGCATGCTTGTAAATAGGTAGTAAAAGCGATATTTAGTACTTGATTATATTATATTGTTAATTGCTGATATGTTAATATATACGATTATTACAGATACTCTGTGATAGTAGTGGATAAGTATCATATACTTCAGAGACAAGTATATCACACAAAACGAATAAATACTGTACATACAGTTGGTTTTGAAATAGGTTTGAATTACCTTACGACTAAGTATAGTCATTGGGCAACAAGTGGGAGAGATATACATTTTGAATCTATAGCCCATTACTCTTTAAGTTCATTATGGCTGACTTTGTGAAGGTTAAGGCTGGATTTATACAGAATGGGAAGGACTTGAATTTCTCGGGTGATGATCTTATAGCCTATGTAAATAAAGAAATAGCGGAATACAAAGAAGAGAAAGAAAGAGAAGAAAAAAGACAAGAGAAGGAAAGAGAAGAAAAAAGAGAAGAGAAAGAAAAAGAAGAAAAAAGACAAGAGAAAGAAAAAGAAAGAGAAAGAGAAGAGAGGGAACATGAGAGAATGGAGAGAATTCGTTTAGCAGAAATTGCTGCAGAACAAGCGAAATTTGAAAGAGAAAAAACTTTTGAGTTACAAAAATTGCGTTTACAATCTTCTTTTTCTAGGGAATCATCTGGTACTGGATCGTCGAAGATCATTAATTTAAAATTACCAAATTTTTCTTCATTGCATGACGATATAGGATTCTTTCTTTTGAGATTTGAATCAAGAGTTACGGCTTTAAATTTACCTAAGGCCTCATGGCCTGAACATTTTGTCGGGTTACTTACTGGTGAAAGTTTACAAACTTTTTTTAACATTGCCGATGACAAAAGAAACGACTATGAATCCATAAAATCAGTATTTCTTCGCAAATATTGTTTAGACGAGGAAGGATATCGTTTAAAATTTAAATCGATGGGTCCTATGGAAGGTAAGGATGTCGAGGACTTTGTGTCTTCAGTGAAGATGTGTCTAAACAGATGGATTGAACTATCTAATATTACTAAATCTTTTGAAGGACTTTATGATCTCTTCTTAAGAGACAAAATTTTATCTTCGGTAAATACTGAAATTTTCGCATTCCTTCAAGAAAGGAAGCCCACAAATATAGGAGAAATGGAAAAATTAGCTCAACAATTTTCGGTCGCACACCCAAACTTGCCTTTAGGTAAGACGAAGGTCCTAGAAACTTTGCCAGCTTGTGCGGTCACTCATGATAGATCACGCACTCGCAGCATGGACCGACGGTATAGGGATGACTATCAAAATTCCTATAGAGGTAGATATAATTTCCCTCATAATCATTCGCCCTCACGGGGTATAGAGAGACGAAACTTTAACCATAATAATAAAAAGTCATGGCAAAGAAATAATCAATACTCCAATAATAATTACACTCACAAACATCATTTTTCGGGACCCTCACGTAATGATTACAATAACAGTAATTACAATAACAAACATCATGTCTCACCACCATCTCGTGATGATTCTTCTCGCACGGACAAAAAGAGTTACTATCGGTCTGACTGTCCAGTGGATCGGAGAGGAACACATTTTTCTAGGAGTCAAAGTAGAGGAAGATCACAAGCTCACGCTTGTCAGCTTGACGTTGGTAATGATAATATTTCCAATAATGAGAATAATACTCATGCCAATGCATGTAGTTTTGATCTGGAAAATAGTGGTAATTGCAGGGAATGTATGACTCTATTTCAACCTGGATCTACTCCACGTCTGAGATGTGGACATGCTCTGCCAGTTTTGTCTTTAAATGATGGGGTTGGCTCACTCGTGATCCATAGAGGTTTTGTTTTTGACACACCTGTTTCTATTTTACGTGACAGCGGTTGCACCACCATTGGCCTAAGGAAGGCACTAATTCCTTCTTCTTGCTTTACGGGAACCTCTATAAAGTGCGTAACTTTCGGTGGAACTGTTGAATCTTATCCGCTGGCAGATGTGGTAATAGATACTCCGTTCTTTTCGGGAAAAGTAAGAGTATGTGCTCTCGATCGACCTTGTTGTGATTTACTTATCGGTAACATAAAGGGGGTTAAAGAGTGTTCTGAACAAGATATTATTGATTGGGAGAGAAATCATCCCTCCTTTGCTAACGCGATCACAACCAGAGCACAACAAGCTGCAGAGACAATTGAATTAAATTCTTCTATACACACTCAACACGTTACAACTTGTCATTACATTGACAAAAATATATTTATAGCAAAACAACAAATGGATCCTTCTTTGGCACATTTATTCCCATTAGCTATTGCTGGAACTATTAAACATTCTAAAAATTCAAGACATTGGTTTCAAATGCAGGATAATATTATGATACGATGTTTTGATAATTACTCTTTCATTCTCAAACAAGTTATAGTACCTACGTCATTTCGCGCACTAGTCTTGTCAAATGCGCATGACGTACCATTTGCTGGACATATGGGAATTTCCCGTACGGCTTATAGATTACTAAAACACTTTTATTGGCCTGGGGTAAATAAACACATTTCAACTTATTGTAAATCTTGCGCTGAATGTCGAAGTGTTGCACGTAAGGGTGCACATCAATCAGCACCTTTACAGGTCACGGATATTGCTGTACGCCTGTTTTTCAAATTGGCTATTGATATCATAGGACCACTGTCTGTAAGGTCTACCAGAGGTTTTCAATACATATTAACATGTATTGACCTGTGTACGAGATGGCCAGAAGCCATTCCTTTAAAAAATATTACCACAGTGTCGGTAACAGATGCGTTGCTGTCTATATTTTCACGCATCGGGTTTCCGGAAGAAATCCTTTCTGATCATGGATCTCAGTTCGTGTCAGGTATGATGTCAGATGTTTTCAACACACTTCGTATCCGTCACTCTCTTAGTGCTATATTTCACCCTAGCTCTAACGGGGTCGTAGAACGTTGGAATGGGACATTGAAACAATTGTTGGGGAAGGTGACTACATCATTTCCTCAAGAATGGGATCGTTTTATTCCTGCTGTACTGTTTGCGTACAGAGAGGTTCCTAATCATACTGGTTTTTTCGCCTTTTCAGTTAGTATTTGGTGCGAACCCAAGAGGTCCAATGTCTCTCTTACATGATTTGTTGATGGAATCTGAGTGAATAATAATAATAAGAAGAAATCCACTTATCAATACGTTACAGATTTACGCCAACATCTTGTGGATGCATGTCAGGTGGCGACTGAAGCATCTGAGATGGCAAAATATAAGACCAGATCTCGCATTAACAGAGATAGACGACTAACGTCTTTCTCAATCAATGACGATGTTTTTGTTCTCCTGCCACTCAAAGTAGATCACTTGTTAGTAACATGGCAAGGTCCGTTTAAAGTGGTTGCAAAGAGAACGGACGTGGACTACGTCATCAATATGCGGGGTAAAGAAAAAACATTCCATGTTAACATGCTCCTACCATACATCACTCGTCCTCCTCAGTTACAATTCATTTGTGATGCTATCATGAACCAACCTACCCATCATGCATCTATCGCGTTGGTGGATGAGGTGCAAACCAATTTCGCTGATGTACCTTCCACGTTTCCGGTAGCACCTATTAAGTCTTCGGAAACATGGAATGATGTTATAATTTGTACTGATTTACCTGCAGATCATGGGGATCAAATTCGTTCTATGTTGGTATCCTTTCAGGATGTTTTGTCTGATCTTCCGGGACGTACTAACATTATCACACACGAAATCAAATTGTCAGATTACACACCGATTTCATTACGACCATACGCCGTTCCTCTACATGTTAGAGATCAGGTGGAAAGTGAAGTAGATGGTATGTTAAAACTGGGTATTATTTCACTGTCCGATTCTCCTTTCTGTTTTCCTATGGTGGCAGTACGAAAGAAAGACAAGTCAGTTCGTATTTGTATTGACTTTCGTCGCCTTAACAAGGTGACCATATCCGATTCTGAACCAATGCCTTTGCTGGAGGATTTGTTGCCACGCCTATCATCCGCCACTTTCTTCAGCAAGTTTGACCTATCTAAAGGTTACTGGCAGATTCCTCTGGCTGATGTATCAAAACCTTTGACTGCTTTTGCCACTTCTCGTGGATTGTTTCATTACAATGTCATGTGTTTTGTTTTGGTTACGGAATGCTCCAGCGACATTTGTACGCATGATGCGTCGCGTTTTAGGTAATCGCACCGATCTCATTTCGTATATGGACGATATTTGCATTTTTCATGATACTTGGGAACAACATATCGCTGGGATACAGTCGTTGCTCCAAACTCTCAGAGTACATAACCTCACAGCTCGACCTTCCAAAGTCGAAATTGGGTTTACTGAGATTTCATTTCTGGGTCATAAGATTGGCCGACATACAATACAACCTGATGAGTCTACACTAAAAAGGGTACTGGATCTTGCCATACCAACTACTAAGAAACAAGTTCGTAGTTTGCTGGGACTCATAAACTTTTACCACAGGTTTATACCACGATTTTCCCTTTTAACTTCTGTTCTATCTGCTCTGACAAAAAAGGGTATGCCTGACAAAATAATATGGAACAAAGAGTGTGACCATGCCTTACAGAACATCAAAACACAATTTTCAAAAAGTCCAATACTAAGACTACTAGACTTAAGACGACCTTTTCTCGTTGTTACAGACGCATCTCTGAAAGGAATCGGGGGATGTTTAATGCAGACCTTTGATGGCGAGTGCCACCCGATATTCTACCTCAGCAGAAAACTTTCAGAGACAGAATCCAGATATCAAATTGTGGAAAGGGAACTTTTGTCATTGGTATGGACATTACATAAACTACAGAAGTTCTTGGTGGGTACACATTTTAAATTATACACTGATCAAAAAGCCCTCACATATTTACAGACTTTTAAATCGACTAATGCACGTCTCACCCGATGGGCGCTACAAATGCAGGGGTATGATTTTGACGTTTTACCAATAGCAGGAAAGGACAATGTCCTAGCTGACACCCTCTCTAGAGTTATGTAATAACTCGAATACGGAAGTGGACAATAATTACTTATTTATTCATATTGTTATTACTGACATTATTCTTTTCCTTTAAAATCTAGATAGATATCATTTAATCTCGCTTCACATTATAATTGCCTGACTGAAAACTAAGTTTTCAGTTGTTCGGGGGGGGGGGGGGGTAATGTGACGCCGGCTAATGCACGCCACACGCTAGAAAATATATAGGATTTTGGTGCTGATGAGCGCTGCACGATAGTAATTTGTCGATATGTGTATTGCGCACATGACGTGAGCAGTGTGGAGGAAAAAGATGGACAGAGCGTGTGTTGACCCTGAATGGGCAACTTGTGTATGTGTATTCTACCCAATGGTAGAAATATGGGAAATTTAAAAGAGAAGTGTCTTGAAACATATTAATGTTTATTAAATACAACGGAAGGTAGGAATAGGAATGAGGTAATGTTTATATGGACCTACGGATTATAGGAGTTGCTGAATCTACCTAATTATGCATGCTGTGTAATGATGTATTGTCTACGTGAATAATAAATGGAATGTTACTAAAATATCCAGCTGTTATATTGATCGTTGTGTGGAATCTTCGAGTCATAGAAAGTATCGTTAATGAACTATTGTGGCTGTCCTGAATCTTGTGGACCTATGCTATATAAACCTAGACACAGTGTGAAAACGAGCACAAACAATCAACTGAAGAATATAAACTTTTAACGCCACAAATGTATTGTGCTTCAGTGTGGAAATAGATTATAAATTAGTTCTGAAGTAGGAGGTACAACCTTCTTATTTCAGGGACCATGGTACTGAAGTATTAGAGCAGCACCTGGTCTGAGTTTTGCTGAATCCAGAGGCTGGTAGCATACTCCTTGTTCAAGATATCGACCAGTGTTTTTTTTTAAAGAAAACTGAGAAGCAAGCGAGCAGAGGAGACAGTTTTCCTGCCGCCCACACAGAAGATAAGATTTCGTTGGCCAGAGCAGCTCAATCTTGTATAACCCCCTCTAAAATTGACTGTACATTAAATCAAGAGGGACAGTTATTTGTTTTCAAATAAAAGAAACTGTGAACCTTTCCAATATTATTTCCACCAGTAACAAACACAGGAAGTCATGATGACAAACAACAACCTAGCTTTAAAAGCCAGTATTACCTCATAGTACTACATCACAACTTACACACATATGGTAATAATATTATATGTCAGTACAAAGATCCTATGTATAAATTGTGTACATACAACTTGTGATTACATTTGATTGTGATTCCTGATTTACTCTGTAGTTGAATCAGGATATCTATTGTTGAAAGGAATTAATACATATTTTAAAAGTTAACACTTGACTTACTTAAGATAGTCTTCTAGAGTGTTCTATGTATGTGCGTGTCACAGTGTTGTAAAGTGTTGTGGATTTTATTTAAAGTGTTTATCTGTCTGTTGGTTGTTGTGAACATACACTTCATCACTATCATAACCCTAGACATTCAACGTAGTCATCACAATATTCCAGAATAAGTCTGATTGAGGTCTAAATGTGGTAGCAAAGTAAAGTCATCTGTAACATACCACACGTATTAGATACAGATACCTTCACAGCTGATCTCAGTCAGTACACTAAGTCTCCCATAAATATTTATAATATCCCAACTTACCACATATATTGGGGTCCTGTCCGGGATTTTGAATCTTCTCCTATTATATATATTGGGGATAATTCACTTATGGGAATAATAAAAAATTAAAAGGTATCCTTGGGTGGAAAATAAATAAGGTTGAGCTCTCAGTGCTTGTGGTTGTCCTTAGATAATTAGTTATAGATTGAATTGTTTAGTTAGACATTGTATAAATTTGCCTCTGAGAAAATGGCCGACCTGGCAAAATTTCGATCTGCTGCTATGCAGGCTGCTAAAGAGTTAGGAATGGACGGGCAAGTTATGATTGCTTATGTCACTACTGAATGTGACAAATTTATTGAACGTGAAGAAAAAAGATTAGAAAAAGAGGCTGAAAGAAAGTTAGAGGCTGAAAAAGAAATTAAGAGGTTGCAGATTGAGGCTGACAAAGAGGCTAGGGCATTAGAGGCTGAGGCTAAGAGGTTACAATTGGAGGCTGAGGCTAAGAAGTTCCAATTGGAGGCAGAAAGAGAAGAAAAGAGACAGGCGGCAGAAAGGGAAGCAGAGGAAAGAAGATTGACTGCAGAAAGGGAAGCAGAAAAGAAGGAGAAGAGATTACAAAGGGTACATGAGTTACGACTAAGGGAGTTTGAGTTTCAAAGCCATGCTCCTGAAAATGGTGCCAGTCCCTTTACCTCTGATGCCACTGCTAGTCAGGGAGCCTCAACCTCAGCTATGAATTTTCATTTAGATCATTTTGTTGAGAAAGAAGATGATATCGAGAGCTATCTAAATATATATGAACTATTAGCTACCACGTATGGGTTAGAGAAAGAAAGGTGGAGCTTAAAGTTATCACAAGGGCTTCGTGGTACAGCTTATGATGTTTTTGCCAAAATGGGCAGGTATGATCAAGACAGTTATGACATGTTAAAGCAGGCTCTTTTGTTAAGATATGAAAAGAATGGAGAATTTTATAGAAAAAAATTTAGGAATGCTAAACTACTGTCAGGTGAGACATATCACCAGTTCTCTGCACGGTTAGAGACATACTTGGAGAAATGGACGGCTCTGGGGAAAACCCAAGATCTTAAGGAAATGATCCTTATAGAACAATTAAGAGAGTCCATGGCTCCAGACCTGAGAAAGTTTCTCATGGAACAAGGTGCAGAGAGGCTGGGTGAGTTACTAAATGTCGCTGAAAGGTATCAGGCAGCTCAGGCAGAGGTAACGTAATAAAAAGAAACAGGTAGATAATTTTAAGGCACCACAGAACTTTAATAAATTTGATCATAGAGATCAGAACAAAGGTAAGCACCAGTTTGATAGGCCACGGTATGACAATAAAAATAAAACCCCACAATTCGATGAAAGGAAATTTGATGAAAGAAAATCTTTCAACCAAGGAAGGTGTAAAAAGTGTAAGATGAACAATCATACCACTGAAAATTGTAGGAATAAAACTCCTAGTTTTGCTGCTATGAAATCTGGGAAGAAGGGAACAAAGGTCAAACCTGAGGAACTACAGGAACCGTACCACCCCCCAGTGTGTGAAGATGTAATCTGTAATGGTGTCACCATTAGGTGCTTATATGATACAGGTTTAGATTATGATTCAGTTGTGAGTTCTCACCTGGTGCAAGCAGATCAATACACCACAGAAACAGTGGAGATTCAAGCTGCAACCAAGGCAGTAGCGACCATGACACTCCCTATCGCTAAGATACATGTAAAAACGCGATATGTGGAGGTAATAATCAAAGCAGCAATGATAAATGAACCAATCTACCCTCTGATATTGGGGTGTAGATATGTCTTCCTGGGGAATCCCAAGAGACCTGTGATATAGGCAATGGTGCAGACCAGATCACAGTCTAAAAAGGAGGAGGAAAATCCAATAAATACTCATCCAGATGAGATGAGGAAGGCACAGGCGGAGGACAAAACACTCAAGCCGTGTTTCAAGAAGTTGCCCAAATGTCATACACCTCCAGGCAAGGGAGAATTTTATATGAAGAACAAGTTGATTTATAGGAAGGCTGGATCTGAATCCAATGGTCACGGACAGCTGGTCCTTCCCACTTCATATAGGACTAAAGTATTGGAACTAGGGCATGCGATTCCCTTCAGTGGTCATATGGGGATCAGCGCAACAGGACAGCGTATAGCTTGTCACTATTTCTGGCCAGGGATAACTGAAGATATCAAACGATATGTAAAATCCTGTCCAGAGTGCCAACGAGTAGCACCTAAGCATTGGACTGCACCCGCAACTCTAGGGGAAATGCCCATAGTGGGAACACCCTTTGAGAGAGTTGCCGTGGACATTGTGGGACCTCTCACTCGAACCAAGAGGAGGAACAGCTACATTCTGACTCTGGTGGGCACCTGTTCTATGTGGAGAGAGGCGGTAGCCCTGTCATCCATTGACTCTAAACATGTGGCAGAGGCATTACTCACAATTTTCACAAGGTTAGGCTTTCCCAACCAAATCTTGACTGATAATGGCTCTCAGTTCAAGGGGAAACTAACAGAAGTTTTCAGGATTTTTCAGACCAAACACTTCCATTGTAGTCTGTACCATCCCCAAGGGAACGGCCAAGTGGAAAGATTTAATGGTACGTTGATGTCGATCCTGAGAAAGTTGGCACATGAAAAACCAGATACATGGGACCAGTACCTTCACGCCGCCCTCTTTGCTTATCGGGAGGTACCCCATAGTTCAACCGGTATGGCCCCGGCAACATTATTATTTGGAAGGCCAATAAAAGGTCCACTAGAAGCTCCGTTAAGAACGTGGACTGATGAAAAGGCAGAGGAAAATATTACGTCCTCATACCAATATGTGAATGAGCTGACCACTCGTTTAAAAACTGGCTGGAAACTTGCCAATGAAAATTTGAGACAAGCCAGGAAAAAACATGCTGCTTATTACAACAAGAAAGCTAAAGACAGAGATTTGGCTGTGAGAGAGAAGGTACTGCTTCTTCTACCCGGTAGTCAGAATAAGTTACAAATTGGATGGAAAGGTCCATATACAGTTCTAGAGAAGGTGTCTAGAACAAATTATAAGATAGATAAGAAGGGGAAAGAAAAAATCTATCATGTGAATCTCCTGAAGAAATATTTGGAAAGAGAAAATCAGGAAGAGACACACTTGTTGACCTTGTCTATTGCAATGGAGATGAAAAAGGAACCACTTTCATCATTTGAATATCCATTACACCCCTGTGAGACAGCGGCACAGGTGAAAATCAGTACACATTTAACGAAAAATCAGAAGGAGAGAGTGCAACAGGTTCTAGATGATCATACAGAGGTGTTAACGGACCGACCGGGGCATACAAACTTATTGGAATATGATATGAAACTTATAGACCCCACACCTGTCTGTATGAAAGCCTATTTGATTCCTTTTGCTAAGGAGAAAGCCTTGAAGGAAGAGATAGACTATTTGTTGAAGAAAGGAATAATTTCACACAGTGAATCTTCGTATAGTTCCAGTGTGGCGCTCTTAAGGAAACCCTCTGGAGAACATAGACTCTGTATAGATTACAGGAGACTGAATACTATTACAGAAGGTCAGGTGGATCCATTGCCGGATACAAATCAGTTGTTTGCCAGTGTGATAAACGAGCGCAAAGGCCTTGTTGCTCCATCTTTTCCTACATTTTTCATATTGTATTTTCTCCGACATTTGCTCTTTCATCCCATATTTGCGACCCACATTTGCTATTTCGTCGTTGTGATTACTCGCGACCGGTATCTAGAGAACCACATTTGTTCTTTCATCGGGGGAAATAAAAGTCCTTTGATTGAGTCCCCATGCCCGACATTATCGTTTGAAGCCCACATTGCATCGTGATAAATCTGGTAAAAACACATCTGGTCATCCTTATCAAACATCTGGGCATGCTGTAATTTCTGTGACACCACATTGGACGCCCAGATTGGCCAGGGGAAAACGTCTCATGCTGTAATTCTGTTATCTTTGGTCGGCCGCGGTTCAGACAAGCGTTGGTTTACCACATTGGACGCCCACCTTGGCCAGGTGAACAATAAACAATCAGAGGTCAAACTACACCCACTTTTGGACTGACAGGGGACAAGAGCGATCCTGTGAATGAGTGACCAGAGGGGCCATTAAGGATTGGTTGGTATGGGCGGAGCTGTACAAGAAACCCATATTGGACTGGCAGAAATATAATCTACGGCGTAGCTTGTTCTAGGAAGGAGTCCAGTTTTTTACCTTGTGAGGAAGAGATTAAACCCAAAAACGCATAGCCTAACACACGTGTTTATTCAGAGTGGATATAATTCAGTTCTGTGATGAATTGTGTTCTTAAAGGATTTTGCGAAGGGAAAAGAAGGTTAGTAGATCTTATACTTATTAATACATTTTCTTATTTTTGTTTATTTTAACTTCACAGCTAAAATGTGCGGAAGATAAAGTTTCAAATAATTCTTGGCATAACTGATTAATAAAATCAGAAGATTTTCCTAGAAGATGATAGGAGGTAATTAATAGTTCATACGTCACCTTCATCATCATCGCCGTCTCCCATGCGCACACACTCTCATGCACAAGATATTTAACATCATTAGAATTGAACTCAGAGAGAGAGAGAGAGAGAGAGAGAGATGAATAATGAGCAGTAGTTTAAATGCAACGATCCGTCAAGGCCTAAAATCCCATCCGCTGCAGACCCAAATAGAACAGTCCCAACTAAGATGGTTTGGCCATGTCTGCAGAATGGGAGAAGATCGGCTACCACGACAAGCATGGGAAACAAAGAGCCAGGGATCCAGACCTCCAGGACGACCCAGAGTCCGCTGGGAGGACAACATTAGACAATCTTTGAAGGACCGAGGACTAGAATGGAACCAGGCCAGGAAGAAGACAGCTGATAGAATGGTCTGGCGCTCTCTCTTCCAAACCTCTACACCTCACGGTAGAAGGGGAACGACTAAGTAAGTAAGTAAGTAAGTTTAAATGCAAGTCAACCAGTGATGTTAAATGTGAAAAACTTACGAAGACTTTTGTGTGTCTTCAGTTCATCAGAAGTCTGAGTCTACACGCAACGTGTCTGACGTCTAACCAGAAATAAGTTATCAAAAACGGACATTTGGCTAGCAGAATTCGCCATAGGACATCTTTCATTCCTCAATTAAAAAGGAATATTGTCTCACCCACAAGTCAGAAGGTGGACGCAGCATTTTTCGTCACCATATACTGCTTGCTCACAAGTTCAATACAGAGTTATCACAAGTTCAATACAGAGTCATGATAAATTCAAATCACTCGAAAGATCATTATTATCTGAAGTCAAGCAAAAGAGCTCAAAAGAGGAATCGCATATTTATACCAAGTGCAACACCCTCTTAAGCGCATTCTATGAAGCAGACTATATATATATTTTATGAATCACGACTACATATGCAAGGTTATGAGTCTACATATCACTACCGATTCGAGAAGATATCCAGTCTGGCCAGTACCCTCGGGAGATTAGACAACAGACCTTTTGTTCATATGACAGCTATTAACTGTTAATCAACACTACAGAGATATACTCAAACAGTGAAGGAATATACATAGATATCTCGTCAGCGTTCTCCGTACGACAACAGTATTCATCAGAACGTCCTCAGCTTAGAGATATCCCACTCGACATAACGTATAACAACTTGGGACATTTTATGCATACATGTGAATCCTCATATCTAGGAGAAGCATTTAGAGACACATGGACTGTGTAGAGTACTCACCATTTTGGTAACACGTATCATATCACATCATCATTTCACTTTACACCAGTTCATTCTTAATTAACTATTACTTAATTAACTGCCATTTTATTATCTCATCTGTGTGTTTTGTGTGAATCGTCTTTCACCATCATCACGTTCTAACCATTACTAACCCTATATGTGTGGATATTTCATTAATAAACCCAACGATCGGTTGATCATTATCAAGAGTTTGTTAATGTATCACTCGTGCTGTCGGTGTTACATATTCACCTATAGGAACCTTTCTCTACTCAGATGAGGTTGGAGGCTTTTTCTTTACGGGATCTAAGGGCAGAAGCTAAGGTCGTGGGGAAAGAGAACTCTTTCCATAATTAATTAGAAAACACTGTCTAATGGAAAGCATTCGCATTCCTGTCTTCTTGTCCCTATCTCGAATAGGTCTTTATTATTTCTTAACGAGCCAATTTCTAGAGACCATATATCTAATATCTCATAGACTATTCCTGGCAAAAACTACTAATGTAGTTGCCCCAGTACTCACCACACGACAATTGTGGGCTCGTCTTGGGATTAGTGAACCCGGACTTAGAAGTGTGATAAATCACATTTTCATCTCTGCTATACAGTTGTGATAATTGCAAAATTTGTTGGCATTTTGAGGGATTACCTTCTAGACTGACTCTTACTATAATTTGTCTATTTCATAGGGGGGATAATTTATATCTCTAAAGCACGAGTGATATTTTTTAAATTGAGTATCAAACGGACAGAGTAAGCACTTTTTGAGAACAGAAGATACTGTAGGGAATTGATTTTTTTTTATCTTTTTCTGTAACTGCTGGGAAAATTTTTATCATAAATATTTAGCAAATTTTTCATAGAAAACTTCGAGATAATCTGTTATATAATTTTCAGAATATGCTGAGTGAGTGATTTTTTTTAAAGAACTATTTGAACTTGATTACTAATTTAAACCTAGAAGGTTTTAAGAGATAATTACTTGTGCGAGTCAAACAATTTGCTTGGAGGTCACTGCCAATTTTTCCCTTCGTGAACCCATACTGCATATCATGGCAGATGCTGCAAAAATTAGAACTAGTTTAATGGAGGCAGGGCGTGAATACGGGTTAAGTGGAAAAGATCTGATGAAATTTGTGAGTGAGGAGACTGATAAACTCCATGCAAGAGAGATGGAAGTGCAGAAACTTGCAATGGAGAAGGAGAAGACCGCAGCAGAAGCAGCGGAGCGGAAAGCCGCAGCAGAAGCAGCGGAGCGGAAAACCGCAGCAGAAGCAGCGGAGCGGAAAGCCGCAGCAGAAGCAGCGGAGCGGAAAGCTGCAGCAGAAGCAGTGGAGCGAAAAGCCGCAGCAGAAGCAGCGGAGCGGAAAGAAGCAGCAGAGCATGCACTTAACATGAAGCGACTAGAAATCCAGGGACAGACCAATCAGATAGAGCGGGCAAAAAGTGCAGCGGCTTCCAACTTTGATGGAGGGTACTCACCCCACTCAGATGGTGTGCCTTCTTCACAACCTGCACCACCCAATGCCATGAACTTTCCGCTGGAACCTTTTTCAGAAAGGAACGATACCATGGATGCCTTTTTAGACCGCTTCGAACGCTTTGCAACAGGGTTTGGACTTGAAGAACGGAAGTGGAACTTGAAACTTTCCCAGGGCCTAAGAGGAGCCGCCTACGAAGTTTTTAATAAACTTCCGGCCGGAGAGCAAGATGACTATCAGGCATTGAAAAAAAGCTCTCTTGGTGAGGTACGAGCTTCATTCAGAGGCTTACCGGAAAAAAATTTCGAGGTTCTAGGAAGGAGGCCGGAGAGACTTTCTCACAGTTCGCAGCCCGTATTGAAGACTACCTAGTGAAGTGGTGTACACTGGGAAACTTTACCGAGAACTATGACGGGTTGAAAGAGCTGATTGTGATAGAGCAACTAAAAGAGTCTATGTCGGTGGAAATGCGTAGATTTCTCACTGAAAACGGCGCTGACCGGTTAGAAAATATTCTTACACTGGCAGAGTGATTCCAAAATGCTCTCATGGAGTCTCAAGGAGCCAGAAAGAAGTTTTCGGATCAGGCGCCAAAGCAACCTGCTCGCTCCCAACCAGACCAACAAAGCAAGGACCACACATCTCGCATAAACAGCACGCAAAACAAGATAACTACAAAGAGCAAAACAAGAAAAATGCTGCGCCACACCAGAGACAGGGAGATAAATGGTGCAAATACTGTCGCTTGAACAATCACAACACTAATGAGTGCAAGCGCCGACCTACTCCCCAACATGCTGCCTGCCTGCAGACAAAATCGTCACCCCGGAAGGAGCAGAGGACCGGAAACGTTTCTCATCCTCCCGTCATCGAATCAGTCCTCGTAAACGGACAATCTGTGGAGTGCCTTTATGACACAGGACTTGCTTTCGATGCGGTGGTCAGGGCATCTCTTGTCACCCCTGACCAGATAACAGAAGAGAGTGTCGACATCCAAGGTCCGACGAAGGATGTTGCACCCATGACACTGCCAATTGCACTTATCAGAGTGGAATCTCGTTATGTGACAGGAGAGATTCGTGCAGCTGTAATGGAAGAACCAATCTACTCTTTAATCTTGGGATGTAGATATGTGTTCCTTGGAGAACCTACTCAACCACTAGTCATAGCGGCCGTACAGACTAGAGGACAGTCAAAAAAGACGCAGAGCAGGAACCTCCTACCAATATCCTCCCCGAGGAATTGAAGAGGGCCCAAATGGAAGATTCCTCACTGGCGCCCTGTTTTAAAAAATTACCTAGGACACACAACCCATCTACCAAGGGAGACTTCTTTATGAAAAATGGATTGATGTATCGCCGAGCTGGAAATGAAGGACAGGAACACAACCAATCAGTAGTTCCTGCAACCTATAGGAACCAGGTGCTTGAGATGGGCCACTCTATCCCATTTAGTGGACACATGGGAATGAGCGCCACGACTAAAATGATCGCCTGCCACTATTATTGGCCAGGGATCACCGGCGACATTGAACGTTTCGTCAAGTCTTGTCCTCAGTGCCAGAAAGTTGCACCAAAACACTGGACGGCACCCGCGACCCTTGGGGAGATGCCAATCTTGGGCACCCCATTTGAAAGAGTGGCCGTGGATATAATTGGACCTCTGCTGAGAACTAAGAAGAGGAACTCTCATATCCTTACCTTAGTGGACACCTGTTCCATGTGGGGCGAAGCCATAGCCATGCCAGCATGCGACTCAGTGCATGTAGCTGACGCGTTACTGAATATCTTTACTAGATTGGCCTTCCCGCATGAAATTCTCACAGACAACGGGTCACAATTTAGAGGCAAGTTGACAGACAAGGTGCTTAGAATATTCAAGACTAGGCATATCCATACTTCGCCCTATCACCCCCAAAGTAACGGGCAAGTAGAGCGGTTTAACGGGACGCTCACCTCTATTCTTCGGAAGTTGGCACAGGAGAAGCCAGAAACTTGGGATCAGAATCTTCCTGCCGCATTATTTGCTTATAGGGAAGTACCGCATGCGTCAACTGGAGTTCCTCCGGCCACATTACTCTTTGGAAGACCTATTAAAGGTCCATTAGAAGCATTACTAAGAACATGGACAGATGCCAAGGCAGACGACACTGTCACATCAGCCTTCCAGTACGTCACAGACTTGAAACAACGCCTGAAGACTGGCTGGGAATTAGCCACAGCGAAAGTAAGGGAGGCTAGGCGGAAACATGCCAAATATTACAATCGCAATGCGAAGGACCGAGAACTAGCAGTAGGAGAGAAGGTGCTACTTCTTCTGCCAAGTAGCAGTAATAAATTGCAGATTTGCTGGAGGGGACCCTACAAAGTGGCGGAAAAGATTTCTCGCACCAACTATAAAATCGCCGTGAACGGAAAGCAGAAAATTTATCACTTAAATCTGCTTAAGAAGTTTTACGAGCGAGCCCCTGCCGAACCAGCGCACCTCATGACTATGGCCATTGCTATGCAAATGGAAGAAGAGCCATTATCATCCGTAGAGTACCCGGTGATACAGGAGAAATCACATTTAGATGTGAAAATAAGCTCCACCTTAACGGAAGCCCAGCAAGAAAAAGTTAAGAGATTGATGGAAAACCACGCCGACTCTCTGACAGACAAACCGGGCCGGACAAACCTGATGGAGTTTGACATGGAAGTCACGGATCCTACGCCCGTCCGAATGAGAACCTATCCGATTCCGTATGCCAAGGCGACGGCATTAAAGCAAGAAATTGATTACTTACTTAAGGAAGGCATAATTTCGAAGTCGGAGTCCCCTTACAGTGCGGGAGTGGTGCTGTTACGCAAACCCAGTGGAGAACACCGCCTGTGCATCGACTACCGACAGCTGAATGCATTAACACAGTTCCAGCCAGAACCGTTACCGGACCAGAACCAGCTATTTACTAAGCTGAGCAGGGCTCGCTATTTTTCAAAGATCGACCTCAGTAAAGGGTACTATCAAATACCGGTAAAAGCTGAGGTGAGGAACCTGTTAGCCTTCAGTACTCCAGATGGACACTTCGAGTTTAATGTGATGCCATTTGGACTGCACAATGCTCCTAGTGTCTTCACAAGGATGATGCGAAAGTTATTGGATCCTTTGAACCATCCCGCCATCAGCAATTTTATGGATGATATCCTAGTAGCTACTGAATCGTTTGAAGAACATATATCAGCGCTATCCTTGCTGTTTAACAGACTCAGAGAAGCGGGACTAACCGCCCGCCCAACCAAATGTCAAATTGGGTGTGAACAGCTAGAGTTCCTAGGACATACTATATCCCATGGGACCATTTCCCCGAGACTCAAAACGTTGAGAAGCTGAGAAATGCACCGAGACCGTCCACAAAAAGGATGTCCGGTCATTTGTATCTCTCTGTGGATTCTACCAGGGATATATAAAGGATTTTAATAGCCTCTGTGCGCCGCTTACATCGCTAACCAAGAAAGGAAACGCAGATAAAGTGACAGGGTCAGCAGAATGTAAACATGCACTCTTAAAAGAGAAACGAACCACAAAACCTATTTTACGGCGTCCGGATTTAACTAGAAAATTCATCTTGCGCACAGATGCCAGTAATTTGGAATCGGGGCTACATTACTACAACCAGATGACAGAAGCCCACCAAATCTATTTCCGGTCGCATATGCGAGTCGGAAGTTAAACCGAGCAGAACAAAACTATTCCACAATCGAAAAGGAATGTTTGTCCCTCGTCTGGGGAATACAAAAATTTCAAGCATACCTGTACGGAAGGAAATTTACAATCCAGAGTGAACACCAACCTCTGACCTTCCTCGCCAATTCAAAGAATATGAATGCTAGACTGATGAGGTGGTCGCTTGTTCTACAACCTTACACGTTCCAAGTGGACTATATCCAAGGAAAACATAACGTAGGAGCGGATTTTTAAGCCGTCATCCTATGTGGCAGGACGGAGAGCACAGACAAGTAGAGGAAAGGGTGGAAACCGGAGAGAAAAACGAAGATGAGGAAAAGGATTAAGGAATCCCGAGCAAGAAGGCTAAGCTCTCCTGAGTACGATTGACATCACACTTGAGGAGACGCTATTGTGATAAACGAGCGCAAAGGCCTTGTTGCTCCATCTTTTCCTACATTTTTCATATTGTATTTTCTCCGACATTTGCTCTTTCATCCCATATTTGCGACCCACATTTGCTATTTCGTCGTTGTGATTACTCGCGATTACTAGAGAACCACATTTGTTCTTTCATCGGGGGAAATAAAAGTCCTTTGATTGAGTCCCCATGCCCGACATTATCGTTTGCAGCCCACATTGCATCGTGATAAATCTGGTAAAAACACATCTGGTCATCCTAATCAAACATCTGGGCATGCTGTAATTTCTGTGACACCACATTGGACGCCCAGATTGGCCAGGGGAAAACGTCTCTGCTGTAATGGTGTTATCTTTGGTCGGCCGCGGTTCAGACAAGCGTTGGTTTATCACATTGGACGCCCACCTTGGCCATGTGAACAATAAACAATCAGAGATCAAACTACACCCACTTTTGGACTGACAGGGGACAAGAGCGATCCTGTGAATGAGTGACCAGAGGGGCCATTAAGGATTGGTTGGTATGGGCGGAGCTGTACAAGAAACCCATATTGGACTGGCAGAAATATAATCTACGGCGTAGCTTGTTCTAGGAAGGAGTCCAGTTTTTTACTTTGTGAGGAAGAGATTAAACCCAAAAACGCATAGCCTAACACACGTGTTTATTCAGAGTGGATATAATTCAGTTCTGTGATTAATTGTGTTCTTAAAGGATTTTGCGAAGGGAAAAGAAGGTTAGTAGATCTTATGCTTATTAATACATTTTCTTATTTTTGTTTATTTTAACCTCACAGCTAAAATGTGCGGAAGATAAAGTTTCAAATAATTCTTGGCATAACTGATTAATAAAATCAGAAGATTTTCCTAGAAGATGATAGGATGATAGGAGGTAATTAATAGTTCATACGTCACCTTCATCATCATCAAAGTCTCCCATGCGCACACACTCTCATGCACAAGATATTTAACATCATTAGAATTGAACTCAGAGAGAGAGAGAGAGAGAGAGAGAGAGAGAGAGATGAATAATGAGCAGTAGTTTAAATGCAAGTCAACCAGTGATGTTAAATGTGAAAAACTTACGAAGACTTTTGTGTGTCTTCAGTTCATCAGAAGTCTGAGTCTACACGCAACGTGTCTGACGTCTAACCAGAAATAAGTTATCAAAAACGGACATTTGGCTAGCAGAATTCGCCATAGGACATCTTTCATTCCTCAATTAAAAAGGAATATTGTCTCACCCACAAGTCAGAAGGTGGACGCAGCATTTTTCGTCACCATATACTGCTTGCTCACAAGTTCAATACAGAGTTATCACAAGTTCAATACAGAGTCATGATAAATTCAAATCACTCGAAAGATCATTATTATATGAAGTCAAGCAAAAGAGCTCAAAAGAGGAATCGCATATTTATACCAAGTGCAACACCCTCTTAAGCGCATTCTATGAAGCAGACTATATATATATATATTTTATGAATCACGACTACATATGCAAGGTTATGAGTCTACATATCACTACCGATTCATGAAGATATCCAGTCTGGCCAGTACCCTCGGGAGATTAGACAACAGACCTTTTGTTCATATGACAGCTATTAACTGTTAATCAACACTACAGAGATATACTCAAACAGTGAAGGAATATACATAGATATCTCGTCAGCGTTCTCCGTACGACAACAGTATTCATCAGAACGTCCTCAGCTTAGAGATACCCCACTCGACATAACGTATAACAACTTGGGACATTTTATGCATACATGTGAATCCTCATATCTAGGAGAAGCATTTAGAGACACATGGACTGTGTAGAGTACTCACCATTTTGGTAACACGTATCATATCACATCATCATTTCACTTTACACCAGTTCATTCTTAATTAACTATTACTTAATTAACTGCCATTTTATTATCTCATCTGTGTGTTTTGTGTGAATCGTCTTTCACCATCATCACGTTCTAACCATTACTAACCCTATATGTGTGGATATTTCATTAATAAACCCAACGATCGGTTGATCATTATCAAGAGTTTGTTAATGTATCACTCGTGCTGTCGGTGTTACATATTCACCTATAGGAACCTTTCTCTACTCAGATGAGGTTGGGGGCTTTTTCTTTACGGGATCTAAGGGCAGAAGCTAAGGTCGTGGGGAAACATAACTCTTTTCATAATTAATTAGAAAACACTGTCTAGTGGAAAGCATTCGCATTCCTGTCTTCTTGTCCCTATCTCGAATAGGTCTTTATTATTTCTTAACGAGCCAATTTCTAGAGACCTTATATCTAATATCTCATAGACTATTCCTGGCAAAAACTACTGTTGTAGTTGCCCCAGTACTCACCACACGACAGCCAGGCTAAATAAAGCTAAATATTTCTCAAAAGTGGATCTGAGCAAAGGATACTATCAGATTCCAGTAAAGCCTGAAGTTAGACCGTACCTAGCTTTTAGTACCTCAGAGGGACACTATGAGTTTAACAGATTGCCATTTGGATTGAAGAATGCGCCTAGTGTCTTCTCTAGAATGATGAGGAAATTGTTAGATCCTCTGAATAATCCATGCATCACAAACTTCATGGATGATATCCTTATAGCAACAGAAACATTTGAGGAACACATTGACTCTCTGAACATGCTGTTTAATCGACTTAGAGAAGCGAATTTGACAGCCCGACCAACCAAATGTTGCGTTGGATGTAAAGAATTAGAAATCTTGGGACACACAGTCCATCAGGGAAACATGACCCCTGACCCCAAGAATTTAGAGAAACTAAAGAAAGCCCCGAGGCCACAAATCAAGAAAGACGTGAGATCCTTTGTCTCATTATGTGGTTTCTACCAAAAGTATATCAAAAACTTTAATTCCATATGTGCACCGTTAACTGATTTGACACGCAAAGGAAATCGAGATCGAATTACATGGACAGCACAGTGTGAATTGGCATACCAGGAATTGAAGGAAAAGCTCACAAGCAAACCTATTTTGAAATTACCTGACTTAAGTCAAGAATTCATTGTGAGAACGGATGCAAGTAATATCGGTTTGGGCGCGACCCTGTTACAGAAGTCAGATTCACTGGATGGGGAATTAACCCAGTGGCATATGCTAGCAGAAAGTTGAATAAAGCTGAAAAAAATTATTCAACTAGCGAAAAAGAATGTCTTGCAGTAATATGGGCGATCAAGAAATTCAATATTTATCTATATGGGAAGGCATTCAAGTTGCAAACGGATCACAAACCCTTGTCGTTTCTAGCGCAGGCTAGGCATGAAAATTCGAGGTTACTCAGATGGTCCTTACTTTTGCAGCCATTCCAGTTCAGCATAGAATATATTTATGGAAAAACTAACCTGGGAGCGGATTTTCTAAGCCGCCATCCGTGTGATGAGAATCACCGTAAGCCCCAGGAATAATATTAAATTTCTCTATGTGTATATAGAATTATAGACTGACATGTGATGTCTGTTTTAAGTGGGGAGAATTTGTCGTGAGAAATTCTAATCCACATATATAAATTAGAAAGTAAATGTAAAGCCTAACGAAGTAATTCAATAAAGGAAAGAAGAATGGTAAAAGAACAGTGCGGTCACAATAGCGTACGCCTAAGTTATAGAACGTCATGCTAGCTAAACAAGAAAACCCCTTTTTATGCTCCGTCTGCATAAACTACACGCGTTTCTAAAAATAAAACTGGTACTGTATTTCTTATACGACCTTGATAGACACTGCGTAATGACCCAGATATAATACTACATTAATGTCATTATATACACTACGTAAACGAAAAGACAGACGGGCTTAGAAGAGAGAGAGAGAGATGTACGGAGGAACGCATGCAATGCTACCACGTCGTCTCGCGATATAAAAATTAATGCCACCCCACGCGAAAGGCATGCAGGCTTAATTTTTTTCTTCTCAAATAAACAGTGACAAAAAACACTACCAATACGAGGTAAGGTTTTAAAAAACATGTTTAATGCTTATTAGGAAACATGACACAATACTGTTTTATGTCTGAAATCCTGACTTTATACTGACAGAACAGTCGAAAAGGCAGAACAGGTGGCGGTTCTAAAACAGTAAATAAAAAAAAAACAAATACACGACTATCCTAGAATAATACATATTTGTAACGAAGCCACTTGGCCCCATTCAACTTATATATTTGGGTGCCTTAGGACGTGCTGACAAAGAATATGTTAGGTGTTACGCCAAATAGTCTAGTAATTAACAAATTATAGCCAAAATACTATAGTGGTGTTGTCTGACAGCACAAAATCATATTTGCTCATAATGGCATGTTTGGACACTGCTTTAGGGGAAATGAGGCCACCACGTTAGATACGATTTGATTGGCTAGAATAATATGTAAGGCGAAACATGATTAGTCGACTGCAAATACTATTTTTGGTTGTTAATGGAAACGGTAGGAAGGGTAAATTTTTTCAAAGGCTTTTGTAAACATGGTCTCATTGGTTAGACCATTTGATATAGTCAATTAGAAGCGTCAGTTCAGGGCCACTTTTTGAAAATAAACTTTGCAAGAAGCAAGTGCGTTGAGAACCAGCTCATATTTTTCTAATAAAAGCCTGGGATAGAGGCAGATCGGAATTGTGCCATAACTCATCGCCAGTCAACGTACTTGTTTAATATTTCCTTGAACTGTGGTAAGCTAGACATATTCGATATCTTTTAGATGAAAATTGAATGTGAATTGATAAATTATGTCTGTATGTGTGTGGTTCAGTAGCAAACATGAGGCAAAGCCTAGATATTGCTCCACCATGTAAAAAACTTGTCGGAGAGGAGTATAACTGCATAGGCATATATGGGATTGCCAAATAGTACTATGGCACCTATCTTATTGTATAGAAGGAATTAATGCTGGAATTGCAGAGGCGTTGTAACCATTAGGGAGAGGAATACTGGTGTATATTGTTACATGAGAAGCTAGCAGTTGACCTACAGCGATGAACTCTGTGTTTGTAATGTATTGTGCTTCAGTGTGGAAATAGATTATAAATTAGTTCTGAAGTAGGAGGTACAACCTTCTTATTTCAGGGACCGTGGTACTGAAGTATTAGAGCAGCACCTGGTCTGAGTTTTGCTGAATCCAGAGGCTGGTAGCATACTCCTTGTTCAAGATATCGACCAGTGTTTTTTTTTAAAGAAAACTGAGAAGCAAGCGAGCAGAGGAGACAGTTTTCCTGCCGCCCACACAGAAGATAAGATTTCGTTGGCCAGAGCAGCTCAATCTTGTATAACCCCCTCTAAAATTGACTGTACATTAAATCAAGAGGGACAGTTATTTGTTTTCAAATAAAAGAAACTGTGAACCTTTCCAATATTATTTCCACCAGTAACAAACACAGGAAGTCATGATGACAAACAACAACCTAGCTTTAAAAGCCAGTATTACCTCATAGTACTACATCACAACTTACACACATATGGTAATAATATTATATGTCAGTACAAAGATCCTATGTATAAATTGTGTACATACAACTTGTGATTACATTTGATTGTGATTCCTGATTTACTCTGTAGTTGAATCAGGATATCTATTATTGAAAGGAATTAATACATATTTTAAAAGTTAACACTTGACTTACTTAAGATAGTCTTCTAGAGTGTTCTATGTATGTGCGTGTCACAGTGTTGTAAAGTGTTGTGGATTTTAATTAAAGTGTTTATCTGTCTGTTGGTTGTTGTGAACATACACTTCATCACTATCATAACCCTAGACATTCAACGTAGTCATCACAATATTCCAGAATAAGTCTGATTGAGGTCTAAATGTGGTAGCAAAGTAAGGTCATCTGTAACACACCACACTTATTAGATACAGATACCTTCACAGCTGATCTCAGTCGGTACACTAAGTCCCCCATAAATATTTATAATATCCCAACTTACCACATTTACCTTTGATGTCCATACACCCTTACTCTTTTCAGAGAAGGGGGTATTACTGATAAGACCAGACTCTTATCTGGCGCTATCCTGGTATCACCTGATACAACTTTGTGTCCAGGATACTTTATAATTTCAATAACAATCAACCCTCTCGTGACACAGGTGCCTCAGTCCGGGATTCATTTAGTACCCTGTGGTCTTTTCTTTGAGACATTCAGGCTTATAATTATCACTTACAGGTTCTGAGTTAGCAGTAGGGAAAATATTTTAATAAATAACATTATTTTAATAAAAATAAAACTAAATAAAGAACTTTGTAGTACCACTGAGTACAAACCAAAATTGTGGTGACTGGATACACTGACAGTAGTCCTTAATTAATTAGTGTTTGTATTAATTTTAGATTGGTCTAGAAGAGAGTGTGAGTGTCTGCAGAGCATTAGTGTATGAGTATGGCAGACTTGGCAAAGTTTCGGTCTGCTTCAGTGCAGACGGCAAAGGAGTATTGATTAATTGGGGAGGCTCTTATTCAATAAGTCACTACTGAGTGTGACAAGTTTATAGAAAGAGAAGATAAGAAGTTGGAAACAGAAAGGAAACTTCAAGTGGAAGCTGAGGAGAGAAGACAGGCTGCTGAAAGTAAAGCTGATAGGGAGGGTAAGAAACTGGAAGCAGATAGGGAGGCTAAGAAACCGGAAGCTGAGGAGAAAAGACAGGCTGCTGAAAGGGAGGTTGAAGCTAAGAGGCTGCAAATGGAAGCTGAGATAGAGGAAAAGAGGTTGCAAAAGGAGCATGAATTGAGAATGAAAGAGCTTGAACTTCAAGGAAATGTCACAAGTAATGGAAGTAGTCCAACTACCTCTGACAGTAGTGCACGTCAAGATACCTCAAATGGAGCCACGAATTTTCACTTGGATCCATTTGTGGAGAAAGAGGATGAAATTGAGGCATATCTAAGTAGATATGAGAGGTTGGCTACTCACTATGGCCTAGAGAAGGAAAACTGGAGCCTTAAGTTATCACAGGGGCTGAGAGGAGCTTCTTATGAAGTGTATGCAAAACTCGGAAAAGAAGACCAGGAAGATTATGAAATCTTGAAGCAGGCATTGCTGGTTCGATATGAAAAGAACTCAGAATTTTATAGGAAGAAATTCCGAACTGCTAAGCTGCTTTCTATGGAAACCTACCACCAATTCTCTGCCAGATTAGAAACCTACTTGGAGAAGTGGACTGCTCTAGGAAAATGTCAAGACCTAAAAGAAATGGTCATGATAGAACAAGTGAGAGGGTCTATGCCTCCAGACATGAGAAAATTTCTTATGGAACAAGGTGCAGAGAGATCGGGGGAGATTTTAACAGTTGCTGAGAGATATCAAGCAGCTCAGAAAGAAATAGCAGGAATTAAGAGGAAGCAAGGAGAAAGTAGTAGGCCACCACCAAACCAGAATGAGTTGGACAATAGGGACCAACAACACAAATACAAACAAGGTTATGACAAACCTGAATATGACCATAGAGACAGGAACAATCAGGTACAAGATAAGAAACCCTACAGACAACGAGAAAAGTGGTGCAAGATTTGTAAAATGAACAATTACAATACTTTGGACTGTGGCAAGAAAATCCTCCCATATCACGCTGCATGTCTTATAACAGTGGACAAGGGAAAGAAGGAACTGACAACCAGTCAGATAGACCTCCATCATCCCCCCACCAATGAAGAAGTAACATGTAATGGCAGTAAAATAATGTGCCTCTATGATTCAGGATTGGAATTTGACTCAGTAGTGAGTGCATCTCTAGTGCACCCTGATCAATACACCACAGAAAAAGTGGAGATACAAGGAGCATTAGAAGTAACAGCCACCAGGACACTTCCCATAGCAAGGATCAATGTCAGGACTCGCTACGAGGAAGGAGTGATAGGTGCAGCAGTGAGTGATGATCCTATGTACCCGCTGGTAATAGGAAGTAGATATGTCTTCTTGGGTGAGCCAATAAAACCTGTGATCATGGCAACACTCCAGACCAGGTCTAGCTCTAAGAAGGAGGAGGGAAGTCCAATTAATATTCATCCGAGAAAGATGAAAAATGTCCAAGCTAAAGATAGCACATTAAAACCTTCCTTTGGCAAATTGCCAAAAAGCCATAACCCCCCAAGGAAAGGACAGTTTTATTTGAATGATGAATTGCTTTACAGGAAAGCTGGAAACGGACCCAATGGGCATGGACAGCTAGTACTGCCATCTATTTACAGGGACAAGGTTATGGAATTAGCACATGTTGTATCAGACGGTGGGCATATGCAAATCGGTACCACTTGTCAAAGGACGGCTGTGCAATATTATTGGCCAGGCATCGCTGAAGACATAGCTCGGTATGTGACTGCCTGTGCACAATGTAGCAAGGTAAAACCCACACGTTGGGAAAATCAACAGGACCTAGGAAAGCATTGGGGCGGGCGTAGGCCTGAAAATAAAAATAAATAGGTAGACATAGTGGATAGGATGGCACCATCTCACAAAGGGTCTACCAGAAAACCAGTTACCATGGCGACTATCCGTATTGCACAGGGAGGGGAGACAACACATCCCATACCGACAAGATTTTGTTCGGAACACCAGGTACTGGATAAAAATAGAAGTGTGGTTAGTCAGCCACCTTTGATAAAGAAACTGCGGGGAAACCCCAGGAAAATAGGTAGTGGGAGATTGGGCTGTGCGAACCATTTGACTGATGTACAGCCAACTTCACTATACGGCTATTTAAATTAAAATTAGAAAGGGCTCCGGCGACGTTGTTAGTTGACCGGCCAATCACGGTCCATCAGAAGTATTGATACGGACATGGACTGAAATAATATATATAGCAACTTTAAAGGGAGAATTGATTTATAGATGCAGAAAAATTTCATTTCCCCATATGAATCATATTATAGTGCCAGTGTGGTTTTGCTGAGGAAGCCCTCTGGTGAACATAGACTCTATCGATTACAGGAAATTGAATGCTGTAACAGAGTCTAAAGTAAGGGTATAACAGATTCCCGTCAAACCTGAAATCAGACCTTTGCTGGCCTTAAGCACTTCGGAGGGGCACTATGAGTTCAATATGTTGCCTTTCGGTTTGAAGAATGCTCTGAGTGTTTTCTCCAGGATGATGAGGAAATTACTGGATCCCTTACAAAACCCAGCTATCACTAACTTCATGGATGATATCCTCATAGCAACAGAAACATTTGAGGAACATCTATCGTCTCTGGAGATGTTAATGGATAGACTATGGACGGCGGATTGTGAGAATGCATATTCAGAGTTGAAGCAGAAACTCCCAAGTAGACCTATACTGAGACTTCCAGATCTGGGTCAAGAATTTGTGTTTTTCTTGCTCAGGCTCGACATGGTAACGCCAGGTTATTAAGATGGTCTCTTTTGATCCAACCTTATTCGTTTACCATTGAATATATCCGTGGATCTCAGAATGTTGGGGCAGATTTCTTGAGTAGGCACCCACCTGAAGGAAACCAGGAGAGTAGGAAGGAAGAGTAAACCTCCTATTGGGTGAATGCCTTGTTTGTGAATCCAGACAGGAAGCTCCACCAGATGGTTTACGCTTTTGATTTGGGGAATGGGGTGGGGGGGGGGAGGGGGGGCTCTTGTCGTGAAGTCTGATTCACAACATGCCATTCTGACCAAACGGTACGCCATATTTTATAAGTGCTGTATGCTCGACGAACCAATGGAGAGGCGTCCTCATTCGTTTGTTTACAATAAGTATTAAGCATTCAAGATGGCCAGTCCAATCTGTGCAAACCAGTTGGGGGTGGACTTTAACTACAGCATTATGGGCAAAGTACCGCCTGGAAGACGTTAATGATTTAACAAAAGGAATGTTGCTGCACAGGTCTGTGCAAAGATTTCCACGGATAGTATTATACGAATGGAGAAATCTCGAGTAGAATGCATCGAGACATTCGGCAAGACGTAAATTTTGCTGTTTAAGATACGCATATAAAAAGATGGAAGTAGGTAATAAAAAGACAATTATATATAAAGAGGAAGACTAATACAGGGCGTATTTTAGGCCTAAGATGAAGGAGATCGCTCCAGGAATAAGGAAGATAATTAAAATCTTAGTTTTCAATATTTGCACATCTAGACAAATTAGGCATACATTTTGGGTACACACACACACACATTTTAGCAGCTGTTTTCTGTGTCGCCGGATGTGATCTATATAAGACCCTGCCTCTTGCGAAACGAGGCCATTCAATTTTGAAAAATACAGCGAGAGTCAGAGTGTTAATGAAGATTGCCTTTGCCTTCTGTATCTGAGAGCAGACCATTTATATATAACCATTAGCAGCTCGACTGTAAGGAATTGGAGAAAGATATATTCACACTGAACTGGATTGTGTTATTGCTGATTTATATGCCCTGTGCGTCTATCTGTACTCTGTCTTCTGAAACTATCTCTCATCTCCTACTTCTGTGATAAAGGGATAGAGAAAGGCAATATAGTGGTGAAATTAAATATATTTCAGGTTGTATCCTGCAATTAACTTCCACCTTAAGGAGCCAGACTCTACTATAGGAGCTAGTGGTGCGAGTGCCCTTTAATTTTGGAGGGACAGTTACCCAGAACCTAATGCCTGGAGGAGACACAGTTTCCTGCCAGACCAGAGGTGGAACAGACTACAAAGTCAAGAATTGAAGCTAAGTAGCCACACAAGGCTACTGTCGTGTTTATCCCAGAAACACCACAATATATTACATAAAATGATGAAACTTGAGTGTTTTTAGCTAGGCAACATCCTGGTCAGTAATTAACGATAATACAGAAACTGTGAAGAAAGAGTATTAATCATAATATAAAGTCAGTCTACAACAAGAGTGAATTCAGCCAAGATAGAAGAACATTCCTACAAATTTATGAACTATATATATATACTGTTAAAAAAAGAAACGCATAGCTATCTAAGGGCGCGTTGTTGTGAGTTTGTAAGTAAAATTTGGTGCTAGGGTATATAAAAACCAGCCTCAAATGTTCTTTACAGTGTCAAATGCACGTGTTGATCTGAATTGCGTTCGTTTTTGTAATCGTTACAACGCAGTGGTCAATAATGTTTATGACGCAATTTTTGACCACAGCTCATGTTGAGCGCACGTGAAAGCAACAAAATTTGGGGTGAACACTATTCACTGACTACGCAACTGAAACCCTATAAAAGGATAACGCTACACAAAAAAAAAATTCAGTTCATTTTCAAGCAGACATTTGTGTCGTCTCTATCGATACATTTAAGGAACATTGCTATTAGCCGACTGCATGCAGGCGAAAGTCAAAGTCAGGTTGCCAGGCATCTGAACGTGCATCAGAGTACCATCAGTCGACTTTGGCACCGGTTCCAAGCCACTGCCTCAGTTGAAGACCGGCATCGCAGTGGACGATCCAGAGTGACAACAGCAGCGGAGGATCACTTTATTCGACTTCGTCACCTCAGAGACAGGTTTACAACAGTGTTGCGTGATAAATTCTCGCAACATCGTTTTTTACAATATCTATTTTATAACGCAAGGGCAACAACTGCTTGAAATTTATAGTCACTTTTCTCGGTAAGCATTTGTCTTCTCGCGTTGGTATCGAATGCAGTTAAGTTTGAGCTGTGGTCATTTTGCGCTGGACTGCGCATGACTTGTCTTGCTTCTTGGTCGATCGGTTTCCGCCCACCACTAGTGGAGTGAGCGATTTGGAATGGCGAAAGAGATGCCTCGTTGAAGAGGGGATCTCCGCTATTTTTTTGTTCTGTCAGGAATGTGAGAGTCCTCTTATGGATATTTCGTTTATTCGAGATAATACCTCTAGTGTATTTGCACATGCCGGGAGGCATAATATTTCTGTGTATTTCCGGAAGGCAAGGTAAATTAACATTCTCATTAACTCTATCGATTTTTGGTCGTGAACGATTTCTGGTTCATCGCCTGTCTTCGAAAGTCGTCGTCACGAGATGTTTTCCTAGCTCACATGTCGCTGTATTGTGCTGCATCGGTTGATGCAGGTTCCAAGGACCATTACTTGCTACTTTGTTAAATGAACTAGGTTTGAAAAACCTTTATTATCTAGAGGATATTTTTGAGGACATTATTTATACTTCGGCAGACGTGTCTGTCTTGCTGAAGTCAGACTAAGGAGAGTGAACTGATCTCATATATCTGGTTATCTCCTGGCTGTTATAGAAAAGGATGGAGTTTTTCACCTGACTACATTTACAGCACTATGAAATATAACATGCATCTGACTCATCATTGTAATGCTGTCTACCGTCTATTGCTGTATTGAATGTTGCTGTGATAATGACTGTTTGATGTGCCTACATATTCGCGTAACCATTTTGTCACTGTGGCGTCCACAATAAATAATGAAGAAAAACGTCAACGGCTGTTTCAAGAATCATTGACTTTATACGTCGTGAGTTTACTGACGTCCTATGTGGATTGCCCTGTTATTTTTGTATGAACATTGTTTTGACTGAACACATCTGCACACTACACAAAACCAGACATGCGGATACCATCCATCATCATATGGCATCACGCATCATTTGGTGGCCATAAGCTGGTTTGATTCTGGTACCAGCAAACACGGGGTCCCTTACCCACTTCATTTTCAACAAGAATTCATCAGCATCCTTCAAGAAATTAACATTCTTCAATACAGTCAACATCTTCAAAATTTTCAAAGTACTCGGCGTTGCCCGGTAAAAGTCAAAATTTCAACTTTTTGACGCAAACAAGACTTTGACAGTACCCGGCGTTGTTACATGTTGCCGGATAACTCGGACTGCTGTTATCTTTTACGCAAGTCAAGCAAGTTGCTGCTGTCAAGGTTCCAGTGCTGTCGTTTTTGTGAAGGTCAAGTGCCGGTTGAAACGGGTTGTTTTCTGAAGAAGGCCAAGTACCGATTTCCATCAACTTACTTTTGGATTAGAAGGTCAAGTGCCGAAACAACTCAACACACAGTATTTCAGAAGCTCTTGTACCATCGTGTTAGCAGTGGAAGCAGTTCAGATGTGCCATCATCGTTGGAGCTTCGCTCTTTAGGACGTTGATTGACATCCGTTTTTCTGCTGTTCTACGATTGGAAGCCTATAAGTTAAGTGGCCTGTTTGTATGTAAACTGTGCCCTTATACTTCTGCTGAGTCTTCTGTGTATCATCTCATTCTATATGTTATATGTCTATATGTTATTTGTATATTTATATGTTTATATTTCAGCGGGTTCTCGGTTGGGTGGTGTCTCCGTTAGATTATGCCACGTCATAGAGGTCGTCTATTGTGAGCGTTTTCTGTAAGGTTTGCAAATTTCCAATACTGGAATTTGCTAAGCGACTTCTGTTGCTATTTATGTTAGCTGTGATGACATGTTTTAATATTGTTTTCGTTATTATTTCGCATTCTTTAGTTTTGTTTTGATTTGTTTGTATTTGTTAGCCTACTCTTGTCTATAATTTAGTTTCATACAACATTTTTGTTTATACACTGTGGTGTCATGTATTTTGTTTAATTCTATCGCAGATATCGTCACATTTTTTGTGATATGTCATTAATTTCTGCTTTATTTTTAGTTGATTTCTGCGAACGTTTTTGTATTGTTGCTGATCTTTGTTATTGTTTACATTGTTATTGTTTACATTGTTTGTATTGTTTACATTTTCAATGTTTACATTCTGCATGTGTTTACATAGTCATTGTTTACAGTTATAGTAATTAGTTAATGGGCTATGCTAATGCACTGTTACTACTACACTGATGATAAATGAATGATGAATAGTGTCGTGCACTATTGAATGAGAAGTGCACTTATGATCAAGAATTGATTGTTGATATTTCATATACAAGTTCTTTGATTGGAGACTTGTTTCCCACAGAGACTGGGATAATATAAGGTGATGTGAATATACAAGTGCTTAATTAAGACTTGTTACACTTAGGTTTGAAATAAATTAGTTAATTATTTCAGGTTTTGGACTCATATGTTAGACAACATGTCTACATTTGAGCACTTTATTGAGCAGGGTAAATTGCTTGGCAAGACTGGTGATAAGTTAGAAGAATTTGCAACTCCTCGATATGATAAAGCAATGGAAGCTGAACAAAAGAAACTGCATATGGAAGCTGAACAAAAGAAACTGCAGATGCAGGTGGATGAAAAAAGATTCCAAATGGAAATGGAAAAACAAAAAAGGGAATCAGAAGCTGAGGAAAGAAAACTCCAGCTACAGCTAGAAGCTGAAAGACTTCAAAAAGAGGCTGAGAATAAAAGACTTGAAAAAGAAGCTGAAAATAAAAGACTTGAAAAAGAGGCTGAAAATAAAAGACTTGAAAAAGAAGCTGAAAATGAAAGACTTCAAAAAGAGGCTCAGGCTGAGGAAAGAAGATTACAGAGAGAGTCTGATGAGAGGAAAGAGAAAGCAAAAATGGAACATGAAGAAAAGGTCTTAGCTTTAGAGTTGGAAAAATTGAAATTGACAAGCATGAGTAATGGTAATGATTCAAACAAGGGTTCATCTTCTGGTAAGGCTAATAATGATACTTTTAAGATTAAGTTACCAACATTTAGTCCTTCCAGCGATGACATAATGTTCTATCTGGACAGATTTGAACAAGCATGTACAGCTCATAACATAGACAAAGCAAAATATGTTTATCAGTTATCAGGGATACTGACAGGTAAAGCTCTAAGTATATTAAATATGGTGGATGAACCTGACAAGAACAATTATGAGGTTGTCAGGGCCGCTTTGTTAAAGAAATATCAGCTTAACGAAGACGGCTATCGTCTACAATTTAAAAACATGTTACCTGAAAATGGAGTTGAATTCTCCGAGTTTATTGCAAGAATACGCATTACTTTCTCACGATGGGTTGAACTATCTAAGACGGAAAAAACTTATGAAGGACTTATGGACTTAATACTTAGAGACAAAGTCATGTCGTCTGTCAATGAGTCTTTCCTTGCTTTCCTTCATGAACGTAAACCTAAAACAATAAGGGAAATGGAAGATTTCTGTTGCCAATACGTAACTGCACACCCACACATAACCATGGGTAACTCTAAGGTGAAAGAAGGTTTACCAGTTGCTTCGGCAGCTCCGTATGGTCAAAACTTTGCTCGTAGATTCCAACAAAATCTTGATAGAAAGAGCAGCGGTAATTTCTGTCAAAATCATGGAAACCAATTTCATGGTGATTCATCTTCGAAGAATTGGAGACAACCTGATAGTGGTCGTTACTATCACCCTAATAATTATAGGCATTTCAAAAGAGGATATGGTAATAGAGGTTATTCCTGCCGAAGACCTCAGAACCAAACAAATAGATGTTCGCATCAATGTGAACATGATAGTAATCGTGGAAACTGGAATTCGAACCAGGATAACAATTACAATAGAGACAATAATAACTGCAGAGATAATAATAACTTTGATAACTTCAGAGGTAATAATAGTCGGGGTAGATCTCAACACAAAAAAAAGAGATATCAGCAGGCTAATGCTGTACAACAGGAAACTGAGGGAGCCTGTAATCATGTTGTTGATAGTAAAAACTTTGACGCTGTCACTGGTTCTGCTTTTGACTTTGAGAGAGCAAACAAATGCCCCCAATGCAGTACTTTATTCGAACCGGGTACCATAACTACTTTGAGTTGTGGTCACCCACTTCCCGCTCTTCCTGCTGCTGTTGCGCATGACGGGAGGGGTTCATTAATTCTACATAAGGGTCTTGTTAATGATACTCCGGTCTCACTACTTTTCGATTCCGGATGCACCACTATTGGTGTTAGACAATCGCTTGTAGATCCATCGTGTGCTACAGGAAGGGTTATTAAATGTGTCACATTTGGCGGCACTCTAGAAAAATATCCTACTGCTGTAATTCGCATTGCCACTCCTTTCTTTACTGGAGATGTGCATGCTTGTCTCTTACCTAATCCTATTGCGGACCTTATTATTGGTCGTATTCACGGAGTTAGGGAGTGTACCCCACAGCAGATTGCTGCTTGGGAAGATAATAACATGCAAGCTACAAATGCAGTAGTTACAAGAGCACAAGCTCTACAAACACCCGAAACTTCACTGAATAGTGATAATGAAGTTGATAGCCAAGATAGTCACTTAGTGATTACTCGTGACTCTTTCATAAAATTGCAAGAAGAAGATCCTTCTTTAAAAAAATTCTTCGTTCTTGCGAAGAAAGGTGATCCGAATCAGGATACAAATAGAAAATCTTGGATTGCAATGAGAAACGGCGTACTTGTACGTATGGTACAAGATTCGACTACGTCGGCACATTCGCAAATTCTTGTTCCCAAGAGCATGAGAGTCCAAATATTACAACATGCTCATGACTCGCAATGTGCTGGACATATGGGTTTTGCCCGTACGAAGTCGAGAGTCCTTGCGGCTTTCTTTTGGCCTTTTGTCAATAAGGACATTCGTATTTACTGCCGATCATGCAAGGTATGTCAGGAGGTCAAATCTAGAGGACCACGACATGCTGCGCCTATCCAGGCTGCTGACATTCCTATTCGGCCGTTTCAGAAAATGGCCATAGATATTATTGGCCCTTTTAAGGTCAAGTCGGCCAGAGGACATCAGTTTATCCTTACATGTGTCGATATGTGCACACGTTGGCCAGAGGCTATTCCTCTTAAGAGCATATCTACTACAGATATCGCAGATGCTCTTTGGTTGATATTTTCTCGCTTGGGGTTCCCCAGAGAAATATTGTCAGACCATGGCACTCAACTCATATCTGACACTATGTCACAGGTAATGTCTACCTTACATATTGAACGATCTCTCAGTAGTATCTACCATCCTATGTCTAATGGGTTAGTTGAGCGTCTGAATAGAACGCTCAAGACTTTGCTTGGTAAGATAACTGAAGATCATCCTCAAGATTGGGACAGGGTTTTACCCGCGGCTCTCTTTGCCTATAGAGAAGTCCCTAATGAACACACAGGATTTTCTCCCTTCGAACTTGTCTTTGGCGCGCGTCCACGCGGCCCTATGTCTTTATTACACGATCTCATCACTGCCGATGATATTAGCGATGAAACTCAATCCTCATATGAGTATGTCATTGCTCTTAGACAAAAGATCATTGAGGCATGTAAGCTAGCAACTGCTTCATCAGAAATTGCTAAAGAGAAGGCAAGGCAGTTTGCTAACAAGAATAGATGTCTACGACAACTTTGTCCAGGTGACAAAGCATTCGTCCTACTCCCCAGTAGGGAAAATAGACTTCTTATTGCATGGAAAGGTCCGTATGCAATAGTCTCTCGGATTTCCGATGTTGACTATGTGGTCGATATTGATGGAAAGCATAAAACTTTCCACATAAACATGCTTTCGGAATTTCACGAACGTCCGGACTATTTGCTGCCTATTTTCCAGGCAACGGATGATGCTCCTGCACCTCACGGTCATTATTCATCCCTGTCTGTCATACAGGATGAGGAAGCTACCTTCTCTGATGTCAACCTTCCCCTTCCAGTGGTTCCATTACATTCCACGGAATCTTGGAAAAACGTTTCTGTTTCTCCTAATCTTTCTGGTGACGAACATCGACGAGACTTGTCGATGTTACAAACATTTCAGGATGTTCTCACTGACATTCCTGGACACACAGATGTCATAGAACATGACATAATTCTTACCGACAATAATCCAATTAGGGTTAGGCCGTATCCTATTCCTATACACTTTCAGTCGCAAGTGGAAAAGGAATTGGATGAAATGATTCAATTAAATATAATTGAACCATCGACTTCACCATATTCTTCTTCCATGGTTATTGTCCGGAAGAAGGATAAGAACATACGAATTTGCGTTGATTATCGCAAATTGAATCAGGTCACAAAGTTCGACGCTGAACCGATGCCTTTGTTAGAAGATCTACTGATTAGACTTTCTAATTCTAGATTCTTCACTAAACTTGACTTGTCTAAAGGTTATTGGCAAGTGCCTTTAGCAGAGCATGCCAAACCTCTTACTGCTTTTTTCTACACCTAGAGGTCTATTTCAATGGAATGTTATGCCTTTTGGTCTCATGAACGCCCCTGCCACTTTCGTTCGCATGATGCGTCGAATTCTGTCACATCGTTCGGATGTCATCGCATACTTAGATGACATCTGTCTCTTCAGTGATACCTGGGAAGATCACTATTTAGGGTTATATGACTTACTGTCCACTCTACGTGAGAATAATTTGACAGCAAAACCTTCTAAAGCTTTTGTTGGTTTTGGTGAAATCTCTTTCCTGGGTCATCGTGTTGGTCATGGTCTCTTGAAGACAGAAGACCACAATACTTCCAAAATACTGAACATCTCTGTTCCTAAAACGAAGAAACAAGTTAGGAGTCTCTTAGGTTTAATTCAATTTTATGGGAGATTTATTCCAAATTTATCTTCGATCATGGCACCTCTATCAACATTGTTGAAGAAAGGTTCGCCTAATCTGGTCCGTTGGTCTGAAGAATGCCAATCTTCACTAGACCAAATCAAGAATATATTTTCTTCTCCTCCCATCTTAAGATTACCTACTCTTGATAGGACTTTTGTTCTTCGGAGTGATGCTTCATCCACTGGGATTGGAGCAGCACTGATGCAAGAATATGCAAATACTCTGCATCCTGTTATGTACATTTCTAGAAAACTAAATGCGGCAGAGAGGAACTACTCGGTTTTAGACCGTGAGTTGTTAGCGATGGTTTGGTCAATTCTAAAACTACAAAGATTCCTCCTGGGCGCACATTTCATTCTAGAGACTGATCAGAAAGCTCTTACAGCTATTCAGACTAAGAATTTGAAGAGTTCGAGATCCACTCGATATGCTATAGCTCTTCAACCTTTTCACTTCACGGTACGAGCTATCCGTGGTGCGGATAATGTGATGGCTGACATTTTGTCTAGATGCCCACATGACTCCAACTAATACTTCTGTCCTATATTTCCATATATTACAGAGTCATAACACACCTATATTTCTACAATAGATTAGCACATCTGTACTTACTTTATATGTACACACTATCGTGCTTTGTTGTCATCTTCTTCTGTTCGTTTTTTAAGATGATAGAGGAGGACTGAGTAGTTAATATAAGGGCCGTTAGTTTACTAAACAGCCACAATTATTAATAATGTATTGTACCTTATGAAGCATATTAGTTATTAATTAGCATTATATTGCTTGTACTTTCTCAGAATGTCATTGTTGAGCTGAGGACTTACCTTACTAGTATCAAGCATGACGAGTTCTAGATTGTGTACTTACCCTCGGAATACCAGAGCATATGTCCTGGATCGTCATGTAGTTTAACTTTACTATGTACTTATGTCATTACATGTCAAAGAATGTACTATTTAAATTTTCCTATCAGATTTGTACATCCATTTTTAAAGACAATATTAGAGTATGCTGTTTAATGATGATTATAGTAACTTGCATACGTATATTGTGTTTACATGCTAACGTGATGTGTGTTGGTGACACCTCCCCGATGTGAATATTTTTTGAGACATATTTATTTTTCTGTTGAGGTATATCCTCACCAGACACTCTATAATTAGCCTATTGTTTGGCAATTTAGTTAATTATCAGCGCATAATTCGTGCGTTTTGAGCCGCTTATCGCATGCTCTTTGATATTGAAAAAAAAAATATGTTCCACATTTTTTTTTTATCGGGAGGAGGTGGTGATATGTTGCGTGATAAATTCTCGCAACATCGTTTTTTTCAATATCTATTTTATAACGCAAGGGCAACAACTGCTTGAAATTTATAGTCACTTTTCTCGGTAAGCATTTGTCTTCTCGCGTTGGTATCGAATGCAGTTAAGTTTGAGCTGTGGTCATTTTGCGCTGGACTGCGCATGACTTGTCTTGCTTCTTGGTCGATCGGTTTCCGCCCACCACTAGTGGAGTGAGCGATTTGGAATGGCGAAAGAGATGCCTCGTTGAAGAGGGGATCTCCGCTATTTTTTTTGTTCTGTCAGGAATGTGAGAGTCCTCTTATGGATATTTCGTTTATTCGAGATAATACCTCTAGTGTATTTGCACATGCCGGGAGGCATAATATTTCTGTGTATTTCCGGAAGGCAAGGTAAATTAACATTTTCATTAACTCTATCGATTTTTGGTCGTGAACGATTTCTGGTTCATCGCCTGTCTTCGAAAGTCGTCGTCACGAGATGTTTTCCTAGCTCACATGTCGCTGTATTGTGCTGCATCGGTTGATGCAGGTTCCAAGGACCATTACTTGCTACTTTGTTAAATGAACTAGGTTTGAAAAACCTTTATTATCTAGAGGATATTTTTGAGGACATTATTTATACTTCGGCAGACGTGTCTGTCTTGCTGAAGTCAGACTAAGGAGAGTGAACTGATCTCATATATCTGGTTATCTCCTGGCTGTTATAGAAAAGGATGGAGTTTTTCACCTGACTACATTTACAGCACTATGAAATATAACATGCATCTGACTCATCATTGTAATGCTGTCTACCGTCTATTGCTGTATTGAATGTTGCTGTGATAATGACTGTTTGATGTGCCTACATATTCGCGTAACCATTTTGTCACTGTGGCGTCCACAATAAATAATGAAGAAAAACGTCAACGGCTGTTTCAAGAATCATTGACTTTATACGTCGTGAGTTTACTGACGTCCTATGTGGATTGCCCTGTTATTTTTGTATGAACATTGTTTTGACTGAACACATCTGCACACTACACAAAACCAGACATGCGGATACCATCCATCATCATATGGCATCACGCATCAAACAGCTTCCTCAACTGCCCAGTCATTGCCTGCAGGACGTCATGTGTCTGATCAAACTGTCCGGAATAGACTGCATGACGCTGGACTTTGGGCACAACGACCTCACCGAGGACCTGTCCTTACGCGCCGCCATCGCCAAAATCGACTTCTTTGGGCCAACCAGCATCGTCCCTGGGCAGCTGACAATCCATGGAGACGTGTCTGGTTTAGTGACGAATCTTTCTTTTTGTTGCAGCGTCATGATAGACGGCGTAGGGTCTATCGTAGGCGAAATGAACGTTTTGTCCAGAATTGCGTTGATGAAGCTCCGCCGCACGGTGGTGGAGGTGCAATGGTGTGGGGAATGATCAGTTACAACGGAAGGAGTCAATTGGTGCACATTGAAGGAGGCTTGAATGCGCAACGATACGTCAATGAACTTCTTCGACCACATGTCGTTCCACTTTTGGCTTCCCAAAGGTCTGTGTTTCAACAGGACAACGTCAGACCCCATTGTACACGGTTGACCACGCAGTTCCTGACTGCCAACAACATTCTCACCCTTCCCTGGCCATCCCTGTCTCCAGACATGAGTCCGATTGAGCACCTGTGGGATGAGCTGCATAGACGTGTTTGTCGCCGAGACGTTGCTTCAGCCAATCATCGTGATATGTTCCAGGCACTCCAGGAAGAGTGGGCAGCCATCCCACAGGCCAGCATCAGAAGTTTGATCGCATCCATGCCCAGGAGATGCCAGTCGCTGATCGATGCAAGAGGAGGCCACACCATACTAACGAGAAAGCCCGTACGCCAATAATCTCTCGTGACCTAGATCCAAAACAACTGTCAATTGATTGGTTGAACGCTAAGGTATTCTTGTGTGCAATTTGAACAATTAACTCATTAAATTAAAAAAATTATTGAATGTCAAAATTATGGCTATGTGTGTGCCTTCAGTAGCTATGCGTGTCTTTTTTTGAACAGTATAGATAATGTGGAACAATTTTTTTCAAGTGTTTTATTTATTTAAGGTTGTAATTAAATTTTGAGTTCAGTGAAAGATTTTCACTCAGAAAAGAAAAACTTGTAAAAATAAATTGTAAATATTTACCAGCAGACTTACTTAAATTATTTAAGTTAAGTTACAGTTCTTGTTGGTAGATAATTAGTTAATACCCCTAGCAGAGCTAATAATATTAACAGAGGAGGATCTTGAGAGGAGCAATTAGGAACTTAGAGTAATACTCGTACATTACCATCTTCTCTAGGAACTTATATTGCTTGATCCTACCTTTGATGTCCATACACCCTTACTATTTTCAGAGAAGGGGGTATTACTTATAAGACCAGACTCTTATCTGGCGCTATCCTGGTATCACCTGATACAACTTTGTGTCCAGGATACTTTATAATTTCAATACCAATCAACCCTCTCGTGACACCAGGGTGGTATTGTGCTTCTATATTTATTACTATTATTAATTGTGACAGTTCTTTGAACTGTGTTAGATCTTCTATAGTTCTCCACCCTGTTGGATATCTGTCTTTATTTAAGGGGACGTCCCATACACTTGGTTGGTTTTTGACAAATGCTTTATGTGCTATGTGGGTCACTTCTTGTGCTACTTTACTCCAATAATTTAATCTTTCCGTCTTAGACCAAAGGGCGGTATGCCAAGAGCTACTTCTAGTGCTTCTACTGGTGTTGATATAAATGCACCTGTAATGGTTCTTATGGCTGCATTTTGAATTCTGTCTAGTTTTGCTTTGTTAGAAGCTGCAGCTGAGTCATAGACTATGCTGGCATAATCTAGTTTCCCCCTGATGAAAGACTTTTAGAACATAAGCATTATTTTATTGCTGGCCCCCCATCCATTACCTTTTACTATCCTTAGTATATTTAGGGTTCCCCTACAGCTTTCTACTAAATTGTCTATATGTTTATTCAAATTTAGATGTTTATCTAAAGTTATGCCCAGAAATCTAGTTGTTGAGGAGGTACATATTTTCTGTCCTTTAATGGTTATATTGATTTTTTTTTTTTAAATTTCCTTTGCTGAATATCATACTTACTGTTTTGTTTACATTAATTTGGAAGCCCCAACTTTTCATCCACTCTGAAACTCTATTTGTTTTTGAAGTTTTTGGTAAATATGGTCCAAGTTTTTTCCAGATAGCCAAATGGCACAGTCATCTGCAAATTGTGATACTGCATTCTTAATGTCGTTAAATTCATCTCCTAAATCATTTACAGCTATAGTGAAAATTGAAGGTGAAATCACTGATCCCTGAGGAATCCCATTCTGTTGTTCATATATTTCTGACTTATCATTGTTCACCTGTACAGCAAAATACCTGTCCTGTAAAAAGTTTTCTAGATACCTATAGGTTTTACCAGTAATGCCAATCTTTTTCATTTTGTAAAGAGCTTTATCTCTCCAGCATTCATTATATGCTCTAGCGACATCCAAAAAGGCGGCCACTGTTTTCTCTTTCTTCTTGAACCTAGCTTTACACCATGTTCTAATCTTACAAGCTGGTCTACTGTACTTCTGTCTGCTCTAAACCTTGACTGGGTTGGGCTATATAACTGATTTTTTTTTTTCCAGGTCGAATTTAACTCTTTTGTTAACAACAGTTTCCAGTATTTTGCCTAGTTTTGATGTTAAGGCAATAGGTCTATATGAACTTACATCATGGGCTTCCTTATTGAGTTTTAGGATGGGTACCATCATAGCTACTTTCCATGCTTTTGGTATCTTTCCTAAGCTCCAGATTTTGTTATAAAGGGAAGTTATTATGTTTATAGTTTTTTTTGGTACTTTCTTAAGAATTTCATAACTAAGTAAATCATGCCCTGAGGCAGTATTAGATTTCTCTTTCATTGCACTAGTTACTTCTTCCTCTGTTATATCAGCATCTAAATAGTTTATTTCATCTATCTGGTCTGGTAGTTCCTTTAAAAACTGTATCCTAAGTCTTTCTCTTCTCTCATTTTCTTCCTGTCCTAGACTACTTTTTGCACTGACTTTATAGAAATACTCAGCAAGGTCATTAGCTTTCTCTTTATCTGTTTCTGCTCTCTTTGGTAGTTTGATTGTTGGCATTATTGTTTTCTTATTGTTCCCTTTGATTGCCTTAAGTTTTTTCCATACTTCTTTAATTTGAGTGCTAGGTTTAAGTGACTGACAAAACTCCTTCCAGTTAGTTTCTTTGGCTTTAAATATAACTTTGGGACTGTTTGGCACCCGAAGGAGTGGACACATGTATACACAGATGGATCTGCTGAGGGGGCAGTAAAGAACGGTGGAGGAGGCATTTTTATAAGATTCCTAAATGGAAAGATCATCCGAAAGGCCTTCCCAACTGGAAAGATCTCCTCCAATTTTAGGGCAGAAGCTATGGCACTACTGCAAGCCCTGAAGATCCTCACCAGACCTGAACAGCAGCCACAAGCTAAGATAGTAATCTTCACCGACTGCAGATCATTACTTGAATCAATACAAAACACTAGAAATGATAACATGATGAATGAGATCAGATCTGAGCTTAACATCATCCAAAGGTCATCAACCATTGCCCTTCAGTGGTTACCTGCCCATTGTGGAATCGCTGGTAATGAGAAAGCAGATGCTCTATCAAGAAGTGGCAGTAAAATGGAACAATACAGCCACCCATTGCCCTATCGGGAAGCAAAAACCATCATCCACAACAAGTACAAAAGTCAGTGGAAGGAGGAAGGGGATATATACAGCAGAGATGACCCAATCCACCACCTAAACAGACACCAACAGACGACAATTTTCCGCCTGAGAACTGGTCACTGCAGATTACTTGGACATCTCTATCGCCTCAAGATATCCCACACGAATGAATGCCCATGTGGAACTGATATCCAGACTCCAGAACACATTCTCCAGAACTGTCCAACCCATGATAAATTGCGACGTGCGACCTGGCCAAAAGGTGATGAGCTCCAGCAGAAGCTATGGGGCTGCCGCGCCGACCTGGAAAAGACTGTGGACTTCGTCCTGGCGACAGGCCTGCAGATTTAGCATGACTACAAACCGAACGCAGAAGAAGAAGAAGAAGGGACTGTTTGGCAAGGAAGAACATTCCAGCACCTCTGATTCATGCTATACAGAGCTTCTACAAGTCTTGCAGAAATTATGTGAGGACAGCAAACTATAAGTCAGAAGAGTTCAGGACCACCACTGGTGTAAGATTTAAATATCTCGGAGCTATTATAGACCGAAAGGGGGGCATCAAAGAAGAGTTGGCCACTCGAAAAGCAGAGGCTGGGAGACTTTATCAGGCCATAAATCGAGGATTCCTCAGCAAGAAAGAGGTTGGTAAGAAAACGAAGATGGCTGTATACCGCTCCACCTATGTCCCAGTCTTGACATATGGATGCGAGTCATGGGCAATGACTACAACCCACAAAAGCCAGATCCAAACCTCAGAAATGAGGTATCTGAGGAAGGTGGTTGAAGTAACAAGAAGAGACATGGTCCGCAACCAGACGATACGTCAAGGCCTAAAATCCCACCCGCTGCAGACCCGAATAGAACAGTCCCAACTAAGATGGTTTGGCCATGTCTGCAGAATGGGAGAAGATCGGCTACCACGACAAGCATGGGAAACAAAGAGCCAGGGATCCAGACCTCCAGGACGACCCAGAGTCCGCTGGGAGGACAACATTAGACAATCTTTGAAGGACCGAGGACTAGAATGGAACCAGGCCAGGAAGAAGACAGCTGATAGAATAGTCTGGCGCTCTCTCTTCCAAACCTCTACACCTCACGGTAGAAGGGGAACGACTAAGTAGGCTTTAAATATTATTCTGTTAGATTCATTCCTAATACGTTTATACTCATCATAGTTTTCTTCTGTTATTTTTATATTTTTGTAAGGCCCTTCATCTTCTCTCATGAATTTCTGCACAGCTTTTATTCCACCAGGCAACTCGTTCTTTATTCCACTGAGTTTTTCTTTTCTTATTAATGTTATTTATTGGTTTTAGGTGCTGTGGCATATTTTTATTTGGCATATATTTTATTGCTATTTTAAGAATTTCATTGGTCAGTGTTTCTGCCCACAAGTCAGTATCATCTGATTCCATGTCTTTATATTCCATCACCTCCAGCTCTGATTGGAAGGCTTCCCAGTTTGCTTTTTTATAGTTGAAAGTCGGTTTCTCTCGTCCTGGGTTTGGAATGACGTTTTCATGCATGGTTATTACAATGAGCAGATGATCTGAGTTTGTGTCTTGTAACACTTCCCAATTTACATTCGCTAGGTTGTTAGTTGCTATACTTATGTCTATTGCTGAGTCTGCCCCGTTAGCTTGTGGATTAATTCTAGTTGCAGTTCCATCATTTAGTAATAAGCAGGTCATTGTTTTCTGTAAAGTCAAGTAGGCGCTTTCCTGCATTGTCTGCATGTTGTCCACCCCAAGCATAATGATGGGGATTAAAATTGCCTACTATGATTGTTTTGGGGCCAAGTCTAGTGCTTATGGCGAATATTTCTTCATCTTTAATTGTACCATTTTAGCGTATACATTTAAGATTGTAAGATTGTTCAGCTGCTATAGTAACCTGTATACCTTCTATGTTGGTTGTATCAAATACTTCCCAGTCTATAATTTTAAATGTTTCGTTAACTAAGACTGCGACACCCCCTCCTCTACCTTCTTTCCTATCTCGCCTAAGTATCTTAAAGCCCTTACAACTATATCTACTATTTGGGTTTAAAAGTGTCTCTTGAAGAGCAAATATAGTGTTAGTTCCTCCTGTCTCTGCAAGTAGGGGTGCAAAATTCTTTTTGATACCCCTACAAATCCACTGTATAATTCTAAATCCTTCTAAGTTGAACTTTAATATCATCTAGTATCCCTTCTGTTTTGGGTTATACTATCAAATTTGCTCTTATTCTCTATTTCCTGAACTCATGGGCCCAATATCTACCATGTTCTCAAGGAATTCCTCATTCAGGCTTGTCATTTTGTCTAAAACATTTTTCACTAAGTGTGGTAAAAGTACCTCAACTTGTTCTTTGATAGATTCTTCTAGGTTGTTTTTGTTTTCCTGTTGTATTATGCTCTTTTGGTTCACTTTCCTATTTTCAGCTGTTATGATTGTTCCTTCTATTCTATGTTTAGCTCTTGCCTTTCACTTTCTATTCTTTTTAGTATTATTTGAGTTTCCTCTTTTAGTTCCGATAATTTAACTAGTAATATTTAATTTTCCTCTTTCAGTTCAGACAATTTTACTATATCCTGGGCAATTTGGTGCTGTATGGCTTTTATTTCTTCGAGCACTTCCTCTGTACTTTTCAGCGCACTCACATTTTCCAATGATGTAGCCGAATTGTCTGACTGGTTCTTTGTTTTTTTAATAACTTCCTGCTCTTTTCTTTTTGACAGTTGAGTTTTCATTATCCTAATCTCTTCTTTTACAGATTTTATTTCTGCTGCAACTTTAGTGTCTGTGTTGGTGGCTTTTTCTTTCATATCTTGGATCACCATTTTGAATGGTGTCCTTGTTGAGATCGATTCTTTTAGTGCTTGTTTGGTTTGCTGATATACTGGACAGCCCTGAAACCTGGCACTATGGTTTCCCTTGCAGTTGCTACACTTTCTATTTAAATTCACTTTTTTGTAATCGGCATCAGCCTTTGCCTTTTCACACTGCGAAGCGGGGGGCGGCCTGCATGGAGGCCGTAAGGAGGCAGCCCCTCCACCATGCAAAGGCACAACAGACCAATCACCTGTTTGTCTTAAAACTTGATTATGCGAAACGTAAGAGAGAAAACCGGACTGATTCTAAAGGCGACGAACTGGAACGGACTGCGACTTATGGAACTTGGAACACAAGAAGTATAAATGGGAAGGAAGAGGAGCTGGTGGAAGAGATGAGGAAAGCAAAACTAGAAATCCTGGCTATAACGGAAACAATAAAAAAGGACAAGGAGTCATGGATCTCGATAGCAACACGCTGCTCTACAGTGGTGTACCCACATCTGAAAGAGCTAAAGGGGGCGTGGGTTGCATTGTGGCCAAAAATCAAAAAGATAGTATCAAGGGATGGAACTTTATCTCGGAGCGCATTATGGTCGTAAAACTAAAAGAAGGAGAAACCATAGTCAACCTGGTCATAGTGTATGGGCCGAATGAGGATGAGAGAGCAGAGGTCAAGGAGGAATTCTTCGAGCTGCTTCAAAGGACAGTGGATGACTGCCTAGATGAAGTTATCATGCTCGGAGATTTTAATGCCAGAGTTTGAAATGACCATGCTAGATGGGGTGGAGTTATTGGAAGATATGGAAAAGATACTCTCAATGACAATGGAAAACGACTCCTTAGATTCTGCAGTGAGCAGAATCTGATCATTACAAACACAAAGTTCCCCCATAAGCGCATACATGCATACACCAGATGTGAACCAACAAAGAATGAGAAGTCAGTGATCGACTATGCCATTGTTCGGAGAAGCTGATTCAAATATGTCCGAGATGCTAGAGTCTGGAAAGGGCCAGAGATTGGAAGTGATCACTACCTGCTAACAATCAAAAGAACAACTGAAAGAGTTGCTCAGCCTAGGAACTGCCCAACATCACGCAAGAAACCAAGTAAACGAGTGGGAGAAATGAGCATTAGGACCTACAAGCTGAGAGAGCCAGAAATTAAGACCAGATATCAGGGGCTTATTGCTGCAGCGGTGAGCAACACAGAAGAACGATCTGATGACTTGGAAACCCTCTGGATTAAATTCAAGGATATCATAAAAACAGCTGCTGCAGAAGCATGTGGTGAAGTCCGACTTGGGAACAAGAGAAAGAGGACACCTTGGTGGACAGAGGAAGTCAAAGAGAAAATAAGAGAGAAGAAAATGGCATGGAAACAATACTTAGGAGCTAAAACACAACAGGACAAATGGAAATATATAGAGAATATGTGACACTCAGAACAGAAGCAAAGAACAAAGTGCTAGCAGCAAAACAGAAGTCCTGGGAAGAATTTGGAGAAAAGCTAGAATAAGATGCACAAGAAAACCAGAAATTGTTCTATAAGACCCTAAAGAACACGAGGAAGGAAAAACAATGCCCTCTCAAATTTATAAAGGACAAGCAAGGCAAATTGCTTACTGCCCCGATGGAAGTAATGGAAAGATGGAAAGAATATTTCTCAGAACTCCTGGATGGTGAGCATGGTGAAGCATCAGAAATGATAACCACTAGCACAGAAGAGAAAACCAATGATGGTGAAGATGACATAAAGATGGAAGAACTGAAGGCAGCACTGGAGAAAATCATGATGGGCAAAGCAGCAGGGCATGATGGTATAACACCAGAAATGGTTAAGTACATGGGAGCATCAGGCGACCTACTACTCTTAAGGGTTTTACAGGTAGCGTGGTACAACAAGACCATACCAAAGGATTGGGAGATTGCCATCATAACACCAATTTTCAAAAAGGGTGACAATCGACAGTGTGGAAACCATAGAGGCATATCCCTTCTCAGTGTCCCTGGTAAAATCTACTATAGAATCCTAGAGCAGAGACTCCGACGCCTAGCTGAGCCACAATTGGATGAGGTCCAGTGCAGATTCCGAGCAAAACGAAGTACTCAAGACCTAATCTTCACACCCAGACAGCTGAGTGAAAAGGCCCTTGAGTATAAGAGTGAGATCCATCTTTGTTTCATAGATCTGGAAAAAGCGTTTGACAGGGTCCCCTGGAGCAAACTTTGGGACTGTTTGGCAAGGAAGAATATTCCAGCACCTCTGATTCATGCTATACAGAGCTTCTACAAGTCTTGCAGAAATTATGTGAGGACAGCAAACCATAAGTCAGAAGAGTTCAGGACCACCACTGGTGTAAGACAAGGTGATATCCTATCACCTTACCTTTTCATACTCCTCATGGATGATGTCATCAAGGCATGTAAGGAGAGAACAAGAAAGTATTCAGTGGGGTACTGGAAGATGAGACAGGTCTATATTTCGGAGCTGGCATTTGCTGATGATGTTGCCCTGATTGCTAAATCAGAGGCACATCTCCAATAAAACCTGCAAGTTTGGAAGGAAGAGCTGGAGAAGAGAGTGATGGTCATAAGCAGCTCTAAAACAAAATCCATGGTGATATCACAAGAAGAAAGAAGACATCAGATTAAGCTGGGAGAACAAGTCCTGGAGCATGTCGACCACTTTAAATACCTCGGAGCTATTATAGACCGAAAGGGAGGCATCAAAGAAGAGTTGGCCACTCGAAAAGCAGCAGCTGGGAGACTTTTTCAGGCCATAAATCGAGGATTCCTCAGCAAGAGAGAGGTTGGTAAGAAAATGAAGATGGCTGTATACCGCTCCACCTATGTCCCAGTCTTGACATATGGATGCTAGTCATGGGCAATGACTACGACCCACAAAACCAGATCCAAACCTAAGAAATGAGGTATCTGAGGAAAGTGGTTGAAGTAACAAGAAGAGACATGGTACGCAACCAGAAGATACGTCAAGGCCTTAAATCCTACCCCCTGCAGACGCAAGTAGAACAGTCCCAATTAAGATGGTTTGGCCATGTCTGCAGAATGGGAGAAGATCGGCTACCACGACAAGCTTGGGAAACAAAGAGCCAGGGATCCAGACCCCCAGGAGGACCCAGAGTCCGCTGGGAGGACAACATTAGACAATCTTTGAAGGACCGAGGACTAGAATGGAACCAGGCCAGGAAGAAGTCAGCCGATAGGATAGTCTGGCGCTCTCTCTTCCAAACCTCTACACCTCACGGTAGAAGGGGAACGACTAAGTAAGTAAGTAAGTAAGGATTCTCTACCATCCGTTGTTAAGACAACCACAGGTGTATCTACATTCCCTTTGATTTTTACCCTTTCGACATGCACCATCTTTATGCATGGGTTCTGCTTGACCAGGTTGTATAGAACCTCCTCACTAGTTAGTTTGGTGCTTATCCCCTTTATAACACATTTGTTTGTTTCTTTGGTCAGCTCTAGCTTTATTTGGATGTCGTGAGCAAGAGTCACTGTTTTAGCTTGTAGTTTCAGGTCTTCTAACATCTCTTTTATTTTGTCACTTTCGTTTGGGATAATAATTATGCCAAAATGGGTTTTGTATATCTTTGCTATCGCATTTTCGCCTAACACTGGTTCAATAATGGTTATTATCTTGTCTTTATCTAATGCCATACGTTTTGCTACTTCGCCAGCAACTTGAGTGATCTTTATCGGGCTCTGGTCTCCGCGTAGTCATCTTGTTTTCTGGGACTTCGTTAGGTATTTTTGTGCGCTTTCGGTCCTGAATTTTTTTTTTGTGTTCTTTGGTTTCCTGATTTCTTTTGGTTGTGTTTTTCTGGGTGTTCTCATTTTCATCTTCCGTGCGTCCTGTCTTTTTGTTAGCTGTGCCTGTTCCTGAGTTTTCGCCTTTGTTGTTTATGCTTACTGTTGTTTTTACTTCCGAGCCTCCTCCAGTTTTTCCCTTATTGTCTCTATTCTGTCCTTTATTTCTGTGTCTCTATGGTTCGTGGTCCTGTTCTTTTCTGTCAGGTTTGGTGTTGTGTTCTTTTCTGTTGTCTTGGCCCACGCTTTGCCTTCCCCGGACTGTGCCCTGGTCATTGCTGGCATTGTCCCTGTCTTTAATTTGCTACTACTCTTTTTATTATGTGCTTGGTTTTGTATGAACTTTAATGTTTATCCTTAGTCTCGCTGCTTTAATCTTAAGTTATGTATATCCTTGCTTTCTCCTTTCTTTTTTATTTTTATTTTATAATATTATTATTTAAGAAACACTTTTAAACCTGTCTAGCAGACGTTGTTGAACAGTTAAATCTAATTCGAATTGTGCCAGGTAACTTTAATATATTTGTTTTACTTAAATTATAGTTTGATGGTTATTTATTATTGCTAGTAATCTTTGGTTTTTGGTTTATTTATTTATATATTTTTTTCCCTCACTAAAATTCCTAAATTATACAAATATTGGAAGCAACATTTAACTATTCCCCTAATACTTAATTTTAACTGCCAAAATCTAGTACTTAAATCAAATTAAAAGGGAAATCACCCCTTATCTTTATTATTCGTAGCAAGATGGCTGCCGTATCTCACACACGGAAATGCGACGTGGCGCTTGGATCTATTTATTTTCTATTATGTTTTTTTTTTTCTAAAATTTTTGAGCTATACTAATTTTCCAAGCGATTACTTGATAATAGCTGTAAAATGCTAATACTTAAATCAAACTAAAAAAGGATCGCCACTTTTCTTTATTATGTCTATCAAGCTGTCTGCTGTATCTCCCAAAAGTAAGTGCCAAGTGGCGTATTTAATAGAATTACTAAGTTATAAAAATATTTCTAGCTAATAATTACCTAAGTCACCTAAAACTAACTGCACTAAGCTAATACTAACGATAGATAAAAAATTATTTCAACTTATCTGAAAACTTGAATAGTTGGATGATTTTCTCCACAGTGTCTCGTCCTAAAAAGGCCGTATCAGCCTTGTGTAATTTGAGTGTCGCAAAAAAACGTCTGTCCGCTTCAGAAGTGAGTTGTTGTTGACGTTTTTTTTTTTATTTTTTTAATTGCCTTCTCCTAAGGAAGGAAATTTACAAGAGCGCACAAACTATAGAGGAATAATGTTACTATCAGTGCCAGGAAAAGTATTAAATAGGATTATCCTTGAGAGATTAAAAGAGTCCATAGACAAGAAACTGAGAGATGAACAAGCAGGTTTTCGACAAGACAGATCCTGTACAGACCAGATAGCCACTTTGAGAATAATAGTTGAACAAAGTCTGGAATGGAATTCACCATTATACATCGGATTTGTGGACTACGAAAAGGCATTTGACAGTGTAGACAGAGAATCACTTTGGAAATTGATGGGGCATTATGGAGTTCCCCCGAAGATCATTAATTTAATAAAGAAAAAAATATGAAGACATGACATGCAGAGTTCTTCATGAAGGACAGCTTGCAGAACCATTTGGGATAAGAACAGGAGTGCGACAGAGATGCCTCTTGTCTCCTTTTCTTTTCTTATTAGCAATAGACTGGGTTATGAGAACATCAACAACACACAACAGAAATGGAATCCAGTGGACTCTGACTAAGCAGTTAGATGATCTGGATTTTGCTGATGACTTGGCTCTTCTGTCCCATAACCGTAATCAGATGCAGGCAGAGCCGGATTAACGTAGTAGCAAAAGTAGCATATGCTACGGGCCCCGCGCTTTTAGGGGCCCCGCGCCAATAAATATGTACATAATTTTTGGTCATCTTCGAATACGAGCGTTAAACCAATGATCTAGTGATTTATGCCATCTTTAGCGCCTTTTCATTTGGTGTCACGAAATTGTGAGAGAAAGAGCATAAGAGAGTGACTTAGTGTGACTCTTCATTATTTTTATCTTAACTGTTTGCGGACGGAAGCTATTTAAGTGGCGTTGAAAATTTGGTCACGTTTGGACGGAAGCCAATTTTTTGGCTCTAGGCGACTGCCCCTCTAATTTTGTTTCATTCTTTGTGAAATGAATTTGCATTAACAATAAAAACTAGAATTTAGGAAACGGAAACTTCCTGTTTTAATTGAGGTATACGGCGTGCTCGCACTCTCGATCTTGATTAATTTTTTTTGCTTTGTAAGGTTAGAAAACTAAAAAAATGAGCAGTAGACACAGAGATATTGGACGTAATTATGCTTCTGGAAGTGAAAAACGTAAAGCGAAGGAAGAAAAAGAAAAAAGAGGTCAACTTGTGATATAAAAAAACACGTAAGCTGACAGAATATTTTGATGTTCATGGTGGTGGTACTCTAACCGCTGAAGCTGGAAGTACAGGAACAACTAGTACTAGTGCAGGCTGTGCAGCAGAAAACATACAGCAAAACCCAGTATACACTGAATCTGAATGTGAAAGAATAAGTGAAACGAAGAAGTACTCTAATGATATTGGTGACTGGCCGAACAATATAGATGACTGAGCGTGAATATTGGATATCCAAGGGAAGTGAAAAATGTCAACATGTTGATAGTGCCTTCTCTTCATCCGTGCGATTGTATGACACTGAAAAGAAAACTCGATACTGTCAGAAGTCTTACTTTACACATATTCATAAACTTACAAACAAGCAACATGCAAGAAAATGGTTATGCTATTCAGAAAGTAAAGGGCGCCTATTCTGTTTCCCATGCAAGCTTATGAGTTCACATTGTTCATCAAAGTTTACTGTGGAAGGGTTTAATGACTGGAAAAATGCAAGCAATCTATTGCGTCGACATGAAGAAAGCTCCTCACATAGACAAGCTTTAATTTCACTGTTGATGCGTAAAAACAAAGGTGAACGTGTCGATTCCCAACTTGTGAAACAAATGGACATTCAAGAAAAGTATTGGCACAAACTTCTAGAGCGAATAATTGAAGTTGTGAAGTTTTTAGCAGAACGAGAACTTTCATTTCGTGGCAGTGATGAAATTGTTGGGTCCATTTATAACGGGAATTATTTAGGGTTGTTAGAATTACTGGCCAAGTTTGACCCTTTTCTGGCAGACCAATAAGTACTCATGCAAACAAAGGATACCTCTACACTTCATTTTACTGGGGTAGAAGAGGTTCCGATTATGAGATGAGATGTGCAAACAAAGGATTTGGACATACATCATATCTATCTAAAACAACGTGTGAGGAATTCATCAATCTGATTGGATCCAGCATACTGGATCACATTCTATGTGAAGTGAAGAAATACAAGTATTATTCCGTTTCATTGGATTCTACTCCAGATATATCTAATATGGACCAGCTGACTTTGACTCTGCGCTGTTTTGCCATCTGGACCAGTTGAAAGATTTGTGACATTTTTGGATATGGAAGGTCATAGTGCTGAACAGCTTACTAAAAGTCTACTTAATTTTTTAAAGACAAATGACATTGATATTAAGGACTGCCGTGGTCAAAGTTATGACAACGCCAGCAACATGAGTGGCAAGTTTATAGGATTACAAGCACGAATTAAAGAGATGAATAAGTTTGCGCATTACATTCCGTGTTTTGCACATTAACTAAATTTGGTTGGAAAATGTGCTGCTGAAGGTTGTCAAGAAGCAGTCATTTTCTTTGGATTTGTTGAAAGCCTGTACACCTTCTTGTCTGCTTCTACCTACCGCTGGAATCTCCTTTCTACTGCTTTATGTGCTGGCGGTACTCATAATAAGTCCCATTTGCCCTTTGTGAAAAGACTGTAAGATACCAGGTGGTCCGATCGGGCAGATGCAACAAAAGCACTTTTACACAGCTTTTCTGCAATAAAACAAGTCTTGGATGATATTTCAGATAACAATGATCAGAAGGCAGAGTGTCGTCAACAGGCTCGTGGTCTACTTTCAACCATGATGAAGTTAGAAACAGAAATAATGATCATACTGTGGGATCAAGTATTACAGCGTTTTCAAATGACCAGTGCTTCTTTGCAATCTTCTGACCAAGATTTGAATACAGCTTGTGCACTTTATGAATCCCTGCGGGGGTATATTCAAGCTATGCGGTCTACTTTTGCAGACATAGAGCAAAAGGCCAAGGATCTGACTGAGTGTGAACATTATCAAGAACAAACTCGAAGAAAACACAAACGAAATCGAGAGAATGATGATTTCAGTGGTTCCAGCACACTTGATCCACTTGTTGAATCTCAAACGCCTTCTCAGCAGTTTAAAAGCCGAACATTTCTTGTCCTTATTGATAGCTTGCTCTCTGCCTTGTCAAAACGGCAGAAAGCTTATCAAAAGTTGAATGATGTATTTGGATTCCTTCGTCAGTTACAGTCGTTTACACCTGAAGAGGTGGTAACGAGATCATCGAATCTTATTAAATCATATCCGGAAGATCTGGAAGAAAGTCTTTGTGAAGAACTTGTGCAGTTTACAGAACTGTTGAAAACTGATCTTGCTTCTCATATTGGCACTACTCTAGACCTTGTAGAGTTACAGTTTTACCGTTTGATAATTGACAATTCTTTGGAGTCTTGTTTTCCAAATGTAGAAATCGCCTTGCGCATCTATTTGTCACTAATGGTAACCAACTGCAGTGGAGAACGATCATTTTCAAAACTGAAACATTAAAAATGAACTAAGGAGCACCATGGGTCAAAAGAGATTGAACAATCTCACACAACTGAGCATTGAACATAAACTTCTGCGTGAAATTGATACATCCTATATCATCAACAAATTTGCTTATGCTAAATGTAGAAACATTAATATTTAAACAATAATGTTGACTGGGTTGTTACTTTTGATAATGATAATTACAATGCAAATTAAAAATGTATGTGTTCAAATATATTTGTGTTGTTTTATTGTTTTTTTGTTTTTTAAATATAGGGCCCCTTTCTTAACATATGCTACAGGCCCCGTACTAGCTTAATCCGGCCCTGGATGCAGGACAAATTGAAAACACTTGATGAGAGGTCACAGCAATTGGGTCTGAAAATACACAGGGGAAAAGACAAAGATAATGAGAATAAATGCAGGTAATGAAAACAGGGTTGAACTTGAAGAAGCACCAATACAAGACGTAGAATCGTACACATATCTTGGCAGCAATATAGACAAAGGTGGAGGGACAGACAGTGATTTCAAGGGAAGAATACAAAAAGCAAGAGGAGCTTTCATTGCATTGGGAAATGTATGGAGATCAAGAGAAATCGGATCCAACACGAAAATAAGAATCTTCAACTCAAATGTGAAGTCAGTCTTATTGTATGGCTCTGAGACATGGAGAACAACAAAGACAACAACCAAAAAGCTACAGACTTTCATAAATGGGTGCGTGCGTAGAATAGAGGGATTAAAATGGTATGACAAGGTTACCAACGTGGAACTGATGACAAGAACTAGACAAGTGCCTGTGGAACAAGAGATGAGAAGAAGACGATGGCGATGGATAGGACACACACTGAGGAAACCTGTTGATAGCATTACAAGGCAGTCCTTGTTCTGGAACCCCCAGGGCAAGAGAGGCAGAGGTAGACCAAGAAGCACAGGGAGAAGAGAGCTGGAAACACAGATGAAAATGATAAGGAGAACGTGTAAGGAACTTGAGATGATGGCACGTGACAGGAGGACTTGGCATGTGTTTGTTGAAGGCCTATGCTCCTTTGGGAGTGGAGGGTTATGAAGTGTCCCTTTAATTGACAGCTCTTGACCTCAGTGTCAACTGTGGTGAATCTAGTTTCAGTTTGTAATAATTAAATTGTGAGAAATAATACTGCTCGAGTTTTGTTGCACGTTAGAAGTTAACTATGTAATTTATTCGGAAAGCAGTGCTGCAGACGAAGCATCCAGCCATTGCGCGGTGACACAACTATGAGCTGTGATAAAAAAATTCTTTCTGTTTTCCCCATTCTTAGTTTCATTTTTTGCAGACCCAATTCATATCTTTCGTGTATTCGAAGACAGTGGTTTCCGTAGTTTGCTAACACAGATCATTGTTCTTTGTCTTGAATGCTGGTAGTCTGCCACACGTACTTTAAAAGATATCAATAGATTGCCACCTCTTGTTAATATTTGTTTTTGTTCTGCCCGTTTTATACACATATCCACTCTACTTTTGTTTTATTGTATCTTCATGAATTCTCTTCTCATTTCTAATGCTTCTGGGACTTTTTGGTTTATTGTCTCTTTAAACCTTGAATAGCGCCCTGTTCTTCTACATATTCACATTTAATGGGGCTTAGTTCTGACTTCTAAATGCATGTTTATTAACCATTTTTCTGCGTCAGATAGTAATAAAGAGCATATATAAAACCTGATGACTTTCATTTTTATTTTGTTGTGGAAAATGTTCACTTTTAACAAAAAATAAATAAAATAAAAATAAATAAATAAATAAGATAAAACACACGCACGTACACCCGACCCGCCCCCCCCACCCCCCCCCCCCCCCCCCCCCCCCCCCCACCCACCCACCACACGCGCAAATAGTTTGCATCTCGTATAATCTTATAATACTTGGAGAAAACTTGCTGATTATAAATTGACGTAGCACAATTTATTTTTGCAGGAAAATGTGATTTAATGGTTATTGGAAATGTGATGTATAAACCAGAAGCCTTTATTTTTTTTGCTGTATATGGCGTCATTTGATATTTAACAGATGCACAGGGGTTCTGAATGGTGTTTTTACACACAAAAAAGCTAGAGCTGCCACCCGTCTCATTTTCCTATCATGGACCGTCCGGGAGGAATTTCTAACATTTTCACAATGTCCGGAATTTAGACACAATTTTTTTCCCTAGAATATCCCAACAAGATTTTAAAGATAACTTAAGTGAAGTTTAACTTGTCAAACAGTGATGACAGTCTATAACTCACATATAAGCAAAAGTGAGAGAAATTACCATATTTTAATAGAGGTTTTTGAAGTACGGGGATATTCTGTCAGAACCAAGTAAACATCAATTCTCAGAGTTACGGAAATGTTGCAGAAGCAGCAGGAAGAGATATAGACAGAGAATGTGAAAATATCAGAAGGAATATTTGAATATGTCAAGGACATTTCTTCACTCAGGTTGATATCATTACAGGAGCCATAAGAATGGGATAGTGTGCTTTCTACAATCAGGTAACATATGCACAAGAGGTGCGTGTGTGGTTCATTTGAAATGTTTTGATCAATTTTGCCTATAAAAACCAAATGTAGCAGAAAGTAAGGATTTTGAGTGTTTTTTACTTGCTAATGTAGAATGGGCTACTTATGTCAGCCATTATAAAAGTCGAGAAAAGTTATCGGAGCTCTTAATAATTGCTCAATTTTTCTTCTGTGTAGAACCACACAATGCATTTGTTGAAAAACTGATTTCAGATTGCATATGCCGTGGTCTAAGGAGAGAAATTTACTGTTGAGTCGATTAAGGGATTTCTGCTAACAAAATTCAATCTCCGGGACATTCCATACAGGGATGTCCAATCATATTCGGCCAGTAAGCCAGAATTACTGAGAAAAATTGAGATAGCAGAAAAATATGAAAGAAATGTAGAGAATGTAAAATAAAGTATGCTGAGACAAATATAAGGGTGTTTTTGTCCGTACCATACATAGATGTCCTGTGAGAGTAGGATATTTTGCAGGATTAAGACAGTTAAGCAATGAACATAAGGCAAGTAAAAATGAGTGCTGTTAATTTAAGAAATCTTTTCACATTCACTTAAAATATGCTTAACATATTATTAGTTTCCCGGTGACCATAAGCAGTTTATTTGCAATTATCATAAACTGTTACCAAAGCCAAATTTTGTTTAGCTCACATATCCTCAAAATCCTCATTTTTCAGCTCAAATGTCCTCATTTTCTGGGTTAGAGAGGTGTCAAGCCTTGGAATGACCAAAAAAAAAGATTGTCATTTTATCGAATACCGTATGTACATGATTATCTGAAGAGCTTTATATGAAAGATGGATTGTTGTGCATAGATCCTGGCATTGGCAGTGTCATTTAAAATGCAGGCCAAGTACGTGTTGCAAAAATCCAAACAAACACGTTCTTGTGCTGGGTGTCCATAAAGTATCCGTACAATTTGAAACAGTTATTAAAAATACGAATTAAGAGATAGCTGTAGCGAAAGGTTTTCCTATTATGATAATAGTGGTAGAGCAGAAGTAGAATCTCTCTCCAGAAAGTATGAAGTTCCAGTGCCCGAGAAGTACACTGGTATCACAAGTGAGTTACAGCTGTGAATACTCTGAGCTGGACAATAGATTTAGGCTTCAGAAGTATAAGTTGCTACTTTCGCTATCGTAACCCTATGTGATAATATAATTAAATTTGAAAAGGTAACTCAAAATTTAACAGTTAAAAATTTAACAAGTCAAATGAGTACAATTATCCAATTTATTATGTACATCTATATATTCTTGTAATGATAAATGGGTGTTGGAAGATGGTAAAATGTATGATTATTTACAGTTACAAATTAAAATAACTAATAGAAAAAGTCTTGGATTTATCTTCCACTGAATTTACAACAAAAGGATTGTCACAAAATATCTCTTGCCATCTAGTTGTCATCATTAGACAGTCGTTTTAGAAACTGCTCACAGGATTTGTTGGATGGATACAAAGAAACTCAACTTTAGCCACGTCTGCTCGAGGTTCCTCCGACACACTGGAGTACGGAAGACTTTCCTTCAGCCCGCCCTATAACTACGGGGGACTAAGGTGTTGAAGTTTGGTTGACCTCTAGGCTTCAAGTGTGTTACAGAGATAGCATGATAAGATAATGTATACTGTGCAGAATTAACAAATTACATGAATAAATCATAGGTTATGATACATGGGTACGATATAACCTTTGCCTTCCACTTATGGATGTCAAGTCACTTATGTACTTGCTGGTATGTCGTAAGCTTCCAGGCAAGAACTAGCCATGATATATGTGGCTAACCAATTAATGGTTATGCTTCCTGACAATGCCGGTGAAGGTTATCTCTGGTTAGCGTCATTCTCTTTTTTATTATATCTGATACAATCAATCAGAAATAAAATCTGAAATAAAATGATATTATTCATACATATATCTTTAATAAACTTACATACCCTCTTAGGATCTATAAGCTCACGGTGAGATTATTTTGGTTGAAGTTAATCTGCCCTGCATGCAGCGTGAAAAAATAACGTTTCTTGCAGATACTGTCTTCCAGTTTCTCACTTTGGCTTCTGGATTTGGTGTGTGTGATTTTCAACGCGTCCCTCTGTCCTTATATTTCAGTCTCTCGCGCGTACGAGAAAGCACCTCTAAAAGTCCCAAAAGATTTTCGTTTCATCTCCTGGTTTGAGGCTATTTGAAGCAATCTGTGTTTTTCCTGTACTTGTTTTTTTCTTCTGTTCACTACACACTTATATTCTTCCGTCCTTTCTATGTATCATTTCCTTTTCCCCATATGAGGCTTTCATTACATATAAGTTTTATACAAATCCGTTGAGGCTTGTTAGTGTAATAAATTTTTAAAGATTATTAGCTAACTTTTAGCCGATGTGATGAAGGTGAAAAATATTAATTATCTTTAAAACTATTTATATTTGAATAATATCCTTTTGGATATAATTCCTAGTCTATCTCCTTTGTTGAATTATTGTTATTTAATATTATTCCAACCGGGCGTTCTCCGGTAGTTAATAATTTAATGTCCAGTAAATGCAAACTTTGAAAGTCCGCCATTCATTCTTATTAGCTATTTCATCATTCTTCGGTAATACTGTATGGCTTTTAACCGTAAGTCACATTTCCCGTCTACTACAAACTTCAAAGAAAGACCGCCGCGCTGACCTTGCGCTGGTGTGTGTGTGTGTGGGAGTCGCGCTACACATTTTTTTTCCACAACAAAGCAAGAGGAACCAAATTTCGCTACAATAGCTCTGCGCAGTTTATTGCAAAAAAAAAAACAAACAAACATTAAAGAAGTTTTTTTTTCTTCACATAATTTAGTAAACTTCTACATGGGCAACATTTGTCGAACGAAACACATCAAGACGGTATTGAATTTCCATCAATGTTCGCTCTAACATAGCTTCATCAACGGTTGCAATGGTGTCAGTGATTCTTTAACCCCCAATAATGAAGAATTTCATTGAAAATATCAAATTTTAGATACATATTGCACTGGAAAGTACATTCATTTGCCCACATTTCTGTATGTTTATTTTCACTAAAACCTTTGTGGATGATTTTATATAAATTTTTAAAGTATGTCAGGTAAGTGTATTTTTTCCTAATTATATATGTAAAATATACAAATTGGTATATTTGTGATGCTATATTGCTTCTAATGCACGGATTGTAATTTTCGGTACCGTATTCATTTCCCTGAAGCAAACAGAATTCAAGTTTTTCAAACATAGTTTCATGTGTAAAAATAATTTTGACGCTGATTTTTATTAACCATGGGGTCCTTTGATGGGTCATCGAAATAATAACGTGGCTAGAGGTATTCCAGTAGAGTGGTAGGGTACCTCCTTATACGCAAATAAAGCTGCAGGTAAGAACGAATCACAGGATTCTGGTTCCTCCTGTGCGAGCTTACGTAAAATTGTAAGTAGAGTCCCGTTATATCTTTCCACTTGTCCAATCGATTGTGGGTGATAAAATGTGCGGACGAGAATATTTTGAAAAATCCTAAAAACTTCCTCCATCAGTTTCCCTCTGAAGTCTGAACCATTGTCAGTTAATATCTGATAAGGGTATCCTAATCTTGAATATATTGAGAGCAAAGCCTCTCCTACATGTACTGAGTCTGCTGAGGGTAGAACAATCGCTTCCCCCCGCATAGTACATGTCTACCAGAGAAAGGATGTATTTTTTCGGAAACTGACGAATAGCGCATACAGTCTGCTGAAATGAAGAATTTAATGAAAAGTAAGCTGCAAAGTATGAAACAGAATATGGAATCAATAAAGGAAAATACCAGAGATGATTCCTACATAGCAGGGGGATACCGAGGTGAGTAAATTTTGTGTAAAAGTGTAATTCCTCCCTTTTTTCTTAATTTTCTCAAAACCTCATTTTTCACACAAATGTGGGCACGTTGCCCATGATTTTTCAAAAACTATTAGTGATACAGCAGTAAATTTTGGGCCACATGCTGTACACATAGTGCTCATTAAAATAAACTAAAATAAAGGATATATGTTAACAAACTACAAAACTGTTAAGAAATAGCTAAGATACCCCCCTTAAAAATTTCAACTCGGTTGGTATGTTAAAATCCCAAAAAACTCAGATATCAAACCAATCAAAATTATTTTAGTATACAATCATTATCATATATTAACTAATGAAACAGCCAAATTTCATAACTCAAGATGTAATCACATTTGAGATATCTTGGGCAACAAAATACCCAAAAAAGCTAAAATTTGCCTTTTTTTCACTGTTTTTCCGCCATAGATTGCAAGTTTTTAGTATATACCTCAATGTTTTGTATTTTTTTCAGTCATTTTGCTTGTATAAATGACCAGATATAGATATTAACTTATAATTCTGTGTTTTTCATTTTGGAGGTTTAACCTCCCCTTTCCTTAAGGTCGTTGATTTTCCCAACTTTAGTCTTATAAACGATATCTTTAACGAATCCCCAAGGAGTTTAAAACAATTTTAAATAACAGTATGCATCGTTTTGGCGATTGTTCAACCCAGTCGGTTATATTAGGGCGCATGTCCCCATAGGAAGAAATCCAAGGGAGTAATATCAGGAGAACGAGATGACCACGGCATTGATCTTCCTGTTTCAATTCGCTTATCAGAAATGTTTCGCCAAGGAACTGTCGAACAGCTCGTCCCCAGTGAGGTGGTGCAACATCCTGCTGGAATATGATAGTTGAGTGCAGGTTTTCCAACTGTGGAACGACAAATTCCCTCAAAATGTTAAGGTAAACATCTGCATTAATTGTTTTTTCTTTAAAGAAAACTGACCCAATGATGCGATTGCGCGTAATATTACACCTTTGGACTATCTAGTTGAAGCTCCCTGGTCTCATGAAGATATTCTGATCCCTAAATCCTGACATTGTGTCTATTAAGCTTTCCAGAAACATGAAAGGTTGACTCATCACTAAAACATATACGTTTCAAGAAGCGTTCATCTTCACAAAGATGGTTCAGCAAGCTAACAGCAAATTCTTTTCTTTGTAGATTATCGTTTGGTTCAAGAGCCTGCAGCAGTGGCAGTTTGTATGCATATAGCGGCAAATTCTTGTACAAAACTTTGTGAATTGTTGAGCGTGGTAAATGTAATTCCCTGGAAGCAGAACGCATGGACTTGGAAGAGTTATATGTAAGTGCTTCCTGTACACGGTCGATATTCTCATCAGATGTTCTGGGTCTACCAGTCTTCTGTTTATCCAACACTGTCTGCATAAACTTTTTTGTGCCACTCGCATGATGGTGGATTTCGTCCAAACTTAGTCCTGAATTTTCTCTGAATCTGCGTATCTGACTTTGTTTCAATAAACTAGGATACACTGTGCTTTTTCTTGAGGGTTAACGATTTTCAATTACTAGTTTTTATACCACTCATTTGTACAAAAAAATTTCACATAAAAATTCGAAACTTACTCTTTATTATGCAACAAACGACACAGAGCTATCTCTTCATTTGTATTTTTAATAAATATATATTTTTTAAATTGTACAGAGACTTTATAGACACCCTTTGTTTTGTACGCAGCAGTCGTTAGCAGAAACGATGAAATTGTGGCAGCAATTCTTGAGAGTTTATTTGATTACTCAAAACAGGCGGCACCTACACAGCACCTTCTGCTATACGTCTGCTGTGTAGTTACGACGACTGCCAGTCTGCTAAATATAAACATACGTGCTCTGCTCACCCTGGTGCAATAAAAGCTTCTGCATCATTACCACATTTTCAGACAGAGGCGGCACAAACATCGGACAGCAAGATCACTAGAAGTTCTCATCAATCTGAAGAACGTAATCTGAAATAACAGAATGCCAGAGCGAAAAGCAAACAAATAAGAATTAGAATGTTATATATATATATATATATATATATATATATATATATATATATATATATATATATATATATATATATATATATATATATATATATATAGCGAAATGCCACGAATAACCAAATGTTAGCGGTTAAAACCGAATAACACGTTCCTGACACAGCAAAAGACGGGCATTTCCTGTTTTAATTTTAGCAGTACTTAGATCTCTATTGAGCACAATGTAATTGTCAGTAAGGGGTAGAGAGTTTCGAGCAGAGAACACTAGAACATTGTAGTACTTACTTGTGAGCAGGCTATTAACATTTTGCTTAGTAATATACTTCTTCATCTACGCCCCTAAGCTAATGTATATTGCCTGAGCGACCAGAGACAAACAAACAAAGAGACAGACAAAGAAAAGAAGGAGACTAAGTAGATAAATAGGCACCAGGTAGACAGAGGTCATTTCTTTCTCCTTTGTCATGTGATGGTTTAACATTTATAACACATAAGGAAGGGAAACCCGAGGCCTGTAAACAGTAAATAAATATTAGACAAACATAAAGGTATGTTTTCAGGCACTCGTAAGAAATAAAGAAGTAGAAAACTAGACAACAGAAAAACAACAGACGTGAGTGGCTTACCCAGGACTCGAACCCAGGACCCGAACCCAGGACCTTCCGTGCGACAACCCCACCTAGCTATGGAAGCGAATCACACTATCCTCCCTGCCGAAATTTACCATGGACAGTCCAGCCTATTAATGACTTCTTTTGTTCCCCTATTATACAGTATAGGTCAGACCACACAAGACAAAGACCTTAATGCTGTGTCTAGTAAATGATAGAAGACTAAGAACAGTAAGTACAGGACAGATGGTAGGTTTTGGTATTGAATAAACATTTATAACACATAAGGAAGTGAAACCCGAGGCCTGTAAACAGTAAATAAATATTAGACAAACATAAAGGTATGTTTTCAGGCACTCGTAAGAAATAAAGAAGTAGAAAACTAGACAACAGAAAAATAAAAGACGTGAGGTGCTTACCCAGGACTCGAACTCATGGTGCCTCCTGATTCCGTTCACGAGTGCTAAACATTCCCTCTCCACGGTCGAATAATTCCTTTCTGCTGTATTCAGTTTGCGGCTGCCGTATGCAACTGGAAATAACAGGTTTGGATTCTTGTCATCTGCCTGAAGCAGTGTTGACCTGATTCCCTGTCCACTGGCATCTACCCGGAACATGAAAGGTTTCTTAGGGTCAGGTAACCTTAGAATGGGATATATTGACAGTTGTTCCTTCAGAGTGACGTAAGCGTTTTCACACTATGCGGTCCAAATAACCTTATCCGGTTTTCCCTTCTTTGTGAGGTCAGTAAGAGGAGATGTCAGGCCATTGAAGTTTTTAATGAACTTTTGGTAGTGTGGTAAAGTACAGTGATACAGCGATAAAATCATAAAATATATATATTAAAGTCAAAATAATAGCAGTAGAAATAAAATTAATAAAGTTGTAACGCGTCTTCTTCCCTGCGCCAGAAAACGCATTGATTTAAGCAGGACAGAAAATAGTGAGAAATCTTATCGCCGCGTTGGTAGTATTAGCATTTAAAACGCGCCCGTCAAGGGTTAACGATAAACATTTGAAAATTCTACTAGCGTAGGGTTCCAGGAAAGATAGAAAGAATAAAACACACGAACGCATAAGATTGAGAGAGCGAACACCTGCTGCCGGCTTGTCAAGTGTTAGAGGTTTGAATTAGCTACTCGGGCCAACAGTGCGAGACGAGGCCGCTAGCTTGTGTCGAAAACGATGTCGCAAGTTTAAAAATTTAAAAATACCCCGCTAGTCCAATACATTTCTAACCACAGACACTGTGGAAAAACATATATACACACACGCATAATTACTTCCTATCGGGAAAAAGGAAGATCTGAGGCGATTTTTATAACATTCAAATAGTGGAAACTTAGAAAACAACGAACACCAAAATGGAAAATATATTGAATTCTTTATTACTAGGTTTATGATCATAAAAGTTAGCTATTCTAAGAGCTGGTAGTGTCCTGATGGGTAATATGCTTTCGAATCAAAAATCCGACAGATAGAAATAAAGTTATAAACAAAAGACGGTATTTGTTCGTACAGACAGAACAACACATGCTCGTTTGGACTTGCACTAACGGTGACTTTTTTGACGCGTCCTTGAAAAAGGCAGGAAAAGGTTACATGCAGTCTGTTGTAGAAAGGGGCAGAAAAAGGGGGAGAAAAATTATGGGATGGCTTAACACAAAATATATTTAGCAGTAGAAATCTAAGAATGAGAGAGGAAAAAAACTTGGTAGTGTCCAAAAATCAAGTCTGTTTTTGCTTTTAATTTCAAATTTCAAAATTGTCGTTCGGTCATTGGCCAAAGCCTTTCATATTCTTGAGAAAATTCAAGGGCTTGACGCCATTTGTAGAAGATAGTCCCGAGAGCAGGACGTTGTGAATTTTGTGAAAAGTGATTAGCCTTAATAAAGAATATATATATGAAAGTATAGGCACCACAGTCCAGCCAGCAGTACATCTGGAATCTGCTATTCAACGTACCTGTGTATTTTTCATTGAATTCTGGTAAGACCGACATTATTCATATATATATTTTGTTTAAAGGTGTGAGTGAGAGATGCTGCCATCACGACTAAGTAATCAGGTCCCAAGCTGATCTATGCAGGGCTTGAAGGAGAATTAGGATATAACACATTGCCAGTTTTGTAAATGCACATGTCTTGTGAAATAAAATGTTTTCTTAGGTGACCAGAGGGACACAGCTCACCTATCCCATTGAATGGTAGAAAAGAAGGATTAATAAGATTATTGCAGATGCAGTGCCGCCTTTGTAGGACAGACATGTGACCAACACTGGTACACTGTGGAATGGATGTGCTGGATTGATCCATTGGATATGACCCAGCTCTTTATTTCTTATGTATGCTCTTTTGTATATAAAACACAGTCTAAATAAGATATCACCCAGGAGACATTGTTTCATTATTATGGTCATTCGGCAGAAAGAATTCAGACAGTCCCAGTGGGTCAGATAAGTGAAATATCTGGTACCCTAACAGTACATCAGCTATAAGAGCAGCATACCCCTGTATTCAAGAAATAAAACATTTCCCTAGTGAAATTAACAGAGGCAGTGTATTTTAAAGAGACTGGGAGTGATTAAAAAATCCCAAACAGCCATCCAGTGTTAGAAACCAGTAATAGATAGATTTTAGTAACACTATTAAGTATAATTTAACAGTATTTGTTCGGACACTTGTCCCTGTGGGTCTAAATTTACATTTGTATATATATCTTGAATTTTTTCATTTTTAAAAGTCCTGACCAGAAGAATACTAGGTTCTGGACCAAATAAATCATACAGAAAATTATTAATTGTATAAATGTATCCGAGGTGTTATTTCCTTTAATCATAGACCTTAATACTTGTTTGTGTAGAGGTGTATTATTGTTAAAGTACCATCACACCACACTTGCATATCCCTAGACATTAGACGTAGCTATCATTCATACTAGTCAAGAGTAAGTCTGCTTGAGGCCATAAGGTGGTAGCAGCAAGGTACCCTGATACTCAACCCTACATTTGTTATAATCAGGGACCTTCACAGCTGGCCTCATTCAGTACATTAAGGAAAAATATCAACATCATTTCATAACATCAAAACCCTCCACGATAGGTAGTATGCACACAGTGGTAGGAACGAATGTGTGTCTCTCTTAGTTGTAGGCCTCTTTGCTGCACGTATTTTCTCTACGTTTTTGGCAACTGGCCACATACACCCTTGAGAAATGGTATGCCCCAGGAAGTCAAGCTTTTCGAAGCCGATTAAACATTTGCTAGCTGAAAGCGAACAGGAGTTAAAAGAACTAGTGAAGCAAGGGAACAGTATAAGTCAAGAATATGGACTCGACATTAATATTGAGAAAACAAAAACTATGATAATTAGCAAAACAGACGATAAACCCACATTAAAGATAAGCATAAATAGGAAAATCCTGGAACAAGTCAAAAGCTACGTACATCTTGGTCATATAATAACAGAAGATGGCAGATGTGAAACAGAAACCAAGAAGAGAATAGGAATGGCCAAAGCTACATTCAACAACATGAAACATATACTGACATCTAAACAGTTATCTCACAAATTAAAACTGAGAATCATAAAGTGTTATATATATTCTGCGTTTCTGTATGGTGCAGAAACATGGACGATGTATAGGCATTTGGAAGAAAGAATTGAGGCTCTTGAAATGTGGAGATATCGAAGAATGGGGCGTATCTCGTGGAAAGAGAAGAAAACAAATAAGGAGGTCCTAGAAAATCTGGGTATGAAAAGAGAACTAATGAGGGAGATCAAAGTTCGGCAGCTAAAATAATACTTTGGCCACATAAAAAGGCATAACACCCTGCAGAAGACCATAATAGAAGGGAGAGGTGAAGGCAAACGTGCAAGGGGAAGACAGCGCTATAAGTTAGAAGATAACACAAAGAGATGGACAGGAAAGAGTTTTTCAGAGTGCACCACCAAGACAAGAAACAGAAGACGTTGGAGATCCTTTACAGCCAACTTTCGTTGTGGAGATGGCAGCTGATGATGATGATGAGGACGGGCTCTTAGACCAGCTTCATTTAGTCTCCCGAGGAGCATAGCGACCGTAGCAATATGTTCTTCGTAGTTGTCCGTTGCAATCAGTCTATCGTCGCAGTTCAGAGACCAAATCTTAGAAATGGGGCACTGTAGCGGGAGGTTATTTAAAATTATTTATTTATGTAAGAATAGGCTTGGCAGATGGATATCCAAGTGCCAGTAAAGAGTTCTGGTCTTACAAGTAATACCCCAGTCTTAGAAATAAGCACTGGTGTATTGATATCATAGAAATATTCAGACTGTGAAAATCCTGGCCCAGTTGGTAAGAAGTAGTACCGGGATTTAAGGTGTCTCCTCCCTGTGACTATCTTATGATTACTTAATGTCTAGGGGATAAATAAAATGAACATTCACTTTAAACACCAGGGTAAAAAGTGAATAAGTCCTCAGGTGCAATTTAAAACTTTTAATAATTACACTGATCTTCTATTTCTGCTATTTGGAAATGAGCATTACAATATATATATATATATATATATATATATATATATATATATATATATATATATATATATATATATATATATATATATATATATATATATATATATATATATATATATATATCTTCTTCTTCTTCCGTCCTTAGCCACCGACCGTCAAAGCAGTCAGTGGCCATTACGCCTAGTGGCGTCTTAGGGCAACAGCAGATAGGTTTTCTTTGCCATTGTTTCCCATCACGCCTAGTGGCATCTTTAGGGCAACGGCAAATCAACCCATTTGCTGTTGATTCTGTAATCGAAGTGACTGGCAAACGGGTGATCAGCCCGTTGTGATTGATATATATATATATATATATATATATATATATATATATATATATATATATATATATATATATATATATATATTCACACAATTATTATTATTTCTAAACTAATGTATTGATAGGATTGTCTGTCCTTGTAGAAAATGTATTTACTAGAAACCGTCACTCAGCAATGTTAATAAGCAGTCTTGTCTTTTTAGACTTCAGGATCTTGAACAATAAAGTTAATGAAAACTGGAATCACTTTTACTGTATCACTGTTCTTTTAGTCCTCTGACTTTACACATTACTGTCCTCATTTGACTGAATTCTTTAATGGTTTGACTACTGTTTTCAACTATGGCTGTTGGTTCATATATGGGTGGTCAGTGTCTTAAATGACACTTTACTTTTCAACTTGATAATGCTGACACTGAACTGTCCTTTGTAGATATCAGACTTGGTAGACCCAGCTATAGGAATATCAATGACCAGCTGTGGTTCACTCGTTGGGGTCCTGCACTTTTGTGGGATTGCCTCTGATGAACAACACAAGTTTCTGACACTTGACAGTCTGGGGTGAGTTATTTCATGGAACCTGAAACATCATATCAGCCTTGGCTAGTATCTGGCTAGACTTGTAACTGACTAGCACAGATGTCAGACCAGTCAGTCATCAGATGTCACAGTTATACAATCATAGTAAGTAAGGACATCATTTCAATGATACAGAAGTATTAACATTTCAATTAATTGTAACTGACTAGTACATATGTCAGACTAGTCAGTCATCAGATGTCAAAGTTATACCGTCATAGTAAGTAACATCATTTCAATGATACAGAAGTATTTACATATTTAGTAATAACCATCATCTGGCTTGTTCCTCTCCTGTACATCCTTTAATTTTTTTATAGCTTGATCTTTCCAAACCACATCAAGTACAAATTTAAATACTGATGCCATTCTTAGCATATACACAAACTTAATACACTATTAGCTAAAGTGAGTGACCGACTGACCAAGCGATCAGGTTGCTTTCTTCTGTAGCACAACTACATGGTTTTGGAACTGAAACCTGGCTGTGGAACACTCTAGTTTACCAGCTGTAAATGGGCACTCAGTTGGGCTCTGGAGCTAGGGAAGGAAAAGGCAGCGAGGAAGGGGACTGGTCACCTAACCTCGTAAAAGCAGTATATTCCATGATGAAGCTTCTAACACTTCATTTGCCTATGACAATCTCTGCCATGGGACTGCCTTTATCTTCGTAAGCGATAAAGCAATTAATATGATGGATGTTATCTTCATTTGGCTGTGGGGCTAGTTGTGATTCGTTTTTGTACAAGCAACAATCATCCACATAGCACATGTTTATATCATATTAAAATTAGCAATACATTTATACCGATAATTATTCTACGTGCATATTTTGTGAAGTCTATACGAACCTGCAATACCAAAAAAAAAATATTATACATGATAGTTATCATAATTTTGCTTACCCTCAGACTCCAGACACTGGACTGAAAATTTCTGGCAATCCGCTCACAATTCAGATGGAATATGTGTAGTGGCGAGCTCTGCCTCCAGTCTGTCTCAAACCTACTTTCAGTGTGTCTGTTCTGTTTAGCGCTCCGCCTTTTATAAAGATCTGGCAGACGTATCGGGGGGGCAATGACGTCACAGCCTAAAACTCGGGCTGAAATTTCTTCCTGAAGCCGTGATTTCACAGGATCTGTGCGTTGCCTGAAATTTTCCCTTTCTCATCCTCGGCTTATATATTATTCATACTGTTCCATCCTATCTTGTTTTATACAGCCGATATATCTCTATTTTCTTATCCATGTAATTTCACAAACTGTTATTTGTTGATTTTAGTATTTTGAACAGAAGTGGGTTTACAGGCTTTCCGCTTAACTGTGGACAGCCGTAATACGCATTGATCTCCGTAAATGATAACTTCCTACTGTTTTTCCTTATATACAGTTATACACAATCCTCTCCTGGAATAAAAGGTGAAATCCTTTTCACAATAATTCCATTTTGCTCCTATTATCCTTGCCGATTGCCGATGTTTCGTCGACAGTTTGTCGATACACCGCCATTTTGTAAGCGGCCAATCCCGTGAGAAGCGAGAGGTGAATGGTCTGTAAAACTATGCGAAGCCGCGTTTGCAATGTATTGAAACCAATTTTGCGACAGGCACTCTCTTCCCTTTAGCGGACATATGGGACAAAACGCCACTATTCAGCGAATATCTACTCACTATTGGTGACCAGGAATGAACACTGATATTATCAGATACGTGAAATCCTGCGCCAAGTGCCAACGTGTGGCACCCAAGCATTGGATACCCCCAGTTCCCATGGGAGAAATGCCAATAGTGGGGACACCATTTGAACGTGTTGTAATCGACATTTTAGGACCCCTAGAAAGAACTAAAAGAAGGAACAGGTTTATCCTGACCTTAGTCGACACATGTACTTTGTGGGCAGAAGCTATACAGCTAACATGCACGGATTCCAAGCATGTCGCAGAAGCCCTAGTGCAGATTTTTACACGGTTGGGATTCCCTCAACAAGTTTTGACGGATAACGGATCTCAATGCCGTAGCCTGTTGATGGAGGAGATCTTTAAAATCTTGAGGGACCAGCACATCTGTACAAGCCCCTATAATCCGGCCGGAAGTGGGTTAATAGATCGTGTCAACGGAAGCCTCACCATGATGTTACGTAAGCTGGGCCAAGAGAAACCTGAAAATTGGGACCTTTTCATTCCCGCAGCCTTATTCGCCTACAGGGAAGTCCCACAGGCCTCTACAGGTTTACCACCAGCTACACTCTTATTCGGCAGACCTATTAAGGGCCGGCTAGAAGCCTTACTCCGGTCACTGACAGACCAGAAGGCTGACGAGACAGTCGTCTCAGCCAGTAAATATGTATCGGAAGTTAAGGAAAGGTTACAACTAGCATGGGATCTAGCAACAACCAACCTTAGGCGAGCTCGCGCGAAGCACGCAAAACGATACAGTAAAGCAGCGAAAGAGAGAGAGTTGCAACCAGGAGAGAAGGTTTTGTTTCTACTTCCAACCGGAAACAACAAACTACGTATCGGATGGCAAGGGCCGTTTACCGTCCTTAAAAAGATCTCAAGAACCAACTATAAGATCTCTATTAAAGGAAAGGAAAAAGTCTACCATGTAAATCTGCTAAAGAAATATTTGGAAAGACCGGTGCCTTCCCCCGAACATATCCTGACGGTCGCCATAGCAACAGACGATGAGGAAGATGACGATAGTTGCATGGAATATCCATTGCAACAAACTGAATCTTTCAAAGATGTAAAATTCAGTGACACTCTCTCTGAAGCACAACAGACAGAAACGAGGGCGCTACTGAAACAGTACGCAACAGTTTTAACGGACATACCTGGTCGAATGCATCTCGCCGAGTTCGATATGAAACTGACAAACGAGACACCGGTGCGAACCAGAGTTTACCCGATTCCGTATGCTAAAGCTGATACGCTACGCGGAGAAATAGACAAGCTACGTCAAGCTGGAATTATTAACGAGTCTACATCTCCTTACAGTTCGAGCGTAGTATTGTTACAGAAGCCCAATAAGGAAGTTCGGCTGTGTATCGATTACCGTCTACTTAACACAGTAACGGAATTCCAGCCAGAGCCCCTGCAAAACGCTTCTGAACTGTTCACCAAGCTTAGCACGGCAAGAATTTTCTCCAAGATTGACCTGAGTAAAGGTTATTATCAAATACCAGTCAAGGAGAAAATTAAACCCCTGCTAGCTTTTAGCACCAGTGAAGGACACTATACGTTCAACGTGATGCCTTTCGGTTTGCACAACGCACCAGGAGTCTTCACGAGAATGATGAAAAAGCTTTTAACACCATTGCAAAGTCCGTATATCCACAATTTCATGGACGAAATATTGATTGCAACGGAAAATATTGATTGCAACGGAAAACTACGACGAACATATTGCTACGGTCGCTATGCTCCTCAGGAGACTACAGGAAACAGGCCTGACAGCCAGACCTAGCAAATGTTTAATCGGATATGAAAAGCTTGACTTCCTAGGGCATACCATTTCTCACGGCTGCATGTGACTAGTTGCCAAAAACGTAGAGAAAATACGTGCAGCTAAAAGGCCAAAAACGAAGAAAGACACGCGTTCGTTCCTATCACTGTGTGGGTATTACCAGAAATTCATTAAAAACTTTAACGGTCTAACAGCACCTCTTACTGACCTCACAAAGAAGGGGCAACCGGCAAACGTTATTTGGAATTCGGAGTGCGAACACTCTTACGTCACTCTCAAGGAACAGTTGTCAAAATATCCAATTTTAAGGCTACCTGACCTTAAAAAACCTTTCATTTTGCGGGTCGACGCATCGGGTCAAGGGATCGGGTCAACACTGCTCCAAGCAGATGACAATAATCCGAACCTGTTATTTTCAGTTGCATACGGCAGCCGAAAATTGAATACGGCAGAACGAAATTATTCGACCGTAGAGAGGGAATGTTTAGCACTTGTCCATGGGATAAGAAGACACCATGAATATCTGTATGGAGTGTCGTTCACGGTGCAAATAGATCATGTTCCCCTGGCGTTTCTTGGAGCTAATAAGGAATTCAACGCGAAGATCATGCGCTGCGCTTTGCTGCTAAGCGTGTATTCTTTTAAGGTTCAATACATACCGGGAAAAGAAAACGTGGGAGCGGACTTTATGAGTCGAAATTGGAGTAGGGAGGAGGAGGATGAAGATAGCAATAATTTGGAAGCCACGGATAACAGTGACTCTATTTACATAACGGAGACATGAAAGGGTTTAATATCTTCAAGCCCGGACGAACTGTGACGTGGAAACGTAAATAGATCCTCAGAAATCCGTCTACCTTGTTTCCTCATTAGTATGTACGTTTTGCAACGTATCTTTTGAAGCCACGCCTAGTTTTCTGTTTACCTGCGCTGACAATTCGTTTACCTAACTTCGACAGGCTAGATAACAGCAAGAGCCATGATTCACTTATCTCAATTATCACGCGAGCTGATTTGGCAATCATAATTGTTGAACAGACAGACGTGCGCGTAGAGATAAAAGCGGCTTCTTTGATCAGGGTGAAACGCGAGCAGAGAGTTCCCGACGTAACTGATGTTCAACGTTTCAGGGGACTTAAGTAAAATAAAAAGGGCGATAACATTATCACCGTACCGTGGAAGTATTTTGAACAACGGCAGCGGACGAAAATCAAAGAAAGCCACTTCACACGGACACTGTCTGTGTTGTTGGTCGGTTTCGGTGAGCAAAATTCTTTATCTCGGGAGTGGAACGAGTTGATTTTCCTGATATGGCCGAAGGCGCGACTTATCACGCCAGTTAGTGAAATAACAGCATTTCTGTATAAATACGCCGTCTCCCAAAGTCATTTTATCAGTTCACTAAGGAAATTTTGGAAATCTAGCTCGTGATTCTAAAGCCATTGTGAAAGTGTGTAATAGCATTCCGTGGAGATTGTTCTATTTCTGATTGCGGTAATATATATTAACATTTAGGTGATTTAATGTGTTAAAGGTTATCATTATAATTCACTGGGATTTTTCTAAGTGCTAAGACTAACATATTAAATAACATATAACTAATTTGTCCAGCTGTAAGGTAGATTTAATCACCCGCTATCATTCAGAAAGAGATGTTTTAATTGGCTAAATATACCTGTCACAAAAAGTAGGGGATATTTAATTTAAAAGTTATCCAAAGACAATATATTTCAAATTAGTTCATTTATTCCTTCGTACAAGTAAACTTGAGCATCATAACAAGACATTTGCGGTATAAGAAGGGTTATGGCCTTACTCACATGATAATTTACTCGTACTGGCAACCAAGGCGGGGTAGGTACTTCATTTTCACAAAAATATTCCAATATTTCTAAAAACGTGTAGGGCCCCCGTTTGCCGCTAAACATGCATTGCAACGACGTCTCATACTGCAAATAAGCCTTCTGATGTTGTCTTGAGGAATTCTCTGCCACTCCTGCTGAAGGGCCTGGGCTAACTGCTGAAGAGTCTGTGGAGTGGCTGTACGTTGTTGGACGCGTCTATTCAGGAGTTCCCACAAATGCTCAATAGGAGACAGGTCGGGGGACATCGGCGGCCACGGTAACGTTCGGATATGCTGCATCTGAAGGTGATATTGGACGACGCGAGCACGGTGAGGACGTGAATAGTCATCCTGGAAGATGAAATCTGGTCCGTTCCGTCGAGCAAATGGCACAAAGATAGGCTCGATGATGTTGTCACGATAGTAGAGCCCTGTGATATTGACCTGGCATATGTGAAGGTCGGTCCTGTCATTCATACAGATGCCTGCCCACACCATTACACTGCCACCTCCATAACGGTTGTTGTGGTGAGTTGGGATTATATAAATATAGTTATAGGGGACTTAGTGTACTGACTGAGATCAGCTGTGAAGGTCTCTGTATCTAATAAGTTTGGTGTGTTACAGAGAACCTTGCTTGCTACCACATTTCAACCTCAATCAGACTTATTCTTGAATTGTATGATGACTTCGTTTAATGTCTAGGGTTATGATATTGATGAAGTGTAAGTTCACAACAACCAACAGACAGATAAACACCTAAGTTAAGATCCACAACAATTTACAACACTATGACAATCACAAACACATAACACTCTAAAGATTTATCTTAAGTAAGTCAAGTGTTAACTTTTTTACAATGTATTAGCTTTTTCAATATATAGATATCCTGATCCTACTACAATGTGAATCAGGAATAACAATCAAATGTAAGCACAATGTTTATGTACAAGAATTTATACAAAAAATCTTTGTCCAGACATATAATATTATTGTAATATGAGTGTAGTGTTGTGATGTATTATTATGAGGTAATACTGGCTTTTAGTGCTAGGTTGTTGTTTGTCATCACGACTTCATGTGTTTGTACTGGTGGAAATAATATTGAAGGATTCACAGATTATGGTTTTTTAAAATTTCTGTCCCTTTGGTTTTTATAATAAAGTTCAGTTCAGGGTTATTTTATTCAAGGTTGAGCTTTTTCGTGCTGACATGCTCTTAACTTAGAATGCAGCTGCAGGAAACCTGTATCCTCTGCTCGCTTGCTTCTCAGTTTGATAGTATGATAGACAATGGCCGTTATCTTGTGCAAGGAGTCTGCTGCCAGCTCTCTGGATCACGCAGTGCTCAGACCGGACGATGCAATATCACCATCTATACCACGGCCCCTGAAATGAGAAGGTTGTGCCTCCTTCATAACTAATATACAATATCATTCCACACTGAAGTACATGACAGTACAAACAAACATAAAGTTCACCGCTTTAGGCCAACTGCTAGCTTTTCATGTGACAATATACACCAGTATTCCTCTCCCTAATGGTTACAACGCCTCTGCAATTCCAGCTGTAATCCCTTCCATACAATAGGATAGGTGTTATGTTACTATATGGCAATCCAATATATATATATATGCAGTTATACTCCTCTCTGACAATCTTTTACATGGTGGAGCAATATCTAGGCTTTGCCTCATGTTTGCTACTGAACCACACACATACAAACATAATTTATCAATTCACATTCAATTTTCATATAAAATACAGATTAAAAATGTCTAGCTTACCACAATTCGTAAGGAAATACACACTAAAGATGACTGGTACAGTTTGATCTGCGGTATGTCCAGGCTGTTATCATATATTTAATTTTGAATAACACTGCCTGCTCTCATCTCTCACACTGTGTAACGATATGGCGTCCCCTCTAAGATTTCTTCTGCCAATATCCAGTGTATTGGCCAATCGTTTTAAATATATTCAAAAGAGTACACAGTCATTCAAATATTTTCATTCACTTTTACTCCGTTTCTAGGCATTTATTTGTTATTCATAGGTCACCCAATCAAATTTCTTTTAACTTCAAAGTTCAGCCAATGGCCTCCCTCGTACTATCTTAGACTTTCTGTCACTACTCTGTTTCAACAAAATTCAGGGAATTCCATCCCAAGCAGATATGACCAAACCTGACAGTATCTATGTTCTCTATATGTTTTATTACCAATATCTAATTATCTAATGGACTTTTTAGATAATTTATTACATATTCCTAGTCCACTAGCCTTCCTGTACACGAATATATGATTTTCAAGGGGCTAAGTGGCGTCGTTAAGAATACGATCTTTTTTCGATGTTAAGTGTTTAATTTCAACTACCACCTGTTCAAGTCTTTACGACTGTACTATCAGTATAAAGTCAGGACCCCTACGTAAAATTTCAGGTTTCCAAATAAGAATTAAACCTGTTTTCAAAACCTAACATCGTATCGTTAGTTTTTTTCATCACTGTTTATTTGAAAAAATCAGGCCATGCACACTGCGAGTTGGTTTATTTTTAGACACACTGCGAGTGGCTTGCGTTACTGTGTTCCATGGTCCGACTACCTCTCTCTGCTTTTTTTCTTCTAAGCCCGTCTGTCTTTCCAAGGCTACCCTTGTGCGCGATTTTGCATTAATGTTAGTTTTTAAAATCAAGGTCGTCTAGAAGATTTTACTACACATTCTATTTTTAGAACTACGGTTAGCGCCGCATCGTTAAACCTAAGCATTTTATTTAGGAACGAACGAATTAGGACAAGTAGAAATCTTGTGTTAGCCATTACGGCGTTATACAACGAAGGCGTTATCTATACTGGGAAAGCACAGGTCTTTCTCCATTCTTCTTCCTATCATATTATTTCGTTCTGCTTTACATTTATGTGCTAATTTATATATGGGTATTAGAATTTTTCACCACAGTTGTGTGCAACAGTTGCAGGAGGCTGGTAACGCTGACCTCGCCGTCGCCAGACACGTATTCGACGATCATGAAAATCCAAAACGAAACGGGACTCATCAGAAAACATCACTGATGCCCACTGTTGATTGGTCCACCGATGATGACGTTGGCACCAATCCATTCTTGCTCGCCTGTGTTGTGGTGACATGGGCAAAGCTACAAATGGTCTGCGTGAGGCCAGTTGCACTTGGTGCAAACGGTTTCGTACTGTCTGAGTTAAGACCCGGATCCCAGTGGTCTGTTGAAGGTGTTGCTGAAGTTGAGTAGCATTTAGAGTCCGAGTTCTGAGGGCCTGAGTAACAAGAAGTTGATCTTGGCGGCGTGTAGTGACTCTTGGCCGGCCAGTCCGAGGCAGATCAGCCACTGTGCGGAAATTTTGATACCTGTTCCACAGTCTGCTGACAACTGACTGTGAAACATTGAGGTTCCGAGCAACATCCACTTGCCGACTTCCGGTTTGCAACATGCCTATGCCTATCCATCTCTGCTGTTCTGTCAAACGTTCCATGACGAAGAAAATTTTTTTTATCTGTTGCAGTCATGTTATACCTGTCCATGGTGAGTAGTGTTCATCAAACCCGAGATACACGCATTTTTGTGAAAAAGAATAATGTGTGAACTTTACGGATGGGCCCCACCTCTGTTCTTGGGATTGGCTTACTCATCACGAGTCACCAGGTCAACATGATATTGCACGTGAGAGTGGAGAAGAGCATGCTCGATATGTCCATACAACCATTAAAATACGAAATCCACTTTTTTGTAAAATAATACATACCATCTTAAAATATCCCCTACTTTTTGTGACTAGTATAATACACTAGGCGATTGATACTTGACGGAATTCAATTCATTTCTATCCATTATGTGTAATTATTTAAGTGATTAGTGTAATATCATGTGGCGAAACAAATAGCTAGTAATGACAAGCGATATTTGTAAAGTAGTCATAATTAAATTACCACTGGTATTGTGCGCTGAGTGTTTTACCGGGGGTGGGTGGGTGGGAGGGGGGGTGGGGGGGAGGCGCATACCTTAAACCCAATCCGTCCCAGGTGAGCGAAGCGTGATAAGATAGACTAGGACCCGTGTGCCTTTTAATGTAATTAAATGACGGAGAGGATAAGAGATCTTAACCTTATGCGTGATAGGATAGAATATTGATATTGTGGTTAAATGTTTTGTTTTCTTCCAAATCTAGTACTGATCACAAACCAGCTGCTAGCGGTCTAATAGTACCAGTAACATTCTTATTTAATATCGGGTCTTCGAGGTTGACCTGTTCGGTCCTGTTGCTTCATCTAGGAGAGAGAGTCCAAACATATGAACTATAAGAATAAGTATAACTGGACACATAAACTACCCAGATTTTTTGCATTCAATTGTACCAGCCTGCTATGGCCAAATATATATATATAACATTGTTCCCGACTACTGACACTTGTGTTTTCTAAGCGAATCTATCCAAAAGAATACATTGGTTCATAATCGGCACTCAACCCAGGAGAGAAAAGCCGATAGGATATACCATCATTGTTATATTTTTACTAACAGTTTACCGACCAGATGTTTCCTTTAACCATTGGAAGTACTGTCTACTGTGAACACTAGATCACGGTTTATATTTTGCTAAATTAATATGAAACAAATATAAAGGTATGTTATCAGGCACTCGCAGGAAATAAAGAAGTAGAACACCAGACAACAGAAAAACAACAGACATGAGTGGCTTACCCAGGATTTGAACACTGGACCTTCCGTGCGACAACCCCGCCTAGCCATGCAAGCGAATCACACTATCCTCCCTGCCATCTACGCATCATCAATAAAATGATGTTTCAATGGCAGGTCAACAGTGCGAACCACAATACATGACACCAGAAGTCCGCCATGGGCAGTTCAGCCTATTAATGACGCAATCACTTCTGTTGTATTTCTATCAAGCAGTATAGGCCGAATCCAACAAGACAAGGACCTTAATACTGTCTCCAGTAAATGATAGTAGACTAGAACAGTGAGAACAGGATAGTGGGTAGGTTTGGTATTGTACAAACATTTATTACAAATAAGGGAGGGAAACCTGAGGCCTGTAAACAGTAAATTAATGTGAAACAAATATAAAGGTATGTTATCAGGCACTCGCAGGAAATAAAGAAGTAGAACACCAGACAACAGAAAAACAACAGACATGAGTGGCTTACCCAGGATTTGAACACTGGACCTTCCGTGCGACAACCCCGCCTAGCCATGCAAGCGAATCACACTATCCGCCCTGCCATCTACGCATCATCAATAAAATAATGTTTCAATGGCAGGTCAACAGTGCGAACCACAATACATGACACCAGAAGTCCGCCATGGGCAGTTCAGCCTATTAATGACGCAATCACTTCTGTTGTATTTCTATCAAGCAGTATAGGCCGAATCCAACAAGACAAGGACCTTAATACTGTGTCCAGTAAATGATAGTAGACTAGAACACTGTTCTAGTCTACTATCATTTACTGGAGACAGTATTAAGGTCCTTGTCTTGTTGGATTCGGCCTATACTGCTTGATAGAAATACAACAGAAGTGATTGCGTCATTAATAGGCTGAACTGCCCATGGCGGACTTCTGGTGTCATGTATTGTGGTTCGCACTGTTGACCTGCCATTGAAACATCATTTTATTGATGATGCGTAGATGGCAGGGCGGATAGTGTGATTCGCTTGCATGGCTAGGCGGGGTTGTTGCACGGAAGGTCCAGTGTTCAAATCCTGGGTAAGCCACTCATGTCTGTTGTTTTTCTGTTGTCTGGTGTTCTACTTCTTTATTTCCTGCGAGTGCCTGATAACATACCTTTATATTTGTTTCATATTAATTTACTGTTTACAGGCCTCGGGTTTCCCTCCCTTATGTGTAATAAATGTTTATATTTTGCTACATGAACTATCTGATGTGACATTATCATATCCAATAAGCACCACCAAAGTCGGCGTTCCCCATTAGGAAAATTAGTTATTCGTGGAGGAACTGGGGCTCACTTCGGAGAAGCTCAACACTGGATTATGCTAACTGCACATGGATGTTAAGTTCAAGAGGTTATTAGCCCAGTAGTAAGTAAAGTGTGATTGATGTGGCCGCGCATGAATGAGTGAGAGGAAATATGTTCTAGTTACGGAAACTGTACCATCCTTTAGTTTCTTTGCAATTACTGTTATTTTACGGGATAGCTTTACTAGGAACTGTGTTTTTTGCTATACTGTCTATTTCGATACCCTAGTCTTACTCTTTGATTTTTTGGGGTTATTAACTTTCTTGCGGGATCTTTTCTCAACAAGAGGGTAGGACACGTATGGGGTCATTTTCATAATTCTGTAACCTATGATTTTAATGATTTCTACATGTTTGAGAGTTTAAATGATAATAAACTAAACAAAACTTAATTAATTGTGTTGGTCAGCCTAGCCCATATCCAATCTCCATTTACCATAGTTTTTCACGTTTGTGTGTCTTGTTGTCACACAGCTGTGTGCGTGTGTGTGCGTGAGTGGTTAAAAAGTTAAGACTGCCGAATACTAATTCAATAACGCTTTAGTTTCTGTCTGTTGTGCTTCTGAGAGAGTGTCGCCGAATTTAACATCTTTGAAGGATTCCGTTTGTTTCAGTGGATATTCCATGCAACTATCGTTATCTTCCTCATCTTTGGTTGCTATAGCGACCGCCAAGAGATGTTCGGGGGAAGGCACCGGTCTGTCCAAATATTTCTTTAACAGATTTATATGATAGACTTTTTCCTTTCCTTTAATAGAGATCTTGTAGTTAGTTCTCGAGATCTTTTTAAGGACGGTAAACGGCCCTTGCCATCCGAGACGTAGTTTGTTGTTTCCGGTTGGAAGTAACAACAGAACTTTCTCTCCTGGCTGCAATTCTCTCTCTTTTCTCTTTCGCTGCTCTGTTGTATCGTTTAGCGTGCTTCATGCGTGCTCGCTTAAGGTTGGTTGTTGCTAGATCCCATCCTAGATGTAACCTTTCCTTAAGTTCCGATACATACTTAAATGCTGTGACGACTGTCTTCAGCCTTCTGGTCTGTCAGTGACCGGAGTAAGGCTTCTAGCGGGCCCTTAAGAGGTCTGCCGAATAAAAGTATAGCTGGTGGTAAACCTGTAGATGCCTGTGGGACTTCCCCGTAGGCGAATAACGCTGCGGGAATGAAAAGGTCCCAATCTTCAGGTTTCTCTTGTCTCAGCTTACGTAACATTATGGTGAGGCTTCCGTTGACACGACCTACTAACCCACTTCCGGCCGGATTATAGGGGCTAGTGTAGATGTGCTGGTCCCTCAAGATCTTAAAGATCTCCTCCATCAACAGGCTACTACATTGAGATCCGTTATCCGTCAAAACTTGTTGAGGGAATCCCAACCGTGTAAAAATCTGCACTAGGGCTTCTGCGAAATGCTTGGAATCCGTGCATGTTAGCGGTATAGCTTCTGCCCACATATTGCATGTGTCGACTAAGGTCAGGATAAACCTGTTCCTTCTTTTAGTTTTTTGAGGGGTCCTAAAATGTCGAATAGTACCCGTTCAAATGGTGTCCCCACTATTGGCATTTCTCCCATGGGAACTGGGGGTGTCCAATGTTTGGGTGCCATGTGTTGGCACTTGGCGCAGGATTTCACATATCTGATAATATCAGTGTTCATTCCTGGCACCAATAGTGAGTCGATATTCTCTGAATAGTGGCGTTTTGTCCCATATGTCCGCTAAAGGGAAGAGAGTGCCCCATTTCTAAGATTTGGTCTCTGTACTGCGTCGGTACTAGGAGCTGATTATGTCCTTGTTTATGGTCGCTCGTTCTTCGATACAGCACTCCATCCTTAGAAAACATGTCTCCGTTGTGTCTGGGGTCCTTGGCCATGGGCAGTTTTCTAAAGCAGGGTTCCAAGGTAGGGTCCTTTTGTTGCGCCTCTTTTAGTTCCATAGGTAACATATTAGGTGCATGCTCCCGTTCCTTGTTGGTTTGCCTTCTTGTAGTTACTGCTGCCACAATCGGCTCTTTCGGTCTCCCTATAAACACATATCTACAACCAAGTATGACTGGGTAGATCGGATCATCCATTATAGCCGCTTTGATAACACCTCTGACGCAATCAGAGTGTATCTCCACCAGTGCGATGGGAAGCGTTATGGGTGCATCTCCTATGAAAACTCCACATAATTTGGCGGTTTCTTCTGTCTCTTGACCAGGTGTCATAAGAGGTTTTGATGTTAATAAAAGTATAGGCTATCCTGGACAAATAGGTGTATCAGAGGATACCAGGATAGTGCCAGATAAGAGACTGGACTTAAAAGCAATACCCCCTTCTCTGAAAAGAGCAAGGGTGTATAGACAATCAAGGTGGGGTCAAGCTATGTAAGTTCCCAGAGTAAGGAATGATGATGATAAAGTTCTCTGAGTCCCTATCCGCTACCTCTCAAGATCTCATCAAGATTAAAATTTATAGTATTGGTTGTTGAATTGACTCAATAGTTGTCTAGGGATAAATGTAATTTTACTAATATTTAATTCCAAAACAGAACTTTAACTGTAATAAACTTATTAAGAAAGACTGTTGGAAAGTTTATATACAATTTAATTTTCCTGAACCTCAATCTTCTTGGTCAGGAATTATCAAACTCAAGAAAATGCTTATTTACATAATAAAATAAATATTTTGGAAAATCTGTTCCATTTCTGTAAAGGGGTCACTGGAATGTCTACACACACAGTTCCTGTTCCTAATATTGATACTGCTACCAATCCTACACTGAAAGGTATGATACTGTCATCATACCACGGTGTTTAAGTTTTCTTGGGTGAATGAGTTTGGATGAATTAACATTGCCTTCTTAAAGGACTTAACTTTAGACTGTTGCTGTTGCTGTCCTGTCAATAGTAGTCAGGATCACCAACTTTGTGACTCCTGGCTGAGAAGATGGAGTCTAGCTCCAAGTGTATGAGGAGCCCTCAACTCCCACACGTTCCTCTTCTCACTTTAATGCAGCCACGAGGTAACTTCGTGATATAACCTGGAATAGAGGGACAACCCATTCCATCTAGAGGTCTGCCTCAATCAATTCACCCCTAAACAATATTAAAACTTACCATGGTCAGTCATTTGTGCTAACAAGTTGCACAAGACCTTGAATTCCGTTGTCTACCATCAGTTTTCATGCCATAACTCTTTCTCTGGGTCAATCAATGCTTGGGTACCTCGTCCATGTTTGGCTTCCATACAATAATCATGGCAAGTACAATACAGCATGTGACCTATTGATTACTTCATTCTAACCTTCCCTATAGGTTTATCACATGATCTATGAATAGTGTGTCACTCCAGAAGAAAATACTACATTAAATCGCTTCTAACACTCACTGTCGTAAATTTTTGCCAATTTGCAAACATTATACACCAATTTTTCAATTCGAACAAGTCTGCTTACTACACATTCCTATTTAGGTCAGCGTGACACAACACATCCCGCCGGCAGTCACACTTTCGAATAATTATGGCACACATAGCCTGTTTACTTTACGTAAAAGGGTTCTTAGCCTGCTCTACCAGTCCAACCGGCAAAGGCTTGGTCATACAGTCTTTTAGGATACGTCAGCTCAGCGTGATTTTTATGATTTCAATGGCGGAAAACCACAAAAGTTTGTTACTTTTTATAGCAATACACCCGGCCAATCAGAGATAAAGTCAAAGAGTTAATTTTTGAGACTAGTATTTATGCGATTCTAAGTGTGTCTGTATGATCTGACTGAATTTGAAGATTTTATATTATAGTTATTAGTGGACCGATTTTAATTATCAAAAGTGATAATCAAATGGCCAATTAATCTCTATCGTTATATATAGTTTTCCCTTTGTTATTCCTTTGCAATTCAATCTGGGTAATTTTTAAGTAATTAAATTGGGCTTTACCCTGATGGGAAAATATTACTAAAATAAATTTTTCTACTACCATAAAATTTTATTATGAGGGAATCTTTATGTTTATGTGTTAAGCAATATCAGCGCTATAATTTGAAATATCCCTTTCATTTTAATTATCTTTAGTTATTAAGAAATAAATTATCTACATTCGGACAAAAACACAATATAGGTATTATTTTCACGTCAACCAAAATTTTCTTATCACTACAAGAAAAGGAAACGATTTGATTGGTTGTTAAATTTGTACTATGCTCTTAGATAAATTTTGGATGGGCGGTAACTTTTGACTTGTTTCATAGACAAATTTAAATATACTAGATAAATTGTTGGCGGTAAATTTGACTGGGCCCTCAGACAAATTTCAAAACTGTAGTTATTTATAGATTTAAAAATACGTTAACTAGTTTTTGAGCGGGGAATTTTTGAACGTGTTATCATACAGATTCATTTCACTACACCAGGTTTGACCAAATGCTTTGCGACAATACAATCAAAAGATAATCTTGTGTGAAACAGACAATAAGTTGAAGTCCCGTTCAATAAAACAGTTCCTCGCGTTGAAGGCCTCTCACCCTCAGGTTGAGAATCACTGACATTCCTCCTCCTTTGCGAGTCTGTTTGCAAGCAACCGATCCGATTTGTCCCGGTGTGCTTGCCCTGATCAGATGTCCCTTGCGCAGGGGTTTTCCCTTTGTCGTGTCCTTTCTGGCCCCCTGCCATGAGTGACGGATGGACTGATCATGGGGTTTGGTGGGATATCGAGTGTTGTAGAATTTCGATTTTCCTTCAGGGGGGATCTGGGGTACAGTATCCCTAGGGTGATGATGGGAAAATGACTGGGAAGACTGCTCTAGGTTATTTTTGCGAGAAGGCTCCTCTGTAAGTTTGCGTTTTGAGCTTGGAAGCTCTGCTAAGGCATTTGTGTACCATTCAGAATTACTTAAAATGTCTTCCAGCTTTACAGCTCCTTGTTCAGCAAGAAATCTACGGGTTTCATTTGACAACGTGCTTTTCATTTGTTCGGTTAGAACAAACTCTTCTAGCCCTTCAAAAGTGCATGGGAGCTCTGAAAGCTCCAGGCACTTCGTCAAATATCCCTTCAGACGTGAAGAGAACTAGTGAAATGTCTCTATTCCTTCCTTCTTGCTATTCCGGAAAAGTTGCAAAAATTTGCGAGCGTTCATTTCGAAGCGCTCAAGTAAAGCTTTCTTCATCATGTCGTAATTATCTTGATTGCCGCTTCCCAGTTTAACATACACATCATATGCATTACTTTTCAAAGCCTGGGAAAGTTTCAAACACCATCGCGAACTTTCTAAACCATACAGTGTTGCCATTCTCTCAAATTTTTCTAGTTAAGTGTCAATTTTCTCATTGGGGCTTGGGAAGGATTCAATGGCAAAAGACATAGCTGCTATTTGAGGAGATTGAGTGCTGGAATGATCAGTTAAAGGTGACTGAGGTGAAGACGGCTCTCCGTTGCTGAAGCTAGACGTTGCACCGCGACTTTGGACATCTAGAGTCTTAAGCGCCAATACGTGCTGACGTCGTTGCTCATTCTCTCTTTCCTCATGTTGTCTCTCCTTCTCCCTCTGTCTTTCCTCATGTTGTCTCTCCCTCTCTCGCTCCATGTCTCTGCGAGTTTCCATTTCCGCCTCAATTTTCTTCCGTTCCAATTGACGGCCTTCCTTCTCTTTCTCTCTACCTTCTGCTTCTTTCTTCTGTTCCAATTGACGGTCCTTCTCTGCCTCATATCTGTCGAGTTCTTCGTTCACGAAAGCTAGCACTTCTGCACCTTGTAGTCCTACTTCCCTTGCTTCCTCTCTTAACATTGCTGTAAGTTTTGCACGCTCAGCCATGGCAAATAACTGACTGCGACTTCCTCGAGAAAGAAAGAAGACAAAAGGATACCGTGCTCCCTAACAAATTAAGAGAAAAACCAAAAAAAATTATCCAGATTTTACTGTGTTACCTCCTCCCTGTTATACGTTATCTAACCTGTTGCTGCTGTTAACTGGCAAATGCTCCTAACGCAGACGACTTAAACCATAAAGATGGTAGATCAGACTAAAAACTGAAAAAAACTACTTTTACTACTGTGGAAGAAAAAAAATAATTTTAAAATAAAATTTTAAGGAAAAAAAATTTCCTTATTTAAATCCACCACACTTGTCCGCACCTGAAGTCAGTTTTGGAGTTAGAGAAGGCTATTAACTTGGCGATAGCGAGAATGCACTTCTTTTGCTAAGCTCACACTCCACTGCTCCAAAAATTTTGTGATTGATAAACAATCACGCGTACCAGCTGTCTTCTTTTACAAAATAATTATATATCATATATCTAACAAAGATCACCATCAAAATCAAAACTGTATGTAACTCTACGATGCTGTGGAAAGAAACTAATTTATAATATGTGTGGTCAGAACCCAGTAAAAAGGGTCGTTGTCTAGGGGATAATTATTATTAATATCCCTTAACTCACAAAACAAGACGCGCAGCACACTCTATCTAGACTAAGATTAAGATTCAATATCCGACGTTAGTCATTTATCTAGACTCAGACTTAGATCAAAATTAGGAAACAGGAACCCAATCAGTCGTAATTAGATAAAATCCCAGGACCGAGCACCCGTTCTGTCGTAAATTTTTAAAGATAGGTCAGACGATATTTATGGTCCCGTCTGAGCAGAGGTGATAGTGGTAAATATATGAGAATAAAGGTGTAAGAACTAGATTTTCACGAGGGAATAATGTAAGAGGAAGATCTGTCTCTGGAATGAGTAGTTTCTCTAGTCCAGCCTATCTATACGACTATATTTTAATATAAGACAACCTATCTCTCCTTATATGAAATATAAGTTACACTAAACACACCCACACACACAATTATGTGACAACAATACACACAAACGTGAAAAACTATGGTTAATTGGGTATGGGTCTGACCAACACACACATCCAAGTTCTTTTTGTTGTTTATTATCATTCAACTTTTTACAACATTAAACATATAGAGAAATCAAATAAATCATGTTTACAGATATATGAAAATAACCGAATAAGTGCCCTCCCTTTGTTGAGAAAGGATCCCAAAAGAAGTTAATAATCCAAAGGTCAAAGATAAGCACTAGGTTACAGAATAGAATATGAAGAACAAATTCCCCACTGAATTACTACTCAGTAAAGTACTCAGTTTAGCGAAATAAAAAAGGGAAGTTAGTACAATGTTTGTAACAAAAGGAAAATATTCACTCTCTCTCTATCTCTCATTCTGTCATCTGTGGCCACAACAATCTCGCTTACCTACCAGGAACAACGCCTCATCCATCTTATGGGTTGCCTCAAACCACACGGTTTGAATACCCAACATTCTTTTGTCTGAGACGCCTTTCTCTATCGAGTCCCTGTTGTATGACTTTCTACTTTGATGCGATCACCCTTTTTTTTTTTTTATTTATTTATTTATTTATTTATTTATTTATTTATTTTTATTAATTTTTTTTTTTTTAAATTTAATAATTTTTTATTTTTTTATTTATTTATTTATTTATTTATTTTTATTTTTTTTTTTTTTTAATTTTTTTTTTATTTATTTTTTTATTTTTATTTTTTTTTTAAATTAATTTAAATTATTATTATTATTATTATTATTATTATTATTATTTTTTTTTTTTTAAATTAATTTTTTCCTTTATTATTTTTTATTTGATTTATTTCTTTATTTAGTTTTTATTTTACTTACTTACTTAGTCATTCCCCTTCTACCGTGAGGTGTAGAGGTTTGGAAGAGAGAGCGCCAGACCATTCTATCAGATGTCTTCTTCCTGGCCTGGTTCCATTCTAGTCCTCGGTCCTTCAAAGATTGTCTAATGTTGTCCTCCCAGCGGACTCTGGGTCGTCCTGGAGGTCTGGATCCCTGGCTCTTTGTTTCCCATGCTTGTCGTGGTAGCCGATCTTCTCCCATTCTGCAGACATGGCCAAACCATCTTAGTTGGGACTGTTCTATTTGGGTCTGCAGCGGATGGGATTTTAGGCCTTGACGGATCGTCTGGTTGCGGACCATGTCTCTTCTTGTTACTTCAACCACTTTCCTCAGATACCTCATTTCTGAGGTTTGGATCTGGCTTTTGTGGGTTGTAGTCATTGCCCACGACTCACATCCATATGTCAAGACTGGGACATAGGTGGAGCGGTATACAGCCATCTTCGATTTCTTACCAACCTCTTTCTTGCTGAGGAATCCACGATTTATGGCCTGAAAAAGTCTCCCAGCCGCTGCTTTCCGAGTGGCCAACTCTTCTTTGATGCCTCCCTTTCGGTCTATAATAGCTCCGAGATATTTAAAGTGGTCGACCTGCTCCAGGACCTGTTCTCCCAACTTAATCTGATGTTTTCTTTCTTCTCGTGATATCACCATGGATTTTGTTTTAGAGCTGCTTATGACCATCCCTCTCTTCTCCAGCTCTTCCTTCCAGACTTGCAGGTTGGATTGGAGATGTGCCTCTGATTTAGCAATCAGTGCAACATCATCAGCAAATGCCAGCTCCGAAATATAGACCTGTCTCATCTTCCAGTACCCCACTGTATACTTTCTTGTTCTCTCCTTACATGCCTTGATGACATCGTCCATAAGGAGTATGAAGAGGTAAGGTGATAGGATATCACCTTGTCTTACACCAGTGGTGGTCCTGAACTCTTCTGACTTATGGTTTGCTGTCCTCACATAATTTCTGCAAGACTTGTAGAAGCTCTGTATAGCATGGTTTTTATTTTTATCTATTTATTTATTTGTTTTAAATTTATTTATTATTATTATTTATTTATTTATTTATATTTTATTTATTTATTTTTATTTTATTTATTATTTATTGATTACTTTTTTCTCACTCTTTTCCAGTCCTTGTTTTCATTATTTCTTATTTTTATATACTATCAACTTCCTCTTTCCAGTTTAGTAGCAGCCATCTTGCTTTGCTTCACATGTGACTGGACTTAATATTAAGGGAGTTTCTTTTCTCTTATTTTTATAGTTTCATGTTCTCTACTTAATTCTCATTTTCTTTCCCTCCTGTCTCTTGTTTGTCTGTCCCTGACGAAGGCCTTGTGGCCGTAACGTAGGTTTTTCTTGTCCTTCTCCTTGTAAGACGTATTACTATTTGTGTGTGTGTGTGTGTGTGTGTTTTTTTTTTCAACTGTTTTACCTACTAGTAGTGTTGGTATCCCTTAAAAAAATACAATAGTTCCTGACTCTATACTGTCAGGTGGGTTGCCCAAATATGGCCCCAGTCCAGCCTATATATCGAATAATAATTACAAGGTGGACGCCAAATTTGTTGGTGTAATTTTCCCTGGATGAAATAGGTGTCACCACAAATAGTTACTGAAGCAAGACGTGCTCTGGACGTTCACAGTTGAAAAAAAAGGAGAAAAGTAATTCCCGTATTGCTAAGCATCTGGTTGCGAAGACAAATGTTACAGTATGTAAAAAAACGATGATGATGGTAAATCCTATCGGCTGGCTCTAGGGTGAGTGCCTATTTTGAAACAGCACAACTTTCTGAATGAATCCAGTGCTGCGTCTGTCAATATATATATACCACTCCCGTGGGCTGATAAATTGAAAAAAATATCTGGGAATTGATAGTCCAGTTACACTAAGATGTTTATGTGTCTTTTAGCCAGTCCTGTTCACAACATGAACTTATGAACTCGAAAGTCACGAAGAAAACAGCATAAATCTCATCAGTACTGAAGACTATAATCAACAACAAAAAAAACCGCTGGCCGCCCTGTCAGGTCTGCGAGAAATAAACAAGACATTATGAAAAGAAATGCAACTATTCTATAAATACCCGGACTGGGTTGAGACGGTCTCTCTACCACTCCGGCAGTCCTGCTTAAAGTAAAAAGGTACACGGTGACTTTATTTACAACTATACGGTCAGTGTTTTTCACCCGCGCTGCGCTTGAGATTCGTACCAAGGTATGCACCTTTCCGCTCCTCTGCGCGCGCGTTAATAATCAGCTCACGCTATCAACTATTGTTTAATCATCCCTACGCGCACTTACAAATATCGTCTGTCGTTAATAGTTATTTTATTGTCGGCGCCTGTTAGTTTAGTCATAAGGTATAACAATAGTCACTTACTATAAAACACAAAAATGAAATAAACGTGAATCCTATTCGGTCACTAAATTCGCGCTTGCACTTAATCATTCACTTAACCGTATCTTCTGGTGTGAGAAGCGGGTGATAAAATTATCATTCTAACCTTGCAAAGAAAAATAGTTATTTATTTCACTAGTTTTAACGCTAAAAATCACAGTGAATTATAATGTTAAACTTAACACATTAAATCACGTAAATGCTAATTTCTATTACTACAGATCAGAACTGAAACAATCCCCACGAAATGCTATTAACACACTCTCGTAATGGTTCTAGAATAACCCGTTTAGATTTCTCCAAAATTCTGAGCGACACTGATCAGTGAGTTTAAAAGACCACTGCTTATATCGATTCATTTGCTCTCAGATCCCTAAGGGTGTTAATTTCGCATTAACGTGCAAACCATAGGATTTGAGAAACTGTGGACCAGACAAAAAGTTCTCTGGCGGCCACCGTTTATCTCGTCAAACGTTGCTTTGCCCGACATCAAAACATCGTCCCACTAACGGAGTTTCTTTCGAAATCGCTCGCGTTCTCGAGATGAAATGCAAAACCGGCGTCAGAGTTCCCCTGTATCTGAAGATCAACGGGTTAAGTGTTTATCCCACGTGCGATCAGTCCGATGTCCGGTGAGAAACTAGGTAAACAAATCAGGGCTCGTTGCCTGTTATGCTGGCAGGTCACGGAAATTGGTAAATGTCGGTTTGTTTACATGTCAAGAAAAAAAGGGCGTGGATTAGATATGAGTAATGCAGTCAGAAAATTGCGTGGCCTGGCTTAGCAAATGGTAGACACTAAATGGGAAAGGAAAGGCTTTCAGATTGCTGTATATGGGACCTCAAGACGCAGCAATAGAGACCGCAGTCAGCGACTCATAGCTTGACTGCCTGCGTCAGGACCAGCGAACCAGAGCTGGTCAAGACCGTGCTCCACCTCCACGTGGTGGTCCTGGAAACAGTCTGCAGCTGTGCAGGCTGGCTGAGCGAGTACAGATCGCAATGGGAAGGCAAACCCGGTCATAAAAAATGCCGTGCAGAAGTCGGATGTGTCGACCGAAAGGTGCAGATATCACAGCTACGTTGGAAACAGACACAACGCAACCACCGTCTTTTTCAGGGCGAACGAGGAAGAAGAAGAAAGAAGATTGCTGTATCAATATTTACATTCTACGTCACCGTCGTAATACTTCCGATTGAACTTTTATGCAAACTTACAAACACATCGGTGAACTCATGTCTGGGCTAATTCCATTTAATACACATATAGTCTCCTCTGACAAGTTATCTGTTATATTGATACATAGATGTCCAGCGGAAGCGACTACATATATCACCTGCGTTTGCGTACATTCCTCAGACGGATTTCTTAGACAGCCAATCTGGCTTTCTTTCCATCGATCAAGCGCTACGACCTTGTGTCAACACAGATCGTCTCAATCAAAGGTAGCTAGACGACTTAAGTGATAAAAGTATTATCCGCTGACCTGTCTAATTAGCCTGGTATTGTTACGATTCACCTGGCGAAAAGTAAACAAATCTAGGGAGTGGTCACAGCAAAAATGTAAGTGTATAAAATATGCCAAATAATAGGACGATGAGTGAGGAAAAAGAAGAGATGAAGTGATACTGCCGGAGAGAATGACAGTTATGAAAAGTGCACAATTGATTTCGTCACAACCATGTCTGAGCGAGATTATATATTACTTATAGCTCTATGTGGATGTTATCTGATTATCTGTGGCCGTTTTCGTCTTCTCGTGTGTACTGTAGTCTGTACTTAACCAGATGGTTACGATAGATTCTAAATTTTTTTCTCAGTCGTAAGCGTAGTTTTCCTTTAATCATCTGTGGTCCAATTCATTTCGTCCAAAATTCCGCTACAATTACATGGCAAACAGTTCTTACTAGGTATTTCCTTCATATCTGACTCAAAACGTCTTTCAGGCTTTTCATCTTCATAGTAAATTTCTGTTTCTTTTACATTCATGCTAATATCTTGATATTTGGTCAATATAAGTCTTATTTCAAGGTGTTCATTGCTCGGTACAAAGAATACAGAATATCTTCTTCAGTGCTACCATGTCTGTTTTAGGAATTGCTTCTGCAATTCTCAAATCAATTTTCTCAGGGGTGGGTTGTACCTCAAGGGTTATGTCTGATTAAAAGTCTTATTTCAAGGTGTTCATTGCTCGGTACAAAGAATACAGAATATCTTCTTCAGTGCTACCATGTCTGTTTTAGGAATTGCTTCTGCAATTCTCAAATCAATTTTCTCAGGGGTGGGTTGTACCTCAAGGGTTATGTCTGATTAAAAACAAGCTATTTGCTTGGAAAGTCTCACGGGAAGCTATCTCGCCTTCGAGCTCTCAGTGATAATACTTGGACACAAAATTTATTAATTAAGTATAACTGGTACTTTCGCTTCCGCGTGGTTGGAGGCAGGAATATCAGGAAAGGTGGTACTGGCAGTGAAATATTCTGCCAGAATGCCAGACGCTCAAGACGTCGCATTCGAGCACTCAAGCTGCGTGTGTAGCAATAGCATACCATTGGAGCAGACCAGGTAATTGGTTTATGAAGTCTGTTCTCCGACACTTTCTATTTTGTGTCTGGATTTTTCCTTCTATACAACATCTTACCTCATTGACAAGAAGACTCAGTCTAGAGCGTCATCTTAGTTTGGTTGCCCACTGCCAGAGTTTCATCTGACACATTTTCTACCCCCCCCCCCCCCCCCCACACACACACACACACGAACACCCCCCCCCCCCCACGTTTTGTTATCTTAGAAACCAATTCTTTTTTGTTTTCTTTGTACTGTAAAGTATATGAAATGTCTCCTCAAGTCTCGGGATTACGCGATAAAATATCGATTAATCCCCACTGAGGTCAAATGATAATAAATGTGTAGTAGCGATTGCGCTGTGACTCTGGAGGCGTAGACGGTAGATTCTCCCTCAGTCTCACTTGTTCTCAAAATTGGGTGCACTTCCCTTTTTTCATGTTTTTTGAAGACCAGTCGTTAAAAGAGATGTTCGCATTTCAGCTTCAGTATTATGCACTATTCAGTGCATTATTGAAAATAACAGCTCTAGACTAGCTGACTTCTTCTTCTTCTTCTTCGATCCTTAACCACCGACCGTCAAAGCAGTCAGTGGCCATCACGCCTAGTGGCGTCTTGTAGGGCAACAACAAATTGATTCCACTTTGCACGGTTGGTGGCCATCCTTCGTACAGTGCCCCAACTCTGGTTCATTCTTTGCATCTCAGCCTCCACAGTCCTCCGCCAAGTTGTTTTTGGTCGGCCTCTCTTTCGCTTTCCTTCAGGGGTCCAAAGCATAGCTGTTCTTGTGATGGCATCGGGGTCTCTTCTGAGGACATGACTAACCCAGCTCCAGCGTCTGCCAGCTATGATGGTGTGCATGTCCTCTTGCTTGCTACGAGTAAGCAGATCTTGGTTGGTGATGGTATTCGGCCAAAAGATGCGGTGAATTTTTCTTAGGCATGTTGTGTGAAAAGAGGACAATTTTGACATTTCCTTCTCTGTGACTCTCCAGCATTCCGCACCATAGAGAAGCACAGAAAGCACGCAGCTCTGGTATAATCTTAATTTTGTGCTTGTGCTGTATTGGGAGGACTTCCAGATGTTATTTAGGCTAAAGAAGGCTGTTCTTGCCTTATTCATTCTGATGTTGATGTCTTTGCCTGCCCCACCGTCTGGTGTTACTATGCTTCCTAGGTATGTGAAGGTATCTGTCTGTACCAATTGCTGATTCCTTACTGATATGGGCTCAGGGTTGCTCACATTGAGCGTCATGACCTCAGACTTCTTTAAATTGATGTTCAAGCCCACCTGCTGGCTAAATTTATTAAGTCTATCCGTTTTTTCCTGGATGTGTTGATGTGAATGTGCCAGCAGTGCAATGTCATCTGCATATTCCAGATCTTCCAATGTAGAAAATGTAGTCCATCTTATTCCTCTTGGACTGCCCTCTGTTGTCTGGCGCATCACCCAGTCTATGACTGTTAAAAAAAGAGTGGTTGATAAGGGGCATCCCTGTCGTACTCCTGTCTTCACCTCGAAGGTTAGGTTGCTCTGCCCAACACTACACGTAAATTTGGCATAGAGGCTTTTTATGATTGCCACTATGCAGCTTGGAATTCCATAAGCCCTCAGTATTTTCCATAAACTGTCCCTATGTATGCTGTCAAAAGCCTTTTCAAAATCAACAAAATTTATGTAAAGCTGTCTTTGCCATTCTGAGCACTGCTCTATAATGTTCCTGAGAGTGAATATATGGTCTACACATCTTCTGTTCTTTCTAAATCCTGCTTGTTCTTTCCTCAGTTTGTAGTCTACTGCCTTTGAAATTCTCTGTATAATTATCCTGCCTAGTATTTTACTGGGGACTGAGAGAAGAGTAATTCCTCTCCAATTATTGCAGTCTGCAAGATCTCCCTTTTTGGGCAATTTGACAATTATTCCTTTGTTCCACTCTGATGGTGTTGTCCCCGTTTTCCACACTTGTGCAAATAGTGGTTCTAATAGTTCTGCTGCTAGCTCAGGGTCTGTCTTAAATAGCTCTGCATTTAAGTTATCATGGCCCGGAGCTTTACCGTTCTTTAACCCTTTGATTGCTGTGATGATTTCTTCTTTTCGTGGAATGTCTGTATTTACATCTAGATCGTTTTCAGCCTCAGGAACATTCAGTTGTGTCTCTGGTATTTCCTTGTTCAGAGTTTCTCTGAAGTGCTCTGCCCATCTTGTTTCCTGTCCCTCTGCTGTCTTGATGAGATTTCCTTGCTTATCTCTTACTAATGTAATATTGTTTGCACTTTGTTTTCCGCTGATGAATTTAGTTATTTTGTAAACTGTGCTTTGTTCATTTCTCAGTGCTGCCTCTTCTGCCTGTTTTGCAAGATCGTCTAGGAAATTCCTTTTGTTGGCTCGGGTTTGGCGTTTAACTTCCCTGTCCAGCTGGCTGTACTGTTCGCTATATAGTTGCTTTAACCTGGGGGACTTCGCTTCTGTTTTCTTTCTTTTCATTTCCTTTCTCATCTTTATGGTGTTTAGTGTTTCTGGTGTTATCCAGTCTTGCTTCTTCCTTTCCTGGAATCCTAAGCATGATTTGCTACTTTCCTTATATACTGTTGAAATGGTGTTGAAATTCTGGTCTATATCATCAGTCAATGTCTTTTCCTGGCTTTTGGCAAATTGATATCGTTTCTTAATGTCGGCCGCAAAAGCTTTTCTGGTAAGGGGGTCCTTCAATTTGCTGATGTCAAACCTTTTCTGTGTAGTTACAGTTGGTCCAGCCCTTCTTAGTTTCACTTTCAGTTTTGCTACTACTAAATGGTGATCACTTCCCACATCTGCACCTCTTCTTACCTTAGACTAGCTGACACAAAAAAATAAATAAATAAAACCAAACAAACAGACATATCCAACGAAACCAGAGACATTCAAAAGTCAAATCTTTCAAAGGAGCAATCATTCAGGCAATAATCGATCAGTCAGTGAAGTATGTTGCTTGTAGTTTATGCTTGAGAAGAGAAGGTCAGTTGATATTGAGCAAACAGTGTTTTATCAAGTGCCATGATAGTCACATGTGAAAGCTAGCGTTGAATGTGTATTATGTTAAGTCCTGAATTTATTCAATACGCAGCAAGTATTCTATGGTGGATTGATAGGCTTTGGGCCTAGGCCTAAGAACGTAGGGCTACAACTACAGAACATGTATAGTAAATAAGCGAGAAAGAGTATCGCACGTTCTTAGTTGGTGCACACAAAAACTCTTTCTTCTAGATATCGTGCAGACAGATCAGTTATCTTACTGACTATCGCTGCTTTCTCTACAGACTTTGCCTTCGGCATATACATTTATCTTTATATATATTCTTGTGTTGTGACATTTCATACTGAAATATCTCCAAAACTGGAATAAGAGACAGGCTGCTATAAAACTGCGTCAAGAAAGTAAATGCATTTCACTTCTACGTCCGGAAATAAACTTACTAATCTAACTAAAATGTAACAGTTTAATGTAGGTATTTGATAGTAGACTATGTTAGCGCATACATGTACCGTGCCATAGTGTTTCAAACTGGATATTACTTTACTGGATGTGAATGAGCGGAAATACAGACACAACAGTATATTTTATGTACATATTTACATCGAGACTGTTTACACTCATCATTCACCCATTACCCTTCAACTTCCGAGGAGCAAAGACCCTCCATTAATTCATGCCAAGCCTTCCCGTTCTGTGCCATATGTTCAAGGTCTACCCATGTTTTCTTTATTCCTTTTATATCTTCCTCCAGTTCCCTTCTCCGTATGTTTTCTGGTATCTCTAACTTTCTTACTTTTCTGAATTGCAAAAAAAAAAAAGGATTGCCTTGAAATGCTATCAGCGTCTCACTGTGACAAGAACATTTCTTGTCCCACTTCATTTCTTATATCAAACAGTTCTGTTAAGTTGTGCTTCGTGAATTCTGCATTTTATTTCTTCAAATATTTTCTTTTGTTTAGGTTAACTATCTTCATTCATAGGTCTTGACATCGATCTAGAGAAAGTTTTAAAAAAAGTGAATTAAAGATAAAATATTTGTGCTCGCGTGGTGTCTGTTCGTTAATTAGTTGTTGCTATGGCTTAATATAATAGCATAAAAATATATACTTTTTAAATCTAATTAATATAGTGTAAATAATCTGCGTTCAATAAAAAGCTCGGTTCCACATCGCATCTCATCCTAGTTAGATGACATAAAACTGATTTACGTCACACTTGGCATAAATGTACTACAGTTCACACAAGCGACCAGCATCTATGCCGAATGTAAGAGTGTCAGTCATGATGAAAAAAGTAGACTTTCTCTACCCTGACTGGATGAACGCTCCTACCTTACCACCGCAACGCCAGAGCCAGCTTCAGCTCTTTTACCCGGCTCCCTTCAGGCCAGGACACAAGATTAGTCAAACAAGGACGCACTTTCCGTGAGTGACAGACATACCTCTGTGTACATGATAAATATTTGTTTTTCATTTTCCGAAATATAAATCTCTTTCTTTCCCTCGCCACTTTTCTATTTCAGGTATTTCATTAAGCATTTTACAATTCTCTTACAAAGTTTTTAATTTAGTGAAGAAATATCCTTTGACGAGAGTCTTCATAGCAGGACAGCCATGTCGTCGACAAAATCTAGATCATGAGACTGTTTAGTCAGAGTCCATTGGATTCCATATCTGTCATATAATGAGTAGGGCGCCAGATAACAGAAGATACTCCAAGAGAAATAAGATGGATAGCGTTCACCACACTGGAAGATTTAGAATACGCAGAGACATTGCACTACTCGCTACTCGCACATTCAAATCAGCACATCCACGAAAAAAACCCCAGACTGAATAAATACAGCCAACAAGTGGGACTGAAGAAGACAGAAATCGTGACACGCAATGTAATAAATCCTGAGCCCATTAAACTGATCTCATGCTAACTTTTAATCATTTTTTCCCACTACCGGTTAGTATAATCGCGTTCTTTCTGTCATTGTCTACTAGAACGACTATTAGCATAAATGAAATGTCGGTTACCAGACACACATCGGCATTCACGTTGTGCTTGGAATTTTAGCCCGAGCTCAGTTGGTTTATACTGTAAACACAGCCGATCATTTGATACGAAGCTTATATATTCGAACAGATCTGATCTACGGCTTTCACGTCTACATCTTACTAACGTATGTCAGATATTGTTTGCTAACCGAAAAAAATGTACATGCACGTATACTACCGAACAAAATAACACCTTTAATATGGTTCCCGGATATAGTTTAAGTAATAGTGTTAGAAGTGAAGCCTTAGATCATTAATGTTCTACTATACTTGTACATACGACGAGCTGATTGTCTCTGATGATGGTTTTGTACTTGTGCCGATCAGTGTTTTCAGGTTTATATCCAGACAACTGACGACAAATGGGCAGGAAGTGAGAATTATTCAATACATTTTATCACGAACTAATATTTTTAACCCCCCCCCCCTTCCGACATCTACAAGTGTGTATTGTACAAAAGAAGAAGCCATCAAAGCAGACATTTACACCCGTATAGATATATTGTACAAATTACTTGGTAAATTCTGACAGAGAAAAGAAATACCAGCAGAAGAGAAGAAAGGTTTTACTGTCAAGTTACCTAAGAAAGGAGATTTACAAGAGTGCACAAATTACAGAGGAATAATGTTGCTATTACTGCCAGGGAAAATATTGGACAGCTTAAGTATCCACAGAATCTCAAAAGGAATAGATCATAAACAGAGGAAGAAATAAGCAGGGTTAAGAAAGAGCGGAAGTTGCGTAGACCATATCTTCACCCTCAGGAATATAGTGGAGCAGAGATAGAAACTATATATAAACTTTGTCAATTTTGAAAAAGCTTTTGACAGCATACACAGAGTCAGCTTATGGAAAATACTGATGGCTTATGGGATCCCTAGCTGTATTGTTTCCATCATCAAAAGCCTCCATGCTAATATTACATGCAGCATTGGTCAGAGCAACCTAACTTTCGAGGAGAAAACAGATGTACGATAGGGATGCCCCTTGTCAACCATTCTTTTTTAAACTGTCATATACTGGGTGGGGCGCCAGATAACAGAAGATACTCCAAGAGGAATAAGATGGATAGCGTTCACCACATTGGAAGATCTAGAATACGCAGAGACATTGCACTACTCGCTACTCGCACATTCAAATCAGCACATCCAAGAAAAAAAAACACAGACTGAATAAATACAGCCAACAAGTGGGACTGAACATCAATCTGAAGAAGACAGAAATCGTGACACGCAATGTAATAAATCCTGAGCCCATTAAAATAAGGAACCAAAAGCTAGAACAGACAAATACATTTTCATATCTAGGAAGCATAGTAAAACCAGACGCCGGAACAAACAGAGATGTCAGTAACAGAATGAATAAAACCAGAACTATCTTTGTCAATCTAAACAACATCTGGAAATCTTCCCAGTACAGCATAAACACCGAAGTAAGATTATATAAGCGTTGCGTACTTTCTGTAATTCTGTACGGTGCGGAATGTCCAAATCGTCCTTTTCCCACACAACCTGCCTAAGGAACATTCTTAGAATTGTTTATCCAAATACCATCACCAACCAGAAACTGCTTACACGGTGCAGTAAAAAAAAGATATGCACACCAAAATTGCGGGCGTACACTAGAACTGGGTTGGCCATGTCCTTAGAAGAGACCCCGACACCATCATAAGAACAGCTATGCTATGGACTGCAGTAGGAAGGCAAAAGAGATGCAGACCAAAGACAGCATAGCGGAGAACAGGGAGGAGCCTGTAGTGAAACGAATCCGTATGACAACACGCTCAAATTCCCCGCTTAAAACGAACTAGCTATCGTATTTTAAATCTATAAATAACTACAATATTTGAAATTTGTCTGAGTGTCCCGTCAAATTTACCGCCAACAATTTAACTAGAGTATTTGAATTTTTCTAAGAAAACAAGTTAAATGTTACCACCCCTCACATACCCACCCCAATATTTATCAAAGGACGTAGTAAAATTTAACAACCAATCAAATCGTTACCTCTTTTTTGTAAGGACAAGAAAATTTTGGTTGAAGTGGAAATAATGCCTATTTTGGGTTTTTGACCGAACTTAGAGAATTTATTTCTTGATAACTAAAGATACTTAAAATGCAAGGGATATCTAAAATTATAGCGCTGATATTGCCTAACATATACACATAGAGATTCCCTCATACAAAAGTATCTTGACGTAGAAAAATTTAATTTAGTAATATTTTCACATCAGGTTAAGATCAAATTTAATTACAAAAAAATTAACCCCATTTGAATGCAAAGGAATAACTAAAGGAAAACTATATAGAACGATAGAGAATAATTGGCCGTTTAATTATCACTTTTGATAATTAAAATCGGTTCACAAATAACTGTGATATAAAATAATCAAATTTGGTCAGATTAGACCAACACACTTAGAACTGCTCAATTCTATAGCCTAGGAAATAGTTAACTTTTTTTGACTCGTCATCTGATTGGTTGGGTGTAGTTTGATAAAAATTAAAAACTTCTTGTAAGTTCCGCCATTATTCATTAGCTTCCATGCCAAGCTGACATATTCAGAAAGAGACAGAAGGACAAGCCTTTGCCGTCTGTACTGCGAGCTAAGTGCTATAGCCCTTTACTGCCGGTCAGCTTGTGTGTGTGATTATTCTTTACTAGAGGGTAAGAAAGATAATTTTATTTGCATATTTTATTAACCTGTAAGTAACAGGCTATTGTGTGCCATATTTATTCGCTACTGCCGAAAGGGATGTGTTGTATCACGACGACCTAAGTAGGAATGTGCCTAGAGCAGGCTTATTCGGAGTGAAAAAATGTGTAAAATGTTTGCCAATTGGCCTTACAAATTTGCGACTGTAAGTGCAGTATTAATAAATTGATATTGTCTTTTGGAATGACACAGTGTTCAAATAACATGTGAAAACATATAGGGAATGTTCGAATGAAGTAATCAACAGGTCACAAGCAATGTTGTACATACCATGATTATTGTATGGAAGACAAACATGAATGAGGAACAGTAACGTTAAATCAATACTGAAGAAGACTGATTTCAACAAGCTGAGTGTAGACAACGGAATATAATGTCTGGTGCGACTTGTTAGCACAAGTGGCTGACCTAGGTAGGTATTAATAAGGATTAGTGGTGAAATTGATAGAGGCAGATGTTACATAGAAGGGATTGTTCTTCTTATTTCAGGTTGTATTACGAAGTTACCTCGTTGCTGCAGTAGCCTGAAAAGAAGAACGTGTGGGAGTGAGTGCTCATGCTACAACTTGAAGCTAGCTCCTTTTTCTTTAGTCAGGAGTCACAACGTTGGTGTTCAGGTCTATGATCGACAAAACAGCTGCAATACTCTTTAAAAGATATGTCCTTTACAAAGGCACTGACACTTCATCCAAAAACCTAATTTCACCAATTAAAGTATACCACCTGGGAGTGATGACAATAACAGACATCACAGTTTAGGATTAGTGATAATATCAAGAACTATGTGTATAGTCATTCCAGTGACTTCTTGTGTTACACAAATGGACAGAGTTTCAAAAAATATTTATTTTAGTATGTAAATAACCTCTACTTGATTTTGAGAATTCCTTTCCCAACCAGATTGAGGTGCAGGAATATTAAATTATACATATATCTATTTTCAGACAGTCTTGCTTAATTTTCATTAAAGTTAAAGTTCTGTGTTGAAATTTATAACTGTTATAATACATTACCCTAGACACTTTGCCAAATAACAACACACAGATAACATACTCTTGGTGAGATCTCAAGAGGTAGCAGATAGGGACTCAGAGAATTTCATCATCATCATTCCTTACTCTGGGAACTTACATAGCTGGACCTCACCTTGATTGTCTATACACCTTTGCTCTTTTCAGAGAAGGGGGTATTTCTTATAAGACCAGTCTCTTATCTGCCACTATCCTGGTATCCTCTGATACATCTATTTGTCCAGATTAGCAACATCAAAACCTCTTATCACAGGGCCGAGATGCAAAATACGAACCAGAGTTGGGGAACTGCACGAAGGTTGGCCACCGACCAAGCAAATTGCAGTTTACTGCTGCCCTACAAGACGCCACTAGGCGTGATGACTACTGACTGCTTCGTTAGTCAGGATCCAAGATGAAGAAAGTCTGAAACTAAACTCACCTCTTTGGATTTGTGGACTACGAAAAGGCAAATAGTGTAGTGTCCAGGAAATAATGTGGAAATTGATGAGGCATTATGGAGTCCCACCGAAAATCACTAACTTAATTTAAAAAAACAAACATTTGAAGACTTGACATGCAGAGTTCATCATGAGGGGAGCTTACAAATCCGTTGGGTATAAGAATTGGAGTGCGACAGGGATGCCTCTTATCATCATTTGTCTTCCTATTAGCTATAGATTGGGTTGTGAAAATATCGACTTCAGCCAACAGAAATGGAATCCAACGGATCTGGATTTTGTCGACGACATGGCTGTCCTGTCCCATAAACAAAATCCGATGCAAGACAAAATAAAAATACTTAATGAGAGGGCACGGCAAATGTGTCTGAACATACGCAGGGAGAAAATAAAGACAATGAGAAAAAGTGTAGAAAACGATAACAAAATTGCACTTGAATCAACACCATACAGTAATATAGACACAGTTGGAGAGACAGTTAGAATATCAAAATAAGAATACAAAAGGCTGAAGGAGCTTTTATTGCATTGGAGTATTTATGTAGTTCAAGACAAATCAAGTCCAACACAGAAATCAGACTCTTCAATTCCAAAGTTAAGGTCAGTCCTTATTGTGTACGTCTGTGAAACATGTAGAACAACAAAATCAACAACAAAAAAGTTGATGACAAAAACATTTTATATGAATGGATGTTTGCGGGGAGTGTCACGTAGGTTTTGATCATTAGAGAATCGCAATAGTGATTCTATTACATAGATGTCAGACAGACGAGAAGTGTTATAATGCATTCCGTCAGACCGGAGAGCCGACAGCTGTCTGCAGTTTCCCCGGGGACAGTGTTTTCTACGGCTGAGTTCTGGGCCGGTAGTGTGAAAATTCACTCCACGGGACATGGCAAGCAGACCGAGTGTCTGCATTTTTCAGTAAACCGCGAGCGTTTCGTCAAATAGCTCCGGCGAAAGCGTGAAAATCGCCCATGCCTGGTAGACGGTTGTCTGAGATTTGCAACTGTCACGCGCATTTCTCGGTCACTGATGGCTGTTACGACATGAGGGAAGCTGACGTAGGGTGTTAGAGAAGGGGAGAGACGGGCGCTGTTTCGTGGTTTCGAAACAGTGGGATTCTTTGTCCGTTTCATAGATATAACTAGAGTTGCAAACTTTATTTCATTTCACTCAGTAACTTCGCAGTAAGACAGAACTAGCCTTCGTTCGATTTCTAAATAATCTCTGTTAATAGAGATGGCCTTTAGTTTGGTCGAAGTGGTTTAAGTTCTTAGTACTTCTGTGTTTGAGGTAAATATTATATATTATATATCTAGTATTGTGTGTAGGGTTTAAAGTGTTTAATCGCTTAGCTATTTCCCTAGTTAGATTTGTTGCAGAGCAACTAATTTATAGTTTGTATTATTTTTCTAAACTCCGCCTATGCCGGTCCCAAGCCCGGATGAAAAAGGAGGAGGGCGGCCTGCATGGAGGCCGTAAGGAGGCAGCCCCTCCACCATGCAAAGGCACAACAGGCCAATCACCTGTTTGCTTTAAACCACGATTACGAGTAACACAAGAGAGAAAACCGGACTGATTCTAAAGGCGACGAACTGGAACGGACTATGGACTACGACTTATGGAACATGGAACACAAGAAGTATAAATGGGAAGGAAGAGGAGCTGGTGGAAGAGATGAGGAAAGCAAAACTAGAAATCCTGGCTATAACGGAAACAAAGAAAAAAGGACAAGGAGTCATGGATCTCAATGGCAACACGCTGCTCTACAGTGGTGTACCCATATCCGAAAGAGCTAAAGGGGGTATGGGTTGCATTGTGGCCCAAAATCAAAAAGATAGTATCAAGGGGTGGAACTTTGTCTCAGAGCGCATTATGGTTGTGAAACTAAAAGAAGGAGAAACCATAGTCAACCTGGTCATAGTGTATGGGCCAAATGAGGATGAGAGAGCAGAGGTCAAGGATGAATTCTTCGAGCTGCTTCAAAGGACAGTGGATGACTGCCTAGATGAAGTTATCATGCTCGGAGATTTTAATGCCAGAGTTGGAAATGACCATGCTAGATGGGGTGGAGTTATCGGAAGATATGGAGAAGACACTCTCAATGACAATGGAAAGCGACTCCTTAGATTCTGCAGTGAGCAGAATCTGATCATTACAAACACAAAGTTCCCCCATAAGCGCATACATGCATACACTAGATGTGAACCAACAAAGAATGAGAAGTCAGTGATCGACTATGCCAGTGTTCGGAGAAGCTCATTCAAATATGTCCGAGATGCAAGAGTCTGGAGGGGGCCAGAGATTGGAAGTGATCACTACCTGCTAACAATCAAACGAACAACTGAAAGAGTTGCTCAGCCTAGGAACTGCTCAACATCACGCAAGAAACCAAGTAAACGAGCAGGAGAAATGAGCATTAGGACCTACAAGCTGAGAGAGCCAGAAATTAAGACCAGATATCAGGGGCTTATTGCTGCAGCGGTGAGCAACACAGAAGAATAACCTGATGACTTGGAAACCCTCTGGATTAAATTAAAGGATATCATAAAGACAGCTGCTGCAGAAGCATGTGGTGAAGTCCGACTTGGGAACCAGAGAAAGAGGACACCTTGGTGGACAGAGGAAGTCAAAGAGAAAATAAGAGAGAAGAAAATGGCATGAAAACAATACTTAGGGGCTAAAAACACAACAGGACAAATGGAAAAATATAGAGAATATGTGACACTCAGAACAGAAGTAAAGAACAAAGTGCTAGCAGCAAAACAGAAGTCCTGGGAAGAATTTGGAGAAAAGCTAGAAAAAGATGCACAAGAAAACCAGAAATTGTTCTATAAGACCCTAAAGAACATGAGGAAGGAAAAACAATGCCCTCTCAAATTTATAAAGGACAAGCAAGGCAAATTGCTTACTGCCCCGAAGGAAGTAATGGAAAGATGGAAAGAATATTTCTCAGAACTCCTTGATGGTGAGCAAGGTCAAACATCAGAAATGATAACCACTAGCACAGAAGAGGAAACCAATGGTGATGAAGATGACATAAAGATGGAAGAACTGAAGGCAGCACTGGAGAAAATCAAGATGGGCAAAGCAGCAGGGCATGATGGTATAACACCAGAAATGGTTAAGTACATGGGAGCATCAGGCGACCTGTTACTCTTAAGGGTCCTACAGGCAGCATGGTGCAACAAGACCATACCAAAGGATTGGGAGATGCCATCATAACACCAATTTTCAAAAAGGGTGACAATCGACAGTGTGGAAACCATAGAGGCATATCCCTTCTCATTGTCCCTGGAAAAATCTACTCTAGAATCCTAGAGCAGAGACTCCGACGCCTAGCTGAGCCACAATTGGATGAGGTCCAGTGCGGATTCCGAGCAAACCGAAGTACTCAAGACCTAATCTTCACACTCAGACAGCTGAGTGAAAAGGCCCTTGAGTATAAGAGTGAGATCCATCTTTGTTTCATAGATCTGGAAAAGGCGTTTGACAGGGTCCCTTGGAGCAAACTTTGGGACTGTTTGGCAAGGAAGAATATTCCAGCACCTCTGATTCATGCTATACAGAGCTTCTACAAGTCTTGCAGAAATTATGTGAGGACAGCAAACCATAAGTCAGAAGAGTTCAGGACCACCAGTGGTGTAAGACAAGGTGATATCCTATCACCTTACCTCTTCATACTCCTTATGGACGATGTCATCAAGGCATGTAAGGAGAGAACAAGAAAGTATTCAGTGGGGTACTGGAAGATGAGACAGGTCTATATTTCAGAGCTGGCATTTGCTGATGGTGTTGCCCTGATTGCTAAATCAGAGGCACATCTCCAGTCCAACCTGCAAGTCTGGAAGGAAGAGCTGGAGAAGAGAGGGATGACCATCCCATAAGCAGCTCTAAAACAAAATCCATGGTGATATCACGAGAAGACAGAAGACATCAGATTAAGCTGGGAGAACAGGTCCTGGAGCAGGTCGACCACTTTAAATACCTCGGAGCTATTATAGACCGAAAGGGAGGCATAAAAGAAGAGTTGGCCACTCGAAAAGCAGCAGCTGGGAGACTTTTTCAGGCCATAAATCGAGGATTCCTCAGCAAGAGAGAGGTTGGTAAGAAAACGAAGATGGCTGTATACCGCTCCACCTATGTCCCAGTCTTGACATATGGATGCGAGTCATGGGCAATGACTACAACCCATAAAAGTCAGATCCAAACCTCAGAAATGAGGTATCTGAGGAAGGTGGTTGAAGTAACAAGAAGAGACATGGTACGCAACCAGACGATACGTCAAGGCCTAAAATGCCACCCCCTACAGACCCAAGTAGAACAGTCCCAACTAAGATGGTTTGGCCATGTCTGCAGAATGGGAGAAGATCGGCTACCACGACAAGCATGGGAAACAAAGAGCCAAGGATCCAGACCCCGAGGACGACCCAGAGTCCGCTGGGAGGACAACATTAGACAATCTTTGAAGGACCGAGGACTAGAATGGAACCAGGCCAGGAGGAAGACAGCCGATAGAATAGTCTGGCACTCTCTCTTCCAAACCTCTACACCTCACGGTAGAAGGGGAACGACTAAGTAAGTAAGTAAGTATTATTTTTCTAGTGGCGCATACAGTGGAAAGCAGAATAAATTATATTTCTAGCGTAACCAACATGTAGCTATAATGAATTTAATTTAACTGCTAACTACTCAGTCGAGTATTTTTTTTTCTAAACTAACTCATAAATGCTAGATGCGACATCAGGGAATATTGACGGAATACGCAGATATTCCTAATTCCTGATGATTGATTTAAATATAACTTATTTCACTGGAAGTTTAAATAATAAGTCAAGCGGTCGGCTTGCTGTTTAAAATGTAAGTTATATTGAGTACATAATATGTAAATGATTTATATGTGCTTGTCCTTTTATTCAGGAAATACTGGGGTGACCCGAACTTTACCGGCGTTTAATAAGAGTTCATATTTGTGAAGAAATAGACAGTCCTTATTTTGAACCTCGTGGGTTTCTCAAGTAACACTGGTCTGACAGTGCATATGCCAACAGAGTTAGACAGAAATACTATATCCCACTAACGGGTTTCAAAGACTGTAATGATCAATACGGGGCCTTTGCGCCAGATCTTAAATTCTTTTCATAAACTCTACGTAATTTTTCTGCCTGGCAGCGTGAATATTACAAGAAATAACATTAACATCCCGACAGAGAGTTTTGCCTAGTATTGTGGTGACCAAGTATAGTACCTTCCTGAAAATAGACACCGATCTGACATTCCTTAAATTCTAGAAACCAAAGCTAATGACATTGTGCTCTGCTAACTTTCGTGCCTGGACAAAATTTATGTGACTTAATCAGACATTCAAAAAATTAGAACACCCAAGGAATCGTTCCCTGAGACGGAGAGTTCAGTACGTCTTTTGGAACTGGGGATTTCTTGGTAGATGACTGCATTTTCGGGTCTGTGTGAAGGTCCTAGAATTTATTATGTTCCCAGAGGCAGCGAGCAAAGTTGTAAGTATAACTGAGAGCACATGGCCATGGCTGAATGAATGAGTGTACGCAGGTCAGAGTGTTATTTTACCGGTGTATATTGTCACCCATTTGCTGTCTTAACTTTTTAAATCTGCAGAATTTGTTACTAATGCTAGAGTTTCTTTTTCTTAGGCTAAATCAGATTATCCAACTCTGTTCATACATTTACGAGAAAAGAAGAAACCTCTTAGACTCAACCCTATGTATCTATAACTTTTTTGGGCCATCATCTGTTCTCTTAACGGGGCTGTGGGCTAAACCTAGAGTTAAGATTCTAACGGGCTATCATCCTTGTAGCATTTTCTTGAATTTATGACTATTTGTATATGTTTTTCCTTGATGTATTTCTTTGGTGTTGTGAGAAGATTTTAAATGATAATTAAAATCTATCTTGAACTTAGAAATCGTGTTGGTCAGCTCGTTCTAAAATAAATATATATCATTGTTATAGTTTTCCCACGTCTGTGTGTTTAACAGTCGTCACGTATATGTGCGTGCCCGTGAGTAGATAGAGATTTATGTAATATATATCTGTGGTTTAGACTGTCTGACACTTTAAACGCGGTCGTAGAAGATAGGTGAGAGAGAGAAGATTATCTCGATTCTCAAAGACAGCCTCTATATCACATTCTATCATCTCACGTGTGGAAATTCTATTGCTTTTCACCAGCTCTCACTGTATCTATCACTCATTCTAAGCTATTCAGAAGGGACCAACCCAAGTCTTAATTCTCCTATCTAAAAATCTACGACAGGGAGCTGTAAGGTGATGCTGATTTATCATAACACAAAAGTCAAGAAACGAATGGTCGGTGCATCTATTGTTTGAAGTTTTCAGTGGTTTTTTTTTTCTTGATATAACTTTCTACGCTATAAGATCTTAAAGACAGCAGCAGCGAATATCCACACAAAGCCATATGGTAATTTCCTATAGTGAATATGTGTAAAATGTGTCAATTTCGTACCATTTAGGGTTAGGATTAGTATTAGGGTTATTATTAGGGTTAACCTTAACCATAATCCTAATCCTAACCTTAACCCTAACTCTAAATGGTACGAAACTACAAATATTATACACATATTCATTGCTGAGCGTTCAGCCACGAGTATTAGGAAATTGTTATTATTATTATTGTTATTATTATTGTTGAACAGAATCGACATCATTGCACTCCGGGCAAACCCATAGATGCTCAGTCTCCCTCAGTATATATATCGAAGAGTGTGAATGCTAACTCACTCAGTATATATCGAAGAGTGTGAATGCTAACTGTTCCTGTCGCTCGCTGGTTATGTACAGGACGTATGCATCCTCTCATACGTCCATCTCTGCTAGCCTTACGTTTGATGCCAAATTCCAACAATCTTAATCTTGATTATTCATCATTTGCATTATCATTCTCTAGCAGGCGATCATTAATTGTTCTCAGTATCTCTCCCTTTATCCATATTCGGTGTCCCCACTGTGGGTACTCTTGATGCTAGTATGTCAGCTCTCTGTTTACTTCAGATTACCGTCTTTTACCGTGTAAATCTGCATCACCAGGACGGTAGATCCACACCAGCTCCTGCAAATTTGAAGTTTCTGTGAAAGTTTTCCATTCATGTCTTAGCCAACTATTTTGAACCTTTCGAAGCATGGACTGAGAGTCTGACACAATTACTTCCTTTGTTAATGAAGTTTCAGTAAGCCACCTTAAGGCTGCAGTATCTGCCTCTACCTCCATTCTCATGCTGGAAGTTGTTATCTTGTACGCCCAGCTGTGTTCGGCGACGATTCTGCCCTTTACCCTAGCAGTGAAGCCCCAACCTGATTTCTCACCACGAATCACAGACCCATCAGTATACACAATGGCATCATTATCCCCGGTATGATCATGAATCAGTTGATTAATTTCCAGTTTTGTTTTCCCTTTGCCCCAAGTTCTACACTCTCTGCCACGGCTGGTGATAACTTCCAGGTAGTTAATCCAGTTCTCATCTGATTTTTCCACTCTTTCCCCATTAAATATATATTCAACTGTGGTCACCTGCTTGAACGTTGTCTCTGCTTGTGCCATCCATGACATCCCCCTCTTTATTCTTGCTCCCTTAATGTCAGCTATGTTTCCATGCAGAGGGTGCCGTTTGTCCCTGGTTACTCACATAGGCTTGTGCCTGGGCCATCGCATATCTGGATCTAATCGACAGCACATATACAATGATTAAAGAGTTTATTAGGAAAAAATAATAATAAAGAAAGAAAGAAATACAATAAATAAATAAACAAATACATTAGAAAAAAACAGCAGCTAAAGAAGAAAAGATAAGGAAATTGCTGGCTTTCTCCGCAGTATTTTACAGTTTGCATGCTGTGGGTGTCATTCTGTGTGAACTCGATCGATACAAAGTGTGTAGTTCGGGGCAAGTTGGGGCTGACAGCGATACTCGCGGTTTTAACAAAGGTCAGCGTCTGACTGAAGTCCTTATGAATACAGCTCAACACAGTAACACTGTTATTGAAGGAATGCCCTACCGTTTGGGTTTCTTAGCTTTCCAACGTACAGGTAAAAAATAGCGCATAAGAACGAACATACACATAGATGTAGAGTTAACGTATGTTGTGTAAAGCCGGTCTAACATAACCGGTTACTGTGTGAAGTGTGTACCTTTTAGACTTAAATTGTAGATTGTACACATCAGTCAGACAGTGAAAGCTGGTAATTATTACGGATTCATTAATATACCATCGTAAAGAAAATAATTAGTCATGGTCCAAGGGCTTACAATACACACAGATGCATACACACACAGGTACATGCGTGCACACACAGCTATATAAAATAGTACAATATGACTAATATATTATAATATGTAATATAATATAATATTGTATTATATTGTATTGTATTGTAAATATATGAAAGTATATTATATTATAAATAGAAAAGTAGGAAATAACTGGGTCGGTTTCGTTATGATTACAAGTAGAGCCTATGAATCAGGTAAGCGAGTTCACAGCATGACTGACAGACTCCAGAAGGATAGCAGTCGACACCAGGTTGGTACCTTGCCCCTTCCGCTATTGTTTATGACTTAACTGCTACGTGCTCTATCATTAATTTCTACAATGCTCTCTTAAAATGAATGAAAACGAGAAAATCGATGCAGAGACCCACTCCAGAAGGAGTTAATTGAAACGTTTTAGTCTCACCCAGATACTAGTACTTAATGTTACAAAGTAAACATTGTTAAAGGAAACTACTGTTTAATTAAACGATAATGACGTACAGATGTGAGACTGAAATTATGTTTAGTTTTAACTGTTAAAACACTATACAGATATGTGTCTGTGCAGTACAAGTAAAGCACTCTCTAAGGCTCATTGTTTACATCCGCTTTCAGTGTGCATGTTGATAGCAACGATTGCTTCAGTGATCCTGCGGTGTTATGGTGTTGTTAGATTTATCGGGCCTCCAGCACTTGACATTCTGTGAAATACCGCTAAAATAAATTTACAGAAGAAATTCTGGGGATGTAGATTACCACTAGACGGTGCTGAGCCGCGATATTAAACTCCCTACAAAGGGTTGTTTATTTAAATGCACAGAAAAAGGCATCGAGGAAGGGTACGGCTCACCCCACCTAACGATACCGGACCTAGTATAATGAAATCTCAAACACTTCACTCCCCTTCGAGAGTATCTACTATGGGATTACCTTTACCTTTAACTGTTATACGAATGTTATGATAGTGTGCTAAGAACGGCTTTCAGGACATAAGTTTACATCGTAATTCTAGAATAAAAAGTTGTAGAAGAGTGTTAAAATCACTGCCCAAAAAATGCAGCGCGCCTATGCCTAACGCATGAGATGTTCCTGGTTACTTCCTGTAAGTCAAAACCGTGCTGGCCCATGCAATATGTATTCAAAGGCCCTACCCTTAACTTACACAAGTCTGGAACTGACGTGCGCAAGATACAAATAAGAAGGTACACCCAACAAAGAAAAATGTGACGAAAATTCCCCGTGGCGGACGCACCTTCTGTACTACTTAGATAATGACATTACTGTTTTATGCTGTGTACAAGATCTACGCTCGGCCTTCTGAGCAGAAATGCCCATGGCTGGAGCCCAGTCTCAAGTGTTAGAGAAAGTCCATTGCTGTGGCATCACTCTACATCTCTACACCATTTATATTATTAAGTCCACTTAAGCCGAACTCGCTAAAGTCGATTTTTGCTTAACTCGAAGCGGTTCTGGAGGTCGCGAGCAATTGTGTTCTTTGGCTTTGTTAAAAAATTCCCGTGAGTCGACTTCTTATTTACTTAGTCGTTCCTCTTCTACCATGAGGTGTAGAGGTTTAGAAGAGAGAGAGAGAGCTTCATTCTATCCTATCGGCTGTCTTCCTCTTGGTCTGGTCCTCGAGAGTCGACTTCTGATAACTAGAATTTTCGGATAAGCTGAGGTAATTTTTCCCGTTCCATCTCAAATTTGGACTTACATAAATATAAGTTCTGCTTTCATCGCATATGTTACGGTATTTCGCGACCGTGCATAACATCTTGTGAACAAGCGAAAACGGCCACAGCAAAAGTAGTTGAATACCTCATGCAAGGGTGTACCAGCCGTAGTGGCTATGCTCCGTAAGGAGTGTAAAGGAAAATGAATGAATTACATTTCTTGCCAGTTTGGGATAAATTGGAGCCATCGGTGATCATGTTGAGAGGACTGTAGTTATTGGAAATATCAGACATCTTGAATATTTTGACGATACTGAATGTGTTGAAGATAATGAATATATTAATATGTTGAAAATAATGATGACATTGAACTGGCTGCACCGTGCTGTCTCTGCTTGACATTACACACGTGAGCTGCGCTTCTATTTGTCCTTGACTGAAGAAGTGTCACCGTCTTTTATGAATTCTGGTACAAATACGAAGAATATAACGTCTCTTTCCAATAGACCCTAGACACTCAAATTAGCGCAATATTCTATATGACTGAAGACACAAACTAGCTTCCTAAATTTCATTATCTATACTAATTTTGTCTTTGTATACGATCATTCATTTATCATATAAGAATTAATTATCAGCTGACCGTAATTTTTACAAAAGTATGTGATCATACTATGTTATGATCAAAAGAATCATATAATGTATGTTATCATAGTTACCGGCACTGTCACGAACGGTCTCCCTTGCTCTGTAGAGATGGTCCAACAATGGCCAGAACTTAGTGTATAAACTGAGGGACTTTAAATGTATCTACATTCGTTCAAGATTACTCTTGGCAGAGTTGTAAAATGAAGAGTGGTGCTTCTATTTTAGGGAGTCTTCATATAATATTTCAGTAATCAAGCACGACGCTGAATTTTTCAAGGCTATCATGAACTTTGCATTTACCTGCCTCTTCTATGAAGATACAGATATCGCTTCTGAGCCCCAACTGAATTATTTAGTAAAATATTCTTTAGGTAGCTCTGTTGTATTTATATTTAAGATAACTGATTCATACACGTGCACTTCTCTCTGTAATAGTTAAATCAACATTAATTTGTAAATACATATAACAAATTTAATAATCAATTATTGTTTTAACATGAGTAAATAAATAAATGAAGTTGGTGGGTTTAAAACATGTGGAATATTTCTTCACAGAAAACTCGTTCAGGTGGTGGTTTATTTGGGTGGTGAATTATTTGCTTTGGCCAGATTAAAATGATTTATCTAGCCAGATTTTCACTGGTTTGCTGACTACTCCTTCAATTATCGACTACTGTGGTGAGTGCACGTCCCAGGCGTAGTTGCAGCGGTCACCGCTCCAACGTCAAGGCAAGGATTTTCACAACCCGTCAAAGACAGGCATCTAGCGTAGACCACAAGCTCTTATCCACAGATTAGTATCAAGACTGGTACCACAAACTGGTATCACCAACTTGTACCACGAACTGGAATCTCCGACTAGTACCACAAACTTTAGAAGAAAGCAAATGTCTCTGCAAAGTATTGGGTTCTTGACACTTAGTCAGGCGCCTTCCCAGCTTTCCGTTCTGTCGTAGATTTTTGATAGGGGGATTAAGACTTGGGTTGGTCAGTTCTGAATAGATTAGACTGAGTGGTAGTCACAGTGAAAGATAATAATAGAAATAGATTTCCACGAATGAGGTGGTAGAAATCAATAGAGGCTGTCTCTGAAAATCAAGAATCTTCTCTCTTTCAGCCCTATCTTCTACAACAGATTTAGAGGAGTCAGACATCTATTGACCACATATATTAATATATATATTTAGATACCACTCACGTGCACGCACATACAAGACGACAGTTAGACGTACAGACGTGGGAAAACTATAACAAATGATTATACAGATATTTTAGAACGAGCTGACCCACACGCTGATTAAGTTTAAATGAAGTTTTAATTATCAGAATAAACTTCCATCACAACATATAAAATTACATCAAGCATATACAAATAGTCAAAAAAATCAATGAATTTCTATAAGAATGATAGACCCACAGTATGATCCTTTCCCTCGATATTTAGCCCACAGTCCTGTTAGCAGAAAAGATGATAGCCCCAAAGAGTCACGGATACATCTGCGGTAGTCTAATGATTTTCCATTTTAAAGGTATGAACAGACTTTGATAGTAGGATGATCTATCCTAAGGAAAAAAAATATACCTGCAGTAGCAACAATTTTGCATAAATGGAATTACAAAGTGGGTGAATAAATAGTTATCATAAAAAACATCACTCAGTCTACTTTCACTCGGTTCTTTCATCAGGGTACCCTGGCTCACGTTCTTACCTAATAGCTTGCTGGTGTTCGCCGTCTGGCGCACTGTATGACGCACCGTTTAAACCTGTCTATCTTTTGCTGAAGCGGATTACCAGCTCTGCAGATCGTGGTTTCATTCACGGGGTCTGGGGAGCGTCCTCTTCGTGCGATAGTTTTCTTTACAGATTTAAGTTAGTGTCACTTCACTCCGTTCAGGTAAGAATTAATTTTAAGCGGGCACACAGTGTCAGAATCACGAGGTTTCCCTTATTTAGGAAGAAGACCAGTTGGTAAATTCTTTCAATTGATAATTATTGTTCACATCCACAGTTCGTCAAAATGTCGGAAGGTCAATGATTTGTAATGTTTTACTTGCCACAAGGGCTGAAAGGTACTAAGAAGGTTTTTCTCTGGAAGAGTTAAATCAGGCTCGACGGGCCCGTTAATTCATTTAACCTTTAAAGTTCTTGTAAAGGTTATACACCAAGTCTTTAAGGAAAATGTTTTAGTTCTTCACAGATATTTCTCGTGTACTCAAACGATGGCAAAGTTGGGTCACCCCAGTTTTCACTGAATAAAGAAAAACAACATATCAAATACTTATACCTACTATGTACTTCGGTTATAACTTACATTATCAACTGCAAGCGGAGGCTTGACTTATCGTTTAAAACCTTCCCGTGAAATAAGTTATATTCATAAAATCAACCATCCTGAATTAGAAATATATACGTATTTCGTCAATACTCAGTGAAGAATCTATGCAGTTATAAGTTAGTTTAAATATTCTCGACTGGTCAGTTAAATTGAATTATTTTATAGCTGCATGAGTTTTAAGCTAGAAGTTATAATTTATTCTGCTTTCCACTGAATATAACAGACTTATAAATTATTCACTCTGCACAAAAGAAACTAGGGAAATAAAATAGGCGATTTAACACTTAATCACTCGCAAAATACTAGATATATTATATTTACCTCAACACAGAACTACAGGCTATCGCACACTTTAGAATTATACGCTGATATATATATTTGAAGTCTAGAAGCTCGGCAATTTTTCGAACAACTAAGAACTTCGCTATACAGCTTATTCTTTTCACGAGCAGCCTGTCTACTGTGAATCTTGAGGACTGAATGAAATAAAGTTTAACATTCTCGTTAATATCTTAAAACCCAGACAAAGTGTGCACGCTATTGCGAGACCCCGAAATCGTCTCCCCTGCTCGTCTTAACACTTACGTCGAGGCGTGAGTTTCACCTCACACTATCGCTGAGAAAACTACCGTGAAGCTTCGTGTCAGAAGAAAATATCAGACTATATGTCTCCTCATCATGTCTGACAGAGTGAATTCTCACACGTTTACGTCGAGAATCTAGCCCAGGAGCGCCGTGTCAGATGGAAATGCTAGACGAATGTCTCATTTCTGGTCGAGGCAGATGGCAGTTTCCACACCTCGCCGGGAACTTTAGACGAAGAAACTCGTGTGACAGATGAAAGTGTAGACAATGGTCTGATTTTATGTCTGGCGAAACGAAATTATCACACATTCCGTCTACCTGCCGCGACTGACATCTGATGTAATCAAATGCGTTCTCAGTAAGAGAAAAGAAACAGGTAAACGTTAGAATGGGAAAATAATATATTTTTCGCAAACGAACGAATGCAAAAAATACAGGAAAAGGATAAAAGAGCGATAATAAAGTAGAGGACACGGGTAGAAAAGAAAAGAATATAGAAAATTTATTGATCATAAATCTCTATGCGACACGTTCAACCGACACCTTCCCTTCTTTTCTCAGTAATTTTACCCTTTCTGAGCATTAAAGATAAACCCAGTGGATAGGATGAAAACGCATCGTTAATTCAGGTAATCTGACGGGGAAAAATGTGGCTGAACAGAGGAAAACGGCTGATGTAAGCATGTTTAAAAATACATATGTACTTATTAAGATGTTGATATAATAAGGATGTACACCACGATGTTATCATCATCCACTTCCTGCTCCACTTGGAGCCTGGGGCTACCTCTGATTTTGGTTCCCTGTGAGAGAACCGGCATGAAGCAGTCACCAGCGCTTGCTGTGGCGGTTCATGACTCTTTCATTTTCATATGCTGAGGTAGCCAGCCTCGTATGAACTTTTACAACCACCAGCGAGTTAAACATGTCAAATATAAAACGATAAAATGTATGTTACAACTCTCCAAGTATCGGGTTATATTTTTATGCAGACGTCTGGCACAGTAAGACTTCCAAATAATGTCGAGCCACATGTTTTGGGGCAGTCTTACAGGTAGTCGAGTATTACTTTAATGATAATCCCACTATTATCCTGTTTATAGGTTCCTAGGGCTTTGTGGTTTCCAGTATTATAAAGTCGAGTTTTTTTGCTGGTTAATTTCAGAAGATCCTCAATACTTGGTTCAATCATCTTTCTTGTATTCCTATATTTCTTCGGTATGTAGCGGAAGGTTTTTATGAGCATAGTTTTCAGTTGTAGTTACTGATTGTCACGGATTGCCTCCCTTGCTTTGCAGTAGTGGTCCAACAGTGGCCAAAACTCAAGAGAATCAAAATGGGTCGTCAAAGGTGTCTATCTTCGCACAAGATTACTCATGACAGAGGTGTAGATAGAAGGTTAATAATGCTTCTACCTTACAGAAGGTTCACAAGATAATTCAGAAGGCAAGAACAATGCTGCTTAGCGCTGAACATTTGTTAACTTATATCTGTCCGTCACCTTTAGTGAAGGATTTAAGCAAAGGTGTTTAGCCCGTTCAAGTTCCCAACTGAGTTTATTCAGCGAATTTCCTCTTATAATGGTTTAGCTCGGTTTAGAGGTAAATATGTTATGTCTCGATATATATATATATATATATATATATATATATATATATATATATATATATATATATATATATATATATATATATATATATATATATATATATATGAACAGGGCCGTAGATAGGACTTAATAAAGGGGGAGTGTTATAAAATTTTTTCGGCACAAATCATGTTTGGTACAGTATAATGTCCCAACAAATGTTTTTCACCAAACCCTAAAAGGGGGAGAGGATAGGAACCCCCACCAGTATCTACGGTCCTGTATATGAAATATTCTGGCTCATACGTTTGCTTTTATACATGTAATAACTGAATCAACTATGTTTGTTTAGTTTTAAAATAACATGTAACAAATTTAATAATCAATTAGTATTAACAGTTTAAAATGAATAAAATGCTGGTAACTTTTATATTGGAATCAAATTTTCTCTTCACAGAGATTTAGGGTGGGGATATAGTCAGAAAATTATGATGTCCTTTTTGCTGGTGCCTTTTTATAAGCACTTAACTGATGTAAGGAAGTCCTGCAGCTGTGGTTTTCGTCACTTCGTGGTGATGAGTGTACTTCTCTCACTCTCACACGAGTGGCGTAGTAACTTCAGTACTTCGAACCATCTGATAGCTTGTAACCACGAACATTTGGGTTGTGGTACTGATTTTATTGCGTGCGTTCAATTGCCGCACTTTCTTTCTTTCTTTCTTTCTTTTTTCTTTCTTTTTTCTTTCTTTCTTTCTTTCTTTCTTTCTTTCTTTCTATGCTATGTAGCAGATAGTTTATATTTTCAAGTATTCTTTCACTACTTTCAGTAAATTGTGTCTTGTCTGTTATCTGACACTCCTTGTGGATGATAAAAACCTCACATTTGAAAGGAGAGGTAGAGATAATATTACGAGAGGCAGGTTGATAAAATTCCCTTGTACCCAGCTTAACCGCTACGGATTAACACGTACATCGCCCAGCGCTATCTGCCTAATCACCGATAAGATGGGTGCGCGCACCACCAAAGCTTGGAATACGTCGAGACAACTTGTGGACAGACACAGATAAGAGATTACTTTCTGATAAAGTAATGAATTGTTACAATTTTAACACGTTATTATATGAGGTTAGCTACAGGTTCACGAGTCTGTAAGAACGGCATCGTATGACTTATTGCCATATATGGTAATTTGTGACCTTTTACGCACCTTATTTTACGTGGAATAGCCAGTCTTGAGCGTCGCTATACAGTCTTCTCATGAACACGCTGTCCTCAACGGTATCATGCAAAATTTATTTAAAACGTGCCAACTCACTTGCATCCAAATTACAGCATACACTGCTTTCAAATATCAGTATGTAGCATCGACTCAACTCAGCATTGTAGGCGAGCTAAATGTAGACGCACTTTAGAACTCTGTAGAATTACACATTCCAGGAGCTGAACACATATATGTCCGTCCACTTCTAAGGACACATGAAAAAGGCCTAGAAGGCTCCTTGACATCTTCCAAGATGAGACCGGTTTGACTTCTGCTAAAACAGTACCAAAAGTCAATGACGTACTTCCGGGTAACCGGTAGATACAGTACATCAACAAACATGGTGGTATCCTGAATAGATACCCAATGATAAAGACCAATGTGTAAGACCAGTGTGTTATGAGTTTTAACCACAACAACTACTCCCCCCCTCCCCTCCCCGTAAAATAAGGAAAACGCAGTTTTCATTATTTGCGTGATGTGGGTTAAACTTCACCAAGGTGAACAGAGGGTAACATCAAATCTCATTGCTAGAATGAAATTATATAGTACCCATGTTTTTGCCACAAAGTAGGCATTTTAACACACGAAGTGTGGACGTAGCAAAAAATGCTAATACCATAGTCTACCAGTGACATAAAACAATTTAACATCAAAGTGAGGTAACCATAGCAAGATCAGTCAACATATAAAGATGAAATAATTACATCAGTTCATGCATTCTCATCCTTCATACCGTCTGAACACCTATTTGTCTTGTCATGTAACGGTAATTTGATCTCAAAGTAACATTATAATGCAACGCATTAATAATAATATAACAGCATTAGATGAGACGAGGCAGAGCAATAACCAATAAGGTGTGTGACTGCTACAAGTTGTCACATGAACAACGTTTTGTGTAACTGTGAATGATATGTTATTAATATATCATATTCATAACATGTGAAGCGAAAAAAATCATGTAAGGAACACATTAATGTTGGCAAATAGTAACAGTATGCCTATGTGTTTTATTCATATACCATAGAATGGCGTAATAGTTCATCCATGTATCAAAGTTAAGTGTGAGTGTGACATAAATTTTGTCCAAAACTCAACAATGTGTAGTGTAATTACCTTAATCACTTTCTAATATTATATATAATAGTGTGATTATATAAAGAAATGTTATTTCAACACGTTATAAATGTTTATCCAATGTCATAAGTTATACGTTGAAATCCATTGTCGATCATGTCCATGATTGATGTTAATTCAATAATAAGTCCACAAGAATCCACACGTCCTTAAACATTGTAGTGAATCTTCACAAATAAGTTCCATCATAAATATCAGTGTTAGTTCCCTTTGAGAATAATGCGACATTCATTTTTGCATTATGTCCCTTGAAATGTAGCAAAAAGTTTTTTTTTAACCAAAACAAGTGAGCATCCAAAGCTGTTTGAAACTGATATCATTTTAAATGATATAGATATGTTTTGTTTGACAGTCTGTAGCTTGACGATAAGTATTGTCATGATGACACGATGTTTACCCAAAGTGTCATGAGTTCAACGAAATGCTACTTGATGTTGTGTCTTATAGAATCCATCATCATCATGTTGCTGTTTGAGCTGCCTTATGTTATCAACAACGTGATCACTGTTGAATCTCATTAGTGTCCTGCGATAATGTGATTTTTCAAGCAGTAAGTTCTGAAACAGGACAACACCATGCACGTCTCTGTGTTAGTTTGGGTTATGTGTATCATCTGGACTTGTAACATTGGCAGATGATGTAGAGTCGTTGACACACCTGGAAAGGACATTGGCTAGTACATTGTCACTTCCCTTTATGGCTTTAATGGTGTAGTCGTACGGTTGTAGAGCAAGCAAGGCTCCGGCTGCTTTTTGGTTTGTAAATCTCGCAGTCTGTAGATACGAAAGGGCTCGTTGATCTGTCTACAGCGTGAAGCGAGCTCCCATCAAATACCTCTGGAGTTTATTGAATGCAAAGACGAGAGCCAGTAACGCCCTTTCAATAATCGGATATCGTTGTTCTGTAGCCGTCAGTTTTCGACTCACATACATAGTAGGGTGCATATGGCCTTTAAATTCCTGCATTAATGTTCCACCTATGGCTGAATTTGAAGCGTCAACTCTGAGAACAAAAGGATATCGAATGTCAGGTAACCTCAAAATGGGTGATTTCGAAAAGGCAATCTTAAGCAAATTTAAAGCAACACGACAAGCATGCGACCAAATTACCTTCTTTGGGGTGTTCTTCTTAACTATCGCGGACAAAACTGAAGTCATCTCCGAGAAATTAGGCAGAAACTTCCTATAAAAGTTTATGAAGCCTAATAAACTTCGAACTTGTTTTTTTTTTGTTTGAGGGATTTCAAGATTCAGAATTTTGGAAACAGTAGAATCTTCAGGTTTGAGAAAACCTCCTCCTATCTTATGACCAAGAAAAGAAATTTCAGCAAAACCTATTGTGGTCTTAGAAGGTCTAGCAGTAATGTTGTGACAGCGTAATGCATTCAACAAGGAATGAATTCCGTCAACATGATCATCCCATATATGATGAAACAAACAGACATCATCTATGTAGGTGATCAGATCATCACGATCAGAGAATAGTCTACGCATCATGCGAACAAAAGTAGGAGCGTTAACAAGACCGAATGACATGTAATTGAACTGAAACAAACCTAAAGGTGTAGCGAAAGCTGTATAAGGCTTAGATCTGTCAGTTAATGGCACTTGCCAATAACCCTTGGAGAGGTCAAAATTTGAAAAGAATTTAGCTGTAGACAATCTATCCAGAAGGGATTCAAGCAAGGGCAAAGGTTCCGCGTCCTGAATCGTGACATAATTTAAACGTCTAAAATCTATGCAAATACGAATAGATTTGTCTTTTTCCTGATTAAAACCATGGGAAAACTATATGGTGAATTAGAATGTTCAATTATGTTCACCCTAATCATTTGTTTTATTTCTTCCTGTACCTGAGATTGTAAATGAATCGGTATAGGGTAAGGTTTGAGTTTGATAGGTATAAAATCTGTAAGCAAGATATCATGTTGAATGATATCTGTATGCCCAGGAACATCCGTGAGCAGATCAGAAAATGATTTCAGTAATACAGAAATCTGCTCCTTCTGATTAGAAGATAAAGTCGGAGCAATGGAAACATCTTTCCAGCTTTCAGTAGCCAAAAGATGTACATCAGGTAAAGATAATATAGGCTCACCATCATCAGAAAAATCAGAATTTTCCTCCAGAATAACGGCTAAGGCGGAGTGACGAACAACAGATTCGTCGATAGCTTCAAAGATTGGTTTGAGGTGTGGAGGTCGAGTATGAAATTGTTGTAACATATTAACATGAAAAAGTTTATCTGTTCCTTTAACGATAAGACATAGTCAACATCTGACAATTTATCAACAATTGTGTAAGGACCCTTCCACGAAACCAGTAATTTATTGTCCTTGTTTGGATGTAATACGTAGGCTTCCTCACCTGGCCATAATTGGCGCAGTTTCCTGTTTTGATTGATAAACAATCGAGCCTTTAATTTTGTCTTTTCTGACGACTCCACCTGCTATTTTGCATGCATCAATAATCTTCTGTCTTAAATTCACAACATATTGATAAGAGGTTTGAACCTCATTCATGTTGGTTCCGATGAGTAATTGTTTTAAAATCGACATGGGAACCTCTTGGCTTTGCACCGAATACCAATTCAAATGGAGCAAATCCCGTGTTTTCATTGGGAATTTCTCTATATGCAAAGAGAACAGCGGGCAATATTCTATCCCAATCTTGTGGATACTTAGCCGTAACTTTGCCCAACATTTGTTTTAAACTCCTATTAAATCTTTCAATTTTCCCATTCGCTTGAGCGTGATAGATCGCACTAAACGATCTCTCAATTCCAAACATCTTCATTACTTCTTTCATAGCGTCAGAAACGAACTGGGATCCCCGGTCAGATAGTATGGTTTCGGGAAAACACAATCTGCTGAATACTAAAAATAGCGCATCTGCGACGTCAACAGTAGATGTAGATTTAAGTGGCACCGCTTCTGGCCATCGGATACACATATCAATGCAAGTAAGCTCAAATTTGTGACCCCTAGCTGATGTGACTTTTAATGGACCAATAAGGTCAACAGCCATCTTTGCGAATGGACGCAAAGAAATATCAGATGCCTGGATAGGTGCATTATGTCCAGGTCTTTTTGTTGCCACACTTTGGCACACTGAACATGTGCGACAAAAAATGTTCACGTCTTTAGTCACACCAGGCCAAAAGAAATGTGATAATACTCCTTGTTTAATCCTTGCAATACCCAAATGACCTGCACAATTTATGTCATGGGCATATCGTAAAACAAATGGTCTAAAGCAAGTAGGTACCATAAATTGTTTTTTCAAAGATGTAACATCATGAAAATTTCTAATTAAAATATCATTATTTAATGTGTACCAATGCTTAGCATTATTTTTCATATTGTTTGATTTTACCATACGAAAAAAATGTCTTTAAAGAATCATCCTTTTTTGCCTTTGTATGAATGATGCTTTATCAATCAGTTCCATTTGTAAATTATCATCATCTTCCATGAGATCAATATTTTCCTCTTTCTTATCATTAACTCCATCATTGTCATGATTTTTATCAATCATCATATCATCAAACTCTTCTTCAGACTCTTCTCCATCACTCATTACCTCTTCTAACACAACATCACTGTGGTTGTGATTATTCTCTTCAGCACGAGCTTGTGCTCTGGTAGTAACAGCATTTGCATTTATTAAGTGCTGTTTTTTCCACTTAACAATGTCTTCTCTGGAACATTCATGAAGACTTGGGATATTTCTCAACATAATTCCAGCAATAGGATTATTAAGTAGACACACAAGAGCTCTTCCTATAAAATAGGGTGTATCCAGGAATACTTCCACAGTTGGATAGTATTCTATTGTACCACCAAACTTCATGCATCTTACTACTCTGCCTGTGTAGTCTGACTGATCCACTAAAGACCTGCGCACACCGATGGTCGTGGATCCAGTGTCCCTCAAAAGTGACAATAAATTATTGTTTACAAAACCCTTATCAAGTACTAGTGAACCCGTCCTTTCATATGCGGACATGACTGGTAAAGGATGTCCACATAAAAGTCTTGGTACTCCCTGTAGCTGAAATAAAGAATTACATTCAATACAGTTAGCACTGTTGGATAGATCAACGCTACATGCGTTCGCATGAGCCACACCAACATTATTCTGACCTGAATTGTTGTCACTCACATTTATGACAGCATTTGCTCGTTCAGAGTTCCTCGACTGTCTATAATTATTGTTCTGATAAGAACCTCTATTATTATTATAATTGTCATTATTTCTATGGAATGACCTTTGTCCTCTTCCTGATCTGTTATTATAGCCTCCTCTGTTTTGATAATCATTGGATCTGAATGATGACTGTTGTCCATAGTATCCATCATATAATTATAATTTCTCTGAGGTTGTTGACCTTTCTTATTAAAATTGTACCTGCCTCTGTTATTACCATAGTTAAAATTTTGGTTAACTCTATGGTTTTTGTCAATGCTGTTAGATCTTTGCCTAGGTGTATTATAGTTTACCATCCTGGCAGATGCAGCTGGCAAGGCATCCTTAATGTTATTCCTACTCAAATTTCTATCTGGATGTGCAACTTGGTACTGCCTACCGAGGGTTTCGAGGTTAAATAAATTCTCAGGTTTCCTCTCCTGCGGAAATGAAAAAAAATCTCCACTAATTGAAGACAAAGCCTTGTCTCTCAGAATCAAATCAAATAGTCCTTCAAATGTTTTTTTTCAATTTTAGACAACTCAATTCATCTAGCAAAGTAAAGCTTACAAGCTGAAATGAATTCAGTAAAATCTTTTCCTGAATCTGGCAATAGTGACTTAAACTTCATTCTATAGCCATTATCATCCAATTGATACTTTTTTTAATAACATGGCCTTTATTGCGTCATAGTCTTTCCTAGTCTGCTCATCTAAGGTTAAGACTGAAGTAAGTGCTTCACCTACCAATAAGTTCATTAGCCTACTTGACCATGTAGTTTTATCAATCTTAAATTCTTGGCAATACGTCTCATATCTATTTAGATAGCATGATATGTCACCTATAGATGCGTTAAATTTTGGCAAATTTAACTTAAAAAGAGAAGAAAAATCGGTACTGGTCTAGAAAGCGGGCCCCAGACTTTTTCCGAGAAACGAAACACAATTTACGAAATGGTAAACGAAATATGTATCGTATGAGGGGGAGATAACCCAACCGTCTTGCCGTTGTTTTGCAAAGGGGGAGATAACTGTGCATACTTAGTGATACTCAGTGATTGTTGATTGTTAACTTTGATAGATATTCAGGCCCTGAAAAGGACCGTAGCTGGCAGCCGTAGCTGGCATAAAAATGCAAATGTCTATTCTGGAGGCCAGTAAAGTGAAATGTCCTCAAGGATAGCTTCAAATACATTTCTAGTTGTAGGTACTCTCGATCTCCACATAAACTCGGCTAGGTAGGTTTTCAGATGTTGTCTAGCTGTACCTCGATGTTTTTTATTTCTCCACTTAGCGCTGCCCCACATTCTTTCCACTGTTTGCGTGTGTACTCCCGTGTCTGGATCAATAAAATTGTATCTGTGGTTGACTTGAAAATGAGAAAATCCAGATGCCTCGATGTCAGCGCTTCTGTACCCTCTCCATGAGTCAGAATAGATGGTTGAACCTTCCTTGATATGTTCAACTATTGCTTTTAAGAGAGTTGCTGCGCTCCTATCTGGGATTGGCACCAAGAAGACTTCACTTGTTTCGCGACACACTCCTCCAAAAATCCATTGTTGCGGTAGGATTCTTCCAGTGTTGTTTTTTTCCGTTTCGAAAATAAACTCTCATCGATTTCAACAATGTGACCCTCACCTCCAATCTGACAATGTTGCACTTTTGAAAGAGAAAAGACGCATACTTCACGTAAGAACGCATTCCATTCCACAACAGTTGTTTTGGAAATAAGCAGTTCCCTAGCACATACTTTCACTGAGGTTGACTCATGGCTCCAGTAATAGATAAACGAGATAACGTTCACTAGGGATAGTTTCGTGGACTGCAAACACGTGCCACTACGTAGCTCTCTTCTCTCCTTATGCTTCCGTTCCCTGCAGATCCATCTTATTCTGCCAGCGGTGTAACAATGAAGTTTCATTTCATGGCCAAGAGTACAAATTCTTTCAGCCGGCAATATGCCACGCGCTTGTAAAAATTTGACAGCGTCATTTTCAGTGCGTGGCAAGATCGATAAATTGAACTCCATGTTGATACAAAGGCGGTCGGATCGTCGAATGGGCGGTTGATACAAAAGTCGGATCGGGAGTTGTTAAATAAAAAGTCGGATTCGCGTTTTCAAAAACCTGAACTTCCGGGGCCCGCTTTCTAGACCAGTACCGAAAAATCTTTCTTCTCAGCACTGCCATTCAGAAGATAAACCTGTGGTTGCTGTAGTCGTAATTTTTCAATTTCCAGTTCTGCTAATCTCAGTTCCTGCTGTGCTTTTATCTCAGCCTGAGCTTGTTGAACTTTTAACTCAGCTTGAGCATAGTCTAATTTTTTTTTTCAAGAGCCATCTCTTCTTCTCTTCTTTTTTCCAACAATTCTTCTTGTCTTCTTTTTTCGGCCAATTTCTCCTTTTCAAGTTCTTCTTGTCTCTTGATTTCCTTGTCTACATAGTTTTGCAGGGCTTCACCCTCCAAACCAAAATCTTTTCCAACCTTTACTAAGTCTTTTAAGGTTGCCATGATTTACAATTATTGTGCTTTCCAATAGCAAAACAATAATGTAAATATTATATTATCAATATTTGAGTAATATATTCACCAAATAATTCACCACTTGAAATTTCAAATTCACTCAACTGCAAGTAATAGTAGATGTTATATACTTGTATATGGAACAAGAATAGACAATAGTACAGACAGGATGACAAGATACAGTGACCAGAGCTAACAGAAGCAAATGCAAATAGAGAACTAAGGCAGAAATGTATGAATTATGCAACAAATAAATAGAAAACAGCTCTATCACACATATGACAAGACAGGCACGAATTTACAACATGTATGACATCTAATAAATCAATGATAGCAAGGTAAGGTTGACAAATTCACTAAAAATAATGGAGAAAACTGAATAAAATTTACAAGTAACTTTACAGCAATAACAAACTTGTACACTTAACTGTACTATACATCTAACAAAAATAGGTCATGGTTATTTCAATAGCAGCTGTGAACACTCAGCTTTTTTATGCCGGCCCCACTGTTTGAAACAATCATAAACCAAACCCTACAGAACGGTCATGAATTTATCGACCAGCCGGAGCGGTATTGACAAATTCATAAGTCCCGATCCAACCTCACGCAATATAGACACATTAATGACAGAAATCATAAAACATGGAAAAAAAGAACCCTGGTAAACAAGATAATTTAGCATCACAGGCTTTATGTAGCCAAAAATTCACATCTGATTGCCAGTGTCAAAAATCCTCCTAGTTCCACCGCCTTTTTCTTCCAGGACTGATGCAAACCAGGCAAGCAGACCCACGTTAGGCCTAGAACTTCAAAACAGCTGACTCGAACAGGACTTCAAATTCGTCTGTCGTAGTCTTCAAAATCGCCATCTTCGGCATAAACACTTAAAGTTTCAACGAAGCAGGCTGCAGTAATAATCATATGACATGAATAAGTTCCGGGACCTAAAGATGCAACAAAAGAGAATGCAGTCAGCGACCCATAGCTTGACTGATTGCATCAGGGTCAGCGAACCAGAGCTGACCAAGACCCTACTCCACCTCCACGGGGTGATCCTGGAAACAGACTGCATCACTGCAGTCTGGCTGAGAGAGTAGGGATCAAAGAGGGAAGGCAAACCCGGTCCCAAAAAATGCCGTGCTGAAGTCGGATGTGTCGGCCGAAAGGCGCAGATATCACAGCTCCGGCGTTAACAGACACAACGCAACCAACGTCCTTTTCAGGACGAACGAGGAAGAAGAAGAAGAATAAGTTCCCTTTTTAGCTGGAACAGAACAGTACTTCACTGCAAAGCTTGGTGCATAACCTTACACAGGCTAGCAGACGATAAAGTTCGCCATCTTGCAAATTTTTATCAGGACACGAAATCAAAGAGACGACTGTAATATTTGGTGCAGAATATTTTCAGGCTGTGGATCGATGATCCTTTGGAAAGTACCACTGTTGCGTGATAAATTCTCGCAACATCATTTTATTACAATATCTATTTTATAACGCAAGGGCAACAACTGCTTGAAATTTATAGTCACTTTTCTCGGTAAGCATTTGTCTTCTCGCGTTGGTATCGAATGCAGTTAAGTTTGAGCTGTGGTCATTTTGCGCTGGACTGCGCATGACTTGTCTTGCTTCTTGGTCGAGCGGTTTCCGCCCACCACTAGTGGAGTGAGCGATTTGGAATGGCGAAAGAGATGCCTCGTTGAAGAGGGGATCTCCGCTATTTTTTTGTTCTGTCAGGAATGTGAGAGTCCTCTTATGGATATTTCGTTTATTCGAGATAATACCTCTAGTGTATTTGCACATGCCGGGAGGCATAATATTTCTGTGTATTTCCGGAAGGCAAGGTAAATTAACATTTTCATTAACTCTATCGATTTTTGGTCGTGAACGATTTCTGGTTCATCGCCTGTCTTCGAAAGTCGTCGTCACGAGATGTTTTCCTAGCTCACATGTCGCTGTATTGTGCTGCATCGGTTGATGCAGGTTCCAAGGACCATTACTTGCTACTTTGTTAAATGAACTAGGTTTGAAAAACCTTTATTATCTAGAGGATATTTTTGAGGACATTATTTATACTTCGGCAGACGTGTCTGTCTTGCTGAAGTCAGACTAAGGAGAGTGAACTGATCTCATATATCTGGTTATCTCCTGGCTGTTATAGAAAAGGATGGAGTTTTTCACCTGACTACATTTACAGCACTATGAAATATAACATGCATCTGACTCATCATTGTAATGCTGTCTACCGTCTATTGCTGTATTGAATGTTGCTGTGATAATGACTGTTTTGATGTGTCTACATATTCGCGTAACCATTTTGTCACTGTGGCGTCCACAATAAATAATGAAGAAAAACGTCAACGGCTGTTACAAGAATCATTGACTTTATACGTCGTGAGTTTACTGACGTCCTATGTGGATTGCCCTGTTATTTTTGTATGAACATTGTTTTGCCTGAACACATCTGCACACCACACAAAACCAGACATGCGGATACCATCCATCATCATATGGCATCACGCATCATTTGGTGGCCATAAGCTGGTTTGATTCTGGTACCAGCAAACACGGGGTCCCTTACCCACTTCATTTTCAACAAGAATTCATCAGCATCCTTCAAGAAATTAACATTCTTCAATACAGTCAACATCTTCAAAATTTTCAAAGTACTCGGCGTTGCCCGGTAAAAGTCAAAATTTCAACTTTTTGACGGAAACAAGAATTTGACAGTACCCGGCGTTGTTACATGTTGCCGGATAACTCGGACTGCTGTTATCTTTTACGCAAGTCAAGCAAGTTGCTGCTGTCAAGGTTCCAGTGCTGTCGTTTTTGTGAAGGTCAAGTGCCGGTTGAAACGGGTTGTTTTCTGAAGAAGGCCAAGTACCGATTTCCATCAACTTACTTTTGGATTAGAAGGTCAAGTGCCGAAACAACTCAACACACAGTATTTCAGAAGCTCTTGTACCATCGTGTTAGCAGTGGAAGCAGTTCAGATGTGCCATCATCGTTGGAGCTTCGCTCTTTAGGACGTTGATTGACATCCGTTTTTTCTGCTGTTCTACGATTGGAAGCCTATAAGTTAAGTGGCCTGTTTGTATGTAAACTGTGCCCTTATACTTCTGCTGAGTCTTCTGTGTATCATCTCATTCTATATGTTATATGTTTATATGTTATTCGTATATTTATATGTTTATATTTCAGCGGGTTCTCGGTTGGGTGGTGTCTCCGTTAGATTATGCCACGTCATAGAGGTCGTCTATTGTGAGCGTTTTCTGTAGGGTTTGCAAATTTCCGATACTGGAATTTGCTAAGCGACTTCTGTTGCTATTTATGTTAGCTGTGATGACATGTTTTAATATTGTTTTTCGTTATTATTTCGCATTCTTTAGTTTTGTTTTGATTTGTTTGTATTTGTTAGCCTACTCTTGTCTATAATTTAGTTTCATACAACATTTTTGTTTATACACTGTGGTGTCATGTATTTTGTTTAATTCTATCGCAGATATCGTCACATTTTTTGTGATATTTCATTAATTTCTGCTTTATTTTTAGTTGATTTCTGCGAACGTTTTTGTATTGTTGCTGATCTTTGTTAATGTTTACATTGTTATTGTTTACATTGTTTGTATTGTTTACATTTTCAATGTTTACATTCTGCATGTGTTTACATAGTCATTGTTTACAGTTATAGTAATTAGTTAATGGGCTATGCTAATGCACTGTTACTACTACACTGATGATAAATGAATGATGAATAGTGTCGTGCACTATTGAATGAGAAGTGCACTTATGATCAAGAATTGATTGTTGATATTTCATATACAAGTTCTTTGATTGGAGACTTGTTTCCCACAGAGACTGGGATAATATAAGGTGATGTGAATATACAAGTGCTTAATTAAGACTTGTTACACTTAGGTTTGAAACAAATTAGTTAATTATTTCAGGTTTTGGACTTATATATTACTCATCATGTCTACATTTGAGCACTTTATTGAGCAGGGTAAATTGCTTGGCAAGACTGGTGATAAGTTAGAAGAATTTGCAACTGCTCGATATGATAAAGCAATGGAAGCTGAACAAAAGAAACTGCATATGGAAGCTGAACAAAAGAAACTGCAGATGCAGGTGGATGAAAAAAGATTCCAAATGGAAATGGAAAAACAAAAAAGGGAATCAGAAGCTGAGGAAAGAAAACTCCAGCTACAGCTAGAAGCTAAAAGACTTCAAAAAGAGGCTGAGAATAAAAGACTTGAAAAAGAAGCTGAAAATAAAAGACTTGAAAAAGAGGCTGAAAATAAAAGACTTGAAAAAGAAGCTGAAAATGAAAGACTTCAAAAAGAGGCTCAGGCTGAGGAAAGAAGATTACAGAGAGAGTCTGATGAGAGGAAAGAGAAAGCAAAAATGGAACATGAAGAAAAGGTCTTAGCTTTAGAGTTGGAAAAATTGAAATTGACAAGCATGAGTAATGGTAATGATTCAAACAAGGGTTCATCTTCTGGTAAGGCTAATAATGATACTTTTAAGATTAAGTTACCAACATTTAGTCCTTCCAGTGATGACATAATGTTCTATCTGGACAGATTTGAACAAGCATGTACAGCTCATAACATAGACAAAGCAAAATATGTTTATCAGTTATCAGGGATACTGACAGGTAAAGCTCTAAGTATATTAAATATGGTGGATGAACCTGACAAGAACAATTATGAGGTTGTCAGGGCCGCTTTGTTAAAGAAATATCAGCTTAACGAAGACGGCTATCGTCTACAATTTAAAAACATGTTACCTGAAAATGGAGTTGAATTCTCCGAGTTTATTGCAAGAATACGCATTACTTTCTCACGATGGGTTGAACTATCTAAGACGGAAAAAACTTATGAAGGACTTATGGACTTAATACTTAGAGACAAAGTCATGTCGTCTGTCAATGAGTCTTTCCTTGCTTTCCTTCATGAACGTAAACCTAAAACAATAAGGGAAATGGAAGATTTCTGTTGCCAATACGTAACTGCACACCCACACATAACCATGGGTAACTCTAAGGTGAAAGAAGGTTTACCAGTTGCTTCGGCAGCTCCGTATGGCCAAAACTTTGCTCGTAGATTCCAACAAAATTTTGATAGAAAGAGTAGCGGTAATTTCTGTCAAAATCATGGAAATCAATTTCATGGTGATTCTTCTTCGAAGAATTGGAGACAACCTGATAGTACTCGTTACTATCACCCTAATAATTATAAGCATTTCAAAAGAGGATATGGTAATAGAGGTTATTCCTGCCGAAGACCTCAGAACCAAACAAATAGATGTTCGCATCAATGTGAACATGATAGTAATCGTGGAAACTGGAATTCGAACCAGGATAACAATTACAATAGAGACAATAATAACTGCAGAGATAATAATAACTTTGATAACTTCAGAGGTAATAATAGTCGGGTAGATCTCAACACAAAAAAAAGAGATATCAGCAGGCTAATGCTGTACAACAGGAAACTGAGGGAGCCTGTAATCATGTTGTTGATAGTAAAAACTTTGACGCTGTCACTAGTTCTGCTTTTGACTTTGAGAGAGCAAATAAATGCCCCCAATGCAGTACTTTATTCGAACCGGGTACCATAACTACTTTGAGTTGTGGTCACCCACTTCCCGCTCTTCCTGCTGCTGTTGCGCATGACGGGAGGGGTTCTTTAATCCTACATAAGGGTCTTGTTAATGATACTCCGGTCTCACTACTTTTCGATTCCGGATGCACCACTATTGGTGTTAGACAATCGCTTGTAGATCCATCTTGTGCTACAGGAAGGGTTATTAAATGTGTCACATTTGGCGGCACTCTAGAAAAATATCCTACTGCTGTAATTCGCATTGCCACTCCTTTCTTTACTGGAGATGTGCATGCTTGTCTCTTACCTAATCCTATTGCGGACCTTATTATTGGTCGTATTCACGGAGTTAGGGAGTGTACCCCACAGCAGATTGCTGCTTGGGAAGATAATAACATGCAAGCTACAAATGCAGTAGTTACAAGAGCACAAGCTCTACAAACACCCGAAAACTTCACTGAATAGTGATAATGAAGTTGATAGCCAAGATAGTCACTTAGTAATCACTCGTGACTCTTTCATAAAATTGCAAGAAGAAGATCCTTCTTTAAAAAAATTCTTCGTTCTTGCGAAGAAAGGTGATCCGAATCAGGATACAAATAGAAAATCTTGGATTGCAATGAGAAACGGCGTACTTGTACGTATGGTACAAGATTCGACTACGTCGGCACATTCGCAAATTCTTGTTCCCAAGAGCATGAGAGTCCAAATATTACAACATGCTCATGACTCGCAATGTGCTGGACATATGGGTTTTGCCCGTACGAAGTCGAGAGTCCTTGCGGCTTTCTTTTGGCCTTTTGTCAATAAGGACATTCGTATTTACTGCCGATCATGCAAGGTATGTCAGGAGGTCAAATCTAGAGGACCACGACATGCTGCGCCTATCCAGGCTGCTGACATTCCTATTCGGCCGTTTCAGAAAATGGCCATAGATATTATTGGCCCTTTTAAGGTCAAGTCGGCCAGAGGACATCAGTTTATCCTTACATGTGTCGATATGTGCACACGTTGGCCAGAGGCTATTCCTCTTAAGAGCATATCTACTACAGATATCGCAGATGCTCTTTGGTTGATATTTCTCGCTTGGGGTTCCCCAGAGAAATATTGTCAGACCATGGCACTCAACTCATATCTGACACTATGTCATAGGTAATGTCTACCTTACATATTGAACGATCTCTCAGTAGTATCTACCATCCTATGTCTAATGGGTTAGTTGAGCGTCTGAATAGAACGCTCAAGACTTTGCTTGGTAAGATAACTGAAGATCATCCTCAAGATTGGGACAGGGTTTTACCCGCGGCTCTCTTTGCCTATAGAGAAGTCCCTAATGAACACACAGGATTTTCTCCCTTCGAACTTGTCTTTGGCGCGCGTCCACGCGGCCCTATGTCTTTATTACACGATCTCATCACTGCCGATGATATTAGCGATGAAACTCAATCCTCATATGAGTATGTCATTGCTCTTAGACAAAAGATCATTGAGGCATGTAAGCTAGCAACTGCTTCATCAGAAATTGCTAAAGAGAAGGCAAGGCAGTTTGCTAACAAGAATAGATGTCTATGACAACTTTGTCCAGGTGACAAAGCATTCGTCCTACTCCCCAGTAGGGAAAATAGACTTCTTATTGCATGGAAAGGTCCGTATGCAATAGTCTCTCGGATTTCCGATGTTGACTATGTGGTCGATATTGATGGAAAGCATAAAACTTTCCACATAAACATGCTTTCGGAATTTCACGAACGTCCGGACTATTTGCTGCCTATTTTCCAGGCAACGGATGATGCTCCTGCACCTCACGGTCATTATTCATCCCTGTCTGTCATTCAGGATGAGGAAGCTACCTTCTCTGATGTCAACCTTCCCTTTCCAGTGGTTCCATTACATTCCACGGAATCTTGGAAAAACGTTTCTGTTTCTCCTAATCTTTCTGGTGACGAACATCGACAAGTCTCGTCGATGTTACAAACATTTCAGGATGTTCTCACTGACATTCCTGGACACACAGATGTCATAGAACATGACATAATTCTTACCGACAATAATCCAATTAGGGTTAGGCCGTATCCTATTCCTATACACTTTCAGTCGCAAGTGGAAAAGGAATTGGATGAAATGATTCAATTAAATATAATTGAGCCATCGACTTCACCATATTCTTCTTCCATGGTTATTGTCCGGAAGAAGGATAAGAACATACGAATTTGTGTTGATTATCGCAAATTGAATCAGGTCACAAAGTTCGACGCTGAACCGATGCCTTTGTTAGAAGATCTACTGATTAGACTTTCTAATTCTAGATTCTTCACTAAACTTGACTTGTCTAAAGGTTATTGGCAAGTGCCTTTAGCAGAGCATGCCAAACCTCTTACTGCTTTTTCTACACCTAGGGGTCTATTTCAGGAATGTTATGCCTTTTGGTCTCATGAACGCCCCTGCCACTTTCGTTCGCATGATGCGTCGAATTCTGTCACATCGTTCGGATGTCATCGCATACTTAGATGACATCTGTCTCTTCAGTGATACCTGGGAAGATCACTATTTAGGGTTATATGACTTACTGTCCACTCTACGTGAGAATAATTTGACAGCAAAACCTTCTAAAGCTTTGTTGGTTTTGGTGAAATCTCTTTCCTGGGTCATCGTGTTGGTCATGGTCTCTTGAAGACAGAAGACCACAATACTTCCAAAATACTGAACATCTCTGTTCCTAAAACGAAGAAACAAGTTAGGAGTCTCTTAGGTTTAATTCAATTTTATGGGAGATTTATTCCAAATTTATCTTCGATCATGGCACCTCTATCAACATTGTTGAAGAAAGGTTCGCCTAATCTGGTCCGTTGGTCTGAAGAATGCCAATCTTCACTAGACCAAATCAAGAATATATTTTCTTCTCCTCCCATCTTAAGATTACCTACTCTTGATAGGACTTTTGTTCTTCGGAGTGATGCTTCATCCACTGGGATTGGAGCAGCACTGATGCAAGAATATGCAAATACTCTGCATCCTGTTATGTACATTTCTAGAAAACTAAATGCGGCAGAGAGGAACTACTCGGTTTTAGACCGTGAGTTGTTAGCGATGGTTTGGTCAATTCTAAAACTACAAAGATTCCTCCTGGGCGCACATTTCATTCTAGAGACTGATCAGAAAGCTCTTACAGCTATTCAGACTAAGAATTTGAAGAGTTCGAGATCCACTCGATATGCTATAGCTCTTCAACCTTTTCACTTCACGGTACGAGCTATCCGTGGTGCGGATAATGTGATGGCTGACATTTTGTCTAGATGCCCACATGACTCCAACTAATACTTCTGTCCTATATTTCCATATATTACAGAGTCATAACACACCTATATTTCTACAATAGATTAGCACATCTGTACTTACTTTATATGTACACACTATCGTGCTTTGTTGTCATCTTCTTCTGTTCGTTTTTTAAGATGAGAGAGGAGGACTGAGTAGTTAATATAAGGGCCGTTAGTTTACTAAACAGCCACAATTATTAATAATGTATTGTACCTTATGAAGCATATTAGTTATTAATTAGCATTATATTGCTTGTACTTTCTCAGAATGTCATTGTTGAGCTGAGGACTTACCTTACTAGTATCAAGCATGACGAGTTCTAGATTGTGTACTTACCCTCGGAATACCAGAGCATATGTCCTGGATCGTCATGTAGTTTAACTTTACTATGTACTTATGTCATTACATGTCAAAGAATGTACTATTTAAATTTTCCTATCAGATTTGTACATCCATTTTTAAAGACAATATTAGAGTATGCTGTTTAATGATGATTATAGTAACTTGCATACGTATATTGTGTTTACATGCTAACGTGATGTGTGTTGGTGACACCTCCCCGATGTGAATATTTTTTGAGACATATTTATTTTTCTGTTGAGGTATATCCTCACCAGACACTCTATAATTAGCCTATTGTTTGGCAATTTAGTTAATTATCAGCGCATAATTCGTGCGTTTTGAGCCGCTTATCGCATGCTCTTTGATATTTAAAAAAAAATATGTTCCACATTTTTTTTTTATCGGGAGGAGGTGGTGATATGTTGCGTGATAAATTCTCGCAACATCATTTTATTACAATATCTATTTTATAACGCAAGGGCAACAACTGCTTGAAATTTATAGTCACTTTTCTCGGTAAGCATTTGTCTTCTCGCGTTGGTATCGAATGCAGTTAAGTTTGAGCTGTGGTCATTTTGCGCTGGACTGCGCATGACTTGTCTTGCTTCTTGGTCGAGCGGTTTCCGCCCACCACTAGTGGAGTGAGCGATTTGGAATGGCGAAAGAGATGCCTCGTTGAAGAGGGGATCTCCGCTATTTTTTTGTTCTGTCAGGAATGTGAGAGTCCTCTTATGGATATTTCGTTTATTCGAGATAATACCTCTAGTGTATTTGCACATGCCGGGAGGCATAATATTTCTGTGTATTTCCGGAAGGCAAGGTAAATTAACATTTTCATTAACTCTATCGATTTTGGGTCGTGAACGATTTCTGGTTCATCGCCTGTCTTCGAAAGTCGTCGTCACGAGATGTTTTCCTAGCTCACATGTCGCTGTATTGTGCTGCATCGGTTGATGCAGGTTCCAAGGACCATTACTTGCTACTTTGTTAAATGAACTAGGTTTGAAAAACCTTTATTATCTAGAGGATATTTTTGAGGACATTATTTATACTTCGGCAGACGTGTCTGTCTTGCTGAAGTCAGACTAAGGAGAGTGAACTGATCTCATATATCTGGTTATCTCCTGGCTGTTATAGAAAAGGATGGAGTTTTTCACCTGACTACATTTACAGCACTATGAAATATAACATGCATCTGACTCATCATTGTAATGCTGTCTACCGTCTATTGCTGTATTGAATGTTGCTGTGATAATGACTGTTTGATGTGTCTACATATTCGCGTAACCATTTTGTCACTGTGGCGTCCACAATAAATAATGAAGAAAAACGTCAACGGCTGTTACAAGAATCATTGACTTTATACGTCGTGAGTTTACTGACGTCCTATGTGGATTGCCCTGTTATTTTTGTATGAACATTGTTTTGCCTGAACACATCTGCACACCACACAAAACCAGACATGCGGATACCATCCATCATCATATGGCATCACGCATCAACCACACTGTAACGTTCGTTATTTATGTAGTATTAACTATTTGAGTTATTTGTAGAAGGGGCACTTCGGCGAGGTCCCCTCTTTTACACTTGATCAGGCATGTAAATATGCCGGTACTATATTTGCAATCAGCCCTCCTGCACACACCTAATCTTCAACACTGAAGAAGCCGTAAAGGCCAGTTTGGACGTTAAGACGACATGTAGTTTATTAACATTTCAAAGCTCCAATTCAATCATCAAATATGTAGATAAGACAATGGCACAACCTAGCCAGTCTTGAGCGTCGCTATACAGTCTTCTCATGAACATGCTGTCCTCAACGGTATCATGCAGAATTTATTTAAAACGTGCCAACTCATTTGCATCCAAATTACAGCATACACTGCTTTCAAATATCAATATGTAGCATCGACCCAACTCAGCATTGTGGGCGAGCTAAATGTAGATGCACTTTAGAACTCTGTAGAATTACACATTCCAAGAGCTGAACACATATATGTCCGTCCACTTCTAAGGACACACGAAAAAGGCCTAGAAGTCTCCTTGACATCTGCCAAGATGAGACCGGTTTGACTTCTGCTAAAACAATACCAAAAGTCAATGACGTACTTCCGGGTAACCCGTAGATACAGTACATCAACAAACATGGTGGTATCCTGAATAGATACCAAATGATAAAGACCAATGTGTAAGACCAATGTGTTATGAGTTTTAACCATAACACACACCCTACTCCGCCTGTTTGAAACTGATTGGAGTGTTTATTTAAGTCCATAAACAACAGATGCGTGGGAGACCGGGAATATAACCTGACACGTTTCAGTGTTATTCCACTGTGAAGATCGCTTGCCAAGATACCAGACTTTGATAGAGTGAAGCCTAGAATTCAGAATTCCTTCTTAACATACCGGACACCTTTTATTGGAGAATTTTGGACGGACTTTCATAGCCCAGGAAATCTCTTTCATATTAAATAAGGAAACCGGAACTGAGGAAACTGAAGAACCACACACGAAGTCAGAGAGGGAACTTATTAAATTAACGACACCCGAGACGCGTGTAAGAGGCCGATTGAAGTCTCTTTTATTCATCTGAGCAAAAAGTCTGTGAGCCAGGATTGACTTATTGGTGGTACCAGCAGAAAGTTCTATCTCTGGAACCAAGAGAAGGTAGAAGTGGACTGACGTTGTTCGAGACGCCATCATAAGAGGGTCTTGTAGACAGACGCAGGACCAGCTTGGCCGTTACTCCTTGACGTTCTAGGAACGTGCGGCGCCTTTAACCTTGACCAGCGACGAGTGAGAGCAGTGTACACAGAACCCATCAGCGGGAGCAGAAACTACTATTGGCAGCTAAGGGAAAAATATACGCTGCCAAAGAGAACGTTTGCCCGCATTATCTTTACTATAAATCAACAATGAAACTTTTCTTATGAACTATTCAATTTATTTTCAAACTGTTAAAACCTAAAGGGATTGTTAAATTTTGTTATTTGTAATGTTACAAATTTAACTTCGATTTAATCATTTTAAAGTTACTGCATGTTTGTCTCAGTCAATTTACTACACACATTCTAAACAGAGCTATACCAGAATAAGAAGAATTCCACTGAGTAAATCAGGGGTGGGGGCTTGAAAAAGCATGTAATTAATAAGTGCTTAATTCCTTCAAAAAAGTTGTCGGCAGATTCTAGAATTAATGTGCTCAGCCAAAGCAGCATTGTTTTCGCTTATCTGAATATCTTGTGAAGACTCCCTTTGTAATAGAAGTGTCATTACACTTCTATCTACATCTCTGCCAAGAGTAATCTTGTGCGAAGGTAGATACCTCTGAAGCCCATATTAGATACTCTTGAGTTTTGGCCACTGTTGGACTACTACTGCAAAGCAGGGAAGGCAAAACCGTCACAATTGGGGTCTCGACTTGGGATTGAACGCAGTCGCACAAGCGTGATAAGTCACAGCTGAGCGACTCGCGATGGGATTATAGAACCTTTCTAGTTATTCCTCTAGACTTGTCTGATATAAACTTCAGATTTACAGAAAAAATAGTGTCAAGAGTGTGTTTTGTGGTAAAACTGAGCATACATTGCATTCATAAATAACAGTAAAAGTAACTGTATAAAGAATAATTGAATAATTGAAAGAAACAAAACTTGTTGTATTTAAAGTTAAAGTTAAAGAAATAAGAAGTTCCCTAGATGCAGCTAAATCAGTGTTGTAAATTTGTGATTTTACTAGTTGTAGCTGTAGTGCATTTGTGTAGCTTTGTAAACAGACTTTTCGCTCAGAAAGACAGAGTCCCATAACCTCCATACCTTTTACCTTAATCTAGGCCGCGAACTAGTGTTTTCAACCAAAGAACTTTCTGACTTTGTTCTTACTTCGGTGCGAAAACAGAAAGAAAAAGATAAATAGAAAAAAGACCGGATGGAGGCAGAGAAAGCCGCACTCCGCGAGGAGAAAGCGGCCGAAAGGGAAGAGAGAAGGATGGCCAGGGAGCACGAAAAAGCCCAAGCTGAAGAGAAGGAAAAGCAACGAGTTTTCGAAGAGAAGAAAGCCGAAAAGGAAGTATCAGACAAACAAAAACAGGGCTTTCGAAGCCGCGGAAAGAGAAAAGGAAAGGATATTTGCTAAGGAAAAGGAACATGCCGAGAAGGCATAACAGGGCACACCAGATCCGACTGAAAGAATTGGAGATCGAAGGGAGAAGAGTGGATTCTAGTTCTAACAATGGCGGGTCTGGCAGTTCTTAAAGTAGCGATGTGGGAAACACCACTCAGGTGGTGGCACCTAGTGACATTTCCTTCCAATTATATGTCTACTCTGAAGCTTCAGAGGAAATAGACATCTATCTCTCTAGGTTTGAATCCTTAGCAGGTACATATGGCTTGGAGAGGGAGAGATACAACATGAAGCCATCCCAGAGTCTGAAGGAATCTGCTTATGATAAATTTCTCAAAATGCTCGTGGAAGAACAGAACAACTACGACATGCTGAAGAAGGCTCTGTTTCAGCGATTTATGCTTAACGCAGAGACTTTTTATTGTAAACTCCGTGATGCTAAGAAGCAAAAAGATGAATCTTTTAGACAATTTGCTAAATGACAAGAGACGTACTTGGAGATGTGGGGATCCCTCAGCATCTTCGATGAATCTTTTGAAGGGTTTAAAGAGATGATTCTCGTGGAGCAGTTCAAGGACTCGCTCACCCCTGACATGAGACGGTTCCTGGCGGAGCATGGGGCCGAAACTATTGAGCAGGTGGTACTATTTGCTGATAGATAACAGAGCGCCCAGTCAGAAGTGAATCCGTCTAAAAGGTGCCACCACAATAGTCATCCCAAACAAAAGGATCACCCAGATGATCACTCCAAAAGTACGGACAACACAACACACAAAACAGCCCACCAACAGCAACAACAACCACAAGATCACCATCGGCAGAAACAGAGCAATTCAGCCCAGGGAACTGGAAGAAAATATTGTAAATCGTGCAAAAGTGACTCGCATTTCTCATCGTATTGTAAGAGGCTTAAAACCGGCCCTTATAATGTCGTTTCCCTGATCAGGGGGCCGATAGGGAAACATGATCCCCAGGCATATGAACAAAATCCTAGTTACCCTTCTATTACGGAGCAAGTAACCGTTGGTAATCACACCAAACAGTGCTTGTATGATTCGGGCCTCGAATACTCAGTTTTAGTTTCTCCATCTTTGGTGAAATTCACCCTACTGGTGAAAATATAGAAATACAGGGGCCTCGGAAGAGTATAAAGCCAATGCTTCTTCCGGTTGCGGAAATTGCTGTCTCAACTCGATATGTTCGGGGAAAAATCAATGCCGCAGTTTTAGACTATTTAGTCTACCCTCTCAATTTAGGGAGGAAATATGTGTTTCTTGGAGATCCCTCAGGCCGACACAAAAGATAGATAACCCAGGACGCGCCTCAGTGACCCCTAGGTTGTCATTTTTACACAGCCTGAATATTTCAGAGCTGAAGCAGGCACAAAGGGCAGATCAAACCCTAAAGCCTTGCTTTTCCAAGTTGTATGGAAATTACTCCCTTACTCCACAGGGAGCATATTACAGGGAGAAAGGTTTGGTATATAGACGGGTGGGGAATAAGAGACAGCTAGTTGTCCCATTACCCTATCACACCCGTCACTTGCAGGAAATGCATTTAACCATGCCCCATCCCATTAAAGGTTCATATGCCCTGGTAAAAAGGCCTCCTTGAATTACTTCTGGCCAGGTTTGCGACATGATGTTCGACAGTTTATACCTTGTACAAGATTGCTCTGTTCGCACTGTTGGACCACTAATGCAAAGCAGGGGAGGCAATACCGTCACATACATCTATCTTTTGTTTTCTTCTTGTGCAAATTATGAATTACTCATTGGTCGAGTTGCAATCATTAACTAGACAAAAAGTCCTTTTCTGGAATCTTGAAAATAGAACAGAAAGTTCATATAAATGTTCCTTTATAACTAAATCGTCTCTTGTCTTGCCTATTTTCTTAGAAAGGTTTGTTCATCATGACACAAATAGTTAATTTGCTGTGACCACTCACAATGGCTGCTTGAAATTTTCACATTGAATATTTATCATTAAGTTCTGTGAATGTCCTTTAGTAATACTACACAGCAGTATTAGTTGCAGGTCTTGTACCAGGCCACCAAGCACAGATAGGGCATATCAGTTGGATATAGATAGCAATGTATGATTCTCTTGAGTTGGTCCAGGAAGGCACTATTAATCTAAGATTCTAGACCTCTCGCTGGAGTAAGACACGAATGAACCTGGAGACAATATGAGACAAGTGGCTAGCCTTTGGTCATAAGTTCCATAAGCCTACGTGTCAATGAATGAAGGTGTTCAGAATGTATGCATGTATATGAATGAAACATGGATCTGTTCTGATCAGGATAGCGAGACAAGATAGGTGTCTATCTGTAAAAAAAACATTCTAAAATAATATATGAATAGAATCTAATACATTTTATACATAATCATGATGCTACCTTCGCCTTTCGCATTCTGGAGTGCCAAGTCCATTATTCCAGTATAATAACTTTTAATTTAGCACTCCTAATGACATTCATGATAATCGTTGGTATGCATCGAATTCCTTTATACATCCACAGCTTAATTTCAGTTCAGTCCTCTGGTCTGATCCTGATACATATTTCTATCATAATAACCTGCAATAAAACAATTTATTTATTCGTAAATGTGCATACCCTCTAGAATAGTTGAGAAATGCAAAATCAGACTCAGTCTTGGAGTATTTAAGGCTGCACTGGCATACAGATGGTGAAGATAATATAGCTTTTGGCAAGCGACTCTCCTTCTTTCCATCTGATCTGTCTTCTGCTTGAGTGTGTGTGTAAAGTTTGAAGTGTCCGCTGCTGGCCTTTTTATAGAGAGAGCGCGGCGGTATCGGAGGTCAATACGAAGTCACAGTTTTTCATACTGTGTATTTTTGCGTTTTGTGTGCAGACTCGAGCGAGAGTGTTTGTTTGGTCCAGAAAACATATTCGTTCTTCTCAACCCTGGCACCTGCTACTTTCATCCACATCTCCTTTTACTGAGACGATCCTCGGCTTCCTTTGCATCTCTAATTTTCCTTAATTCGTTTTGTCTAAGATTTATAGCAATTTTTGGAAGACCATTTTCACAATAACTTTTAACATGATGATTTACTTTACCTCGGATATCTCTGAAAATAAGACACATAGCAACTATTCCTTTTGAATATAACTGCATGGTCTTCTCCTTCATAAAATGCAATATACTCCATCTCTTTCCTTCACTCCATTCGTTTGCAATTCACGTGAATCCATGGTACCTTTAACACACACATTCCTTCTGCCACACGCCATTTGGGTTAGAATGTGACCTCTAGAAATAGTGTAACCTAGGAATTCCAATTTCTTACACCCTATATAACACTTGGTTGGACGTGCAGTTAATCCAGTTTCTCTAAGTCTGTCAAACAACATGGAGAGTGATGCTATATGTTCTTCGAATGTGCTTGTAGCAACAAGAATATCATCCATGAAGTTGGTGATTGATGGATTTTTTAGAGGTTCCAACAGTTTCCTCATCATTCGTGAAAACACACTTAGAGCGTTTTTCAGACCGAATGGCAGTACATTAAACTCATAATGACATTCTGATGTACTGAATTCCAACAGTAATTTCCTAAATTCCTATAATCAATACACAATCTATGTTCTTCACTAGGCTTTCTTAATAGCGCTATGCTTGCACTATAGGGAGATTCTGACTTTGAAATGATCTTCTCCTTCAACAGGTAGTCAATTTCTTCCCTTAAAGCTTGTGCCTTCGCATAAGGTATAGGGTACGTTTTCACACACACTGGTGTAGGGTCAGTAACCTTCATGTCGTACTCTAACAGATGTGTACAACCTGGCTTATCTGTGAGCACATCATCATGGGTCTCTAACACCTTCTGAACTTGCTTCCTCTGCTCAGGAGTTAAATGATCACTAATATTTACTTGCTCATAACTCTCTGTAGCTTTCAATTGATATTCCATGGAGGTGAGAGGTTCATCCTTCATCTCTATTAATATTGCTAGGGTCATGATATGTGCAACTTCTGAAGATGTCCTGTCATAATTTATTTTTAAGAAGATTGACGTGGTACACCTTTTTCTTCCTTTTCTTATCAATCTTGTAATTGGTTCTGGAGAGTTTTTCCAGAATCACATATGGTCCCTGCCAACCTATTTGCAATTTATTTTTGCTGCTGGGCAACAGAAGGAGTACTTTCTCACCTAACACAAGTTCCCTATCCTTAGCTTTTTTATTGTAGTAAGCAGCATGCTTCCTCCTGGCCTTTCTCAAGTTATCATTAGCCAGTTTCCAACCTGTTTTCAATCGAGAGGTTAGCTCGTTGACATATTGGTATGAGGAAGTCACAGTTTCTTCTGCCTTTTCATCAGTCCATGTCCGCAGCAATGCTTCCAAAGGACCTTTGAGTGGTCTACCAAACAATAAGGTAGCTGGAGCCAATCCAGTGGAGTTATGTGGGACTTCCCGGTATGCAAATAGTGCAGCCGGTAAGTATACATCCCAAGTATTAGGTTTTTCACTTGCCAGACTTCTAACAATAGGAATGAGCGTACCATTGTACCGCTCAACTTGGCCGTTTCTTTGAGCATGATAAGGAGAACAATGATAGTTTCTGGCTTGGAATATCCTGAATATTTCTTGTGTTAGCTTTCCCTTAAACTGAGAACCATTGTCAGTCAAAATCTGATGTGGGAAACCTAATCTTGTGAATATTGTCAACAGTGCCTTTGCCACATGCTTTAAATCTATAGATGACATGGCTACTGCCTCTCCCCACATAGAACAAGTATCAACCAGAGTTAGGATATAACTATTCCTTCTCTTGGTCCTAGTGAGAGGTACAACAATATCCACTGCAACACGTTCAAAGGGTGTTCCCATAATGGGCATTTCTCCAAGTGTTGCTGGTGCAGTCCAAAGAAGCTACTCTTTGGCATTCAGGGCAGGATCTCACATATCTCTTTATATCTTCTGTGATTCCTGGCCAATAGTAGTGACAGACTATACTTTGTCCAGTGGCACCTATTCCCATATGTCCACTGAAGGGTACAGCATGTCCTAACTCCATAAACTTCTCACTATATGAAGTTGGGACTAAAAGCTGTCCATGCTCACGTGGTCCGGTTTCAGCTATTCTGTATAACAGCCCATTCTTCATGTAATGGTCTCCTTTCTCTGAAGGGTTATGTGCTTTTGACAATTTGCCAAAACAAGGTTTCAACATGCTATCTGCTGCTTGAGCCTTTTTCATCTCTTCTGGATGAGTATTTATAGGATTTTCTTCCATTTTCTTTGAGCTTGACCTGGTCTGGACTGCTGCCGTAACTACAGGTTTCACAGGTTCTCCTAAGAAATCATACTTACATCCCAGGATCAATGGGTATATAGGGTCATCCATCATCACTGCTTTGATCTCTCCTTCCACATAGCGAGATCTTATGTTAATTCGGGTTATGGGTAATGTCATGGTTCTTGCTCCTGTTGTTGGTCCTCTGATTTCCACGGTTTTTGTGGTTATCTGTTCAGGGCCCACTAGAAAAGAACACACGACCAAGTCAAATTCCAAGCCTGTGGTATATAAGCACAGTGCCATTCACGGTCACTTCCTCACAGACAGGGGGATGATGAAGGTCATCCTAATTGCCAGTTCCTCCTTTCCCTTATTTCCTGTTGTAAGACATGCAGCGTGATGAGGAGAGTTTTTCCTTCTGCATTCTGCAGTAGTGTGGTCGCTCATTTTAAAAAGTCTTACACCACTTATCTTACTTTCTTGAAGGTTTCTTGTCTGACCCTTGTCACGGGACGGATTGAGGCGACCTCTTTTCGATCTCTTCTCCTCTACGGCAGTACTCATTTTCATTTGTTGTACGTATTGATTACCTGAAATTTCCGGGTCGACACATTTCTTTCTGCTCGTATCAAGCAAATATTTGATTTTGTCAAATCCTTTGACACTCCTTTTTTTGCGTGGCAGGTAAAACTGGATTGCTCACTGCGTAGAGTTGCTTGCTCAAGCTGGGAGAGGTGACCTCTGCATTACGCGCAGAATTTTTCCTACGTGGAAATATTTGAAATTACCCCAAAAAACATGCATGTTTGAAACGATTGGAGCCCTGCTTAGCATCGTAACACACAAATGCGGGGAAGACAGTGAATATAATCTGACACTGTTTGCAAGTCTAGTTAACTGTGAGAACCGCTTGCCAAGACGACAACTAGACCTTGCCAGAGCCTAGAATCAAGATTCTTATATCGGAACCGGACCATTGTTTGAGCAATTTTGAGAACTTCAGAGCCCAGAATAAACTCTACCATTTAACAAGGACACCGGGAATCTGAGGAATCTAAAGCAAAGAGTCAAAGTGGGAATTCATTGCTAAAATAACAACCCCTAAGAACACGTATAAGAGGCCCAATCCAGTGCCTTTATTCCTCTGAGCAAACAGTCTGTGAGCCAAGATTGGCTTGTTGGTGGTACCAGTGAGGGTACTAATCTCTGGAACAAAGTGAGGGTAGAAGTGGACTGACGTAGAACTAGATACCATCATCAGATGGTCTTAGAGGCGCGGGACCAGCTGTGCAGTTACTCCCTGATCTTACTTGGAACGTCTTCTTCTTCTTTGATCCTTAGCCGCCGACCGTCAAAGCAGTCAGTGGCCATTACGCCTGGTGGCGTCTTGTAGGGCAACAACAAATTGATTCCACTTTGCTCGGTCGGCGGCCATCCTTCGTACAGTGCCCCAACTCTGGTTCATTCTTTGCATCTCAGCCTCCACAGTCCTCATCCAAGTTGTTTTTTGTCGGCCTCTCTTTCGTTTTCCTTCAGGGGTCCATAGCATAGCTGTTCTTGTGATGGCATCGGGGTCTCTTCTGAGGACATGGCCAACCCAGCTCCAGACTTGGAACGTGCTGCACCTTTAATCTTGACCTGAGACGTGAGAACTTCAGTGACATATCTGCACAGAACCCAAAAAACCCAGCGGGGGCAGAACCAACCATATGCAGCTAAATCATACTTAAAAGCTGCCAAGTGACTTCTTACCTAAAAAAACCTACCGTCACACGATGATGAGTATTTGCTGTTAAAGATCATTCCATTTTTTTAAACTGTTGAACTTAGTTAATTATTAAATCTGTTATTTATAAATATACTAATTTAACGTCGATTTAATCATGTTTAATGTACTGCATGTTTGTCTCAGTCAATTTACTAAATACACTCTAAACAGAGCTATAACTGTATAATAAGAATTCCACTGAGTAAATCAGGGTGGGGTCTTGAACGAGCTGAAATTAATAATTGCTTAATCCTTCATAAAAGGCGGCGGATCAGATATAAGTTAACAATTGCTCTGCCCAACGCAGCATTGTTCTTCTAAAATATATCTATGTATACTCCCTTGAGATAGAAACATCATTATTCTTCTATCTACAACTCTGCTAAGAGCAATCTTGTGCGAAGGTAGACACCTTTGAAGACCCAGATTAGATACTCTTGAGTTTTGGCCATTGTTGGACCACTACTGCAAAGCAGGGGAGGCAATTCCGTGACAATCCTAGAGGGTTCTTTTATTTGTAGTTAAATCCTGGCTTGTTCTTGGTTGTATGGTCCTGATTTTGACCCTTTTGTTCACACTTGGTATAGTTTTGTGGTTGGTGGCTTTCTGCATATATGATTATTTCGTCTAATCTATCTCTTTTTTTTTCTACCAGAAACGTTTTCGTTTCAGGGACCATGGAATCTAGGAGTTGTTCTATTAACACCATCTTCTTTAACCCCTCGAAATCTTGAGCAAAGTTTCCTAACTTACACTACCTCAGTAAGTAAGTTTCCAATCTTGCTGTAAACTGCTGATAAGTTTCTCCATCGTCTTTCTTAGCAGTTCGGAATTTTTTTCCGATAAACCTCTGAGTTCTGTTCATACCAAACCAGTAATGCCTGCTTCAGGGCTTCATGATCTTCCTGATCTTCTTTGGGGAGTTAAAAGAATATCTCATAAGCAATACCTCTCAATCCTTGAGATAGCTTCAGACTCCACGTTCCTTTTTCCAAGCCGTATGTTGAGGCAAACCTTTTATACTTGTCTAGGTAAGCCTTTATTGCGTCCGCTTTCTCCACAAATGGGTCCAGATGGAAGTTCATGGCTCCATTTGAGGTACTTTTGTTGGAGTTACCATCAGAGTGAGGTGAGCTGCTACCACTTGTGCTAGCGGCAGCCTGAAGTTCAAGCTGTCTAATTCTCAGCTCATGGTTTCTCTCAGCTTGTATCCTTCTATCTTGCCTTTCAGCCTCAGCTGCCAACCTCTTTTCTTCAGCTTCCAATTTCTTTTCTTCAGCCTCAAGTTTCTTGGCTCTCTCTCTCTCAGCTTCTAATTTCTTGGCTTCTCTCTCAGCTTCTAATTTCTTGGCTTCTCTCTCAGCTTCCAATTTCTTGGCTTCTCGCTCAGCTTCCAATTTCTTGGCTTCTCTCTCAGCTTCAACTTGCAGCTTCCTTTCCTCCCTATCCATATGTTTATCCACTTCAGTTGTGACATATTGAATAAGAGCATCGCCTGTCAAGCCTAGATCTTTTCCCATCTGCATGATCGCAGTCCTAAATTTCACCAAGTCAGCCATGATGTTTAAGTTGAGTAGGGTATGTAACTTTGCTACAACTTAATTAACTCTAATTAATCTTATTTAACTAAGGACAATACAATATTTGCACAACTTTGTGAGGGTCAACTATTTACTTTGTACTATTAAGGATTGTCTAATGTGGTCCTCCCAGAGGACTCTGGGTCGTCCTGGGGGTCTGGATCCCTGGCTCTTTGTTTCCCATGCTTGTCGTGGTAGCCGATCTTCTCCCATTCTGCAGACAATGCCAAACCATCTTAGTTGGAACTGTTCTACTTGGATCTGCAGGGGGTGGGATTTTAGGCCTTGGTTGTGGACCATGTCTCTTCTTGTTACTTCAACCACCTTCCTCAGATACCTCATTTCTGAGGTTTGGATCTGGATTTTGTGTGTTGTAGTCATTGTCCATGACTCGCATCTATATGTCAAGACTGGGGCATAGGTGGAGCGGTATACAACCATCTTCGTTTTCTTACCAACCTCTCTCTTGCTGAGGAATCCTCGATTTATGGCCTGAAAAAGTCTCCCAGCTGCTGCTTTTCGAGTGGCCAACTCTTCTTTGATGCCTCCCTTTCGGTCTATAATAGCTCCGAGGTATTTAAAGTGGTCGACCTGCTACAGGACCTGTTCTCCCAGCTTAATCTGATGTCTTCTTTCTTCGAGTGTGTTAGTTTGGTCCAGAAAACATATTCGTTTTTCTCAACCCTGGCACCTGCCACTTTCATCTATATCTCCTTTTACTGGGACGATCCTTGGCTTCCTTTGCATATCTGATTCATGAACATTCTTGAACAGAAGTTTTCATAATGTACCATGAAGCTACAACACTTGTTTTTGTAATATAATTTAAAAAAAAACCTTTAATAACAAAAGATTACCCCGGACTGGCCTGTTGCTTTCCCCATTCTTTCTTTGTCGTTCTTAAAGGGTCAGCATGCTAGTAGTAAACATATCATATTTTAACGGGCATTTCTGACACGTACAAGTGTACAAAAATGGGAAAGGGGTGAGAGTTATGGGTTTTTCAGACAAATAAAATAGCATGTCAATTTAATCTTTAACTTCAAATGTCAAGTTCGTCCTATTGTATGGCCCTGAAACATGGAGAACAACATAAATAACAACCAAAAAGTTACAAACTTTCATAAATGGATGCTTGCGTGTATAGAAGGATCAAACATTACTAATGTGGAACTGACAGCAAGAACCAGACAAGTGCCAGTAGAACAAGAGATGAGAAGAAGACGCTTTAAACGGATAGGACACACATTGAGGAAACCTATTGATAGTCTTACCAGGCAGTCCTTGTTCTGGGATCCCCAGGGTTAGAGGAGACGTAGAGGAGACATGCATTGAATGGGGATGAAATAGACATGGAAAGACCTTGAACTGATGGCACAGACCGAGAACTTGGCAAGTTAGTTGAATAATTATGTACCTTGGGGAGCTGAAAGGTGATGGTGTTGATTATAATGGCATAGACACCTATACATGGTGTTGATGATAATGGCATAGACACCTATACATGGTGTTGATGATAATGGCATAGACACCTATACATGGTGTTGATGATAATGGCATAGACACCTAAACATGGTGTTGATGATAATGGCATAGACACCTACACATGGTGTTGATGATAATGGCATAGACACCTATACATGGTGTTGATGATAATGGCATAGACACCTATACATGGTGTTGATGATAATGGGATAGACACCTATACATGGTGTCAAGCATTCTGAGTTAGAAGTGACCGTGGATAAAATTTACATGCTCATGTAGCCGTGGATTCTGTAGCAATTTGTTTGACATGATGAGGTTGCCAGCCTTATGCATGTGCTTCCTTCAAGGGACCTAGTTCCAAAGGGAGTAAAACAAAATGATGATTGTGATTATAAGAGTCAGCAGACGACTTAAATCTAAGACAAGCTTTTTCTCTTTTTTTTTTAAAATGTGGGCTGGTGGAAAATAGGAAGGACAGAAAGAACGACAGAACAATAACAGATCAACATGGTCGATAAGATTTTAGAATCCAAAGACAAGAGCTTATTGTGCTATCTAAAAGTTAAGACAAAGGGTAAAAAAATAAGAGTGTTGTGTGCCCAATTCTTCACCATTTTAAAGTCAAGTTTGTCGAGTCCAACAAATGTAAACAGGTGTGTTATTCTGTTTGTTTTTTGTTATTTTTTTATTATTAATTTATGAATCACATAACATTTTTGGAGACCTCTCATGATGTGCAATTTCTACTTTGAACAGTATCTCCCAGCATCAGTTTTAAAGGTCTGTATCTCTTGCAAAGTGTACAACTCAGAGAAAAAAAAAAGCTGTAAACATGTTTTGTACTTTATCAACAGTTCATCAACTACATCAGTGACATCATTTTCGGGGTCAGACCTACTGTGCGTTGTGGATGGTAACCACAGGCTGCAATACATGGATGATCTGACTGAATCAAGTATCCCAGGATATGAGAGGGACAGACAACGAACACGAGATCTAGAGATAGCAAACAGACGGCCTTTGTACAAGAGAGCGTCCTGGTCACTGCTGGAAAAAGGTTTCTTTATATCATTAACTGCTTCAGTGTGGGCATTAGCGACATTAGCATAGTTTTTACTAACCATTCATGTTCTTTGGATAAAATGGTCATAACCATTGAAAGCGAAGTGATTTCAATTTTTCACTGAGAAGATTGGTCCATTATTTAACTGGGTCTGAAAAAAAAAACTTTTTCTGACTGCCTTCTCGACATCCACTATTTTGTAAACTTGACCACATCGTTAGCGGTTTCTGTAGTGCACGTTTTAAAATAATAATATACTGCCTTTCACTTTCAAGACTAGACCCACGGGCACAGGGATTTTTCTACAGGGTTATGAAAGAGAGACATTCCTGTCACCCTGTGTATCACATTCTCTCTTATGTTTCTTGTATACGAGATGAAGGCGATTGTTGAATAGGCAACATCATCACATTTTGATGTGTCCAAGTATGTTTTCTTCCGGTGACCTGTTTTACCACTGGGCAAATATCACGCATAAATTATTCACACCGGTGAACACAACAAGCTGACTACAATAAATAACCCATACACATTCCTATTCCCTACCCACACTATTACCAGTTACTACTGTTCAACAACAACATGCATACCATAATTGAGGCCAGATGCTGGAACTAGGTTGGCCATATCCTCAGAAGAGCCCCTGACACCATCACAAGAACTGCTATGCCATAGACCCCAGAAGGAAGAGTCCGATTAAAAACAACTTGTCGGAGAACCATGAAGGTCGGGATGCAAAGCACGAACCAGAGTTGGGTCACTGCACGAAGAATGGCCACCGACCGTGCAGTGTGGAGACAGTTTTTTGCTGCCCTACCAGATGCCACTAGGCGTGATAGCCACGGATTGCTGTGTGTGTCCAAGAAGAAGATGGCTTAAAATCATAAAACGCGTAAAGGAATAAAAATATAAGTTGTAGAGAAATACTTTTATTGATGTTACCCAGTGTACTAAAAAAAAAAGAAGAAAAAAAGCAAAAAATAAATAAATTGTCCAGACATTCTGTTGTATGGAATGAAAGTAGAAGGCGAGTTATAATTATTTAGCTATTCATCATTATCTTTTTACAACAAAGTATAACTTTGTGAACGGTATGTAGAATTACTGACAACGGATAATGACAACTGGCCATTCATTTTTATTCTGTTGAACAGACTGTATGGAATATGCATTGTCTGCTTTTTAGTGAAAATATTAACAACTGTAGGCAATGATCCATAAAACGATGCCCTGTTTTGTAGTTGGTATGTTAAAAGGATACACTGACCTGTATACTGGCAGTGTACGCGTCTATGCAGATGAATAGCACAATAAATTGTTTTTTTAGTTGTTTTTTAAAAATAGATAAGCTAACGGGTTACTTCGGTTTAAAAAGTGCCTTTGATAAAACGCTGTTTATGTCATGTTCACTACAATATTTGTTCATTTATGATTCTGTTTGATCACCACCAGCGAGCTTTGACGATGGGCGTTCATCAAGCACTTCATTCCAAGTAAAACCCCCTGGGAACAGAAGCAACGGAATTCGAGATAATCTCATTAAAGGGGAGCAGCTTGTAATACAACGAACAAATTTCAACTCAGGTACGAACACATTTCAACCAGGTAAGCTGTGTCGAGCTATCAGAAAATTATACGTAATTCAGTTAGAAAACTAATATGCTCTTCTTTTTCTTCGAGTAGTATGTCGGATGGGTAAGGTGGTCATGTTTCTCCATATCTTCATGTACTCAGTGCTTTTGATCAGTTCTGTAACCCCATATGAGGGACATGTATACTTTCTATGCTACCACGTTCAGATCTATTTTCTCTCTTTGTGGTCCTCTAACTCTTTATCCACCAATGTTTATTGTTGCCACAGTTTATCCAGCTTCCTATTATCAAAACATGCAGAAACAAATGGACGTCTTCTTTCTTACATGCGTGATAGCTTCTTTTGTGCACTGGCCACTATCAGGACTTCCTTATTGAAGTCTTTATTTTAGCTGCCCATGGTATTCTTAACATTCTACTATTAAAACCACACTTCAAGAGATTTTCTTTGCTTGTTTACCCATTGTCCATGACTTGCTTGCATGTGACATGATTGGCATTATGTAACAATTAGGAACTCTCTTTCTCACTTCAATTGAAACACATTGTGATTCATTAAATACTTTTCATCTTTTGGAATACTGCTTTTGTTTGAATTAGTCTACACTTCACTTTATCTACGGACACTGATCTGCATAGACAGAAAGAAGGGTTACAAGAGTGGTCAGAAGTGCGTGAAAGCGTATTGTTTAACAGAAAGAGAAGAGGGTCACAGCCTGGAGTAAAGTGAGTAATCACAGTAGAGAACTTACAGTCATGTATACCTCTCGGGACATATATTTTCAACTACAACAACTACTCACTCTTGCATTCAAAAGGACAGTAAGTATATATATATATATATCATAACATATGATGTCGTCTTTCTTCTCGTGATATCACCATGGATTTTGTTTTAGAGCTGCTTATGACCATCCCTGTCTTCTCCAGCTCTTCCTTCCATACTTGCAGGTTGGATTGGAGATGTGCCTCTGATTTAGCAATCAGGGCAACATCATCAGCAAATGCCAGCTCTGAAAAACATACCTGTCTCATCTTCCAGTACACCACTGAATACATTCTTGTTCTCTCCTTACATGCCTTGATAACATCGTCCATGAAGAGTAGGACATCACCTTATCTTACACCAGTGGTGGTCCTGAACTCTTCTGACTTATGGTTTGCTGTCCTCACATAATTTCTGCAAGACTTGTAGAAGCTCTGTATAGCATGAATCAGAGGTACTGGAATGTTCTTCCTTGCCAAACAGTCCCAAAGTTTGCTCCAGGGGACCCTGTCAAACGACTTTTCCAGATCTATGAAACAAAGATGGATCTCACTCTTATACTCAAGGGCCTTTTCACTGTCTGAGTGTGAAGATTAGGTCTTGAGTACTTCGGTTTGCTCGGAATCCACACTGGACCTCATCCAATTGTGGCTCAGCTAGGCGTCGGAGTCTCTGCTCTAGGATTCTAGAGTAGATTTTACCAGGGACACTGAGAAGTGATATGCCTCTATGGTTTCCACATTGTCGATTGTCACCCTTTTTGAAAATTGGTGTTATGATGGCAATCTCCCAATCCTTTGGTATGGTCTTGTTGCACCACGCTGCCTGTGTCACAGCATATTGTGACACATGTTTGGTGATGACGCAAAATCGAGAGTATGGGAAGTTGAGTGAGAATTGCACTCTGGAGGCTTATACCTAGTGAGTTGAAACGGATGACGAGGGAATAATGATTTTGATTGGAGATGACGTTGAACCATAGAGATGAAGCCGGCCATCGAACTGAGAGGACGAATATCTGTGTTTGGGTGGTCCATAACATTACCACCCCTGTAAATGTACTACCATTTATACGATCATTGTGAATAAACGGCCTTCCAACAAGAAAGAACTTCTTGTATTTAAATAGCCTGTGACACCTGTAGGACCCTTAAGAGTAATAGGTCGCCTGATGCTCCCATGTACTTAACCATTTCTGGTGTTATACCATCATGCCCTGCTGCTTTGCCCATCTTAATTTTCTCCAGTGCTGCCTTCAGTTCTTCCATCTTTATGTCATCTTCATCACCATTGGTTTCCTCTTCTATGCTAGTGGTTATCATTTCTGATGCTTGACCTTGCTCACCATCAAGGAGTTCTGAGAAATATTCTTTCCATCTTTCCATTACTTCCTTCGGGTCAGTAAGCAATTTGCCTTGCTTGTCCTTTATAAATTTGAGAGGGCATTGTTTTTCCTTCCTCGTGTTCTTTAGGGTCTTATAGAACAATTTCTGGTTTTCTTGCGCATCTTTTTCTAGGTTTTCTCCAAATTCTTCCCAGGACTTCTGTTTTGCTGCTAGCACCTTGTTCTTTGCTTCTGTTCTAAGTATCACATATTCTCTATATTTCTCTATTTGTCCTGCTGTGTTTTTAGCTCCTAAGTATTGTTTCCATGCCATTTTATTATCTCTTATTTTCTCTTTGACTTCCTCTGTCCACCTGATATCTGGTCTTAATTTCTGGCTCTCTCAGCTTGTAGGTCTTAATGCTCATTTCACCCGTTTGTTAACGTGGTTTCTTGCGTAATGTTGGGCAGTTCCTAGGCTGAGCAACTCTTTCAGTTGTACTTTTGATTGTAAGAAGGTAGTGATCACTTCCAATCTCTGGCCCCCTCCAGACTCTAGCATCCCGGACATATTTGAATGAGCTCCTCCTAACAATGGCATAGTCGATCACTGACTTCTCATTCTTTGTTGGTTCACATCTAGTGTATGCATGTATGCGCTTATGGGGGAACTTTGTGTTTGTAATGATCAGATTCTGCTCAGTGCAGAATCTAAGGAGTCGCTTTCCATTGTCATTGAGAGTATCTTCTCCATATCTTCCGATAACTTCACCCCATCTAGCATGGTCATTTCAAATTCTGGCATTGAAATCTCCGAGCATGATAATTTTATGTAGGCAGTCATCCACTGTCCTTTGAAGCAGCTCGAAGAATTCCTCCTTGACCTCTGCTCTCTCATTCTCATTTGGCCCATACACTATGACCAGGTTGACTATGGTTTCTCCTTCTTTTAGTTTTACAACCATAATGCGCTCCGAGACAAAGTTCCATCCCTTGATACTATCTTTCTGGTTTTTTGGCCACAATGCAACCCACGCCCCCTTTAGCTCTTTCGGATATGGGTACACCACTGTAGAGCAGCGTGTTGCCATCGAGATCCATGACTCCTTGTCCCTTTTTCTTTGTTTCTGTTATAGCCAGGATTTCTAATTTTGCTTTCCTTATCTCTTCCACCAGCTCCTCTTCTTTCCCATTTATATATCTTGTGTTCCATGTTCCATAAGTCGTAGTCCGTAGTCCGTTCCAGTTCGTCGCCTTTAGAATCAGTCCGGTTTTCTCTCTTGTAGTTCGCGTAATCGTGTTTTAAAGCAAACAGGTTATTGGCCTGTTGTGCTTTGCATGGTGGAGGGGGTGCCTCCTTACGGCCTCCATGCAGGCCGCCCTCCTCCTTTTTCAGCCGGGCTTGGGACCGGCCTAGGCGGAGTTTACCAGATATAAAACAAAATTAATTATTGTATTTAAAAGCTTGAACCACTTCAAAATAATCTTCTGTGAATTTACAACGATGTTTATATATCTTCTTCTTTGATCCATAACCGCCAACCGCCAAAGCAGTCAGTGGCCATCACACCTGGTGGCGTCTTGTAGGGCAGCAACAAATTGATTCCACTTCGCTCGGTCGGCGACCATCCTTCGTACAGTGTCCCAACTCTGGTTCATTCTTTGCATCTCGGCTTCCACAGTTCTCCGCCAAGTTGTTTTTGGTCGGTCTCTCTTTCGCTTTCCCTCGGGGTCCATAGCATAGCTATTCTTGTGATGGTATCAGGGTCCCTTCTGAGGACGTGGCCAACCCAACTCCAGCGTCTGCCAGCTATGATGATGTGCATGTCCTCCTGGTTACTCCGAATAAGTAGTTCTTGGTTGCTGATGGTGTTTGGCCAAAAGATTTGGAGAATTTTCCTTAGGCAGATTGTGTGGAAGGAGGACAGTTTTGACATTTCCTTCTCTGTTAGTCTCCAGCATTCCGCACCATAGAGAAGCACAGGGCGGTCCGGGAGGAGTGGGATGGACTGCATTTTCTGCGTTGGAGGATCTGGAATATGCGGATGACGTTGCACTACTGGCGCGTTCACGTCAACACATCCAGGAAAAGACGGATGGAATTTAATGCGGGTGGGCTTGGGCATCATTTTAAAGAGGTCAGGGGTCATGGCGCTCGGTGTGAGCGGCCCTGGGCCCATGTCAGTAGGGAATCAGCAACTGGTACAGACAGACGCCTTCGCATACCTAGGATGCGTGGTGGCACCAGACGGCGGGGCGGGCGGAGACATCGGCATCAGAATGAATGGGGCAAGAGCAGCCTTTTTTAGCCTAAACAGCATCTGGGGTCCTCTCAGTGCAGCACAGGCACAGAATTAAGATTGTGTCAGAGCTGTGTGCTTTCTGTGCTTCTCTGTGGTGTGGAGTGCTGGAGAGTTGCAGAGGGGGAGGTGTCGAGATTGTCCTCTTTTCACACAACATGCCTAAGAAGGATTCACCGGGTCTTTTGGCCGAATACCATAACCGGTCAAGATCTGCTTGCTCGGAGCGGGCAGGAGGACATGCACACCGTCGTGGCTGGCGGACGCTGGGGCTGGATTGGCCATGTCTTCGGGAGGGGGGGGGACACGACCCCGGTGCCATCACGGGGGCAGCTGTGCTTTGGACCCCTGGGGGAGGGCGGAGGAGAGGCCGACCGGGGACAACCTTGCGGGGGACTGTGGAGGCTGAGATGCGGGGCGTGACCCAGAGTTGGGGCACTGTGCGGGGGATGGCCGCCGAACGAGCGGAGTGGAGTCGATTTGTTGTTGCCCTGCTGGACGCCACTGGGCGTGATGGCCGCTGACTGCTTTGGCGGTTGGTGGCTGGGGATTGTCGTGGTTGAGTTAAAGTGAAAGAGTATTTGTCGAGTTAGACAATTATAGTGAAATCGACAATGATAGTGAACTGACAAAGTTATAGATTACACATAGATAAGGTGTAAATAGGTGGTGGACTTGAGACCAATCTGGAAGAAGATTTATTAAAAGTAATCTCTCTCTCCAAGCCTCAACACACTTATATAGTCTAAGCACCTCCCGCTCTCTCTCCTTTCTCTTATCAAAAATAGAGACTATAGTAAAGAGCTTGTAATATTAATTATGGATGAAGGGTCGTGAACAGCGCGTTAATAAATGAGTAAAATTTATTAACTCTTTCAGTCCCAAGCAAAAAAGTGGGTTTGGCCCAAGCAAAACTGGCCACCCCAGTGCATTTTTATTGTTGTTGTTTGGAAATAATTTTTTAAAATGTTCATATGCATAAATAACTTTGTTGCTGTATATGAAACTGAAGATAATTGGATGTACTTTACTCTTGTGCTACAAGTATAAAAGCTTTCATTGAAAAATGATTAGTTATTCAAGGTAAAATGGAGGACAAATGAAGAAGCCGGTGCAAAATTAGAGGAAAAGTATTCATTAAAATTCTTCTACAATTGTTCCTCTTGAGAATATCCAAGTGTAAAGTTTCAAAATGTAACAAACAGAAGTATTCTAGCAAAGTACAATCAGTATTTAATCAATAAACACTCAGAAGATTGTTAATTTCACAAACTACAACAACAGGTAAGAAAGAGGAAATTGTCAACCCTGTGTGTTTTTATTGTTGTTGTTTGGAAATAATTTTTTAAAATGTTCAAATGTATAAATAACTTTGTTGTTGTACATGAAACTGAAGGTAATTGGATGTCTTGTGCTACAAGTATAAAAGCTTTCATTGAAAAATGATTAGTTATTGAAGGTAAAATGGAGGACAAATGAAGAAGCCGGTGCAAAATTAGAGGAAAAGTATTCATTAAAATTCTTCTACAATTGTTCCTCTTGAGAATATCCAAGTATAAAGTTTCAAAATGTAACAAACAGAAGTATTCTAGCAAAGTACAATCAGTTTTTAATCAATAAACACTCAGAAGATTGTTAATTTCACAAAATACAACTTACTTACTTACTTAGTCGTTCCCCTTCTACCGTGAGGTGTAGAGGTTTGGAAGAGAGAGCGCCAGACTATTCTATCAGCTGTCCTCCTCCTGGCCTGGTTCCATTCCAGTCCTCGGTCCTTCAAAGATTGTCTAATGTTGTCCTCCCAGCGGACTCTGGGTCGTCCTCGGGGTCTGGATCCTTGGCTCTTTGTTTCCCATGCTTGTCGTGGTAGCCGATCTTCTCCCATTCTGCAGACATGGCCACACCATCTTAGTTGGGACTGTTCTACTTGGGTCTGTAGGGGTGGCGTTTTAGGCTGGTTGCGTACCATGTCTCTTCTTGTTACTTCAACCACCTTCCTCAGATACCTCATTTCTGAGGTTTGGATCTGGCTTTTATGGGCTGTAGTCATTGCCCATGACTCGCATCCATATGTCAAGACTGGGACATAGGTGGAGCGGTATACAGCCATCTTCGTTTTCTTACCAACCTCTCTCTTGCTGAGGAATCCTCGAGTTATGGCCTGAAAAAGTCTCCCAGCTGCTGCTTTTCGAGTGGCCAACTCTTCTTTGATGCCTCCCTTTCGGTCTATAATAGCTCCGAGGTATTTAAAGTGGTCAACCTGCTCCAGGACCTGTTCTCCCAGCTTAATCTGATGCCTTCTTTCTTCTCGTGATATCACCATGGATTTTGTTTTAGAGCTGCTTATGACCATCCCTCTCTTCTCCAGCTCTTCCTTCCAGACTTGCAGGTTGGATTGGAGATGTGCCTCTGATTTAGCAATCAGGGCAACATCATCAGCAAATGCCAGCTCTGAAATATAGACCTGTCTCATCTTCCAGTACCCCACTGAATACTTTCTTGTTCTCTCCTTACATGCCTTGATGACATCGTCCATAAGGAGTATGAAGAGGTAAGGTGATAGGATATCACCTTGTCTTACACCAGTGGTGGTCCTGAACTCTTCTGACTTATGGTTTGCTGTTGTGGTGAAGTGGGATGTTATAAATATTTATAAGGGACTTAGTGTACTGACTGAGATCAGCTGTGAAGGTATCTATATCTAATAAGAGTAGTGTATTATAGATAACCTTACTTGCTGCCACATATGTATACCTCAGTCAGAATTATTCTGGAATAGTGTGATGACTACGTTATATGTCTAGGGTATGTGTATGAGGAAGTGTAAGTCATAACAACAACAGACAGCTAAACAATTTAATTTATTCCACCACACTTGACAACACAGTAACACTCACATACATAAAACACTCTACAAGGATATCTTAAAGGAGTCACTGATAACTTTTCAAATAACAATATGTATTCAGTGCTGTCATGAATGTATATGTGTCCTGATTCAAATACAAAGGGAACCAGGAATCACAATCAATTTTAATTACAAGTTATATGTACAGAATTTATTAATATGAATCTTGTAGTGACATATGTTATTAATAGTATCCTATGTGTGTCAGTTGTGTAGTGGTAATCTGAGGTAATACTGGTTTTGTTTTGTTCAAGCTCTGTTGGTATTTGTCATCATGACTTCAATAGTTTGTCTTTGTTGGAACTAGTATTGGAGATGTTCTCAGTTCCTGGCAATAAAACAATTAAATTCCTCTCTTAATTTTATTTTATAGTGTCATTTTAAGATGGGGTACATAATGTTGAGCTCCATGGCCACACTCTCTTATCTTTCGTGATGACTGCAGAAAAAGGCTCCTCTGCTCGATTACTTTAATGAGTTCTGGAGCCACCCCACTGGTTGCTATATGGACCAAGGAGTATGCTGTCCACCTCTGGCTTCAGCAAAGCTCTGACCAGGTGCTGCTCAATAACTTTAAGACCACGGTCCCTGAAACAAGAAGGATGTACCTTCTACGTCATAACTAATTTATACTCTCTTTCTACACTGAGCACAATACATCACAAACATTGAGTTCAGAGCGTTAGGCCAACTGTCAGCTTCATCTGAAATACTTTATACCAGTATTTCCCTCCCTAATGGTTACTACGCCTCTGCAATTCCAGCATTATTTCTTTCTAGTCAATCATCTAGGTGTCAGTGTACTGTTTGGCCATTCCATGCAGTTTTACTTTCCTCCGACACCTTCTGTTCAGGCTGGAGCATTATAGGCTTTACATCATGTTTGCTACTGAACTACACATATATACCGACATAAATTATCAATTTACATTCAATTTTCATTAAAAGATATTGAATATTTCAAGCTTACCACAATTCATGGAATAATAAACAGTTTCGTTGACTGGCAATGAATATAGCACAACTCCGATCTGCCGATGTCCCAGGCTTTATTTTATAAAAAATATACACTGGTGCTCAACGCACTGCTTCTTAGTAGGTTTATTACAAGATGTGGCAATGAACAGACGCTCTGAATTGAGTATATTCGCAGCTCTACCCAATGAAACCATGTCTACACATCTTTTCAAAAAAGTACACCTTTTCACGTTCCCCCTGACAACACAAGATAGTATTTATAGCCCGACCAATCGTGTTTAGTCTTACATTTGTTGCGCTCCAATCAATTTGGAGTTAACATGGTAGGCTATTTCCGTAACGTAAGGTTTTTTCAAACACGTTATAAAAAAATTTTATGAGCAGAAATGATTTCATGCTGTCAGGCATTTTATTTTGGTTATAATTTATTAATTCCTAGACTATTTGCGTAACGTTTTACATATTCTTTGTCAGCAAGCCCTAAGGAACCCAAATATACAAATTTAAAAGAGCCAAGTGGCTGCGTTCAAAATATGCAATTTCTTCTACCTCCTGTTTCGAAGATGTGCTGTCTGGGTACTGTAATGTTTTCAAACGTAAACCCATCTAATGTCATCTTTTCTAATAAGCGTTTTCCAGGTTTTTTTAAAACCTAACTCTGGGAAGGTTAGTGTTTTTATCACTGTCCGTCTGAAAAAAAGTTAGTGCATGTGGCCTTACACGCGTGATGGCAGCAATTGTGTATCGCGCGACGCGTGTTTAGTATTGCATGCTTCCTGCCTTCATTCGCCCCTCTCTCTCTCCTGCTTTATCTGTCTTTTTAGTTACGCCGTGTATAAAATGGAATGAATGAGATATTAAATTTAGGTCATTGATCAGCTTGCGTATCTCAAGTTTAGTACACGTTTCATTGAAGAAAGCGGGTAATAATATAGTAGGCTTTTACTATCAACGTGAAAGCGTTACAATTTGCAGACGAAGCAGAAAACAAGGGGGATTTCGAGTACAGTCATTGTGACAGCACTGTTCTTTTACCATTTTTCTTTTCTTTATTAAATGTATTTGTTAGGCTTTATATTTACCTGATAATTTATATATGTGGATTAGAATATTCCACGACAGCTGTCCTCACATAATTTCTGCAAGACTTGTAGAAGCTCTGTATAGCATGAATCAGAGGTGCTGGAATATTCTTCCTTGCCAAACAGTCCCAAAGTTTGCTCCAAGGGACCCTGTCAAACGCCTTTTCCAGATCTATGAAACAAAGATGGATCTCACTCTTATACTCAAGGGCCTTTTCACTCAGCTGTCTGAGTGTGAAGATTAGGTCTTGAGTACTTCGGTTTGCTCGGAATCCGCACTGGACCTCATCCAATTGTGGCTCAGCTAGGCGTCGGAGTCTCTGCTCTAGGATTCTAGAGTAGATTTTTCCAGGGACACTGAGAAGGGATATGCCTCTATGGTTTCCACACTGTCGGTTGTCACCCTTTTTGAAAATTGGTGTTATGATGGCGATCTCCCAATCCTTTGGTATGGTCTTGTTGCACCATGCTGCCTGTAGGACCCTTAAGAGTAACAGGTCGCCTGATGCTCCCATGTACTTAACCATTTCTGGTGTTATACCATCATGCCCTGCTGCTTTGCCCATCTTGATTTTCTCCAGTGCTGCCTTCAGTTCTTCCATCTTTATGTCATCTTCATCACCATTGGTTTCCTCTTCTGTGCTAGTGATTATCATTTCTGATGTTTGACCTTGCTCACCATCAAGGAGTTCTGAGAAATATTCTTTCCATCTTTCCATTACTTCCTTCGGGGCAGTAAGCAATTTGCCTTGCTTGTCCTTTATAAATTTGAGAGGGCATTGTTTTTCCTTCCTCATGTTCTTTAGGGTCTTATAGAACAATTTCTGGTTTTCTTGTGCATCTTTTTCTAGCTTTTCTCCAATTTCTTCCCAGGACTTCTGTTTTGCTGCTAGCACTTTGTTCTTTACTTCTGTTCTGAGTGTCACATATTCTCTATATTTTTCCATTTGTCCTGTTGTGTTTTTAGCTCCTAAGTATTGTTTTCATGCCATTTTCTTCTCTCTTATTTTCTCTTTAACTTCCTCTGTCCACCAAGGTGTCCTCTTTCTCTGGTTCCAAAGTCGGACTTCACCACATGCTTCTGCAGCAGCTGTCTTTATGATATCCTTGAATTTAATCCAGAGGGTTTCCAAGTCATCAGGTTGTTCTTCTGTGTTGCTCACCGCTGCAGCAATAAGCCCCTGATATCTGGTCTTAATTTCTGGCTCTCTCAGCTTGTAGGTCCTAATGCTCATTTCTCCTGCTCGTTTACTTGGTTTCTTGCGTGATGTTGAGCAGTTCCTAGGCTGAGCAACTCTTTCAGTTGTTCGTTTGATTGTTAGCAGGTAGTGATCACTTCCATTCTCTGGCCCCCTCCAGACTCTTGCATCTCGGACATATTTGAATGAGCTTTTCCGAACAATGGCATAGTCGATCACTGACTTCTCATTCTTTGTTGGTTCACATCTAGTGTATGCATGTATGCGCTTATGGGGGAACTTTGTGTTTGTAATGATCAGATTCTGCTCACTGCAGAATCTAAGGAGTCGCTTTCCATTGTCATTGAGAGTATCTTCTCCATATCTTCCGATAACTCCACCCCATCTAGCATGGTCATTTCCAACTCTGGCATTAAAATCTCCGAGCATGATAACTTCATCTAGGCAGTCATCCACTGTCCTTTGAAGCAGCTCGAAGAATTCCTCCTTGACCTCTGCTCTCTCATCTTCATTTGGCCCATACACTATGACCAGGTTGACTATGGTTTCTCCTTCTTTTAGTTTCACAACCATAATGCGCTCTGAGACAAAGTTCCACCCCTTGATACATTTTGGGCCACAATGCAACCCACACCCCCTTTAGCTCTTTCGGATATGGGTACACCACTGTAGAGCAGCGTGTTGCCATTGAGATCCATGACTCCTTGTCCTTTTTTCTTTGTTTCCGTTATAGCCAGGATTTCTAGTTTTGCTTTCCTCATCTCTTCCACCAGCTCCTCTTCCTTCCCATTTATACTTCTTGTGTTCCATGTTCCATAAGTCGTAGTCGGTAGTCCGTTCCAGTTCGTCGCCTTTAGAATCAGTCCGGTTTTCTCTCTTGTGTTACTCGTAATCGTGGTTTAAAGCAAACAGGTGATTGGCCTGTTGTGCCTTTGCATGGTGGAGGGGCTGCCTCCTTACGGCCTCCATGCAGGCCGCCCTCCTCCTTTTTCATCCGGGCTTGGGACTGGCATGGGCGGAGTTACAAAATACAACAACAGGTAAAAAAGAGGAAATTGTCAACCCTGTGTGTTTTTATTGTTGTTGTTTGGAAATAATTTTAAAAAATGTTCAAATATATAAATAACTTTGTTGTTGTATATGAAACTGAAGGTAATTGGATGTACTTTACTCTTGTGCTACAAGTATAACAGCTTTCATTGAAAACAGCTCTAGAAAGGATCAAGAGATACGAAAGCCAGTATACTGTTGATTGGGCCAAATGCATCTAGGAGGAGAACCAGTATACTGGCTCTTGGGGCTTAAAGAGTTAAAAGAAGAAATATATCTGAAAATAATGCATATCATCACTACAACATAAGAAAACATCAATAATCACAAATATGAAAATTCACACCAACGAACACACCTGTCTATCGCCGGCTGACCGCTAATACGTGCCGAGGTTTTGGATGACCCGAACACACACACAAGACGAGGTCAAATTCAGGACAATCGGCCCGCTGTGCTATTATCCAACACGTGTAAGTTGGCCTGCGTACTTGGTGTTTTAAATCCGGTTTGGCTGGCTTGAACTATTATTGGTAACTGGGGTGCTCCGTTTAAGCACACACCTGGTGAATTTGATTCTGCTGAAGACGCTGGGTTGATAGGTATGTTGGAAGCCACAATGCTCTGACTGGTGATCAAGAGGCGAGTAGAAAACCACTACTGCACAAATTCAATTTCAGATTTTGCTTGGGCTCGTTACACACTGCGTGAGCTTATTTTCCCGTTAGAGGGATTGGCGTTGACAAAAGGTTGTATTTCAGGTAGGGGTGACGACTCGTAGTGCCAGTTGCGTTCAGGAGCCGTGAGAGCGATGAGAATGTTACGTTCGTCGCCTGACTGGACTCTTTCGATGGCAAATGCAGTAAGTATATCCTGAAACTGAGACCCAAAAAGAGACGACCTTTACATCAAGCAAACGATAAAATTACAATAACGTTATAATAAACAGTTATGCTCCACTATGGGATTTAGAATTATTTTAATCATTGCTATGATAGTCTTGGGCTGTCCTTTTCCATATGAGTCTCCCTCCTGTTCCTTCCACTCTATCAATTTATCAGCATGCGCCTGCATAGGCTAATATATTTTGTACACACATGTACCTGTCAGTAAATGTTCTGACAGCAAAATCTACTCCATCTTCTTCCAACTCAACATACAGGAAACCTAACCCTGTAGTTCCAGCTGACTGGATATGCTATTCATCTTACAACATTAAGTGAATGTACATAAAAATACAGCATTTGACATTACATAATGAATGGTATGCGCCCCTTGGGGAAAAATATTAACATCCCACAAATGAATACATAGAAAATGCAATGTTCTTGCTATAATAATACAGTTGTGACTGAAACCTAAGATATAATGTTATCTATGGCTGGTGACTGCTTTCTGTGAAAGTGATAACTAGTGTCTAACTACACAAATCGGCATATCATGATTCCACCCAGCCACTAGAAGTTTATATCAGAAAGGAATAAGTGACTATCTCCTATAATTCAGGGTTATAGCGCCTGCACATCACTATTCAGTTTTAAGTGAATAACCCACACCTCTGACATTTCCTTACAGTAGTGACAGTTATTTTAGCCTACTCTTAACCCATGGTAAGCACTGTTCTGACTGATTCTACGCCCGTTAACTAAGGCGGTAGACGGCTCTACATTATCACTGAATTAATTACCGGGAGCAATCCTCACAATGAATTCAAGTCACACTCCTATCAGATATATAAAACTAACATGAATATATATATTTTAAGAGATGTCTACTCACCCCGAAAAATGACAAGAACATAGGCAACACAACTTTAGTTCTGTGTTAATTGTCTGCTTTAGTCTCAGTTGGTCATCACGGGCAGGAACATTTTTACGAGTGTGCTTGACTGATTAAATCTATCTAAATTTATAGTCTACAAATGACGCTACCCCCAGGACACCTGGCATGGCCGGTTTCTACAGAAGTTTTTGCTATAACGTAATCAAGAGTAAGACAAATGTTATTCTAGAGGTATACATCAGAAGCAACAACCGCGAGAAAGTTTCCCAGATAGACAATACATAATATTATGGTCAGGGGGCCACAACAAATCTCTCAGAACGAACGTGAGTTGTTATCTCCCCTTTTGATCTCGCTACCAACTGTATTAGGCTAGCGGGTTCCCTTCAAAGAACTCTTTCTCGCTGGAGATCAAACCCGTTACGCGCGAGACATTCCTCTGGTCAGACGAACGCCAAGTGCAGCTTAGATAATATTATCATACGCTGACCGCACTGACCAGTGGGGAATTTATAATGAGGCCAGAACGAAAACAAAGCCGCGGGGTGGGGTCTGAGAGAGGAATAATGGGCTACGTAGGTAAAATCCGAAAGAAAGAAAAAATACAAAAAGTCGAGGAAACCAGAACATTAAAAGAGTAATAAAAAATGGGACGTGGTGGTAAAATAAGTTATCAGTCCCCCGTGACAGGGATCAAAGAAGAAGAAGATTGTTCGGAAGGAGGACAGTTTTGACATTTCCTTCTCTGTTACTCTCCAGCATTCCGCACCATAGAGAAGCACAGAAAGTACACAGCTCTAATACAGTCTTAATTTGGTGTTTGTGCTGTACTGGGAAGACTTCCAAATGTTGTTGAGACTAGCAAAGGCTGTTCTCGCTTTATTCATTCTGTTGTTAATGTTCTTGCTTGTTCCGCCGTCAGGTGTCACTATGCATCCTAGGTAAGTAAATGTGCCTGTCTGTTCTAACTTCTGGTTCCTTACTGTTATTGGCTCAGGATTGCCCACATTTAGTGTCATGACCTCTGTCTTCTTCAGATTGATGTTCAGGCCAACCTGCTGGCCATACTTATTCAGTCTATCGGTTTTTTCTTGAATGTGTTGATGTGAATACGCGAGTAGTGCAATGTCATCTGCATATTCCAGGTCTTCCAGTGTAGAAAACGTTGTCCATCTAATTTTTCTTGGACTGCCCTCTGTTGTCTGGCGCATCACCCAATCTATGGCTGTCAAAAATAATGTTGTTGATAAGTGGCATCCCTGTCGTACTCTTGTTTTCACTTTGAAAGTTAGATTACTCAATCCAACACTGCATGTAAAGTTAGATGTAATGTTTATATATATGACAAGATATTGTCCCATAAACATACGTAGTTGCTGCATGTTTTGAAACATATGTGAAAAAGTTAGCATCCGTTTTGGTTCATGATTAAAACCTAGAAAATGCCTGGGACATAAAGAGTTAATACCTTCAACACTTTCTGAGGGATACTGAGCACCTATGGGTTTGTCTGGAGCGCCGTTGTGGTAAAGTGGGATGATATAAATATTTATAGGGGACTTAATGTACTGACTGAGATCAGCTGTGAAGGTATCTGTATTTAATAAGTGTGGTGTTACAGATAACCTTACTTTGCTACCACATTTAGACCTCAGTCAGACTTATTCTGGAATATTATGATGACTACGTTGAATGTCTAGGGTTATGATAGTGTTGACGTGTATGTTCACAACAACCAACAGACAGATAAACAATTTAATTTAATCCACAATACTTTACAACACTGTGACACTCACATACATAGAACACTCTATAAGACTATCTTAATAAGTCAAGTGTTAACTTTTAAAATATGTATTAATTCCTTTCAATAATCGATATCCTGATTCAACTACAAAGTGAACCAGGAATCACAATCAAATGTAATCACAAGTTGTATGTACACAATTTATAGATAGGATCTTTGTATTGACATATATTATTATTACAATATGTGTGTAAGTAGTGATGTAGTATTATGAGGTAATACTGGCTTTTCAAGCTAGGTTGTTGTTTGTCATCATGACTTCATGTGTTTGTTTCTGGTGGAAATAATATTGGAAAGGTTCACAGTTTCTTTTATTTGAAACAAATAACTGTCCCTCTTGATTTAATGTACAGTCAATTTTAGAGGGGGGTATACACAAGATTGAGCTGCTCTGGCCAACGAAATCTTAACTTATGTGTGGGCGGCAGGATAACTGACTCCTCTGCTCGCTTGCTTCACCGTTTGCTTGAGAAACAACACTGGTCGATATCTTGACCAAGGAGTATGCTACCAGCCTCTGGATTCAGCACAACTCAGACCAGGTGCTGCTTTAATACTTTAGTACCACGGTCTCTGAAACAAGAAGGTTGTACCTCCTACATCAGAACTAATTCATAATCTATTTCCACACTGAAGCACAGTACATAACAAACACAGAGTTCAGCGCTGTAGGCCAACTGCTAGCTTCTCATGAACAATATACAACAGTATTCCTCTCCCTAATGGTTACAACGCCTCTGCAATTCCAGCATTACTTCCTTCTATTCAATAAGATAGGTGTCATAGTACTATTTGGCAATCCCATGCAGTTATACTCCTCTCCGACAAGTTTTGTTCATGGTGGAGCAATATCTAGGCTTTCCCTCGTGTTTGTTACTGAACCACACACATACAGACATAAATTATCAACTCACATTCAATTTTCATCAAAAAGATATCAAATATGTCTAGCTTACCACAATTCAAGGAAATATTAAACAAGTACGTTGACTGGCGATGAGTTATGGCACAATTCCGATCTGCCTCTGTCCCAGGCTTTTATTAGAAAAATATGAGCTGGTTCTCAACGCACTTGCTTCTACAAAGTTTATTTTCAAAAAGTGGCACTGAACCGACGCTCCTAATTGACTATATTAAATGGTCTAGCCAATGAGACCATGTTTACAAAAGCTTGTGAAAAAAATGTACCCTTCCTATCGTTTCCATTAACAACCAAAAATAGTATTAGCAGTCGACTAATCACTTTCGCCTTACATATTATTCTAGCCAATCAAATCGGATTTAACGTGGTGGCCTCATTTCCTCTAAAGCAGTGTCCAAACACGCCATTCTGAGCAAATATGATCCTGTGTTGTCAGACAACACCACTATAATATTTTGGCTATAATTTGTTAATTATTAGACTATTTGCTTAACACCTAACATATTCTTTGTCAGCAAGTCCTAAGGCACCCAAATATATAAGTTTAATGGAGCCAAGTGGCTTCGTTCAAAATATTATTTTCTTCTACCACCCGTTCACTTCTATACGATGGGGTGTCTTCTGTACTGTCAGGCTAATGTCAGGATTTCAGACATAAAACAGTATTGTGTCATGTTTCCTAATAAGCATTAACCATGTTTTTTAAAACCTTACCTCGTATTGGTAGTGTTTTTTGTCACTGTTTATTTGAAAAAAAATCAAGCCTGCATGCCTTTCGCGTGGGGTGGCATTAATTTTCAATCGCGAGACGACGTGGTAGTATTGCATGCGTTCCTCCGTACATCTCTCTCTCTCTCTTCTAAGCCCGTCTGTCTTTTCGTTTACGTAGTGCATAAAATGACATTAATGTAATATTAATCTAGGTCATTACGCAGTGTGTCTATCTCAAGGTTTTCTAAGAAACACAGTACCCGTTTTATTTTTGAAACGCGTGTATTTTATGCAGTAGGCTTTACTAGCAAACGTGAAAGCGTTACAATTATGCAGACGAAGTAGAAAAAGGGGATTTCTTGTTTAGCTAGTATGACGTTCTATAACACAGGCGTACGCTATTGTGACCGCACTGTTCTTTTACCATTCTTCTTTCCTTTTATTGAATTAATTCGTTAGGCTTTACATTTTCTTTTTAATTTAGATATGTGGATTAGAATTTCTCACGACAGCCGTGATGTTGATTCTGATCAATATTAACAACAATAACAGTTTGGTTTAATTCACACTACTTCAATAACTTCAGAACCCAAGATTCTACAACTTAAACTTGTCATTTCAGGTCGAGACTCGGATGCCCTGATTGCAATGGGTACCCTGTGGAGTCCTGCCAATAACAGCAGCATAACTAATAACACAACTATCAGAGACAGTAGCAGTGGGCCAGTCATCAGCATCTCAAGCAATAGTTCTATCACAAGCAAAGCTGTTGTATTAGCTCCTCAGAACACTAATGTCAGCAGCAACAATAGTAATAGTACTAATGCTGGTTCTCAAAGGAAATCTTCAAATTCATATTTAAGACTGAATCACAATTCAGGCGTCAATGGTGTATCTACTTCCATGTATGGAATGCAGCTGAGTAACAGCAATAACAAAGAATGTAAGTGCAGCTTGGTAAATAAAATATTCATGTATATTCTAAAGTTTTATATACAGGGAGTCCTCGATATACGTTGTTGTTATGTTCCTAAAAAGCACAACTTTTAACAAAACTCCACACATCGGACATCGATTTCCCATTGAACTAATGTATTTTGTGGACGATACGTTCCAGACCAACTAAAACTTTTCAATTTATGTGGAAGTGTATAGGCATATGAATATGAGAAACTTATTTTATTGTATAAAGTTAGTTGCTTATCCTTTACAGGACGTGACAAGCAACCCCAGCTTTTATTGGCTGTTTGTGATTTTTCTAGGCAATTTTTTTTCATTCAGTAGTTTGCCATTGCTTTCTGAACGGTACGGCGCTTATACCATTGTTAGAAATCCACACGAAGCGATCTGCTACCAAACCGCCTGCAGCAGGTTTCGAACCTGGTATATCTGGATTATGAAACTGCGTTCATATCCATTAGGCCACAGACGCCGTTTTATTGTATACTAAATTATAATACAGAATAATGTATTGTAATTGCTAAATAATTAGAAAATACACAATGAAATTATAATAAAACATAAAAATAAATTGTTCTATTATCTTCCCATTACAATTGCTCCTGCTCAGCACTTGAAGTTGCTGCAACTGTAGCTGAAGTTCCTGCTGCTTATGTGACTAGCTGTTGAGGTTGAGGTTCTCTGACTTTTTTTCTTTAAGAAGGAGTCTAACTTCATCTGCTTGCCACCACGAATCTCAAGATAACAAGACAAACTATCATTTATAAGTCGTTTACCTTAGCAGAATGATTAGGCAGGTGATCACAGCCCCGCAGAATGCCTGTTAATTCATCAGCAAAGTTAAAAACATGCCTAAGATTCTTTGTCGTTAAGCCGTTTTCTTCTGTTGGGCTTGTGTCTTCATCTTCCATGGTCTCTTCATCAAAATATTTAATACATGCTTATTACTGTATTTATGTTTTGATACATTCTGAATATATTTTTACATTTTATATTACTTACTTACTTACTTAGTCGTTCCCCTTCTACCGTGAGGTTTAGAGGTTACATTTTATATACAGTATGTAATTATGAAGGAGAAACAGAAGATTCAAGGGAAATATACATGTGTGTTCCTGTTCAAGCGACGTATGCCTGAATATATACGATGTATATTGAGTTTCCCAACGGGCTGATCACCCGTTTGCCAGTCACTTTGATTACGGAAACAACGACAGACGGATTGATTTGTCGTTGCCCTAAAGACGCCATTAGGCGTGATGGGAACAACGGCAAAGAAAATCTATTCGCTGTTGCCCTTAAGACGCCACTAGGCGTAATGGCCACTGACTGCTTTGCCGGTCATTGGCTAAGGACGGAAGAAGAAGAAGAAGAAGAATATTGAGTTTGCCATTCCTAATTAATCAACGACGTGTATGCGAAATGACGTATATCTGTGCAACGTATTTTGAGGACCCTCTGTATATACTGGAATAAGCCAGTTCCTATTAAATATTTTTTATATCCCCACGTGTATCCATTGGATACTGGAATAAGCCAGTTCCTATTAAAACTTTTTTATATCCCCACGTGTAATGCATGAAATAACATTGGATATACATGAAATAACTGTCTAAGCAAAGAATAATAACTATCATTTGACTATTAAGTTTTATTTTTTTTTATTTATGTCTAGAAACAAAATAAAATACATTGAAACCTAAAATGGTCAATAAAGTAACATTACAAGAGTCAGCAACTGTTGCTGCCCGCTATAGAATCACACGTTGAACAGACTGGATCTCATGCTAAGCTGTAATATTAAAATTAACATTTATGCAATAAAACAAGAGGGAATTTTCTTTGTTTTGATATTTGTTGGACAGGGGTGAAGAAATAACACTTTAAATATAGGAAGTGACTTTTTAATCACCCTATAGATAATAGTGTTTAATCACCCTATAGATAATAGTGTTTAATCACCCTATAGATAGTGTTTAATCACCCTATAGATAATAGTGTTTAATCACCCTATAGATAATAGTGTTTAATCACCCTATAGATAATAGTGTTTAATCACCCTATAATAATAATAATAATAAATTCTTTAAGCGCCGGAGACATATTTCTGCCTAGAGTCTTCTCTTATTTGTCGATTAGTCTTGAATTCTTTCCAACTGATGTTCATGAGTTTTCTAAGACATTTGTTCTCGAATGTATTCAGCTTGTTCTCCAATGATTTTGTTATTTTCCAACTCTCACAGCCGTATGTTAACACTGAGATAACATTTGAATTAAACAGACGAAGCTTGGTATGTATATTCAATGATCGTAATTTCCAAATGTTAGATAATCTATTGAAGGCGCTAGCTGCCAAAGCAATTCTAGTATGGATTTCTCTTGTTGTGTCACCATCCTGAGTCATTTTACTGCCTAAATAATTGAAACTTTCAACTTTCTGTAGTTTTTCCCCGTTCAAGATGATATCAAAGGTCTCGTTAGAAAAGTTCATAGCTTTAGTTTTAGAGGCATTTATTTGGAGACCAATTTTAACCGAGAGATGACACAAATTATTTATTGCTTCTTGGGATTGTCTTGGTGTTGAACTTAAGAATGCTACATCATCTGCGAAATCCAGGTCCCCCAGGAATTTTCCATTTGTCCATTTTATACCCAATTGTTCATTGTGGGTATAGTTTCTCATAACCCAATCAATAGCTATTCCAAAAAGTAGTGGTGACATAATACAGCCTTGTTTCACCCCTGTTTCTACTGTAAACCATTCTGTATTCCCTTTATTTGTTCTAACACACAACATCTTGCATTGTCATATAGCGCTTTGATTATATTCACATATTTTGTTGGAAAACCATAGATTGTAAGTATCTTCCACAATGATGGGCGGTGTAGACTATCAAAGGCTTTTTGAAAATCGACGAAGGTGATAATAAGTGGCGATTGCCTTTCCACTGATTCTTCTATAATTGTTCTTAGTGTGAATATTTGATCAATACATGATCGTTTCGGCCTGAAACCCGCTTGTTCTTCTCTGATCTTTTCGTCAGCATGCAATTTAAGTCTTTCTAACATCATGCAACATAATAATTTTTCCAGGTACTGATAATAGAGATATACCACGCCAGTTATTACAGTCTGATAGATCACCTTTCTTCGGTAACTTTACAATAATACTGTCTTTTCCATTGTTGTGGTGGTTGTTCTTCTCTCCATACTTCATTTATAATATCTAAAATTCTCAAGAGGTTGTTGTCATTAACTGCTTTAATCATTTCCCCTGAAATTTCGTCAACTCCAGCAGCTTTAAAATTTTTTAATCTTTTAACGGCTTGTTTGATCTCGTCCAGCGTGAATTCATCGCAAGTTATTGGCAAAGTGGTTGTGGATGTTTCATTATTAAAATCAGGTGTTACTGTTGGTGGTGGTCTGTTTAGCACCTCCATGAAGTGCTCAGCCCATCTCTTCATTTGTTCTTTTTCTGTTGGTATTGAATTCCCTAATTTACCTTTAACAGGTGTTTCCATAGCAGTAGGCTGGTGACATAGTTGTTTTGTAATTTGATAAAGGCACCTACTATTACCAGTTCTTGCAGCATTTTCAGCTTCTACGGCCAGTTCATTGATGAAATGTCTTTTATCTCTTCGAGTTTTTGTCTTCACTTCTTTATTTAACAAGTTATAAGTTAGTTTGCAAGATTCAACTGCATTATGTGTACTTGCCGCTAGTAGTTTAAGTTTTGCTGTTTTCCTTTCTTGTATTTTATCCCAAGTATCTTCTCTCATCCATTTTTTCTTTTTATGTACTAGGTATCCGGTGGTCGCTACAGCTGCTTCTGTCATTGCTGTTCTCAGTTGTTCCCATTTAGTATCGATTGTCTTGGTGGTGATATCGTTGTCAATTTTGCCTAAAGCATCGAAATAGTTGTTCATTTTGACATTATATTCCTTCTTTATATCATTTGATTGCAGTCTGTGTACATCTATTCTTCTATTTTTATTCGGTTGGTATAACTTCTTCAGTTTAATTCTCATTTTAGCTATGCAGAGGTTATGATCGCTTCCGATCTCTGCACCTCTGTATGCTCTGACGTCTTGAACTGATGAGCGAAATTTAGCGCTTATGCAGAAGTGATCTATCTGGTTCTTAGTTCTGCCATCAGGTGAATTCCATGTTATCTTGTGGATATTCTTATGTGGAAAGATGGTGTCTGCCACAACGAGGTTTGATATTTCACAAAGTTCTAGAAGTCTTTCGCCATTTTGATTCATACAGCCTATGCCATGAGTACCGAGATATCTTTGTACTCCATCGTTGTTGTCACCTACTTTGGCGTTAAAATCACCCATGACTGCTATTATGTCATGCTTGGGTATTGTGTTGATGGTACTTAGAAGTGCTTCATAGAAGTCATCTTTTGTGGTATCAAGAGCGTCGTTAGTTGGTGCATAACATTGTACAATTGAGAGCTTGAAAAATCGTGTCTGAAATCTAGCTAATATTAGCCTCTCATTGATAGGTACCCAGCTGATAAGCGATGCTGCTGCTTTCTGTGTCATTAGGATGGCTACTCCCTCTGTGTGACGATTATCATTACTACCAGAGTATATAATTTGCTTTTTTTCTTCTGAAATATATTATATGCCCTTCCCCGTCCATCTACACTCGCTGACACCCAATAAGTCCAACTTATAATTATCCATTTCTTTAATTACTTCTTCCAATTTTCCGTCTTGATACATAGTTCTTACATTCCAGTATCCAATTTTAGAAATCTCCTTAGCCCCCAAGATATTAGAGTGAGTCATGTTTACTGTCGAGCCTGGTTCTGTTTCGGTAACAATAGCTTGTTTTACGATAGTGAATTGTTAACTCACTGATCAACCCTCCGATCCAACCGACCGATTCAAGGGTTTCGAGGTCAGTTATAGGAAAATATCTACACCACTAGATACTCTGGTGTATCTCTTATTCTATAATTTAACATAACATGGTGATATCCATCGAAATATACACATTCCTGATGTGTTTAATCACCCTATAGATAGTGTTTAATCACCCTATAGATAATAGTGTTTAATCACCCTATAGATAATAGTGTTTAATCACCCTATAGATAGTGTTTAATCACCCTATAGATAATAGTGTTTAATCACCCTATAGATAATAGTGTTTAATCACCCTATAGATAATAGTGTTTAATCACCCTATAGATAGTGTTTAATCACCCTATAGATAATAGTGTTTAATCACCCTATAGATAGTGTTTAATCACCCTATAGATAATAGTGTTTAATCACCCTATAGATAATAGTGTTTAATCACCCTATAGATAATAGTGTTTAATCACCCTATAGATAGTGTTTAATCACCCTATAGATAATAGTGTTTTAACGGAAGAAAAAATATTTGTAGCAACTCATTCATTTCAGTAGGATGAAGAATTCAGAACAAAACATTTATATTCAAAATATAATATAATATAACATTTATGTAATAAAACGACAGACTTTCACAACCACATCAAGTTGGAAGTATGGTTAAAACCAGGAGTTAGTAGCCCATTTAGAAACTACAGCTAAAGTGCAGTGGGTTCAAATCCCAGGGCAGGCAGAAATCTCTAGTGTTTTTGCAACATTCAGCCACCACCACCACCACCACCACCCACAGAGTGCCCACTTGAGGAACCTTTGCCATTGCTATTACATTGGTGGTTTCTATAGCAATGATAGTGACATGAGGAGGTGTCCAGCCTTATAGACAACCTGATATTAGCTCCCACATACAACATACCTGAGGCATTCTTTCTTTGTCTCATGACTGAGCACCTTTGGGTTTGTCTGGAGCGCCGTGATTTTGATTCTGATCAATATTAACAATAACAGTTTGGTTTAATTCACACTATTTCATTAACTTCAGAACAGGGTTTCTCAACTGGGAGTTCCACAGAACCCTAGTGCTCCGCGAGAGGTCACTAGGGGTTCCGCGAGATATTGTGATTAAACAAAAAAGATAAACGTCATGACCGAGCAACAAATGAGAAAGTGTTCACTTTATTGGGTCCATTCTCGATTTCTGACATGAGATAAGAGGATATTGATAATTGGTGAGCGCTGTATTTTTGCACGAAGGGGAGGACGGGAGGCTGATGATGCCAGCCGCTCCATTCCAAATGACCTTCTCCAACCTCCCCTTTCACGCTGCAGACTGACTTACGAGAGTGAACGGTGTATTATAAAATCAAAATCGGAGGGAAATTTTCATTCTAGAGTAGACATTTGTGATAAGACTTTTAGGCCTACTTGGATAGGGTTAAAAAAAAGTCAAGTAGGAAATTGAAAAACTTAATTTTCTTCTATCTACACTAATGACTTGCATTAGAGTTGATATCCTTTGTGGGGAAGGCAAACCACATAAAAAGAGTAGGCTAATAAGTTGGCCACGTTAAACAGATTCACAGAAAAAATCATTCTCTTCTTAGAAGAGCATTGAAAATTATTATTGTATTATTACATTTACAACTTACTGATCAGGCTAACTTAACACGAGCTGTAGATAATATAATAATGTAAATGCAGGGGGTTCCCTGGAACCTGAAAGTGATTTCAATGATTCCTCTAGGATAGAAAAGGTCGAGAAAGGCTGCCCTAGAGCCACCATGGGACAAACCACAAATAATACAACAACAAGGGATTTGTCAATTACAAACTTCACAATATATCTTGTCAATTACAAACTTCACAATATATCTTGTCAATTACAAACTTCACAATATATCTTGTCAATCAGTTTAAAAATATGTTCTAAGTTAAAACGGTTTAAAAAATTTTTAAATTAAAACAAAATGTAAAAATATTTCATATTAACTTTAATTAATCCGGACTTTTAAACCTGATAATAAGAATATTTTAAAAGTGCTTCTTTAAATTTTACCAAGTCAGATGCAGTTAAAAAATAGGTTTCACCTGTTGCCAGATTTAAGGATTATAGTCCTCTATCAATAAGGCTTGATCACTTGCATTGTAAAAGTATTTTAAGTGTGACGAAATTGACGACCTCTTCACGATATCGGTTTCACTCCGACAGGATCAGAGACATATTTTGTACTGATTTTTATTTGTGTACTTTTAAAAGTACCGATTTCTTCTCATTATTGGCTAAGGAGCAAGTAGTTTGTATGTTCAAACATTTGTGACACTCCTTGCAGATAATGTTTATCACAGCCTGCGAGAAGCAACTAGATAAGATGAGCGCCGGCGTGTTCAGATTAAACCACTGATAAGCGACTCGTTTCTTAACAAGCTGGGCATACACGGAGTTTTTGCGGACTCATTCGACAGATAACGAGATTACTGTTTGTGTGACACATGTGGGCAGACAAGTGTGACATAATCGCTTCCGGGCCGACTTGTTATGACAACATTACTTTCTAATAAAGTAATAAGTATTACAGCTTACCCATGTTGTCATGTGTGTCTACCAATCTGCCGTGAGAGTGTATGCAAGGCATCAGATGTCCATATATGGTAATATGTGACCTTTGCGGGCACACACCTTATTTCACGTGGGGCTATTTTGAAAATATCACACCCTATCTGCATGATTTGAAATGATTGGATCTTTCTGATTAGATTCATAACAACAATGCATCGAAAGATAGGACCATTTCACAGTTTTATTTTACTGTGAATTTTACGCTCGCCAAGATAAAATCAGACCTCGCCAGAGTGAAGACTAGATTCATAATTCCTTTTTTTAACCGGACCTTTTATTGGAGAACCAAATAAGACTTACAAAGCACAGGAAATCTCTAAATTTTAATAAGGAACACCGGGGCAAGGAAACTGAAGAAACACAAGGAGATGAATCTATTGTCAAATTAAAGACACCCCACATGCGTGTAAGAGACCGACTCGTCTCTTTTATTCACCTGAGCAACAAGTCTGAAGCCAAGATTGGCGTAAGTAGTGCATTTTTCATTCTATGTTTCATTACTAACATATGAACTAATATATATATATATATATATATATATATATACATATATATATATATATATATATATATATATATATATATATATATATATATATATTACCATGTGAAGTTTAATGTGTGAAACTCGCTATTGGATGTCAAAGTCATTTGAGGCTGGCAACTTCAGCGTATAAAATGATGATTCATGAACCACCACTGCACGGGCTGGTGATTGCTTTATTGATAGTTTCGTAAAGAGAACTAAAAGCATAAAGTAGTTCCAAGTTCCATATGGAGCAGGGAGGGAAAGATGAAAGAAATGATGTACATTCTAAATATAATACTTACATTTTCAAAGCAGTGTAAATTTCCCTTTAAACACAGTCATTTTAAAATTAATGTAAGTTTTCAAGCTTTAAACCAGTGTAAATTATGTGAAAATATTCATTTTAAAGTAATGGAAGTTTCAAACTTTTCAATCAGTGTAAAACACCCACGTGGTAGACTCTCCTTGACATTTCTGGGAAACGAGCTACCCTCGACAACCTTGATCTGGGACGAGCGTGAGCAGAGTGAAAAGAACCAACCCATAAGAAGGAGCAGAACCGTCATTGGCAGCTAAGTTCAAATATATGCTGCCACTTGTACTTCTTGTAATATCTCACATTCCCTAAAGACTGAGGATAACTTTTCTTGATCCATAACTATTCAAATTATTTCCAACTGTTAAAACCTAAAGTGATTATTAAATTTTGTTATTTGTAATGTTACAAATTTAACTTCGATTTAATCATTTTAAAGTTACTGCATGTTTGTCTCAGTCAAATTACTACAGACACTCTAAACAGAGCTATACTAGAATAAAAGAATTTCACTGAGTAAATCAGGGGTGGGGGCTTAAACGAGCTGAAAGTAATAAGTGCTTAAATCCTTCACAAAAGCGTCGGCAGAATTACAGAGTTAACATACTCAGGCAAAGCAGTATCATTCTCACTTATTCTGAATATCTTGTGAAGACTCCCTTTGTAATAGAAGTGTCATCACCCTTCTATCCACATCTCTGCCAAGAGTAATCTTGTGCGAAGATAGATACCTTTGAAGCCCATAATAGATACTCTTGAGTTTTGGCCACTGTTGGACCACTACTGTAAAGCAGGGGAGGCAATACCGTCACATAAAGTAATATTTTACATAATTTTATTAACATGGGGATAATGAAAATGACGAACATAACACTGCATTTTATTATTATTTCACTATGTAAAAGTAAGGTGCACAAAAACAGGTACTGTAAGTTTTTATGAGACTAAGGACAAAGTAAGGTGCACAAAAACAGGTACTGTAAGTTTTTATGAGACTAAGGACAAAGTAAGGTGCACAAAAACAGGTACTGTAAGTTTTTATGAGACTAAGGACAAAGTAAGGTGCACAAAAACAGGTACTGTAAGTTTTTATGAGACTAAGGACAAAGTAAGGTGCACAAAAACAGGTACTGTAAGTTTTTATGAGACTAAGGACAAAGGAAAAGCCTATGCTACAAACCACATGATTATGATCAGGGACAAACGCATGAAACACATAGATAACAGAAAATGAGAGTAATCGAAATACAGTTTAAAAAAAATGATAAATCACTAAGGAAGATTGCTGCTGTCTCTCTGATAAATACAAGGATAACACAAGAAAACACAGGGCATAACGGAAGGTGTAAAATTAGTATTGTAATGTAAGCCTACTGAGTGGTAGGCCTTTGTGCAGATGTTATGCTGTCGATTGATGGTATGAGACAAGACAATATTGAAAAGCACAAACTAAACATTTATAAATTATGTTTAATAACAAACCATTAAAATAACACTTTGTTACTTTACAGACCCGAAGTACCAAGATCCTTTAGTTGGAGCTCCTGCATCATTTCAGCAACGTCTAATGGAGTTGGCATCTCTTGAAGCTGACACTATGCGCTGGGAAAGAACTAGGAAGGTCAAGAAAAAGGCCAGACAGGATAGGGACGCCTAATTTGTTATTTATTTCGAGTATAACTTCGTGTATGTGTAATTAGTTTTCATGGAAACAATCTTTCTTGTAATGTTCAGAGTGGGATACTGTCGCTTCTCAAACAAGAACTGCATTGTTAACTCTGAAAGCTATATTTTGACTGAACATGCTGCAGTGTTACCTCTAACAGCTGTAGTAAGACTAATTACATCAACGTGTACAAATCTGAGCAAACATCACAAGCTAATGAAACACTTAAATGTCTTTAGTGAAAATGGGAACAGTTAAGCTGGCAAGTGTGAAATTTGAAGACAGTTATAAATCCAAGTGTATGGTAAAACTGATGATATTCATTGCATCTTCATGTGTATCGAATACAGCACATTGTGGAATGTTTACTGACAATGCATAGAAAAAATGTCCACTGTTGATTGCAAAATTAATAGTGTTAATTACAAAATATTTATTTCAAGTAAATCTACTTTGAAAAATAAACTTCCTCATGAGAGTGCTTAATTTGTGCTTCTGTTGCATATGCTGTTTATAACATAATAATAAATTCATCATAGGCATTGTGGTAACGTGGGATGATATAAATATTTATAGGGACTTAGTGTACTGACTGAGATCAGCTGTGAAGGTATCTGTATCTAATATGTGTAGTGTTTTACAGATAACCTTACTTACTGCCACATATTTATATCTCAGTCAGAATTATTCTGGAATATTGTGTTGGCAACGTTGTATGTCTAGGGTTATGCAAATGATGAAGTGTAAGTCACCACAACAACAACAGATAAACAATTTAATTATTCCACCACACTTGACAATACTGTGACACTCACAAACAGTCAACACTCTAGAAGACTATCTTAAAAGATTCAATGATAAATTTCAGATATGTACATATGTATTGATTTTCTCTACAATAGTGATCCTGATTCAACTACACAGTGAACCAGGCAATATAATAACATGTAATTTCAAATATTATGTACACATATATAAATGTGGTCTTTGCATTGACATACAATATTAGTATTCTATGTGTGTGAGTTGTGATGTGGTAATATGAGGTAATACTGGTTTTGTTCTTCAAGATAGATTCTTATTAGACATCATGACTGCATGTGCTTGTGTATGTTGGAACTAGTATTGGAGATGGTCTCAGTTCCGAACATTAAAACAATTAATTGCCCCTCTTTAATTAAGTTAGTGTCATTTACGAGGGGTACATAGTGTTGAGCTCTTTTGGCCACAGTGGGCTTAACTTTCGTGATGGCGGCAGGCAAGGACTCCTCTGCTCGACTATTCACTGTTTCTGAAGACACCTCACTGGTTACTATAGGGACCCAAGAGTATGCTGTCAGCCTCTGGATTCAGCAAACGCTCAGACCAGGTGCGGCTTCAATACTAGGACCACAGTCCCTGAAACAAGAAGGATGTACCTCCTACTTCAGAACTAATTTATACTATCTGGCTAGACTGAGCACAATACATCACAAACACAGAGTTCAGAGCTTTATTTTTACTGCTATCTTCTTCTGAAGCAGTTTACTCCAGTATTAACCTCCTTAATGGTTACTACGCCTCTGCACTTTCAGCTATAAGTCCTTCCATATCATAAGGTAGGTGTCAGTGTACTATCTGGTAATTCCATGTAGTGTTACTTTTCTCCGACACCTTCTGTTCAGGTTGGAGCACTATATATATTATAGGCCTTGCCTCTTGTTCGCTACTGAACTGCACATATATACAGACATAAATTATCAATGTACATTCAATTTTCATTAAAAAGAGATCAAATATTTCAGCCTACCACAATTCATGGAAATAAACACAGATACGTTGACTAGCAATGAATTCTGGCACAAATACTGGCACAAATTCCCATCTGCTTATGTTCCAGGCTTTTATTTAGCAAAAATATGAGCTGGCTTCAACGCACTGTTGCTTTATCAAGCTTATTTGAACTAGTGGTCTCGAACTAACGCTATCAATTAACTATATTAACCGACCTAACCAATCAGGCCATCTCTACCCAATCGTTTGAAAAAAAGTACTCTTACTTCCGTCTCCCTTGACAACAAAAGATAGCATTTATAGTCCGACTAATCGTGTTTAGCCTTACATATCATTCCATCCAATCAATTCAAATGTAACTTGTGGCCTATTTCCGTACAATGGTGGTTTAAAATTCTTTCACTGAGCGACTCCGAGTTTTTAGGTTGTCTGACACCCTCATTATTTTCTTTTGCCTATAATTTATTAATTCCTGGACTATTTGCGTAACACTTAACATATTCTTTGTTAGCAAGTCTTAAGGAATCCAAATATATAAGTTTAATGGAGCTAAGTGGCTGCGTTCAAAATATGTATTTTCTAGGATAGTCGTGTAGTTGTTTTTTTTATTTTTTATGTTAGAACCGCCACCTGTCCTGCTGTACTGTCAGACTAATGTCAGGATAATGTCAGGATTTCGGTTTCCCCACATTTTAAAACCTAACTCTGGGAAGGGTAGATCACTGTCCGTCTGAAATAAAGTTAGTGCATGTAAATGCAATACCCGTTTTAATGTGTTGTGGAAACGCTTGTATTTATGCAGTGGCTTATATTTAACGTGGAAACGTTACAATTTGCAGACGAAGCATAAAACAAAGGAGATTTCGAGTACTGTCATTGTGACAGCACTGTTCTTTACCATTCTTCTTCCTTTTATAGAATTTATTTGTTAGGCTTTACATTTACTTTTAATTTATATATGTGGATTAGAATTTCTCACGACAGGCATCATCACTGTTACTATCTAGCTCGCGTGTGTACAGTGTCCTCCTCACAATTATATGGGCCACATTTTTAAAACAGTTCTCTTAATTTACTATTACATTTAATCTCAACAACTTGCACTAGACATGCTTTCTGTTGACCATGGTATTTTATGTGTGCATCAAGCTTTATACCCAGACATGCACGCTGCCAGCAGGTTCTCAACACAAGCTAATATAAAAGAAAGGAAGGGGCAGAGATTTGGAATCAAAGTCTGAAAGGCACACGTCATCATGATTTCTCTTGTTTGCTGCGTGTGGGGCATGGAACCACCACTGCAACAGGTTCTCTTATAGGAAATCGACACTGAAATATGCATGTGATGGTTTGTGTAGATATTTATTTTTCATCATGAGTTTTCCACCCTTATGTGCAACCAGGGCCGTCGATAGGACTTTATGTAACCGTGGTGTACTTGAGTTTTCCTTGTAAACGGAAGACTAGTCTCAAGGCACCATATATTGTGGCCGGGGTATGTTGGGGGTTGCTGTTTTATACGAAGAGTCTAGTTAATCGATTAGCCTATACGCTAGAGATGGAAATTGTTCTTCAACAGACTTAAGGTTGTACCAGGTTCTGGGATGGTCCTCTAAGGTGTATTTATTTGGAGCAGTTGGTAAGACATTATAGGTTTCTCAACAGACATTCCTTTCTTCCATTCATGTTTATGGCATAGTAATAATTTGACGACCTCCCTTTGGTGTCCACGCGATCTTTATTGATCTGTTTCTACTATAAATTTACGGTTTAATTTTTTTATTTTAACAAATTCCAATCAACCAAGCTATAGTCTGTTTTAGTTAGAAGTGATAATTCCTAAAGTGACGAACTCACTGTAACATATAGATCCCGGGGCTTTGCAAATGTATCCCGTAGGGAGCCATTTGAGTACTATCAATAACAAAAATCATCCCAAAAATTCTAAGTCCAAAAAATTTTTTTTTAAATTTTCAAGTTCAAAAAAATTTCTAAGTCCGAAAAATTCTCGAGAAAATTTAACGAAATTCCTACATCTGTGTTCCTATGTCTATATGGGACTGTCGTCTACAAAGAGGCCCTAATAATGGACACCATTTTCAAAAATATAAACCATGTTTCGTATCCAGACATATTGTCTACTAAATTCACCAATTGGCAACACTGGCCAACAAAAATTTTAAACATCCATAAAGTCATCACTCAAAAATATGGGGAGTGGCAACATTGGGAACATGAACAATAAAATATCTTATTTGCATAATTTAATTGCATTATTATAATCCATATGCATGTCACTCCAACAATATAGTTGACAACATTCTATTGGACATTGTGGGGGGGGGGGGAAAACATAATTTTATCTCTGTGTCTCTTATTGGCTGCATATAACAAGACTCCGAGTACTTCAAAAATGTTGAAGTTATTTTCTTCTTGATGTTCCATAATCATTAGTGTAATTTGTTTATTTAGTTTCCAAGTATTTTACACTTTATTCGTAGAGATTTTGAAGGTCTCCAAATCTTTATTGTCCTGATGATCTTCTTTTCATAAAACAGTTTGTCCTTCCTTGGTTATCCATCATGTTTTCTTTTCGAGTAAATGATCTAGTTGCTCATTGTTAATTGTTATGTAACCGTGGGGTACTTGAGTTTTCTTTGTAAACGGAAGACTGGTCTCAAGGCACCATATATTGTGGCCGGGGTATGTTGGGGGTTGCTGTTTTATACGAAGAGTCTAGTTAATCGATTAGCCTATACGCTAGAGATGGAAATTGTTCTTCAACAGACTTAAGGTTGTACCAGGTTCTGGGATGGTCCTCTAAGGTGTATTTGTTTGGAGCAGTTGGTAAGACATTATAGGTTTCTCAACAGACATTCCTTTCTTCCATTCATGTTTATGGCATAGTAATAATTTGACGACCTCCCTTTGGTCCACGTGATCTTTATTGATCATAACTTATGTACATGATGGTGTGAAGATTAAAACATGCATTATTCATTCAATTACAAGTGAAAGTTGCTCTTATTAATATAGCATGGGGAATCGGCATCGTATGCATCAGGCTTATTCAGCTCCTGGCTACTTGTTCCTTCAAATACCAGTTTGCGTTGATGCAAATACATACAAGCAGTTTTAGTTCAGATAGATTAATTCATTTTCTCATTTTTTATTTCAGAGCTTCATATTCTACCTAAACGTTGGTGCTTCTACAGGGCAAATTTCACATCTCTGCATTTTACTCAAGGTGCAACCTGCAGCCACTAGTTCCTTTCTACATGAGTAAAGGCTATCTTTTCTTGATATGAAAGAATAATAGGAAATCCGAACACTCTACTTACAGTTCTCCTTGTTTGGAATATCTCACATGGGGGGGGGGGGGGAGGGGGGGGGTGGTGGGGTAGGGGGAGGGTGGGGGGGGGGGGGGGGGGGGGGGGGGGGGGTAGGGGGGGGGGGGGGGTTAATGCCAAAAAAATTTTTAATGCACTATTTTGGTACCGATAACGTATAATTTCCTCCCGGAGGGTTTGACACCCCCCCCCGTATCTACGGTCCTGTGCGCAACCTCATATTAGTTACCTCTTACGACCTGCATGAGAGAGCTTTAGTTATCACAGTCATTCATCAATGCACTGAAATTAATAAGTCCTCTGTTTTGTCTAGTATTGTCCTCTATTTTAGGTCTAATAATTAAAAAAATGTCCTCTTTTGTGAAAAAAGATACGATCATCCTATCTTCTGTAAAAAGTGTCATACTGTGTCATTTTTTGTGTCAATTTTGTCTCTTCTTGTTTGTGATATTGCCCAGGAATGTTGTGTAAAGGTTGAGATGAAGATTGTTTGTGATATTGCCCAGGAATGTTGTGTAAAGGTTGAGATGAAGATTGTTTGTGATATTGCCCAGGAATGTTGTGTAAAGGTTGAGATGAAGATTGTTTGTTGGTCGCGACTTGTGCCCCATGGGGAGATGAGAAGCTCTGTTTGTCTGTGATGACATGTCAGTAACTAAAGTCCAGTTAGATGATAGTTGTAACATGTTTTGACATGTTGGAGTAGTATTCCAGGGTAGTGTTGTATTGTGAATGTAAGTGAATTCAGGTTAGCTCATGGGAAGAGTTATTACTGATTGCAGGACTGAAAGTGTGTGTAGTCAGATATCTGAAGCAGTTGGTAGTTTGAATTGGTACTTGAAGCATGGTTTTGTGGTGCGAGGATTTCATGCCGCTTCGTAAGAAGCTAAGTAAAAATATGAGTGCCCAGTGTACAGTTCAATTCCAGTGACTCGGTTTGTTTTGTTTGGAAGAATGGATATACAATGATTTTTTAATGTGAGACTTGCCAGTGATTTCAGTCAAGTACTTAAATGTAATTGCTGATGTGCTGTGTTCTATGAATAGCCAGGCATTTTTCGCTTTTTTCTAAATACAAATAGAGAAAGTGTCGGGACTGTACGTTACGAGGTGTTACACCATTTCTGTCAAATGTCTGGTATATGCTCCTGTTTAGCGGCAGAGTGTTTTAACAATGAAGGTGAAACAAGTGTGCTGTCTATAACCCCTAGGCCCTTGTCACAATGGACATAATGAAGAATTTTACGTTGAAATTCATAACCACCAGAGCAGTGTAGATGCGAATATCAAACTGACAATTATGCCACTATTTCATTTTGAAGCTTCCAAAATAAAGCTTATCTTTTGCTGTTTTCTTTAATCTGAACAGAATGAGCTTCTGCATGTATGATACATTATTCCGAACTGAGCTATTTAAATCTTATGATATAAATTCAGCGATTGTCACCGTATGTATGTTGAAGCCCCTCTGTATGCAGACCATCATAACTATCTCCGTGGAAGGAGTTACGAGGAGTCCTTATGTGTCCTGTTAGTAAGCGAATGTACTCAATTTGGTACTTTCAGAATCAGCTTTTTAAGGCTAACTGAGTTCATGAGCCACCAGCAGTTGTAGTGCATGGATCCAGGGCACAAGTTTAAGGGAATGAAAGATAACACATTCATATAAGGGTATTCATTCGTTCATTCATTCGTTCGTTCGTTCTACAACGAGCAAGTTATTGTTATTGTTGCGTCCATCCTTGCTAGTCTTACGCTTCAAGCCTCATCCTGATTTCTCATGACGGATTACAGACCCCATCAGTGTCACCCAATGGTATCATATATGATCATTTATCAGCTGATGATCAATTTCCAGCTCTGCCCTCCCATTGCCCAAGTTCTGCACTCTCTACCAAAACTGATGATGACTTACTGCACTCTTCCTCTTTGAAAATATTTACAACTGTTCTCACCTGCCCAATCGTAACCTCTGCCTGTGCCATTCATGACACCCCTCTCTTTATTCTTGCTCACTTGCTATCAGCTATGTTCCCATGTAGGCAGTGTAAATTAGACAATAATTGTATTGTTTCCGTTATATGTACTCTCCCGAAAATAGAAAAGTGCGCAAATTAAATGTCATGTTTTTATTTTAATACTATCACAGCTGCAGCCACGTTGCACTAAAAAGGTATTTCAGGTAGAAATGTGAACACTACAGCAAGTGTGAAGTATACGGAGACGATGAAGAGGTACCGTATCAGCAATGTAGATATTATTTTCACCGTGATAGACATTAAATATGGAAAGTCAAGATTTTAGAACATGCACGAACAATTACGAGACATGTTGTCATAAAAGAAATGTTAGTTATTTAGTCAATTTACGGTCCATTAGATCATTATTATTGCTCCACATGTCATTTAGGAAGGTTACTCCATGTCTTCATATTTAATCATCATCATCATATCATCATAACCCTCCACTCCCAAAGGAGCATAGGCCTTCAACAAACACATGCCAAGTCCTCCTGTCACGTGCCATCATCTCAAGTTCTTTCCACGTTCTCCTCATAATTTTCTACTCCGTTTCCAGCGCTCTTCTCCATGTGCTTCTTGGTCTACCTCTGCCTCTCTTGCCCTGGAGGTTCCAGAACAAGGACTGCCTTGTAATGCTATCAACAGGTTTCCTCAGTGTGTGTCCTATCCATCGCCATCGTCTTCTTCTTATCTCTTGTTCCACTGGCACTTGTCTAGTTCTTGTCATCAGTTCTACGTTGGTAACCTTGTCATACCATTTCAATCCCTGTATTTTAGGCAAGCACCCATTTATGAAAGTCTGTAGCTTTTTGGTTGTTGTCTTTGTTGTTCTCCATGTCTCAGAGCCATACAATAGGACTGACTTCACATTTGAGTTGAAGATTCTTATTTTCGTGTTGGATCCGATTTCTCTTGATCTCCATATATTTCCCAATGCAATGAAAGCTCCTCTTGCCTTTGTATTCTTATTTTGAAATCGCTGTCTGTCCCTCCAACTTTGTCTATATTACTGCCAAGATATGTGTACGATTCTACATCTTGTATTGGTGTTTCTTCAAGTTCAACCCTGTTATCATTACCTGCATTTATTCCCATTATTTTTGTCGTTTCCCTGTGTATTTTCAGACCCAATTGCTGTGACCTCTCATCGAGTGTTTTCAGTTTGTCCTGCATCTGATTACGGTTATGGGACAGAAGAGCCAAGTCATCAGCAAAATCCAGATCATCCAACTGCTTAGTCAGAGTCCACTGGATTCCATTTCTGTTGAGTGTTGTCGATGATCTCATAACCCAGTCTATTGCTAGTAAGAAAAGAAATGGAGACAAGAGGCATCCCGGTCGCACTCCTGTTCTTATCCCAAACGGTTCTGTAAGCTGTCCTTCGTGAAGAACTCTGCATGTCATGTCTTCATATGTTTTCTTTATTAAATTAATGATCTTATGGGGAACTCCATAATGCCTCATCAATTTCCAAAGTGATTCTCTGTCTACACTGTCAAATGCCTTTTCGTAGTCCACAAATCCGATGTATAATGGTGAATTCCATTCCAGACTTTGTTCAACTATTATTCTCAAAGTGGCTATCTGGTCTGTACATGATCTGTTATGTCGAAAACCTGCTTGTTCATCTCTCAGTTTCTTGTATTTGGACTCTTTTAATCTGTCAAGGATAATCCTGTTTAATACTTTTCCTGGCACTGATAGTAACATTATTCCTCTATAATTTGTGCACTCTTGTAAATTTCCCTTCTTAGGCAACTTAACCAGATATCCTTCCTTCCATTCTGCTGGTATCTCTTCCTTTTCCCAGACTTTACCAAGTAATTTATATAACATCTCTGTAGCCGAGTCGATATCTGCTTTTATGGCCTCTGCTGGAATGCCATCAGGTCCAGACGCTTTTCCATCTCTTAGAAGCTTTATGGCTTTCTTTATTTCTTCCTCCGTTGGTCTTTCACCGTTAATTTGTAGCTCTTCTTCTGCTGGCTGGATGTCCGGGGGGTTTTGTGGAGCTGGTCTATTGAGAAGGTCCTCAAAATATTCTGTCCACCTCTTCATTTGCTCTTGTATATTGCTGAGCAGTTTCCCATTCTTGTATTTTATGAGGCAACTTGTTTGCTTGTATTTCCCTGTTAGCTTCTTTATGTTGCTATATAGTTCTCTCATATTTCCTTTGGCTGCAGCACCTTCTGCCTCTCTTGCCAACTCCTCAATATACTGCCTCTTTTCTCTTTTGATACTTCTTTTTACTTCTTTGTTTGCTTCTGTGTACACTTCTTGAGCCTTGGCTTTGGAACCTCTGGTTTTGCTTGTGTTTAAATCTGCTTTCTTGTTTTTTCTGTCTTTTATCTTATTGATGGTTTCTGTTGTTATCCATGCTTTTTGTTGTCTTTTCCCCAGTATTTCTTCACATGTCTCACTCCATACAGTTTTGATTTTCACCTGCCACAACGAGTGGTGTCGGCTGAACGCTCAGAAAGGCGCGATAAATGACGTCTCCTTGGCGCAGTTTGAGACATTTTGTCTGGAAATCCCACCTGACACGACCCTCATTGTGGACCATGGTCAGCGTGAAGTGTGAAAACTGCCGGGGCATTGGAGACTAGCCGTCTGAGATTCGCAACTGACACGCGCCCTCTCGGTCAGTAGGTGACAGTTACGACATGCGTTTAGGTGTTAAACATAGTGTTATAGACGGAAAGGGGGAGGCTATTGCGTAGTTTATGGAAATAGTGGACATCTTTGTCTGGCGTTTCATATATACTGGAGGGAGTTAGATTTTATTTTCATTCAGTCCTCTAAATTCGCAGTAGACAGGTTGCTCGGAACAGAATAAGCTGTTTAGCGAAGTTTCTCAGTTTGTTTCGACAATTTGTCGAACTTCTAGACTTCCATAAATATTCAGCGTATGATTCTAAGTTGTGCGACTACCTGTTGTGAGGTAAAAATAGATATAGCTAGTATTTTGTGAGTGTTAAAGTGTTAAATCGCTTATTTTATTTCACTAGTTAGAATTGGTGCAGAGCGCTTAATACATAAGTCTGTATTATTTTCTAGTGACGTGTTTCAGTGGAAAGCAGAATAAATTATAATTTCTAGCTTAAACAACAATGTAGCTATAATGAATTTAATTTTACTGCTAAATAATCAGACGAGAACATATTTTTCTAAACTAACTTATAATGCTAGAAGCCTCATGGGTGTTGACGGAATACGCACGTGTTCTTAATTCATGAGGATTGATGATTTTTTTAAAAAATATAACTTATTCCACGGGAAGGGTTAAACTATAAGACAAGCTATACGCTTGCAGTTTAAAAATGTAAGTTATATTGAGTACATAATATGTAAAATATTTCATATGTGGTTTTTCTTTATTCAGTGAATACTGTGGTACCCAAACTTTGCCAGCGTTCTAGTACGTGAACATTATCTGTGAAGAACTTAAGCACTTTCATTACATGAACTGTAACAGTTAAATGAAGTAAAAGGCCTTCGCGCCAGAATTAATTCTTCCAGAATAACATGTTAGTACAGATCAGCCCGCTGTGGCAAGCAAAACACCAGCAACATCCCGACAGAGTTTTGACTAGTATTGTGGTGACCAAATATAGTACTTTCCTGAAAGTAGACACCGATCTGACATTCCTCAATTCTAGAAACCTAAGCTAGTGACACTGTGCTCTGCTAACTTTCGTGCCTGGACAATTTTTATGTGACTTAACAGACATCCGAAAAATAAGAACACCCAAGGAATCGTTCCCTGAGACAGAGAATTCAGTAGTCTTTTTGGAACTGGGGATTCCTTGGTCGAGACTGCATTTACGGGTCTGTGTGGAGGTCCTAGAATTTATTATGTTCCCAGAGGCAGCGATCAAAGCTGTAAGTATAAATGTGCACACGTGGCCACGGCTGAATGAATAAGAGTGTACGCAGGTCTGAGTGTTATTTTACCGTTGTATTTTTGGCACATATTTGCTGTCATAACTTTCTTCATGCAAGTTTGTTTTTTTTGCTAACAATATTTTACCTTAAACTAGATTATAGTATCAGGTCTGTTCATACCTTAAAGGGGGAAAAACTCTTAGACTCAATCATATGTATCTGTGACTCTTTGTGTTATCATCTTTCTCCTAACGGGACTGTGGGCTATTCATCGAGGGAAGATCATAACTGTGGGTCTATCAGTTCTTGTAGCATTCCTTGATTTGTTTTTTGACTTTGTGTATATGCCTTTTTGATGTAATTTTACATGTTGTGACGTAAGTTTACTCTGATAAATAAACTTAACAATAAATTAATCAGCATGTTGGTCAGCTCGTTCTAAATATCTATATAATCATTTGTTATAGTTTCCCATGTCTGTGTGTCTACCTGTCGTCACTTGAATGTGCGTGCACGTGAGTGGATATATATATGTTTAATGTATATGTGTTAGACTGTCTGACTACTTTAGATCTGTCGTAGAAGATAGGTGAGAGAGAGAGAGAGAAGATTTCCCGCTCTCAGAGACAGCCTCTATCACTATTCTACTACCTCACTCGTGGAAATCTATTTTGTATTTCTATCTCACACTGTGACTATCACTCATTCCAACCTATTCAGAAGGGACCAACCCAAGTCTTAATTCTCCTATAAAAAATCTACGACACACATCCACGCTTGACTTTCGAGTTGCACGTTTTTTTTCTGGGCTACCCTCAAACTCGCTGATTGCAACACCCGTTTTGATACCGCCTCTCCAGGCTGTGTGATCCTGTGCCAGTTGCTCCCATGTGGTTGTATTAATCTGGCGGATCTTCAGTGACTCCCTCAGGCTGTCTTTGAAGCGCTTCTTTGGTCGTCCTCTTCTACGCTTTCCCTCCCTCAACTCTCCATACAGCAGCCTCTTTGGGAGGCGTTCATTTTACATGCAAACCAGATGTCCGGTCCATCGTAACTGCGCTTTCTGAATCAGTGTATAGACACTGGGCATATTTGCTCTTGATAGAACCTCGGCATCTGGGATCTTATCCTGCCATCGAGTGTTTAGCTCGCGACGCAGGCAGGTTGTATGGAATGATTTAATTTTCGAGCATGTCTAGCGTACACGGTCCAACTCTCACTGGCGTAGAGGAGGGTGGGAAGGACGACGGCACGGTACATCTTCAGTTTGGTCTTGACGCTAATACCTCTACGTTCCCACACTGAGGATCGCAGTCTTCCGAACGCAGTACTGGACTTTGCTATTCTGTTAGCCACCTCGTCGTCAATGTTGGCTAGTCTTGAGAGCGTGCTTCCCAGGTACGTGAACTCATCCACAGCCGCCAGTCTCTGACCCCCCCACTGTAATCGTTGGCTTCTTGTACGGTTTACCTGGGGCTGGTTGGTACATAACCTCAGTTTTATTGACATTGATGGTTAGCCCAAAGCTGTCGTATGCAGCAGAGAAACGGTCCATACCTTTCTGCATTTGCTGCTCGGAGCAACTATTTAGAGCGCAATCGTCGCCAAACAGGAATTCGCGGATCATATGAGTTGGCACCTTGGTTTTGGATTGAAGTCTGCGGGGGTTGAATAGATTGTCATCTGTTCGGTACTTGATTGGTATACCGAACTCGCTTCCGTTGATAGCATCAATCAGCATGGCTGAAAACATCATGCTAAACAGTGTCGGGGCAAAAACACAACCCTGTTTCACGCCGTTTGTAACCTCAAACATTTTAGAGGCTTCTCCATTGTCCGCGTGCACTCATACCTTCATGGAGCTGTTTGACCAGGGTGATAAATTTATCAGGACAGCAAAATTTTGACAGGATTTTCCATAGTCCACCTCTGCTCACTGTATCGAATGCCTTGGTCAAGTCAATAAACGTAGTGCATAGGTCGCGATTTTGCTCCTGACATTTCTCTTGGAGTTGGCGAGCAGCAATTGTGAGGACTAATTAACAGCTATTTAATCACATCCTTTCTTTTTTAAATATACGATTATCTTTAAAATGTTTGCAGTCATAGCCTGTGTTTTGAGTATATACTTTAAGACAGTGTGGATTCAACTCTCGCGAGAGTGCTACAGTAAGTTGACCATGAACAAAGACTGCTTCAGGTTGGTATACGCCTTGCCGATCACATGGTCGTTCCTGTGCTTTGTTGATTGTCACGGGAAAAGCTAAAATCACCGGAACCTGGCGATGTCTCAAGAGGACAGAAAAGCTGGTATCTCTCGTCTGTAAACTGACGCGTTTAATGAAAAATAGTCCACATTAATTACTGTCTGTGGTGATTTTGTTTTTGAATGTTTTAAAAATTCAGTAAGATGTCTCTAGTTTTATCAGAATGGTAAAGTTTCAAAAAAAAAACATGAGAAAAACAATTGAGACTGGCTGTTTTATTGTGAAACTAAAATCTTAAACTTCTCCCAATTTCTTGTCTGGTTATTTGCGAAGAGATCTGTGACATCCAAATACAACGTGTTGTTAGCCTCTGTTCTAATGGGTGTTAGACAACCGCGGCGCTTCCATATTTTCAAGAAAAAAATGGTATAATTGTTTAAGGACGGACAGACGCAGAGACATGTCATATCTAGCAAATTATTTTATGACTGCTCGTAAAAGTTATAACAGGACAGGAAACATTTATTTACCACGTGCTGAGAAAATGTGTTCGAAAACCAGTTGACAAAGGGAGAGCTTGAAGGCAAAAGGAGTAGGGGAAGACAGGGAATAATTAACGAAAACAGGTAAATGGTAGGACTTGTCAGAGAGAAGACACGTGACAACAGATAACAGAAGTAACAGGTACACCGGTGATTCAAACCAGGGAACATACAGAAGACGCAATCGTCTTGCATCGAGAGTGAATCGTGACAGTACATACGACCAGATAAGTACTCGTACATCCCAGCTGAGCACCTCTATTGTCGTATGTATTGTCACGTTGCACTTGTGCAGCGAGGTGATGAAACACTTCCGATGGTCCCTGGGTCAATTACATGACCTTTCTTTGTCGTTATTTGTCTTTGCATTTGTCTCAATCCATTCTTGCTTTGTTTGTCGGCACTTGTTGCGTATTTATTTCTGTTAGTCAGATGTCTGCATTAAAAAAAAAATCCATTTCAGTCTTTGAGTATTTATTATTTTAAAAACTAGTTATCTGGTTTCTGTTGTTTCGGAGATGACTTTAAAAGATGACTTTAATCCCCTGTTCTTGTACTTAAGAAAGTAGACCCAAACAATGTGAAAGTTTGTTTTAGGGAATCTCAAGAACGTGCCGTCGACAGATCAGTCAACAATTTCTTCCTCAAGGTGAAAAATATCCAAGAAACTGTAAACATTTGTTTAAAAATCCAAGAAATAAACACATACTGTACCTTTAGATAGAAGGTAGTAATTAATCTAAGATGTATGAAATCTAGAAAACAGTCGTCACAATTGGGATTAGTTCAGGCTTGACAAAGAATTCTCCACTTTCTTCCAATTAGCATGACATCTATCAAGAATGTGAAAGTTGTTCTATTTGAATAGTGTTGACATTTGGCTTGCTTCTTGTTGATAAAAGGTGTCAGTGAGGAAGAGATAGTATTCTATGCACAAGCTAAACAGATGTTATCCACACTGCTTGACTCTGTATAGCCCCGATGTACACTCCCTCGTGCTCTTATGCTACCTTCGTTTTTTTCCCCCTTACCTGACATCTGACGTTTGTTTTTCGGAAAGTAAGTATTTTTCTTATATGCAGCTTGGGGCATATATTTGAAGGGGTGTCGTTTTTTTTATTCCACTCTTCACATTGCTCTGTTGCTTTTCTTTGAGAAACAAGAACTCATGGTCAATGAAGTGTCAAGCCTTTCAATACGAGTTATAAAACCAACTACAAACTTGTATGTCTCTGTTTCAACACAGTTCACCAACTTTATTGAAATGCAACGTCGTCGTAAATTTATTGTACGTTCTCTACCCAGGTTCCTATGGAGCAGGGAGGGAAAGATGAAAGAAATGATGTACATTCTAAGTATAATACTTACATTTTCAAAGCAGTGTAAATGTCCCTTTAAACATAGTCACTTCAAATTAATGTAAGTTTTCAAGCTTTAAACCAGTGTAAATGTCTATGTGAAAATATTCATTTTAAACTACAAACTCTACAAACTCAGTTTGTGCTTTAGAAATCTGAAAACAGCAATTTACTGTTTGTGTCTGACTTCTGCTGTTAAAGATTATTTTCTCATTTTCTTTTATATAATTTCATTCTCAAATGTGACGGTATTGTCTCCCCTGCTTTGCAGTAGTGGTCCAACAGTGGCCAAAACTCAAGAGTATCTAATATGGGCTTCAAAGGTATCTACCTTCGTACAAGATTACTTTTGTCAGAGATGTAGATAGAAGGGTGACGACACTTCTATTACAAAGGGAGTCTTCACAAGATATTCAGAATAAGCGAGAACAATACTGCTTTGGCTGAGTATGTTAACTCTGTAATTCTGCCGACGCTTTTATGAAGGATTTAAGCACTTATTAACTTCAGCTCGTTTAAGTCCCCACCCCTGATTTACTCAGTGGAATTCTATTATTCTATTATAGATCTGTTTAGAGTGTGTGTAGTAATTTGACTGAGACAAACATGCAGTAACTTTAAAATGATTAAATCGAAGTTAAATTTGTAACATTACAAATAACAAAATTTAATAATCACTTTAGGCTTTAACAGTTGGAAAATACTTTGAATATTTATGGATCAAGAAAAGTTATCATCATGGTCTTTAAGGATCGTGAAGTGTTACAAGAAGTTCAAGTGGCAGCATAGATTTGAACTTAGCTGCCAATGACGGTTCTGCTCCTTCTTATGGGTTGGTTCTTTTCACTCTGCTCACGCTCGTCCCAGATCAAGGTTGTCGAGGGTAGCTCGTTTCCCAGAAATGTCAAGGAGAGTCTACCACGTGGGTCCTTCGTCTTAAAGCTTAGGCCACGGTTCCCTTCTGCTTCCAGAGATAGTACTTTCTGCTGGTACCACCAATAACTATGGTAAAAGAATAGAACGAAACGCTCTTCTGAGTATGGCGTTTTCCACCCCATAGTTATGTGTTCCTATCTTCCCATACCACCATCCCAATTACGCAGAATTTACCCTCGATGAGAATTAAATTTAATCCCTCGGGATAAAACTTTCTTTACATTTAAATAGAATAGATTTCATAGTTACTTTATATTTAAATGAAAAGGTTAATAATACAGATAGGGTCTGTTTACATCTCCACTGATTGAAAAGTGTTCACAATACAAATTGAATATGTTTTTATTTATATTTACACTGGTTTGAAGCTTGAAAACTTACATTAATTTTAAAGTGACTATGTTTAAAGGGACATTTACACTGCTTTGAAAATGTAAGTATTATACTTAGAATGTACATCATTTCTTTCATCTTTCCCTCCCTGCTCCATAGGAACCTGGGACTTTATTCTTTTAGTTCTCTTTACGAAATTAGCAATAAAGCAATCACCAGCCCGTGCAGTGGTGGTTCATGAATCATCATTCTATACGCTGAGGTTGCCAGCCTCAAATGACTTTGACATCCACAAGCGAGTTTCACATATTAAAATTCACATGGTAATATATATATATATATGTATATGTATATGTTAGTTTACATGTTAGTAATAAATATGAAATGTAAATCACAACTTACGCCAATCCTGACTGACAAACTTTTTCCGAATAAAAGATACTTGAGTCGGCCTCTTACACTCGTCTGGGGTGTCGTTAATTTAATAAGTTCCCTCTCTGACTTCGTGTGTGGTCCTTCAGTTTCCTCAGTCCTGGTTTCCTTATTTAAAATGCTAGAGAATTCCTGGGCTATATTGTAAGTCCTGATAAATACTCCAATAAAAGGTGTGCGGTATATTAAGAAGGAATTCTGAATTCTAATTCTTCACTGTAGCAATCTGGTGTCTTGGCGAGCGATTTCTCAAGTGAAATAGCTTGAGAAAAGGATCAGATTATATTCCCTGCCTTCTCACGCCTTCGTTTGTTATGAGCTATTAAAAAAAACTCCAATTATATTCAAACAGGCGGGTTATGGGATAATTTCAAAATATTCCGACATCGGATAATTTTGAACGTAAGGCAGAGGTCAACTCTGCCATATATGGTAATAAGAAGACCGATGCCCTTGTGTACAAACTTACAGACAGATCAGTAAACTCACACAACAGCGTGTTCAAAGTGTAACCATCATTACTTTATCAGAAAGTACTCGTCATAACAAGTAGAACAGGAAATGCTTATGTCATAAGTTTCCGCCGCGTACACGAGATCTTGTGCTAATCTTAGCCAAGCTGTGCCACTCACTTGCGACTGCGAGTAATTATCTCAGCAAATCTGGGTAGTGTCATGCAAAGGTGATTATTATCACCTATAGGGAGTGTCGAACGGTTCGCCAATACTCATATATCTGCTACTTAGCAGAAAAATAACGAAGAAAGAAAGAAAGAAAAGTGCAATAATTGAGAGCACATAATAAAAATCAGTACTACAAATGTACCAATCCTGCCGGCGTGAAACAAAGATCGATAGGGGCCGCCCCGTTTTGTCACATCAAAGATAGATCTTGTGAAAGTCTACAATGTTCGTTTTTATTCAAGTAAGTCTATACTCAGAATGCTAATGTTCAATTTATGTTTAACATTTTATTAACAAGCTTTCTTGTCATTAGTCCGCACTGAATGTTCATGCTATGATAGTAGGGCCTATACATTCTACTATTTTCGGGTTCTTTTTCTAAAAGGCCGCAGACTCCATATTTTAATTTTAATGCTAAATCAATTTCTTGTAAGTGTTGGTATTGTCTGCACAAATCCATTATGATTTGGGTGTTGATTTTAAGCAGTCAGTAATTTCTCCTAGGCAGAATGTAACGCCAGTGGCTGTTTTACAAGCCATATCAGAAGCAGGACTTTCAAATGACTTTGGTCAATCTTTATGACTTGCCACAAGCAGGGGCGGACTGAGTGTAGCGCAGTTCGAGCACTACCAGAGGGCCTACAACAGTGGAGAGGGTTTATGCTCACCTAACCTCCTACTCTAACCAATAGCCTAATCCATGTGGAATCCATGATCAGGGACCAATTACCGTTTTCTACCCGATCACTGTCAATCCGCCCCTGCCAAGAAGTAAGGGCATAACTCAGTGGGATCAGCCAGCAATTGACACTACATAGGAACAGAGCACTGTCTAGGAATTTAACCTCTCTTTTTTTATCATGCTTCTTTAAAAGTGTGAATGTGTGTGGTGCACGCATGTAAGGAGTGCAAGTGTATGTGAATGTTTATCCAGGGATGGGCAATACCTTCTCCAGACGACACATGTAGCTAACTGGCAATAGACAAGGGGCAAACAGGATTACACTGACAAACAACATTTTTCTTTCTTATATAAGAATAAGTGGGGAGCCGCGCTGGTGTAATGGCTTCGGCGTTGTACTGGCGACCAGGTGTTCATGGTTCAAACCCGGGCGTCGGCGTTTGAAGAAATGTTTACGGCCGGAAATTTGACTGAATAGCCTGAACGGCTCCTGTGGTAAACCCTCTGTGGATGGGAAGGAGCGAAGCTCCTGACCGGGTTGGAAGGAAAGTCCTCAGGTTCCCCAGCCTCGCAATGACATGTCATTGGGCTGAAGGGGCTGAAAGCCCAAGTGCCGCTGGTTAAGGAAAAAAAAAAAAAATAAGAATAAGTGTTCTTAGGTCAGTTTCTTGCGCTGATTTCAAATCTAAAATCCGTTTATCTCTATCACATCGGGTTATTAAGATATTTGTGAATAAATAAATTTTTGGGAAACCGTTATTTGCTCCGTTTCATTTTTACTATATAACTTATTAAAAATTAATAAAATGCAAAATAATTCTACTTTTTATACTGCTAAAAGATGCATGACATATGTTACGCTATTTTTCAAATAGTTACTGTATTTTGAAATAATTCTGAGCAAAATATGGCTTCTAGAAGTTATAGAAATTCGGCTGATCTGTTCTGTTACATGTGCGGATATTTTACCGATCGTGTTCACCAGAAAAACTTTACACCATTACTAAAGAAAGCATATCAACTTTATTTCGAATCGAAAGTTGATGATGCAAATAAATCTTGGAAGCCAAATGCAGTTTGTTCGACTTGTGCAAATACATTGGCAGGTTGGTTACGAAAATCGCCGAAGCATAAGTCGATGCCTTTTGGAGTGCCAGTAATATGGCGTGAACCGACAAATCACGCTACTGATTGTTACTTCTGCTTGACAAATATCCATGGTTTCACTTTTAAAACTAGAAAGTCTGTGGTTTATCCAAATATTGAATCGGTTTCGAAACCAGTGCCTCATGATCCAATCACGTGTCTGACCCCAGTTCCACCAGAACAATATCCGTTGGACGTGAATGAACCATCAGAAATTGATAGTTTACCTGCTTTAGAAACTAATTCTGACTCGGATTATATACCAGTGAATGATGGTGTTCACTTATTGACCATTGTAGTGGATTTGATGGTATTGTATGATGGTGATATTACTACGTGTGATGCATGAGGTCAGCTGTGAAGGCTCCTGAGATAAAATGTAGCTGTGAATTGTCAGAAGGCCCTTCTTGCTACCACTACGACCTCACACCTATCTTTTTTTACTAATGAATGTGGCTACGTTAAATGTCTAGGGTAATGATATGTAATGTGTTGTGGTAGTTTACATACACACACACAGATATTTACTAAGTCTAATAATATTAATAAATGTTATAATACACTGAACTAACTCAAGTGTGTAAAATTTGGATAGTAATTTTCTTACATTTATTTTTTCTGAACCAAGGTTTTATTTTGGCCAGAACATATGAAAGGTTTATCAATTATGAAAGAAATGCATGAATATTACATAATAAATGCAAGGTGTGTACATATATATGTTACTAGACTAGTTAATATTATTATTGTTTACAGTATTAATCTATTTGGGAGAACAGTTAATGGATGTGCTGTTGGGGTGGCCTCATCACTCCCTGTCTATGGCGATTACACATTGTCCAGTTAATTGATGGAATTTTTATGGGTGTGTTAGGAAATAAGTTGAGTTGGTGAATTCTCAGCAGACCAGGCGCTCACGTAGCTTGAAGGTGTAGCTCTGGTGCTGAGATCTGGTGGCCCCCACCTCTCCGTGCTTGGGGACAATATCAGAAGTCTGGTGGCCCCACCTCTCCGTGCTTGGGGGCAATATCAGAAGTCTGGTGGCCCCACCTCTCCGTGCTTGGGGGCAATATCAGAAGTCTGGTGGCCCCACCTCTCCGTGCTTGGGGGCTATAATAGGCTGCTCTGACCAAATATTACTGCACGGGTCCACTCTGGTAAAATTCAACAACTCATTTGACACCGCATTGGTGCCAACTGAAACTCACAGCTCTGCAATCAAAGTATTAGTCATGTGTCAGAATTCCATCCTCTAACCATTTCTGGACACAACACTACACAACAACAACACCACATAGACGGGTCAGATCTTTCTGACCAAACAACACATCTTACCAAGTTGGTTTCACATAGGCTAAGTTCTCCCAGACTACGTATTCTGAAATAGGTTCATTAGTTTCCTGCCATAGAATAGGATAGGTGATATGTTTCACTGATCTCAACACTTGATCTGTCCTTCCTAATCCTTGCTGGAGTTTATGTATTTTATTTGTCTCTAGACCCTGAACTGGGGCGGGGGGTCTAGAGCGAACCCTTACTTGTTGTAAGGAACAGATTATGCTATTGCAGTATCAAATCACTCGAAACCTTAAACAAATATTAAAATGTACAAAGAAATAATTTCAGTCTTACCAGAAATATGAATATAGAACACAGTTAAATAAATGCTAGCAAAACTCAGCTGAGCTGCTGGCCTTATGATGGCGTCCCTCTAAATATTTCAATAGCTTCTGGGAATTACACCACTTAATAATTCACTGTGTCTACAAGGACAGCTAATACTGAATGGCACAAAATGCGCGTCTGAGCGCCGATAATATCTTCATCTATGGCCAATCACTGCCTTTTCTTTTTCAAATTCAAATATCCTACCACAAAGTCATTTCAGTCATACCTCAGTCAAGTATGCCTTATTGTCTGTTGGTCCGTCCGTCTCTACTTGCGTTTCACAAAAAAAACACACTTGTTTTTTTTTGAACCAACCCTGCCTTCCCCTACACAATTTTGCCTTTAAAGTTATTTTTAGCCACAATTCACCATCCCACCCCGTCTCTTCATTCCAACTAGATTTTAGCATTTGCGTCTTCAAGGCCATAATTTTTTGAAAATTAGTGACATGTTTTATCTCAATGCAGACGTTCGCTGATATGAACAACACAGTCTTTTGTCAATATCTTTCTTATTATATGTCCGTCTGTATAAATGAAAGCATATTATTTCACTGCTCAAGATGGGCCATCCGGCCAGCTAGGTTTTATATTCCTAACATTATTATTAAGAAAAGTTACTTTTCAAATATTTTCTAGAATTTTCTGGAATGCGCTCATCACTGCATTCAAATAAACGGGCTAAGTTATAGCAAAAGCGTCCAATAAATGACTGTTTTGTATAATATCCAAGATCCCTTTTGTCGATTTCTTTACTTTATGTCAGCTTGGGGACGTGACTTTTTCCTCCTTTCCCCACCACTTGCGCCTTTTAGCATTGCTAGTTTCAAGCACGCGTTCAGTCAGATTTTTCCTTTTGATCTCCGTTTTCATCCCGTTCCGTTTTGCCTTCAAGTCTAACAATTTAATTTCCATGGCGGGTGATGACCCGCGGCGTGGGCGATCATGTATTCTAGCAGCTTACGCATTAGTTTTATCCCTACGTTGTATCATTGGAGATATTTTAACGTTGTATCACGGTTAATTTTGTGACACATCTCCCCACTTGAAAACATGCCTACGGCAAGTTCTAAAACCAGTGATACACATAGATAAAATCTCTCCTTACGCCTGCCATTACTCTAATTTTGATCACAGGGGTGCCGACTGAGGAAATCTGCACCGACATTCAATTTGCCTGGGATATATTGGATACTAAACTGATAAGGTTGAAGCAATAAAGACCACCTCAGCAATCTTGCGTTTTCATGCTTAGCCTGAGATAAGAATACGAGAGGCTGATGGTCCGTTTCGACCACAAAAGTCCTACCATACAGATAGATTTGAAACTTCTTTATGGCCCAGATTAACGCTAAACATTCTTTTTCGCTTGTGGAGTATCCTTGTTCCGCCTTATTCAATTTGCGGCTTGCATAAGCGACTGGTTTCAGTTCCCCATTAGGTGAAGATGATCTTTGCAACAAAGCCGCTCCGAGTCCTACATTACTTGCATCGGTTCTTAAGACAAAATCCTGTGTCAAATCAGGCAGTTTGAGAATAGGCTTGCTAGTGAGTTTTTCCTTTAAGTCTTGGAACGCTAATTCACTTTGCGCAGTCCAATTAATTTTATCTGGAAGTCCCTTGCGAGTCAGATCAGTCAGAGGAGCACAAATAGAGTTAAAATCTTTGATATATTTTTGATAAAATCCGCATAACGACACGAATGATCGCACGTCCTTTTTTGTTTGTGGTCTAGGTGCTCTCTGCAGTTTTTCCAAGTTCTTGGGATCAGGGGGCATGCTACCCTGATATACAGTGTGTCCCAAGAATTCCAACTCTTTGCATCCAATACAACATTTTGTTGGCCTAGCAGTTAAGTTCGCCTCCCTAAGCCTATTAAATAACATTTTTAGAGCTTCAATGTGTTCTTCAAATGTCTCTGTGGCGACGAGAATATCATCCATGAAATTCGTGATACATGGGTTATTCAGGGGATCCAACAATTTGCGCATCATCCTTGAAAATACACTCGGAGCATTTTTCAGTCCGAATGGTAGCATGTTGAATTCATAATGTCCATCCGAAGTGCTAAAAGCCAAATAAGGTCTCACTTCAGGCTTCACTGGGATCTGGTAATAGCCTTTACTAAGATCCACCTTTTAAAAGTATTTTGCCTTGTTCAGTCTGGCAAATAACTGTTTTGTGTCTGGTAATGGATCCACTTGTCCTTCTGTGACAGCATTCAGTTTCCTGTAATCTATGCACAGTCTGTGTTCCCCAGACGGTTTTCTCAACAATACGACACTAGAGCTAAAAGATGATTCAATGTGTGAAATAATCCCCTCCTTCAACAAATAATCTATTTCTTCCTTCAATGCCTTCTCCTTCGCGAACGGAATAGAATAGGCTCTCATACAGATTGGGTTTGAGTCTACCAGTTTCATGTCATACTGTAGCAAATTTGTATGGCCTGGTTTATCTGTTAATACATCTGTATGTTCCTCCAGAACCTGTTGAACTCTCTCCCTCTGGTTTTTAGTCAGGTGCTTACTGACTTTTACCTGTGCTGCTGTTTCACAAGGATGTAATGGGTATTCATGTGAAGTGAGTGGTTCCTTTTGCATTTGAGTTGCGATAGCTAAGGTCAGTAAGGGGGTGCTTTCCTGGAGTGGTCTGTCCAGATACTTCTTTAACAGGTTTACATGATAAACTTTCTCCTTCCCCTTTTTGTCAATTTTATAGTTTGTTCTAGACACCTTCTCTAGAACCGTATATGGACCTTGCCATCCAATTTGTAATTTTATTCTGGCTTCCGGGGGTAGTAGAAGCAGCAGCACCTTCTCTCCCACTGCCAGTTCTCTGTCCTTTGCCTTCCTATTAAAATATGCTGCATGTTTCTTCCTGGCTTGTTTCAAATTATCATTTGCCAGTTTCCATCCAGCTTTCAAACGAGTGGTCAGTTCGTTCACGTATTGATAAGATGAGGTAACAGTCTCTTCCGCCTTCTCATCTGTCCAGGTCCTTAATAGTGCTACATCTGGACCTTTAATTTATCATACGTATTTTTCATGGAACCCCCGTCTGGTCCCGTCCATTAGAAGCAACTATAGTGAGGACTTTTCTTCCTAGAATCATCACTCACAAAATCGACCACTACCAATTTTTTTTTTTGGGTTTTATCTCCCACTTTAGATTGCTTATGAGAGATCTTCGCTCCCTTTTTTTTTTCTGTTCTTCCAGTTTATATAAGTCTGACCGAGGGATTGTCATCCTATCCTGGGTAAATTTCTTCTTTGTACTCTTCGCATAGTGGCCATGTTAAATCCATTCAAGTGAAACTGGGTGTGAAAAGGGGGCTCCCATTCCACTTTGTCTACCCGAGTATCATAATTTTTCTTTCCTGGCCTAATTTTGCCCCGTGGCGTTTCTAGGTCCTGCACATAGTTTCCCTTTGTGGGTGTTCCCTCATGAAATACGCCACATGCTTCTACAAAGTTTTCAATATCGACATTTACGTCGGGCCAATAGTATTTTCGAGCAACTTTTTGGCAGATGGTACCGACTTTCTCATGGTCACCATCTTTTCCAACATGTAAGCTCCTTATTAAATTTGCCCTATATATCTTGGGAAGAACCAACTGTCCGTGACCAGTGGATCTAGTTCCTGTCTTCCTATATAGCAATCTGTTCTTCATAAAATATTCCCCCTTGCTCGGAGGTGTGTGTGGCATTTGGGCAATTTTTTAAAACATGGCTTGAGTGTCCTATCCTCAGCCTGCGCCTTCCTCATCTCCTCTGGATGAGCATTTATAGGTTCACTTTCTTCCTCCTTCTTCTGTGACCTGGTCTGCACTGTCGCCATGATCACAGGTCTCTCGGGATTCCCCAAGAAGACGTATCTACACCCCAATATCAGAGGGTAGATTGGTTCATCTATCACTGCTGCTCTGATTTCTCCTTCCACATAGCGAGTTTTCACCGTTATCCTTGCGATGGGAAGTGTCATGAGTGGTATGTCCTTAGTTGCCCCTTGTATTTCCACTGTTTCTGTGGTATACTGACTTGGGTCCACTAGGCTAGACTTCACAACTGAATCATAATCCAAACCTGTATCATAAAGGCACCTTATGGTGACCCCCATTACAAATAACATCCTCACAAACTGGGGGGTGATAAGGTTCCTGCTGTCCCTTAGGATTAACCTTTAATCTTTGCGTCCCCGACTTCATTGCAGCAATGTTTGAAGGTTTCCTTCTACAAAATTCGGTGTTATGGTTATCTTTCTTGCATCATTTACACCATTTTTTTCCTTGGTTATGCGGTTTTCTTTCATTGGATTTTTGGTCATTGAACTGTGAGTTTCTGTCTCGGTAGTCATTTCTTGGCCGTTCAAAGTTTGTCCTACCTTTATTTCCCTGCTCTCTATTATCAAATTTATTAAATTGCTGTGGAGCTTTAAAATTGTCTATGTGCTTCTTTTTAGCACCACTTACCTCTGCCTGGGCTGCCTGATACCTTTCAGCGACATTTAAAATTTCCCCCAACTTCTCTGCACCTTGTTCCATGAGAAATTTTCTCATGTCTGGAGCCATGGACTCTCTCAATTGCTCAATCATGATCATTCCTTAAGATCTTGGGTCTTCCCCAGAGCCGTCCATTTCTCCAAATAGGTTTCTAGTCTGGCAGAGAATTGGTGGTATGTCTCCCCAGACAACAGTTTGGCATTTCTAAATTTCTTACGATAAAATTCACCATTCTTCTCGTACCTCAATAACAAAGCCTGCTTTAACATGTCATAATTCTCCAGGTCTTCTCTGTTCATTTTTGCGAAGACTTCGTAAGAAGTACCTCTCAGTCCCTGTGATAGCTTTAAACTCCACCTCTCTCTCTCTAACCCATATGTAGTAGCTAATAACTCAAAACGTCCTAGGTACCCCTCTATGTCATCGTCTTTTTCAACAAAATGGGCTAAATGAAACCCCATAGCTGAGTTTGAGGCTCCCAGACTGGGCGTAGCATCTGAGGCAAAAGGGCTGGCACCATTTTCAGGAGCCGGGCCTTGTAATTCCAGCTCCCTTAGTCGTAATTCGTGCTCCCTGTAGTAAATCAAACATTGGTTGCATTTGCAACCCTTCTATCTTAATCCTGTGCCTCTTGCGGACTTTCGGCAGTCAACCTTTTATCTTCTGCCTCCCTTTCGGCCTTTTTATCTTCTGCCTCCCTTTCGGCAGTCAATTTTTTTATCTCTGCCCTCACCTTTGCTGTCGTTTTTTTGTCTTCTGCCTCAATGCTTTAGCCTGCTCTTTGTCTTTGCCTCAATGTTTGTCAGTTTTGGCCCGCTAGTTGCCTTGTAAGATGAATCTAGTTATCCATTTCGTCAGCCTTTTTGAGAAGGCTTTAGTTCTCTATCAGCCTCAATTTGTAACCTCTTCCCTTCAGCTAATCTTTCAGCCTATAATTTTCTTTCAGCCTTTATTTCTAATCTTCTTTCTTCCCGTTCAATATATTTATCACATTCAGCCGTTACATATTGTATTAAAATCTGACCATCCATTCCCCATCTCCTTTGCCGTCAGCACAGCAGCTGATCTAAATTTTTGCAGCTCCGCCATACTTTTTAAAAATCAAATCTAGCAATGTGCAAAAATAAAATTTCCAACCACTAAAGTACTTCTAATTACTTAGTCTAAAATAATTTCTAATTAATTAAATTAAACTACCACTACCACTGGCTGTGAAGATTCACCAACTTTTATTTTTCAGGGACACTTTTAATTTTAAGGGACACTTTTAATTTTTATAATGTGTTCCCCTAATTAATTCTCCCCCCAGGAGAGATCCTAATATACTTAATGGGCTAATTATCCCCGGGACAAAGAGACCCCAATATATGTAGTGGGATTTTGATGGTATTGTATGATGGTGATATTACTACTAAGTGTGATGCATGAGGTCAGCTGTGAAGGCTCCTGAGATAAAATGTAGCTGTGAATTGTCAGAAGGCCCTTCTTGCTACCACTACGACCTCACACCTATCTTTTTTTTTTACTAATGAATGTGGCTACGTTAAATGTCTAGGGTAATGATATGTAATGTGTTTGGTGGTAGTTTACATACACACACACAGATATTTTGACTAAGTCTAATAATATTAATAAATAATGTTATAATACACTGAACTAACTCAAGTGTGTAAAATTTTGGATAGTAATTTTCTTACATTTATTTGTTCTGAACCAAGGTTTTATTTTGGCCGAACATATGAAAGATCTAGCAATTATGAAAGAAATGCAGTTTTTTTAGCGAACTAATTCTATATATGAATATATTACATAATAAATGCAAGGTGTGTACATATATATGTTACTAGACTAGTTAATATTATTATTGTTTATAGTAGTAATCTCTATTTGGGAGAAACAGTTAATGGATGTGCTGTTGGGGTGGCCTCATCACTCCCTGTCTATGGCGATTACACATTGTCCAGTTAATTGATGGAATTTTTTATGGGTGTGTTAGGAAAATAAGTTGAGTTGGTGAATTCTCAGCAGACCAGGCGCTCACGTAGCTTGAAGGTGTAGCTCTGGTGCTGAGATCTGGTGGCCCCACCTCTCCGTGCTTGGGGGCAATATCAGAAAGCTGGTGGCCCCACCTCTCCGTGCTTGGGGGCAATATCAGAAGTCTGGTGGCCCCACCTCTCCGTGCTTGGGGGCAATATCAGAAGTCTGGTGGCCCCACCTCTCCGTGCTTGGGGGCTATAATAGGCTGCTCTGACAAAAATATTACTGCACGGGTCCACTCTGGTAAATAGTCGCTTGCACTTCTTTTTCCATTCAACAACTCATTTGACACCGCATTGGTGCCAACTGAAACTCACAGCTCTGCAATCAAAGTATTAGTCATGTGTCAGAATTCCATCCTCTAACCATTTCTGGACACAACACTACACAACAACAACACCACATAGACGGGTCAGATCTTTCTGACCAAACAACACATCTTACCAAGTTGGTTTCACATAGGCTAAGTTCTCCCAGACTACGTATTCTGAAATATGTTCATTAGTTTCCTGCCATAGAATAGGATAGGTGATATGTTTCACTGATCTCAACACTTGATCTGTCCTTCCTAATCCTTGCTGGAGTTTATGTATTTTATTTGTCTCTAGACCCTGAACTGGGGCGGGGGGTCTAGAGCGAACCCTTACTTGTTGTAAGGAACAGATTATGCTATTGCAGTATCAAATCACTCGAAACCTTAAACAAATATTAAAATGTACAAAGAAATAATTTCAGTCTTACCAGAATTATGAATATAGAACACAGTTAAATAAATGCTAGCAAAACTCAGCTGAGCTGCTGGCCTTATGATGGCGTCCCTCTAAATATTTCAATAGCTTCTGGGAATTACACCACTTAATAATTCACTGTGTCTACAAGGACAGCTAATACTGAATGGCACAAAATGCGCGTCTGAGCGCCGATAATATCTTCATCTATGGCCAATCACTGCCTTTTCTTTTTTCAAATTCAAATATCCTACCACAAAGTCATTTCAGTCATACCTCAGTCAAGTATGCCTTATTGTCTGTTGGTCCGTCCGTCTCTACTTGCGTTTCACAAAAAAAACACACTTGTTTTTTTTTGAACCAACCCTGCCTTCCCCTACACAATTTTGCCTTTAAAGTTATTTTTTAGCCACAATTCACCATCCCACCCCGTCTCTTCATTCCAACTAGATTTTAGCACTTGCGTCTTCAAGGCCACAATTTTTTGAAAATTAGTGACATGTTTTATCTCAATGCAGACGTTCGCTGATATGAACAACACAGTCTTTTGTCAATATCTTTCTTATTATCTGTCCGTCTGTATAAATGAAAGCATATTATTTTTACACTGCTCAAGATGGGCCATCCGGCCAGCTAGGTTTTATATTCCTAACATTATTATTAAGCAAAGTTACCTTACAACTATTTTCTAGAATTTTCTCGAATGCGCTCATCAATGCATTCAAATACACGGGCTAAGTTATCGCAAAAAGCGTCCAATAAATGACTGTGGCGTATAATATCCAAGGTCCCTTTTGTCGATTTCTTTACTTTATGTCAGCTTGGGGACGTGACTTTTTCCTCCTTTCCCCACCACTTGCGCCTTTTAGCATTGCTAGTTTCAAGCACGCGTTCAGTCAGATTTTTCCTTTTGATCTCCGTTTTCATCCCGTTCCGTTTTGCCTTCAAGTCTAACAATTTAATTTCCATGGCGGGTGATGACCCGCGGCGTGGGCGATCATGTATTCTAGCAGCTTACGCATTAGTTTTTATCCCTACGTTGTATCATTGGAGATATTTTAACGTTGTATCACGTTTAATTTTGTGACACATCTCCCCACTTGAAAACATGCCTACGGCAAGTTCTAAAACCAGTGATACACATAGATAAAATCTCTCCTTACGCCTGCCATTACTCTAATTTTGATCACAGGGGTGCCGACTGAGGAAAATCTGCACCGACATTCAATTTGCCTGGGATATATTGGATACTAAACTGATAAGGTTGAAGCAATAAAGACCACCTCAGCAATCTTGCGTTTTCATGCTTAGCCTGAGATAAGAATACGAGAGGCTGATGGTCCGTTTCGACCACAAAAGTCCTACCATACAGATAGATTTGAAACTTCTTTATTGCCCAGATTAACGCTAAACATTCTTTTTCGATTGTGGAGTATCCTGGTTCAGCCTTATTCAATTTGCGGCTTGCATAAGCGACTGGTTTCAGTTCCCCATCAGGTGAAGATGATCTTTGCAACAAAGCCCCTCCGAGTCCTACATTACTTGCATCGGTTCTTAAGACAAAATCCTGTGTCAAATCAGGCAGTTTGAGAATAGGCTTGCTAGTGAGTTTTTCCTTTAAGTCTTGGAACGCTAATTCACTTTGCGCAGTCCAATTAATTTTATCTGGAAGTCCCTTGCGAGTCAGATCAGTCAGAGGAGCACAAATAGAGTTAAAATCTTTGATATATTTTTGATAAAATCCGCATAACGACAATAAAATATATGTACGAATGACTCGCAATACTTGCCCAGTTCACCCCCAATGCAACGATACTTGTTTTGTTTGTTTGAAAGAAATCTAGGTTTTAACCATATCGCGTTTCAATCTGCAATGATTTTTTATTCAGGGGATCCAACATTTGCGCATCATCTTGGGCATTTTTCAGTCCGAAATGGTCATGCTACCCTGAAGTGCTAAAAGCCAAATAAGTGTCTCACTTCAGGCTTCAAGAATACTCTAAGATCCACTTTTGACTCTTTTTCAATGTCAAATAACTGTTTTGTGTCTGGTAATGGATCCACTTGTCCTTCTGTGACAGCATTCAGTTTCCTGTAATCTATGCACAGTCTGTGTTCCCCAGACGGTTTTCTCAATACGACACTAGAGCTAAAAGATGATTCACTGTGTGAAATAATCCCCTCCTTCAACAAATAATCTATTTCTTCCTTCAATGCCTTCTCCTTCGCAAACGGAATAGAATAGGCTCTCATACAGATTGGATTTGAGTCTACCAGTTTCATGTCATACTGTAGCAAATTTGTATGGCCTGGTTTATCTGTTAATACATCTGTATGTTCCTCCAGAACCTGTTGAACTCTCTCCCTCTGGTTTTTAGTCAGGTGATTACTGACTTTTACCTGTGCTGCTGTTTCACAAGGATGTAATGGGTATTCATGTGAGGTGAGTGGTTCCTTTTGCATTTGAGTTGCGATAGCTAAGGTCAGTAAGGGGGTGCTTTCCTGGAGTGGTCTGTCCAGATACTTCTTTAACAGGTTTACATGATAAACTTTCTCCTTCCCCTTTTTGTCAATTTTATAGTTTGTTCTAGACACCTTCTCTAGAACCGTATATGGACCTTGCCATCCAATCTGTAATTTATTCTGGCTACCGGGTAGTAGAAGCAGCACCTTCTCTCCAACTGCCAGTTCTCTGTCCTTTGCCTTCCTATTAAAATATGCTGCATGTTTCTTCCTGGCTTGTTTCAAATTATCATTTGTAGTTTCCATCCAGCTTTCAAACGAGTGGTCAGTTCGTTCACGTATTGATAAGGTGAGGTAACAGTCTCTTCCGCCTTCTCATCTGTCCAGGTCCTTAATAGTGCTACATCTGGACCTTTAATTTATCATACGTATTTTTCATGGAACCCGTCTGGTCCCGTCCATTAGAAGCACTATAGTGAGGACTTTTCTTCCTAGAATCATCACTCACAAATCGACCACTACCAATTTTTTTCTTGGGTTTATCTTCCCACTTTAGATTGCTTATGAGAGATCTTCGCTTTTTTCTGTTCTTCCAGTTTATATAAGTCTGACCGAGGGATTGTCATCTTATCCTGGGTACAATTTCTTCTTTGTACTCTTCGCATAGTGGCCATGTTAATCCATTCAAGTGAAGACTGGGTGTGAAAAGGGGGCTCCCATTGCACTTTGTCTACTTGAGTACCATAATTTTTCTTTCCAGGCCTAATTTTGCCCCGTGGCGTTTCTAGGTCCTGCACATATTTTCCCTTTGTGGGTGTTCCCTCATGAAATATGCCACATGCTTCTACAAAGTTTTCAATATCGACATTTACGTCGGGCCAATAGTATTTGCGAGCAACCTTTTGGCAGATGGTACCGACTTTTTCATGGTCCCCATCTTTTCCAACATGTAAGCTCCTTATTAAATTTGCCCTATATATCTTGGGAAGAACCAACTGTCCGTGACCAGTGGATCTAGTTCCTGTCTTCCTATATAGCAATCTGTTCTTCATAAAATATTCCCCCTTGCTCGGAGGTGTGTGGCATTTGGGCAATTTTTTAAAACATGGCTTGAGTGTCCTATCCTCAGCCTGCGCCTTCCTCATCTCCTCTGGATGAGCATTTATAGGTTCACCTTCTTCCTCCTTCTTCTGTGACCTGGTCTGCACTGTCGCCATGATCACAGGTCTCTCGGGATTCCCCAAGAAGACGTATCTACACCCCAATATCAGAGGGTAGATTGGTTCATCTATCACTGCTGCTCTGATTTCTCCTTCCACATAGCGAGTTTTCACCGTTATCCTTGCGATGGGAAGTGTCATGAGTGGTATGTCCTTAGTTGCCCCTTGTATTTCCACTGTTTCTGTGGTATACTGACTTGGGTCCACTAGGCTAGACTTCACAACTGAATCATAATCCAAACCTGTATCATAAAGGCACCTTATGGTGACTCCATTACAAATAACATCCTCACAAACTGGGGGGTGATAAGGTTCCTGCTGTCCCTTAGGATTAACCTTTAATCTTTGAGTCCCCGACTTCATTGCAGCAATGTTTGAAGGTTTCCTTCTACAAAATTCGGTGTTATGGTTATCTTTCTTGCACCATTTACACCATCTTTTTCCTTGGTTAAACGGTTTTCTTTCATTGGATTTTTGGTCATTGAACTGTGAGTTTCTGTCTCGGTAGTCATTTCTTGGCCGTTCAAAGTTTGTCCTACCTTTATTTCCCTGCTCTCTATTATCAAATTTATTAAATTGCTGTGGAGCTTTAAAATTGTCTATGTGCTTCTTTTTAGCACCACTTACCTCTGCCTGGGCTGCCTGATACCTTTCAGCGACATTTAAAACCTCCCTCAACTTCTCTGCACCTTGTTCCATGAGAAATTTTCTCATGTCTGGAGCCATGGACTCTCTCAATTGCTCAATCATGATCATTTCTTTAAGATCTTGGGTCTTCCCCAGAGCAGTCCATTTCTCCAAATAGGTTTCTAGTCTGGCAGAGAATTGGTGGTATGTCTCCCCAGACAACAGTTTGGCATTTCTAAATTTCCTACAATAAAATTCCCCATTTTTTTCGTACCTCAATAACAAAGCTGCTTTAACATGTCATAATTCTCCTGGTCTTCTCTGTTCATTTTTGCGAAGACTTCGTAAGAAGTACCTCTCAGTCCCTGTGATAGCTTTAAATTCCACCTCTCTCTCTCTCTAACCCATATGTAGTAGCTAATAACTCAAAACGTCCTAGGTACCCCTCTATGTCATCGTCTTTTTCAACAAAATGGTCTAAATGAAACCCCATAGCTGAGTTTGAGGCTCCCAGACTGGGCGTAGCATCTGAGGCAAAAGGGCTGGCACCATTTTCAGGAGCCAGGCCTTGTAGCTCCAGCTCCCTGAGTCGTAATTCGTGCTCCCTTTGCAACCTTCTATCTTCTGCCTCCCTTTCGGCAGTCAACCTTTTATCTTCTGCCTCCCTTTCGGCCTTTTTATCTTCTGCCTCCCTTTCGGCAGTCAACCTTTTATTTTCTGCCTCCCTTTGCTGTCGTTTTTCTTCTGCCTCCAATGCTTTAGCCTCTTTGTCAGCCTCAATCTGCAGCCTCTTAATTTCTCTATCAGCCTCAATTTGTAACCTCTTCTCTTCAGCTACCCTTTCAGACTCTAATTTTCTTTCAGCCTCTTTTTCTAATCTTCTTTCTTCCCGTTCAATATACTTATCACATTCAGCCGTTACATATTGAATTAAAATCTGACCATCCATTCCCATCTCCTTTGCCGTCAGCACAGCAGCTGATCTAAATTTTGCCAGCTCCGCCATACTTTTTAAACAAATCTAGCAATGTGCAAAATAAAATTTCCAACCACTAAAGTACTTCTAATTACTCTAGTCTAAAATAATTCTAATTAATTAATTAACTACCACTGGCTGTGAAGATTCACCAACTTTTATTTTCAGGGACACTTTTAATTATAAGGGACACTTTTAATTTTTATAATGTGTTCCCCTAATCTAATTCTCCCCCCAGGAGATCCTGATATACTTAATGGGCTAATTATCCCGGGACAAAGAGACCCCAATATATGTAGTGGATTTGATGGTATTGTATGATGGTGATATTACTACGTGTGATGCATGAGGTCAGCTGTGAAGGCTCCTGAGATAAAATGTAGCTGTGAATTGTCAGAAGGCCCTTCTTGCTACCACTACGACCTCACACCTATCTTTTTTTTACTAATGAATGTGGCTACGTTAAATGTCTAGGGTAATGATATGTAATGTGTTGTGGTAGTTTACATACACACACACACAGATATTTACTAAGTCTAATAATATTAATAAATGTTATAATACACTGAACTAACTCAAGTGTGTAAAATTTGGATAGTAATTTTCTTACATTTATTTGTTCTGAACCAAGGTTTTATTTTGGCCAGAACATATGAAAGGTTTATCAATTATGAAAGAAATGCATGAATATTACATAATAAATGCAAGGTGTGTACATATATATGTTACTAGACTAGTTAATATTATTATTGTTTACAGTATTAATCTATTTGGGAGAACAGTTAATGGATGTGCTGTTGGGGTGGCCTCATCACTCCCTGTCTATGGCGATTACACATTGTCCAGTTAATTGATGGAATTTTTATGGGTGTGTTAGGAAATAAGTTGAGTTGGTGAATTCTCAGCAGACCAGGCGCTCACGTAGCTTGAAGGTGTAGCTCTGGTGCTGAGATCTGGTGGCCCCCACCTCTCCGTGCTTGGGGACAATATCAGAAGTCTGGTGGCCCCACCTCTCCGTGCTTGGGGGCAATATCAGAAATATGGTGGCCCCACCTCTCCGTGCTTGGGGGCAATATCAGAAGTCTGGTGGCCCCACCTCTCCGTGCTTGGGGGCTATAATAGGCTGCTCTGACCAAATATTACTGCACGGGTCCACTCTGGTAAAATTCAACAACTCATTTGAAACCGCATTGGTGCCAACTGAAACTCACAGCTCTGCAATCAAAGTATTAGTCATGTGTCAGAATTCCATCCTCTAACCATTTCTGGACACAACACTACACAACAACAACACCACATAGACGGGTCAGATCTTTCTGACCAAACAACACATCTTACCAAGTTGGTTTCACATAGGCTAAGTTCTCCCAGACTACGTATTCTGAAATAGGTTCATTAGTTCCTGCCATAGAATAGGATAGGTGATATGTTTCACTGATCTCAACACTTGATCTGTCCTTCCTAATCCTTGCTGGAGTTTATGTATTTTATTTGTCTCTAGACCCTGAACTGGGGCGGGGGGTCTAGAGCGAACCCTTACTTGTTGTAAGGAACAGATTATGCTATTGCAGTATCAAATCACTCGAAACCTTAAACAAATATTAAAATGTACAAAGAAATAATTTCAGTCTTACCAGAAATATGAATATAGAACACAGTTAAATAAATGCTAGCAAAACTCAGCTGAGCTGCTGGCCTTATGATGGCGTCCCTCTAAATATTTCAATAGCTTCTGGGAATTACACCACTTAATAATTCACTGTGTCTACAAGGACAGCTAATACTGAATGGCACAAAATGCGCGTCTGAGCGCCGATAATATCTTCATCTATGGCCAATCACTGCCTTTTCTTTTTCAAATTCAAATATCCTACCACAAAGTCATTTCAGTCATACCTCAGTCAAGTATGCCTTATTGTCTGTTGGTCCGTCCGTCTCTACTTGCGTTTCACAAAAAAAACACACTTGTTTTTTTGAACCAACCCTGCCTTCCCCTACACAATTTTGCCTTTAAAGTTATTTTTAGCCACAATTCACCATCCCACCCCGTCTCTTCATTCCAACTAGATTTTAGCATTTGCGTCTTCAAGGCCATAATTTTTTGAAAATTAGTGACATGTTTTATCTCAATGCAGACGTTCGCTGATATGAACAACACAGTCTTTTGTCAATATCTTTCTTATTATCTGTCCGTCTGTATAAATGAAAGCATATTATTTCACTGCTCAAGATGGGCCATCCGGCCAGCTAGGTTTTATATTCCTAACATTATTATTAAGAAAAGTTACTTTTCAAATATTTTCTAGAATTTTCTGGAATGCGCTCATCACTGCATTCAAATAAACGGGCTAAGTTATAGCAAAAGCGTCCAATAAATGACTGTGGCGTATAATATCCAAGGTCCCTTTTGTCGATTTCTTTACTTTATGTCAACTTGGGGACGTGACTTTTTCCTCATTTCCCCACCACTTGCGCCTTTTAGCATTGCTAGTTTCAAGCACGCGTTCAGTCAGATTTTTCCTTTTGATCTCCGTTTTCATCCCGTTCCGTTTTGCCTTCAAGTCTAACAATTTAATTTCCATGGCGGGTGATGACCCGCGGCGTGGGCGATCATGTATTCTAGCAGCTTACGCATTAGTTTTATCCCTACGTTGTATCATTGGAGATATTTTAACGTTGTATCACGGTTAATTTTGTGACAACCATTCAGAACTTTCAGATCTAATACGTGATCTCGCTCTTACCAAAGGACAAGCGGAATTACTCGGTTTGCGACTCAAAGAATGGAATCTTTTAGCGCCCAATACTCCGATATCTAAATTTCGTCATAGACACAGAGAACTTGTTCAATACTTTGAGATGGATGATGACATTTGCTATTGCAAAGATGTAAACGGTCTAATGGTGCACCTCGGTCATGAGCACATAGTCAACGAATGGTGACTTTTCATCGACTCTTCCAAGACTAGTCTTAAAGCCATGTTATTGCATAACGGAAATTTATTTTCATCAATTCCAGTCGCCTACTCTGTTCATATGAAAGAAACTTATGACAATATGGCTATACATTTGGCAAAAATAAAGTACAGTGACTACCAATGGCGGATTTGTGGAGACCTAAAGGTCATTGCAATTCTCACGGGCATGCAGACTGGGTATACTAAATTTTGTTGCTTCCTATGTGAATGGGACAGCCGCAACAGACAGGAACATTATGCAAGAAAGGTGTGGCCTATCAGCAACAGACAGGAACATTATGCAAGAAAGGTGTGGCCTATCAGGGATCGTATGCAGCTCGGGCATAAAAATGTAATACACGAGCCATTAGTTAACAAAGACAGCATCATTTTACCACCGATACATAAAAGTTGGGGCTCATGAAGAATTTCGTAAAAGAGTTAGATAAAACGAGCAAAGCTTTCACTTATCTTCGAGAAAAGTTTCCGCAAGTTAGCGATGTAAAGATAAAGGAAGGTATCTTTGTAGGACCTCAGATTAGGAAAGTTATTGCAGACAAACAATTCGAGAACTTGTTACATGGTAGTGAACTTCGCGCATGGATGACATTCAAATCGATAGTCGATAACTTTCTGGGAAATCACAGATCTGTCGACTATGTGCATATTGTTAAGCAGTGCATAGATGCATACAGAATTATGGGCTGTAACATGTCCCTCAAAATCCATTTGCTCGATTCGCATCATGACTTTTTCCCTGACAACCTTGGCGAAGTCAGCAATGAACATGGAGAACGATTCCATCAAGATATCGCCGTAATGGAGTCACGTTATCAAGGACGGTGGAGTGTAACCATGCTTGCCGATTATTGTTGGATGCTTCATCGCGATGTACCACATGCCATTCACCGACGAAAGTCGACTGCAAAGAAATTCAAGCCTACATAACTGTTATACTTCTTGTACGAATGATGTAATACTGTATGCGTTGTTAAAAACCTTCAATTGCGTATTTCTAGAGATCCCGACCTGATAGAGAAAAACGGTTTGCAGATTTAAAAACAGCGCATTAAAATTGACTAGAAAAACATAGAAATGTTAGAGAAAGAAAAAAAATTTTTTTTTTGTTAGCCAGTGTTATTAGACCCGGCATAATGTTGTCTTAAAAAAACAAATCTTATATTTTTTTGTTTTATTTTGTTTTGTTGGCACTCCGAAAATACCCGCCTTCTCGGGGATTAATAGTAAACGTAAGTTTTCACGTACTTGCCAAAAACTGAATCGTTATCTGGACAATAATGAAGTCTTCGATTTTCATCTTCAGGAGCTGTACGTGAACTGTTTGAAGAATTTGGGTCAGAATTCAGAGTCGTGCTATTCTGATTTTATTCTGTTAAGCTTGACATTTGATCCATTTCACTTCAACATTGAAAATTCAACACACGAACTTAACAGTTGTGGCAGCGATGGTTAACGGTTGGTTGCTGCACACCGCCTTTGCTTACCCAGGACTTCTTTGCCTCAGAGGTTACGATCAACTTTATGATTGATTAATGAATGGTTACAACACACACAGTGAGCGACGACATAACGCTAAGCGGATCTTCTATACAAATAGGGAACGCCACAGTCAACTGGAATACTGTTTATTTACAATGTGGACTACTGCTGTTAACCGGACCTCCAACAATCTTGGTCCGTCATACTTCCTCTTTAACACTCGCTCACCATTGAGAATTATATTCAATATTGTAATGTCTTTTATCTACTATTGTTCAGATGTTACTAGTATCTACATCCTTTCCTCCGTCTAAGCACATGCTTGTCTATTGATACTATCGATTTAGGTTCAGGTTATTGAAGTGATAACCGGACTCCTCCGGGGTTGTTCCTTTCCCTGGTTCTAGATGGCCACTATCTTAGCCGAGTAACAGGACTACGGTATGGACGTAATTAACTCACTGTACGTACCCTTTTCTGAGGGGAGCTTAACTCGCTCTTTCGTTCTTCAGTCTGACAAGAATTTATAATTTCAATATGTTGGGTTATTGCTACCCAATCTTGTGTCCGTGCATTTAAGAAATTACACAGCACTTTGTCTACTTCACTATAGACTACCACATGACTGCCTCAACTACTTCAGTCCCCATCCTGGTCGGCCTGGATCACGCTTCTGAGTCATGCTGAGAAAAACGTGCCTAACCTCTGTTCTGTTTTGACTCTTCTTATGCGCAACCCTCTTTTTGCGCTCCCCTTTTTCTGCTCCCCTTTATACCAACTCCGGTATGTACCACTCTTCCTTCCCTTACTGCCACACAGTATACTGTTCTTAAAAAAAAAAAAACGCGGATGTGAAAATAATATGCTCATTTTGCAACGTCTGCAGGCGCACTAGGAAATTCATCTTAGGGGTCGTCCTGTCACTGAGATGTGAGAATATCTTCTGATAGATGTGAATCTGGCGTTTCCAGATTATTTTCTATATTTATCTCGACGTGGATCAGTGTTTTTCTTCAATCACTTTGATGAAGTCGAAATATAAATCTCGAATAATGGACGCGAATTTGGAGGCAGAGATGTGAGCTGAGTGTTGGTTTGGTTTTATGTTTGAATGAGTTGACGATGGTAGGTAATACTGCCAGTTCATGCTAATAACGCGAATTCTAAATGAACTTCAAGTATGTCAATAGAACTTTGATCAACTGAAGTATTCAGCAAAGGCTTGTCTAAAAGTTCAATGTATTTATTTACGGATACAAACACGATACGAAATAGTAGACGATACGTTTGATGCATGGACGATCAACAAGAATACATGACGGTGAATCAACTAATGTTCAGACAATTAATGTGTCTCTGTCATAGTCACTAAGGCATCGGCCGTTGACCTTCTACAAGGACATCGGGCTTATTATACATCTTCATAATACTTGAGAATGCAACCAAAATATACTGTCCTGCTCAATTGACTTCTTCCATAGACTGCTCAGACAGTTGATTAAAAATAAGATCCACACTTTCCTACATCAAGATAAATACAGGTTAGGAACTATCATTGGCTAACCTCTCCAATACGTGCCATGACCGAGGTGTCGGCACTTCGTAATACAATCTTCAAAATCCATTTTTAATAATAATTTCTCTCGTAGGATTACCACTACGTTTTACAAGTGAAGCTAACAGCTCATCTGATCCATTCTTGAAATCCTTACATGAGGACTCCAGCTAAATGCCAGTAATGAGTAGAGACATCACTTAAAAATCATCCATAAGATCACTTATCAATACATGGGTACCAGACTTACGTATACATCTTGACATTGGCTTCTGAGAAGAAAACCAGTCATCCACAATAGAAAATAATTCCCATACATAAGGGACACAATACAATCAAATACGGACGATCAGTCCGGCTTGACCCTTCCAGATCTCTCTGACGTCATTCCCCTTCCAACGCTGGTAACCCGTGCGCTAAGAGTCTCTCATACTCTACATAGTGCACACACGTGCGTGATAAAACATACGCACAAATAATATTCCTATCATAAGAATGGTGCGTAACTTTTTAACACAGGCAGGAACTGAGACTGCCATCTATGCAAAAGTACGCAACACTGAGTTTAGGCAAATTTTGACCAAATGGTCTAACAAAAAGATTCTCCAAGCTTTCACATTGATTTTTTTTTAAATCATTGAGCTTGCTTGATGCGTTCTTGACCGTGTAAGCATGTGACGGTATTGCCTCCCCTGCTTTGCAGTAGTGGTCCCACAGTGGCCAAAACTCAAGAGTATCTAATATGGGCTTCAAAGGTGTCTACCTTCGCACAAGATTGCTCTTGGCAGATATGCAGATAGAAGGTTAATGACGCTTCTACCACAGAGGAGTTTTCACAAGATATTCAGATAAGCGAAAACAATGCAGCATTTGAATGAGCACGTTAATTCTAGAATCTGCCGACAACTTTTGGGAATTAAGCTCGTGTAAGCTCCCCCTCTGATTTACTCAGTGGAATTATTATTATTCTGGTATAGCTCTGTTTAGAGTGTGTGTAGTAAATTGACTGAGACAAACATGCAGTAACTTTAAAACGATTAAATCGAAGTTAAATTTGTAAAATTACAAATAACAAAATTTAATAATCACCTACGTTTTAACAGTTTGAAAATAATTGAATAGTTTAGAAGAAAAGTTTCATCACTGATGGATAATAGGGACGATGAAAAACCACACTGCTCATGCTCGTCGCTGTCGGTGTAGGGTTGTAAGCTCGTTTCTCAGAAATGTCAAGGAGAGTCTACAAAGTTGGTCCTTCGTCTTAAAGCTGAGGCCACTGTTCCCTTCTTGTTCCAGAGATAGTACTTTCTGCTGGTACCACCAATAATTATGATAAAGAATAGAAACGAAACGCTCTTCTGAGTATTTCGTTTTCCGACACATACTTATGAGTCACCTTTCGTCTATTCCACCATCCCATTTATCTCAGCATTTACCCTCGATGAGAATTAAATTTAATCCCTCGGGATAAAACTTTCTTTTACTTTTAAATTGAATAGCTTTCGCTATACATTACATTTAAATGAAAAGGTTAATAGTACATATAGAATATGTTTACATTTACATTTCCACTGATTGAAAAGTGTTCACAATATAAATTGAATATGTTTTCCACTGATTTGAAAAGTTTGAAACTTCCTTTAATTTTAAAGTGCATATGTTAACATCGACATTTACACTGGTATTATACTTAAAATGTACATCATTTCTTTTATCTTTCCCTCCCTGCTCCGTATGGAACCTGGGACTCTTTATGCGTTTAGTTCTCTTTACGAAACTAGCAATAAAGCAATCACCAGCCCATGCAGTGGTGGTTCATGAATCATCATTCTATACGCTGACGTTGCCAGCCTCAATTGACTGGGACTTGAATCGGCCTCTTACGCCAATCTTTGCTCGCAAAAATTTTGCACAGATGAATAAAAGAGACTTGAATCGGCCTCTTACACGCGTCTGGGGTGTCGTTAATTTAATAAGTTCCCTCTCTGACTTTGTGTGTTTCCTCAGAGAGCGGCTTTCCTGATTAAAATAATAGAGATTTCCTGGGCTGTTTTTGTAAGTCCTGATAAATACTCAAATAAAAGGTGTCCGGTATGATAAAATGAAATTCTGAATTCAAGGCTTCACTCTGACAAGGTCTGGTGTCTTGGCACGCAATCTTTACAGTAGTTTTGACTAACTGAAGCGTCAGGTTATATTCACTGCCTTCCAACGCATTCGTTGTAATGAAACTCAGATGATCAGCCAATCTGATTTGAATATTTTGCATGACTCATCTAGCAAAATTTCAAACATCACTTTTCTGAAAATGGGCGGTAAACATCCGATTGCCGGGCAGGCGAACTTACAGACATATCGGTAACCTCACACGACAATCTGTTTAAGATGTAACAAATTATTACTTTCGCTAAAGTAATGTCTTATCTGTTGCTTGAGCACACACAGAATACGTCTCTTTACAACCTTGGCGGACACGCACCCGTGCTATATCAGTGATTAAGCAGATTGCGCTGGCGCGAGTACGTGTTAATCTGTGTACTGATATCGGCCGCGCCTGCGATTAACCAACTTTGTTGTCGATAATGTTCTCTCAGGCGCTCCTGCAAATGTTTAGTATTATCATCCACCTTGAGTGTCAGATAAACAGACAAGACACAATATAAAGTAGCGAAAGAATGTAGATACAAAATATCTGCTACTTAGCAGAGAAAGAAAGAAAGAATGTGCGACAATTGAAAGCACTCAATAAAATTCGTACCACAAATGTACCGATTCCTGAGTAGTGAAACAGAGATTAGGAAGAAGAATGTATCGCCCCAATCCATTCTGCGACAAAGCAAGACATGCATGAATAAAGTCATTTAAAGGAATTTCTGAATTTTCTCTTTTGATTAAAGTGATTGGAAAACATTTCATATGATGTGCCGAATAAATTATGAAATTGTCTACCCCCCCCCCCCCCCCCCCCCCCCCCCCCCCCCCCCCCCCCCCCCCCCCCAAAACCCCCCCCCCCCCCCCCCCCCCCCCCCCCCCCCCCCCCCCCCCCACCCCCCCCCCCCCCCCCCCCCCCCCCCCCCCCCCCCCCCCCCCCCCCCCCCCCCCCCCCCCCCCCCCCCCCCCCCCCCCCCCCCCCCCCCCCCCCCCCCCCCCCCCCCCCCCCCCCCCCCCCCCCCCCCCCCCCCCCCCCCCCCCCCCCCCCCCCCCCCCCCCCCCCCCCCCCCCCCCCCCCCCCCCCCCCCCCCCCCCCCCACCCCCCCCCCCCCCCCCCCCCCCCCCCCCCCCCCCACCCCCCCCCCCCCCCCCCCCCCCCCCCCCCCCCCCCCCCCCCCCCCCCCCCCCCCCCCCCCCCCCCCCCCCACCCCCCCCCCCCCCCCCCCCCCCCCCCCCCCCCCCCCCTCACCCCCCCCCACACCCCCCCCCCCCCCCCCCCCACCCCCCCACCACACCCCCCACCCCACCCCGTTGACAAGAGAAAACCAAACTCTTCACAACTCAGACGCGCAGGGTTGTAGTAACTGTAGCCATCGCGTAGACAGGATGAGACCAAAAGTGTGCCGGCTGCGCAGACGATGAAACTGTAAAAATAAGCAAAAGAATACAAAAGAATGAGATGGGTTGATTGTAAAAAAATAATGTATTAAATATGGCTAGTAGGACCTTGGTACATGAAAAGTGAACATTTATGTATTTACATCGTTAAAAATTATGTATATTATAAAAAATTGTACGGTAAAATTAATCATTAGCTGAGTACGTCAGACGGGTTGACACAGAAATATATTTGGTTAATACTGAGAGTAGCCCATCCTTTACTATTGGAACAAAGTATTGCTTTGTTAGAAACAAAATATACTATTGAAAGTACAAATATGAAACACACTAGTGATTTTACCTAGCACTGCTAGGGTTGTAATCTAGAATACTACACAGCCTGATTATACATACTGCACTCATCATAAACACCCAACAAACCAAAACAGCAAAAGCAACAAAGTTACACGACCCAAACTACCAACTAACACACCAAGCAACAGAATCAACAACATTTTTTTAAATCAAGTAAATCAAATCAAGCAAAGCATCAATAATAACCAAGCGGTAAAACCAACAAAACCCTTGAAATTAGTAAAACAAACAAAACAATTTTTTCCCCCGAACGAACCAAACTGCCAACCAACATAGCTGGCAAAATACCAATTACACGGAAAAAGGAAAGAAGGAAATGGATGAACCATTCTGTAATTTTAAACAACATCATCTAGAGTATGTACCACTGTGAGTTGCGTGGATCCACGAAGTATACCAGGCTAAGCGATGTGCTTTCACGGATTTCAGGATAAAGAAGCAAGAACACTCAGGATTTTACCAAGTGATCTTTTTCCAGTTCCACGTATAGTAAGTGGACAGTGGATACTGCAAGAAACAGAGGTTTTTTTAAAACAGACTTAGCTCGCACACATAAACATTTTCAAGTTGACTTGTGAGGTTGCAACAGCGTCTCGACGACATTGATTTCGGCAAATTGCATCCTCTGCCCATTTTCCAAGTAACGAAAGGTGGGCCCTTATTTTGAAGCTGTGAGCACGGAATGATTACATTCTTATATACCTTTATGTTTGGTATCGTTAAATTTTATCGCTGTCTTTAGACAGGGCAAAAGTGGATTGGTCACTTCCTCTGTTGACATATTTGCACATATGTATTATGAACGTGACTGAATTGCAATATTGTACGTTAATTTTTGCATTGAGCACATGTTTACAGACATAGTGAAGTCGATCATTTTTCTACTAAAAGTACTTCTGATCCACATATTGTCTCCACATTTAGCCTTTCAATATGCCACTTGAATGTGGAGTTACCCAGCCTCTCTTGTCTGTATTCCCCCCCCCCCCCCCAGATGGGCGGGCCGAAGGTGCGGCTTTGACTTTCTACCTACATGCAGGGAGAATACGCTGCAACATGGAAAGTGAATTATTTACTGTTTAATGACACCGTGAAAGATATGATCCATATTTCGACTAGACAGCTCTGTTGTTACACAGTAGACTATTTAGACTGGTGATATTTTTCTTTCTCAAACATTTCCTACCAATCAGAATTTTGGGTTTGTAAGAACAGAAATAAGTACATATTTTCATGTGAGTGAGATTGAAGGATTAAATGATAAAAATAAAATCCCCATTAGAATCAAAATTTGTTATCTGAAATTTGATGGAGGAGGGGAAAAATTCAGATGTAGAAAAATAAGTTGTTGTTTCCATCCTGGCATTTGAGCCCAGAGTCTAAAACAGAGACTTACGATCTCTGCCACCCAGACGCGAAGTTATGAGAAAAGGCGTAAATGGCGTCTTTTCTTGACTGAACACAGAACACATGCTTTGTCAGGATTTCAAAATGAGCCAAAACATGCAACAGTTTTGAAAGATACTTCATTTTTTTTGGTGTAGTCGAGGAATATCAAAAGTCGAAAAATAATTTTTTTTTGCAAGTAGAATTTCGACGCCTTTGGATTTGTGTTTCTAGTTAAGATCAACACTTAAGCTTTCAATGCTCCTTCCAGTTTACAGCTTCCTGGCATATTAGAATTAGGCTAGCATGTCCGGACATATAGACATACATACAGACAGGCACACTGACATATAAACATGTACATGCATTCACACACATGTACATACATAAGGGACCAACAGTTATATATATATATATATATATATATATATATATATATATATATATATATATATATATATATATATATATATATATATATATATATATATATATATATATATATATATATACACATATATATATATATATACATACATACATACATACATACATACACACATACACACATACACACATACACACATACACACACACACACACACACACACACACACACACACACACATATATATATATATATATATACATATATACATATATATATATATATATATATATATATATATATATATATATATATATATATATATATATATATATATATATATATATATATATATATATATATATATATATATATATATATATTTATATATATTTATATATTTATATATTTATAGATATATATAGATATATATAGATATATATAGATATATATAGATATATATAGGCTAGAAAGAGACAAAGAGTAAGAGGAAAGAGAGAGAGAGAGAGAGAGAGAGAGAGAGAGAGAGAGAGAGAGAGAGAGAGAGAGAGAGAGAGAGAGAGAGAGAGAGAGAGAGAGAGAGAGAGAGAGAGAGAGATTTCGAGTCATCCATACAAAAACAGCAAGTAAAATATATACTGCTCGTCAAAAGTCAAGGGCCACCCTATTATTTTCAATACTTTTTTATATAAGCGCATAGAACGATTAAATGAAGGACGTTTTTAGTAAAAATGGGTGCAATATCTTCCTCTGACAGACCTCTATACACGTTAAGCATAAAAACAACTCACCGACAACCGTGGTGATCACGTGCAATTTGGTTTGCTGACCATAAATCCACATTTTTAATCTGTTTTTTCAAACTTCCGTACAACCAAACAGGTGAAGTAATCGTGCTGATTGACATTCCACGTGCAATGGCGACTTTTTGTGAACAGAGTTCACTCTTAATTTGTTTTACAATCAGCAGACTTAGGGTAGTTTCATCACTTGCAAAAACCATGCCACCGAGAAGAAGTCTTGACACCTTACAAAGAATGAGGGCTATAGCATGGGTTGAAAGTGGTTTATCTGTCGGTGAGGTTGCTAGACGGCTTGCAGTGTCACACTCTACTATCCAAAGAATTTTGGAGAGATTTCAGGCCACAGGAAGTGTGGAGGATCGCCACCGGCCAGGTCGCCCTAAATGCACCAATAGACATGATGACCGGTACCTCTTGTTGTCAGCCCTGCGCCATCGAACAGTGACTTGTTCCACTCGAAGATGTCAGCTGAGACAAACTGTAAACGTTAATATCAGTCAAAGCACCATTCGCAGACGTTTACATGAATTTGGACTGGCTGCTCGACGTCCTGCAGTCAGAATCCCTCTTACTCCTGCTCATCGCAGAGCCCGTGTTGCTTGGTGTCGCGAGCACATCCGATGGACAAGACAACAATGAAGTCAAGTTCTCTTCACTGATGAATCTCGCTTGACTGTGTCATTCAATGATGGTAGGATTCGAGTTTGGAGACGACCAGGAGAGCGATTTACTGATGACTCAATTCGAGAGGTGGATCGTTATGGTAGGGGTTCTGTCATGGTCTGGGGAGTCTTCTACAGACACGGCAGGACCCCACTCTACATCATCCAAGGCAACTTGACTGGCCCAAGATACCAGAACGAAATCTTGAGACCAATTGTTCAGCCTGCTCTGGAGGCCATAGGTGGTAATGCCATCCTCCAAGATGATAACGCTCGACCCCATCGATCTCGTGTGGTGAATGAGTTTATTCAGCAACATGGGATCATCAGGACGGCGTGGCCAGCTCATTCACCTGACCTTTCTCCGATTGAACACCTCTGGGATGTCCTTGGTCGAAGATTCTCAACAAATCACCCCCTGCCAATGGATGTTGCACAGCTGACTGCATTTCTGCTTCAGGAATGGCAAGCTGTTCCTCAGGATACTCTTCGGACCCTTGTGGACTCGATGCGTCTACGCTGTCTTGAATGCCTTGCTGCAAACGGTGGTCATACCCGATTTTGAAATGTCTATTTGTCCAATATCTATTGTGTGACTTTTGGAAAGGTGGGTGACACACTTCACAGCTTCATTGCGTTTGAATGTGTGTTTCCATTTCTTTATGTGACATGTCAATTTGGTATTCAATAAATGCCGTTTTGACTGATACCAATTACGTTTATATCAGATTTGTTTTATGGTTTCAACCAAGGTTTTTCTAAGTGGCCCTTGACTTTTGACGAGTAGTATATATTGAATTAGTTTTGTGATGATATCCGAAATTTCACCGATCAAAATATAGCATATAGTTGTTTGTAGGTATAAAATAACATAGGAATTACCTCCCCAACAAAATACTAGTTGTTTTAACTAGGTCTCTAAAGGGTTAACGCATAAAATCGATAGTAGAATAAATGCAAATCTGACGTCACAGACTTGCAAGCCTTTAACCAAAACGCACGTTTGAATGTTAGTATCGTTAGAAATTGTTTATTTCTTGGAAAAGGGAGAGAGAGGGGGAAATAGTACGGAGTCCTGTTTAAACTAACGTCTGCATCTCGAAACTGAAACTAACTGTCCAAATCGAACGATAGGAAAAATAAAGACTAAAAAACAGACGATTAAAATGCTAATAATTAGTTATTAAATATATCATATTCTTTAGTCTAATATATTATCTTACGGTAGGAAGAAAGATATATTATTGGCATAAATATAGAGGAAAACGAAAATGGTAAAAATAATAGCCAGAAGTATGAAACCTTATGCATTAGATGACAGACGGTAGACTAAGTAAATATTATCGTTCTGTATTAAAATGACTTAGATAATACTAGCGATATGGTAGAATGAAGACACATATAGACGTGCATGGAGCTTCTTTACTGATGCTGGCCATATTAAGGGGTGTCTCCTGATTTGAAAATAGTAGGTTAACTTTTTGAAAAAAAGACGCATAGGAACGAAAGTCCCCTGATTGGTTGCTTAGAATAACTAAGAAGTGGGAATAAATACACAGAGAGACCAGCGTTCCTCGCCACTTTCAAATTATAAGTTCACTTGTGTAGTTATTGACGTATACAGACAAGTTGTGCTCATATGCCTTCGCTGTTCTGATAGTCAGCAGGAGATTCTGTGTGACCATTTATGGCCTGTAATTAACTTACATAATGAAAAAAATTCGATATTTCGGTAAGACCAACATTTATATAATTATTATTGTATTTGAAAATGTGTTTGCTATATTGATTAAGAATGAATATTTGAAGGGTAGAGTCCCAGTCGTACAAGTGCCACTTCAACATGTTACGTGAAATCATTAAATGGGATTAGATAATCTTATAGCTTCATGTAAAAGCCCTACAGCTTTACTTGTACTTTGGGAGATAAAAGAAAAAAATATATATATATAAAGAGGAAAGCCAACATCAAACTTTGTGTTGTTTCACCGAGTTGCTAAAAAAGATATTGTCCTCTGTAGAAAAGCCAGACAGGCTTTCTGACATTGTGGGGAAAGAACTTAATAAAATCCTTACAGTTTTACTTAAAAGTTGGGATAAAAAGAAATTAATAAGGGAAAAGACTTTAATGAATAATGTTTGAGTTATAGCCAGAAAATCACTGGCCATCTTTATGTAATACAGGTTATTACCTGAATGTATTTACGAAATTATAATATTGTATTATGACTAAGACGGTGTAAAAACATATGTTTGAGATACTTAATGATGAATAGAGCACTCTACCAGATGGGGACAATAATTATTTATTTATTATTTTCTGATTTTTGATCTGTTGATACCTGTAAACCTGTTAAGAACGGAGATAGGTCAGAATATTATTTTGAGGGAAATTAATCCTCTACTTCCAGAGTTTCTGGGTGAGAAACTGAAGTGAGCCAGTCACGTTTGTGTTCAACAAAAGTACCTGTTTGAGGCCATACGAATTGAGTGCCTTACCTTAACTCGAATCCTGAAAGCTGTGCAGTGCTGTGTGCATGCAGACTTATAACCAGGACATCGCAGAATTTTCTACACATATCTAAAGATAAGCCCTTGTGTTTTGGGGCCTTGTTAATTCACTGACTGATCCTCCACCACCGATTATATCAACAAGATTATAAAATGTGATGACATTGTTGATCCCTCAAATATGTGCTTAAGTTTGGAAGAGAGTATTACACTAAGAACACTTCCTAGTTCAGGAAATAATAGACTTTAGTAGTTAAACTGGTATGTGTGTAAATATATCTTGACGTTTAATCTTTTATGAATCAACTCAATTATAATTAATACATTTGTAAAACATTGTTCAGACCACAATTCAATAGTGAGTTGTTTACTTACTTGTTTATTAACCTTAAAGTGTGGTTGTTGTTATTTTCTTCACATACATTGCATATACCCTAGACATCTAGCTACACAACCCCCATACATCAGGACATATAAATTGGGGATAATATACATAGCGGGTGGTAGTCATTGGTGGAAGCAAGACAGGTTCCCTGACATATATTTAGAAATTAAACTTCCTCAGGGGCTTGCATAGCTGACTTCCCATCTGCTACACAAATATATACATAATTAATATCAACCCACCACATATAGTGGGGTTGGCTCGTTCCGGGATTTCTAAAGTTATAATAAGTAAATAAGTGGAGGATTTAGTGAATTGGCATTGCTCTTTGTTGTCCTGTTAATTAGAGATTAATTAGATATTTTGGTTTATTTAACTCACATTGGTTAGAATATTAAGATGGCAGAATTGGCCAAGTACAGATCTTCTGCTGTGCAGACTGCGAAGGAAATGGGTATAGAGGGACAGATTTTAATTGATTATGTTACAGCAGAGGTTGATAAATTTATAGCCAGAGAAACGGAAGATGCTAGGGAGGCTAAGAAATTAGAGGCTGATAGATTGGCGGAGGAGAAACGAATTATGTTAGAAGATGCTAGAGAACTTAAGAAATTAGAGGCTGATAGGGAGGCTGAGATTAAGAGGCTGCAGTTGGAGGAGAAGAAACTTGAGGCTGAGAAGGAGAAAAAACGTCTACAGAGGGAGGCGGAACGAGAGAAAGAAGAAAAGAGATTGGAGGCGGAAAGAGAAGATAAAAGGTTACAGCGGGAGCATGAGTTACGACTAAGAGAGTTAGAGTTACAAGGCCATGCTCCTGAAAATGGAACTAGCCCATCCACTTCCGACTCAGCTGCAAGTCAGGGGGCCTCCTCATCAGCCATGGGGTTTCATCTGGATCCCTTTATTGAGAAAGATGATAATATTGAGTCCTTCCTAAGCCACTTTGAAAGTTTAGCTACAACATATGGGTTGGAGAAAGAGAAGTGGAGCCTTAAGGTATCCCAGGGACTTAGGGGAAATTCTTATGAAGTATTTTCCAAGCTCAGTAAAGATGACCAAGACGATTATGACATTCTTAAACAAGCACTACTCGTCAGATATGAGAAAAACAGTGAATTTATAGGAGGAAATTTAGACATGCTAAATTACTCACTGGGGAGACCTACCACCAGTTCTCGGCCCGCCTAGAGACCTATCTGGAGAAATGGACTGCTCTGGAGAAAACCCAAGATTTAAAGGAAATGATTATGATGGAGCAGGTTACGGAGTCCATGGCTCCAGACTTGAGAAAGTTTCTCACAGAACAGGGTGCAGAGAGACTGGTGGATATTTTAAATGTAGCTGAGAGATATCTAGCAGCCCAGTTAGAGTTGGCAGGAGCTAAGAAGAAACATATAGATCATAATAAGGGTCCCAAAAATCAACCTCAGAACAAATATGACAATAGAGATAAGTTTAACAAGAATAAACTATATTATGATAGGTCCAGGTACGAACAACGTGACAGAAACCCGCAATATAATGAAAGAAAACCTGTTAACCAGGGAAAGAAATATTGTAAATGGTGTAAGAGGGACAACCATGACCCCCAGGACTGTAAAAGAAAACCTTCCACTTTTGCTGCAATGAAAACGGGGAACCAAGGAGGAAAGGCAAAACATATTAAGCCACAGGAGCCCTATTACCCCCCAGTATGTGAGGACATTGTATTTAATGGGGTCACCATAAGGTGCCTTTATGATACAGGTCTAGATTATGATTCAGTCGTGAGTTCGCACCTAGTGAACCCAGATCAGTATACCACAGAAACAGTGGAGATACAAGGGGCGACTAAGGATATAGCAACCATGACACTTCCCGTAGCAAGGATAGAGGTGAAAACTCGCTATGTGGAAGGGATCATCAAAGCAGCAGTTATAAACGAACCCATATACCCTCTAATATTGGGATGTCGTTATGTCTTCTTGGGGAATCCCAAGAGACCTGTAATTATGGCAACAGTGCAGACCAGGTCACAGTCAAGGAAGGAGGAAGATGAACCTTTAAATACTCATCCAGAGGAGATGAGGAAGGCACAGGCTGAAGATAGGTCACTCAAGCTGTGTTATAAAAAATTACCTAAATGCCATACTCCTCCAAACAAAGGAGAATATTATATGAAAAATAAATTGTTATATAGGAAGGCTGGAACTGGATCCAATGGTCACGGACAACTGGTCCTTCCCAAGGCATATAGGGAGAAAGTGATGGTATTAGGACATGCTATTCCCTTCAGTGGTCATATGGGGATCAGCGCTACAGGTCAGCGCATAGCTTGTCATTATTTCTGGCCAGGAATAACTGAGGATATAAAAAGATATGTAAAATCCTGTCCAGAATGCCAACGGGTAGCTCCAAAGCATTGGACTGCTCCAGCAACTCTAGGGGAAATGACCATAGTGGGAACACCTTTTGAGAGAGTTGCGGTGGACATTGTGGGACCTCTCACTCGGACAAAGAGGAGGAACAGTTACATTCTGACTCTGGTGGACACATGTTCCATGTGGGGAGAGGCGGTAGCCCTGTCATCAATTGATTCGAAGCATGTGACAAAGGCATTACTCACAATATTCACGAGGTTAGGTTTCCCTCACCAAATCTTGACTGATAACGGCTCACAGTTCAAGGAGAGACTAACAGAAGAAGTATTTAGGATCTTCCAGGTCAAGCATTTTCATTGTAGTCCGTATCACCCCCCAAGGGAACGGCCAGGTGGAGAGGTTCAATGGGACTCTCATTTCCATCCTGAGAAAGCTGGCCCATAAAAAACCTGATACGTGGGACCAATTTTTGCCCGCTGCGTTGTTTGCGTATCGGGAAGTTCCACACAGTTCAACCGGGATGGCACCCGCAACCCTGTTATTTGGGAGGCCAATAAAAGGTCCATTGGAAGCCCTATTGAGGACGTGGACCGATGAGAAGGCAGAAGAGACTGTTACCTCATCATATGCGTATGTGAACGAACTGACCACTCGTCTAAAAACTGGCTGGAAACTTGCAAATGATAACCTCAGACAAGCCAGGAAGAAACATGCTGCATATTTTAATAAGAAAGCGAAGGATAGAGAACTAAATGTGGGAGAGAAGGTGCTTCTTCTACTTCCCGCCAGTAGTAACAAGTTGCAAATTGGATGGCAAGGTCCATACACCGTTCTAGAAAAGATATCTAGCACAAATTATAAAATAGACAAGAAAGGAAAGGAGAAAATATCACGTGAACCTCCTAAAGAAGTATCTCGAGAGAGAAAACCAGGAAGAGACACATTTAATGGCCTTGTCCATTGCAACCCAAATGAAAAATGAACCACTCACCTCGCATGAATACCCCTTAAAACCATGTGAAACACATTTGTTGGAGTATGATATGCAGTTAATAAACCCAACACCTATCTGTATGAGAGCCTATACGATTCCTTTCGCTAAGGAAAAAGCATTGAAGGAGGAGATAGATTATTTATTAAAAGAAGGGATTATCTCTCACAGTGAATTTCCTTACAGCTCCAGTGTGGTTTTGCTGAGGAAATCCTCTGGGGAACATCGTCTGTGTATAGATTACAGAAAACTGAATGCTGTCACAGAGAATCAGGTGGATCCATTACCTGACACAAATCAGCTGTTTGCCAGGCTGAACAAGGCAAAATATTTTTCTAAGGTGGATCTTAGCAAGGGCTATTATCAAATTCCAGTAAAGCCTGAGGTCCGACCTTATTTGGCATTTAGCACCTCGGATGGACATTATGAATTCAACATGTTGCCGTTTGGGTTGAAAAATGCTCCGAGTGTGTTCTCAAGAATGATGAGACTATAAGACTATAAGATCCACTGAAAAATCCATGTATAACGAATTTCATGGATGACATCCTCATTGCTACAGAAACATTTGAGGAACACATTAACTCTTTGACGAAGCTATTTGATAGGCTCAGAGAGGCAAATTTGACTGCGGGACCAACCAAATGCTATATTGGTTGTAAATAGTTGGAGTTCTTGGGACATACGATATATCAGGGTAACATGACCCCTGACCCCAAGAACCTGGAGAAATTACAGAGGGCACCTAGACCCTAGACCACAGACCAAGAAAGACGTGAGATCGTTTGTGTCGCTATGTGGATTTTATCAGAAGTACATAAAAAATTTTAACTCTATATGTGCTCCTCTGACGGATTTAACTCGCAAAGAAATCCTGATAAAATTGTGTGGTCCGCTCAGTGTGAATCGGCGTATCAAGAGTTAAAGGAAAAACTCACTAGCAAGCCTATTTTGAAAATGCCTGATTTGACTCAGGAATTTGTGGTGAGAACGGACGCTAGCAACGTACGATTAGGGGCTACATTGTTGCAACGGTCCAATTCACAAAAGGGGGAGCTGAACCCAGTTTCTTATGCTAGCCGCAAGCTGAATAAATCGGAGAAAAACTATTCAACAAGCGAGAAAGAGTGTTTAGCTTTAATCTGGGCTATACAAAAGTTCCAGATCTATCTTTATGGTAGAACATTTGTGGTCCAAACGGATCATCAGCCCCTCGTATTTTTATCACAGGCTAAACATGAAAACGCCCGATTATTAAGGTGGTCGCTACTCATCCAACCTTATTCATTCTCCATCGAGTACATATCGGGTTCGCTGAATGTGGGAGCGGATTTTCTGAGTAGGCATCCCATGGACGAAACTCAGAGTAGGCCACAGGTAAAATGAGTTAATTTGATCTATGTGAATCTCATATCTTGAACTCGCTGTACAAGCATGTTCTTAAGTGGGGAGATGTGTGATGATATCCGAAATTTCACCGATCAAAGGAAAACGAAAACGGTAAAAATAATAGCCAGAAGTATGAAACCTTATGCATTAGTTGACAGACGGTAGACTAAGTAAATATTATCGTTCTGTATTAAAATGACTTAGATAATACTAGCGATATGGTAGGATGAAGACACATATAGACGTGCATGGGGCTTCTTTACTGATGCTGGCCATATTAAGGGGTGTCTCCTGATTTGAAAATAGTAGGTTAACATTTTGAAAACAAGACGCGTAGGAACGAAAGTCCCCTGATTGGTTGCTTAGAATAACTAAGAAGTGGGAATAAATACACAGAGAGACCAGCGTTCCTCGCCACTTTCAAATTATAAGTTCACTTGTGTAGTTATTGACATATACAGACTAGTTGTGCTCATATGCCTTCGCTGTTCTGATAGTCAGCAGGAGATTCTGTGTGACCATTTATGGCCTGTAATTAACTTACATAGTAAAAACAAATTCGATATTTCGGTAAGACCAACATTTATATAATTATTATTGTGTTTGAATATGTGTTTGCCATATTGATTAAGAATGAATATTTGAAGGGTAGAGTCCCAGTCGTACAAGTGCCACTTCAACATGTTACGTGAAATCATTAAATGGTGTTAGATAATCTTATAGCTTCATGCAAAAGCCCTACAGCTTTACTTGTACTTTGGGAGATAAAAAAAAAAAAAAATATATATATATATATATATATATATATATATATATATATATATATATATCTATATATATATGTATATATATATATATATATATATATATATATATATATATATATATATATATATATATATATATATACACATACAGTAGAACTCCATTTATCCGAACCCCAATTATCCGAACATCCAATTATCCGAACACTTGTTCTAGAAAAAAAAAAAAAAAAAATCAAATCAGATGCCACAGTCACGTTAGACTAAAATTCTGAATCTTTTGATGCGGCAAACTTCAAATGTGTGCGAACAATTTGTAGAGAATGGGATGGGCTAATGGTCGGTCGCTTACGTACAGGAAGTCAGTTAGATCATAAAGTCAGTTAATATCTGGTTTACCAATAAAGTGTACGTGTGCGTTCTAGGTAGAACACTGGCTAAACAGACAGTTCAACTTAAAATAATTGTGTCTGCTACTACAGCAGAATAATTTTGGTGTACAAGTATTTCTCTGTGCGATATGGCATCTTCCAGTAGGCCTAAAGCATATAAAAGGAACCGCAATGTTTTGTCAATTGAAACGAAAACAGAAATTATCAAGAGACTAGGACAAGGTGAAATTGTGTCTTCACTTGCGAGGATGTTCAATGTTGGGAAAGCTACCGTCTCTGACATCAAAAGTAACAAGGATAAAATTATGAGTGGGACCCAAAGATGCAGCAATAGTGAATGCAATCAGCGACCCATAGCTTGACTGCTTGCATCAGAGTCAGCGAACCAGAGCTGACTAAGACCGTACTCCACCTCCACGTGGTGGTCCTGTAAACAGTCTGCATCAGTGCAGTCTTGCTGAGCGAGTACAGATCGCAATGGGAAGGCAAACCCGGTCCCTAAAAAATGCCATGCTGAAGTCGGATGTGTCGACCGAAAGGTGCAGATATCACAGCTACGGCGTAAACAGACACAACGCAACCACCGTCCTTTTCAGGGCGAACAAGGAAGAAGAAGAAATTATGAGTTTTGCATCGAAATTTGATAGTGAAAATGGGTCGAAGAAACGTAAAACCATGAGAAATGCGAAAGATGTGAAATTGGAAGAGGCTTTGTATATATGGTTTGTGCAAAGAAGAAGCAAAGGGGAACCTATCTCTGGTTCTCTGTTGTGTGAAAAGGCATTTCAGTTGGAAGAGATGGTTATTTCATCTCGATGATGGTATTATGCCGATGAGACTGGTTATTACTGGAACCCATCCCCATTGCCCTCAAAAATCACTTGATTCAGAGCCCGCATCAGCCCCCCTGGGTTTTAAAAGTGCAAATAGAGATACCCCTACCCCCCCCCCCAACCCCCATCCCACCCGAAATCCCCCCCCACCCCACACCGTCCCACCCTAAATGCCCACCTAAGGGATAAAAAAACTTCAACCCGTACCCCCCCAACCCACCACCGACCCCTAGACCGGGGACCACCCCCCCCCCCCAATGCCCTCCCTCGATACCCCCCCGCCGGCCCCCCCGCCCCTCCCCCCACGCCCCCCAAATGACTTGAACCATCCATGAGACAACCCCCCCAACCCCACCCCAACCCACCTGTACCCCCCCCGGTTTTTTTTTTTCCGCCCCCCCCGCCACCCCTGAATCCACCCTCCTCACGCACCTTTCCATCCGGGCGGCTACCACACAATTCTAAAAATCCCCCCCCACACCCACCCAACCACCCCCGCTATAGCTATCAATCCACAACCCCCCAAACCCCCACACAACCACAACCA